>OU612097.1:85374357-86574357 GCA_914767995.1 Thecocarcelia acutangulata | reverse complement strand
TGGGCCACTTTTTCGAGCACTGCTGGCCGTATGTCACGAACAACACGAACAATGCTGGCCTCCAAGGCGTCAATTGTTGCTGGTTTATCAGCATAAACCAGTGACTTCACGTAGCCCCACAGGAAATAATCGAGAGGTGTCAAATCGCACGACCTTGGAGGCCAATTGACAGGTCCATTTCTCGAAATCAACTTATCGCCAATTATCGATGGTTGCGTTCGCCGTATGGCACGTAGCGCCATCCTGTTGAAACCACATCTCCTCCGGATCAATGTCATCCATATTTTCAAACAAAAAATCATTGATCATAGTGCGGTAACGATCTCCATTGACCGTAACGCGAGCTCCGGCCTCATTTTTGAAGAAATAAGGTCCGATGATGCCACCAGCATGAAAACCGCACCAAACAGTGCATTTTTCTGGATGTAATGGAGTCTGTAGGGTCTCTTGTGGATTGGTCTCACTCCATATGCGGCAATTTTGCTTATTAACAAACCCGTTAAGCCAAAAATGCGCCTCATCGCTGAACACAATTTTGCGATAAAAGTTGCGCGAATCGACAACTGATTTTCAAAGTAAATTTGGATAATTTCGTAGCGTTGTTCAAGCGTGAGTCTATTCATGAGGATTTGTCAGAGTATACTGAAACAAATAAAAAAAATGTTTCATCAAAATTTAATTTTTTGTGTTACTTTTTACAATTTAAAGTTCTATCTAGCTTAAAAAAACACCCTATATTATAATTATACCCAGTTTTTCTTTAAAAGTTTTTATTTTCACAATGATATTTAAAAGTGTTTTCAAACCACTACTTTTTTTGTAAAATTAGTTTCAAGAACCAGGCAATTCATTACAAATTAGTGTTCGAAGAAAAAACATAAATGAAAATTAAAGAGTAGAATGTAGAACGCGAAATCTTACAATTGAAGTGATTTCAAGTTATTTTCTCTTCAAAGTAGAATCCAGCACATACCCGATAATAAAGCAATTTTGGAGCATAACAATGCCTGACCGCATGTTGCGAAAGTGGCCAAAATATAATTGGAAATGCTGAATGGGAAGTCCTACGCCACACGCCGTATTTACCAAACGTTGCTTTTTCCGGGTAGCACATGTAGCGACCAAACGCATACGGCCTGACTAAACAGCTCTTCCAGTCTTATAAAGAAGTAAACAATTTAATCACTTCAGAAGATGACTTTATACGCTGGCCGAAAGTTGGGAGAAAGTAGTCGCTAGCAACGGAAAGTACTTTGGATCATAAATGTAAAACCAAGTTTTTCTCATAAAGCCTCGAATTTCGGGGAAAAAACGGCCAAAGCAATCTTACACCCGTGTGGCTAATTGATTTTGAAAATGATAAACCGGAAACGACCACAACGCGATACCTGATCAGAAAATTATTCACTACGGTGGAAGAATAATCTTACTTATTGTTTTATTGGAGTGTTTGAATTCTGTGTTTTCCACAGTTTGTGCTTGACATAACCCTGTAAAAAAAGTCTAGTGCCGTCAGTCCTCAAAAGATATCTGCAAGAAACATTTTTTTTAGATATTTCTATTAGGAAAACATTTTATCCAAGTAAATCCCTTTCGTGGCAAATTTTTTTTATTATTTCGTCAAGTCAAAACAAATACCTCAAATAGTAAAGTGACAATCACGTAAACAAGAAAAGTTAAAGTGCACTTTGGCGTTAAAATAAGAGATAAAAATAAGCACTTATTATGGTATATTTTGAATTCAAAGCTTAAAATGCATCGCGTTTACGGTAAACAACATGTCTTTGTCTTATACTCATACTCGTATATGGGAGTAAAAGCAATAATACTTTAAAATAAAAAGTTTCATCCAATATAAAAGAAAAATAAGTGCGTAACAATATAAATATAAAGGAACCATAAAAACTTTTATCATGTTTTCGTGTCCTTTAGTTTTGTTCGTTCGAAAGTTTCGATAGGAGTTCAGTTACTCTTAAGCAAATACAAACAAAATTTTCAAACCAACTACCATCAAAAAGTTTGCTTAAAAAAAAATTCTTCAAATTTAATATAATTCATAGAGTCTAAAAATAGCTCTAATAATTTCTTTTACTATTTTTATATTGAAATTTTTTATGACAGCCAGCAATATAAAACCTCCTGGTTGCAGGAATGAAGCTCAATAAACTGCACCTGGCTTGAGTTTGGTGGTGGACTGCAATAAAGTGGTGTGAGAAAAAAAAGCAAGGAAATGAAAATCTGAAAACTTAATGACAATTTTGTGACTTTATACTTTTGTAAACTTTTCAATGCAAACGTAAATAAAATTGCCTTAATTGTAGGGATTAACAACTTCAAATGCTCCAGCTCAAGCAATTTGATGTGCTGGGGAGGATAATAAGCGTCTATAATAAAATATTTGTAAAAATACACAACGATACTTCAATATGAGTTCAATTTTTTTCAGTAGTGTATTATATTTCATATATTTCATATAAGAACTATGACCAAGTATGTCTAGTTATAACAGTAATGAGGTTAACATATCACAGTCACTAAAAGAAAAACGCTTCGTTATGGGAATAAAACCAGTTCGTTCACCACTCTTTCGTTAATACCATAAAGTTAAATGCGAATTGTGATAGAGATGATCTACGTAGACTTAATGTTCCTTATAATAAAACTGCAGGATTCATCTTCCAAAAACGGCGCAGAGACCATATTTCATCGTATTCCTATCGGCTTTTCCAGATAAAATGCCATCATCTTTTGAAACTAAAATGTCTTCTTTTTTTCATAAAATCATAACATCACAACAACCACCTTATCTATAGCATGGAAGGGAAAAATGTAATTCAATAGAAATATAAAAGTTAATTATCACAGCGACGATTTCTAGTGATTCTTGTAAGTCTTTGGAACACCTTACCACATGCCATTCAAGTCAACCGCAAGGTAGTGAAGTACCAAAAGTAAGTTGCTTGGGGCCGTTAATATTTTCTATTTATATAAACGATCTTTTTAAGTTAAATCTTACTGCAAAATTGTTCATGTTTGCGGATGAAGTTTGCTTTTTTATCCAAATACAAATATGACCTTGTTTTGAAAAGTTATATGGAAAGAGATTGTCCAAACTACTTTGGACAAAACTATTTCGGATTTAATGATACACAAAAATATTAGTATCGGGTGGTTAAATTTCAAGTGCCGATGTTGAATGTGAACCACACCTAAACGCCAAGTTCTTTTCCGAATTTTATTTGACATTTCTCTATTTCAGACTTACTCAATTTGAACCATGGAGAGATACACAATCCAACAACGTGCTAAAGTTATCCAGACTTATTATGAAAATTTTCGAAGAAAATCATCTTCAGTGATGAGGCACATTTTCACCTCAGTGGATTCGTCAATAAACAGAATTGCCGCATTTGGGCGAATGAGAATCCAAGAGTGACTGTTGAAAAACCAATGCACCCACAAAAAGTGACTGTTTGGTGCGGTTTATGTGCTAGCGGCATCATCGGGCCGCTAGCACCGGTCTCATTTTTCGAAAATGAGACCGGTCAGGCAGTTACTGTGAATGGTGTTCGCTATCGTGAGATGATAACGAACTTTTTATGGCCCGAATTGGAAGATATGGATGTAGACGATATGTGGTTTCAGCAGGACGGTGCCACTTGCCACACTGCTAACGAAACAATTGCTCTTTTGCGCAACAAATTCAATGGCCGTGTTATCTCACGTAATGGCGATGTCAATTGGCCGCCAAGATCATGTGATTTGACACCGTTGGACTTTTTTCTTTGGGGTTATTTAAAAGAAAGGGTGTACGTCGATGAGCCAGCAACAATTTAACAGCTAAAGGATGAGATAATTCGGCACATTAACGGCATATAACCTCCATTATGCCTCAGGGTCATCGAAAATTTGGAGCATCGGATGGAGGTGTGCCGCCGTGGTCGCGGCGCCCATTTGGCCGATATTTTGTTTCATGCATAATTGAATAATACCAATATATCATAATAATATAAAATTACAATAATTTCCTAAATAGTTTGTGTTTTATTCAAAATCAACATCGGCCCTTGAAATTTAACCACCCTTTATATTATTGATTTCAAGGTTTTATATTGTGGTAATGATTAATTATGAATTATTATAATGAATTCCTAATTATGAATTGTTTAATGAATTTAATTATCTAATACTTACCATTATACTAACTTACTTAATACTTGCAAATTATTTATTTGAATTGCCTATGTGTATACTCACCACTATGTAAAGTTGTTCGCAGTGGCAAGTTGAATTAATGGGAACTTTCCAAGTGTTAATTTGGATCATTTCCAGAATATTCAATTACAACACTTACCATCGAGAGAGACTGAAGACTGCCAGTGCGATCAACTGTATCATTTCCCCACTTGGAATCATATTTGTGAATACGCTCGGCTTAACAAGTTGATTCTTAATGCAAACAAAACAAAAATAACCAGTTTCAGATCACGTTCATATGAGTCGAATAATAATTTCAGTATTTTTGTTGATGAAAATATACAATTCGAGACTCATGAAGAGAAATATTTAGGAGTTACTTTGCAAAGCAATATATCGTGGGCTTCGCAGATCAACAGGAAGATTGCACCTGCTATTGGAATGTTCTTCAAGATTTATTTCTCGTAAACTTAATTTAAAAACAAAACTCTTAATTTATCCAGAATTGATTCTAAGTCATTTAAACTATATGATTGCATTGTATGGTTATAAAAGTATAAATGAACTGAAATCACTACAAGTGTTGCAAAATAAATCTTTAAAATTGATTCAAAAATTTTCTTTGCTTTTTCCAACACTAACACTTTATGAAGATATTTGTAAGCCGATAATGCCTGCATATATGTATATGTCCTATATAAATATAAACTTTTAATTGTAATATATTCAAATCTATAAATAGGATTGAATATCACACTATCGACTTTGTTCAAAAGCAAATGGGTTTCAATACTGGAAGTCAGAGTAATTTATGTACCCCAAGGTGCAGATTGGAGACAACGAAGCAAGGATTGAATATGCTGGAAGTCTTGAGTATAACAACTTGCCTAAAAAGTTAAAAACGATTAACATTGTATTTCAACATTTAAAAAAGAATTAAAAGTATATTTATTTGAAAATTTTCTTGAGTATAACAACTTGCCTAAAAAGTTAAAAACGATTAACATTGTATTTCAACATTTAAAAAAGAATTAAAAGTATATTTATTTGAAAATTTTTAAGTAGATAAATCTATATTTTATTATAATCCTATGTATTGAACTTCAGTTTTAAATTTTAGTATAAAACTTTATTTATTTTAAGAACTAATCTAGTTGCCAGCTTGACCACCATGAATGAATTGTATTCTAATGAAATGTAAAACAATTAAGTTTTTTATTCACTATTCTAGCTTCTAACGTTGATGCCAATAAAAAATTATAAATTGGTTGTTTTCTATGTTTCTCAGCTATCTATATGTCGACATTTCATAGGAGCTACCCTGATCATGAGTAGACTTTGGAAATTTTTGAAAAATTTAAAAAGAAAAATGCTCTAATAAAACCTGTCAAAACACAAAAAACAAGATTCAATTACAAAACAAACTGAACCCTAGAGACTTGCCGTTTCGTTAGGAATTTTGTGAAAAGATCATTCAAATGGTGGCAGAGGATGAAAACGTCTCGAACTGCATTTTATGCAGTTATTTTGATTTAAACGGCAATGTTAACAAACAAAATTGCCGAATATGGAGTAATTCTAACTCACAGATACTCAATCAGATGTAATTACATGCACTTAGCATCACGGTGTGGTGTGCAGTTTCGTTTTTTTGAAGAAAACGGTCTTACTGTTACGGTCAATGGAGACCGTTACTTAAAGATGTTAAATGAGGGTTTCTTTCCAGAACTACGCCGAAGGAGAATCCCTTTTAACTTCATTTGGTTTCCACAAGATGGGGCAACTTGTCACAACTGTTATGGAGGCAAAAATTTCCCAATAAACTGATTTTAAGACTGCACATTCCGTTGGCCGTCTAGGTCTCCTGACCTCACTGCAATTGTTTTTTTTTTTTTTTTTTTTTTTTGCAAACGAGAAGTTTATAAAAAAAACCAACAAATTTCCAGGATTTAAGACAATCCATTCGAATGGTAATTGAGACAGTTTCCGCTGCAACACACCTGGCAGTAATGAATTCAATTATTTTCAAAACTTCATGAATTACTTTAATAAAATTTAATAATAACTTTTCAAATCAGCTAAAAAACAAGTAAGAGTGTTGTATATTCGGCTGGGCCGAATCTAAAATACCCTTTACGATAGTCACGTATATGTATAGTATATTTAAAAATGTGACCTAAATATATATGCTCGGTTATATGAACCGATATCGGAATTTTCTATTTTCTGTATTTTAGTAAACTTTTTTTATTTTAGTAAACTTTTTTTATTTTTTATTTTTTTATTTTTTTTATTGCTTTTCAGCAACAAAAAAAATTTTAATGGAAAAATCGGTTCAGGCTATATCTCGGGTATATATGGACCGACATCGGAAATTTTTATTTTTCATATGTATATAACCTGATTTTATTACCAGAACTGCTTTTATGCAGTTCGCTTACGCGGCATTTTAATGAAAACGGCGGTCTAGGCTATATCTCGGGCATATATGGACCGCATCGGAAATTTTTATTTTCCATAATTATATAAAATTATTTCCTTACCAAAACTGCTTTTGAGCACAAAAAAATTGTTTAAGCATTTTCATGAAAAACCCGGTCTAGGCTATATCTCGGGTTTGTATGGACCGATATCGAAAATTTTCATTTTCCATATTTATACAACCTGATTTTATTACCAGAACTGCTTTTATGCAAAAAAAGTTGTTGCAGTTCGCTTATGCGACATTTTCATGAAAAACCCGGTTAAGGCTATATCTCGGGTATATATGGACCGATATCGTAAATTATTATTTTCCATATTTATATAACCTTACTTCATTACCAGAACTGCTTTTGAGCACAAAAAAGTTGTTTAAGTTCGCTTACGTGATATTTTCATGAAAAACCCGGTTTAGGCTGTATCTCGGGTATATATTGACCGATACCTGAAAAAAAATTTTGTTGCGTTTTAAGCACTATGCTTAATGAGTGTGTGAGATTTGAAGCAAAACAAACAATTTTTTTTCAAAAATTTTAATACAAAATTGCAAAAAAATGGCTTTTTTCGGAATTTTGGATATATCTCAGCTATATGTAAACCGATATTACTGAGTTTCAATAGCAAACCGATGAATCGATGGGGCAAAAGAATGGTTAAAGAAAAAAGTTTCTAAGTCAAATGGTTTTCTCAGACGCGGTATTTCAACGGTGGACAGACGGACGGAAAGACGGACATCGCTTAATCGACTTTTCCATTAATTCTGGTTCAGAAAATATATATACTTTATACTTTATAGAATCGCAAAAAAAACTGTAGAAATTACAAACGGAATCACAAACTTATATATACCCTTTGCATTTTTGTGAAGGCTATAAAAATAAATTACCTAAACTTTACAAAAAGCTGTTTGAGTTTCTTAATGTAGCAAAATTGATCAGCCACCCTGTATTTCTTTTAAAGTATATAAGAAATACAATACATACTTTATATATATGACAAAGTATGTCCAGTTGTGATAGAAATAAGTTAAAAATATCACAGTCACTAAAAGGAAAAAACTTCGTTATGGGAATAAAACAATTTCATTCACCATTCTTTCGTTAATAGTATGGAAAATTTCATTTCGGTTATGAAAGTTTCATTAATATTATAGAAATTTTACATAGCAACACGTTATTACATTTTACAAATTCATTAATGTTACATAAATTATTTAAGTCGTGTTGCATGAAAATGTCATATGAAAATGTCATATGTATATAAATATTTCATTTGATTAGAGTAAGACATCGACATCGGTAACAGCTATGAAATAATGTGGTAAAAATAATGGAAAAATCTCATTACATATTGTAAATATAAGAATATATAATGATATACTCAATGGTTGATTTAGTAGAGTGCCTGACGAATAGTGTCAAGGTCGCTGGTTCGATTCCTGTTACAGACTATTTTTTTCATAAACGAACATATTTCATTTTATTTCCTTAATGCTTTTAAGTACTACTTTGTATTTTTCATTTGTTTAATTTTTTTCTTTCATTAAAATTTCTTACTCAGCGTTTATCCTTGTCAGTATATTGTACAATGTCTTTTTTAATTTGCGTGCAATTTTCAACTGGTTGTCCTGTACACACATTTTAATTCAAAATATGAGGCGTAGTGCTTACATTTATATCTTAAACTCCTTTTTTGCATTTTTCTCTCCTTTTGCACCTTCAAACACATGTGATGCATTTTTTTCTTGACGATTTTCTTTTCGTCTTCGTTCAGCCTTATTTACATATTTAAAATTAAAGGTATGGTTTGCATGTATTTCCGCACTTATACAAATTTATTTCACAGCTTGAACTCTTGTGACAGTGATAAATGATTTATGATTTTGCAAAAAGCAGCAGCAACAATTAAAATATTTCAAAAAGTTAAATAAATGTCCATGTAATTGATGTCATACTTAAAATATCACAACGGGATGGTATGAGAAAGAAAAAACGCTTGAAGAAACAGAAAGAGAAATAAATGATATGAGTCAAAAAATAACAGATGAAGGGAGGAATGTTAAAATTAATTTGCTGTATTTTCTTATGAACAAAAGTTGAACCTCATTTATCCTTTTGGTTTTTTTCAGAAAAAGGTAAGTATAGTAAAATATTTATATACTTATTACATATGTATATGTAACTTGTAATAAACAGACTTTTGAGCCAAAAATATGTGTGTATTAAAAAGTTTTCAATAGTACAATACCCAAATAAAATTAAAGCATAGATAGTTAGTTGTAAATATAATAAACAATTTTCAGAGACTTCTATATATCTTGACATTTTTTTTTTTTATTATTTTTAATTTTTTTATTATTACTATTTTTTTTTTTTATTACGATATAAGAATAATTGTCAATTATTTTTGAAATAAAATGTCACCCAAAAGATCATTCATGTTTTCAATAACTCCGAGTCATAACTGAGGTTCAATGTTGTTATATGCCGAAGTCTCACATTATATAGCTCTTGTATTCTCCTTAACTTCTTCTTCTAAAAAAATATCTCCAAGAAAAGATTTCCAAAGACGTCATGTGATATGATCGTGTCACCTACTTAGTATCACCTTCTTGTGTGATATTATAGCCATTGAATTTTTGGCGCAAAAGAGCCATTGTTTAGTTGGCTGTGTAGCAAATGGCAACGTCTTGATGAAACCACATATCGTCCAGGCCTATGTCCTCAATTTTTGTTTACAAGAAGTTTGCAATCATCTCAAAATCAAAAATTCAAAGACGACAAAATTGAATTTTTTGAATGATTACTGCAGTTCCATGGTACGTAAAAAACTCACGAATTCATAAGGATCCCCGTGTTCCTCTTGCAAAAGGCGAAATTTCAAAGTACGCGACAAGGTATATCAGTAAACGGGAACTTCACCCAAATCCTCTTGCACGTAATATAATTAATTTTGAAGGACACTCTCGGTGTCCCTTGCCACCATCAGAACGTTAAATAGGTGATTTTACCGATATTGATCGTGCAAAATAAGAAATTTTTTGTCTAGCATTGGCTGGACTTAATAATTTTGTGTAATTAGTATGAAGGTTGGAATACTTATTGTTAGCTCACTCTGTGAAGATTCAATAAGTAAATGAATGAAAAAAAAAATCTCACGGTAACTGCTTGGCAAATGTAATTTTCAAAAAGGTATGGCCCGATGATGCCACCACATCAGAAATCACAATGATGAAAAGTTTTTTACGGATCTAATTTGCTGAAACTGGCGTACAATTCGAACAAAACATCTACAGTCTTTTTTTTAATTTCTTTTGGCTGCATACGAGTACTACTCAAAAATGCCCTTCGCCACTAGTAATGGGTGATTTTATAAGAACTATCGGAAATTAAAAAAAAAAAAACACATAAAATTTAGAAAAATGCATGATATATTTATTTGGATCGATAGTTGGGTCGATATAATTTAATGTTTGAAGATTATTTCATGCAAATGTTGGCCGCGGCTGCGCCTCAAATGGTCCATCCGCTTAGTCCAATTT
The DNA here is from genome assembly GCA_914767995.1 of Thecocarcelia acutangulata. Taxonomy (NCBI): domain Eukaryota; kingdom Metazoa; phylum Arthropoda; class Insecta; order Diptera; family Tachinidae; genus Thecocarcelia; species Thecocarcelia acutangulata. The sequence goes on along the minus strand of OU612097.1, from coordinate 86,564,138 downwards.
TGGCATACTCTTTCCAACATTTCGGCCGGTATCTCACGAATAATGTTGGCAATGTTGGCTTCCAGTGCGTCAATCGAAGCAGACATTAGCCTTAACATAGCCCCACAAAAAATAGTCTAGAGGCGTTAAATCGCACGATCTGGGCGGCCAATTGACTGGTTCCAAGCGTGAAATAAACTGTTCACCGAACTCGCCTCTCAATTGGTCCATTGTTTCGCGTGCTGCGTGGCATGTGGCACCGTCTTGTTGAAACCACATGTCATGCAAGTCAAGCTCTTCCATTTTGGTAAAAAAAAGTTTGTTATCATCGCACGGTAGCGCTCACCATTCACAGTAACGTTGTGATTCGCATCATCTTTGAAGAAATACGGCCCAATGATGCCGCCAGCCCATAATCCGCACCAAACGGTTGTTTTTTGTGGATGCATTGGTAGCTCTTGCAATGCTTCTGGCTGCTCTTCACTCCAAATACGGCAGTTTTGCTTGTTCACGTATCCATTCAACCAGAAATGAGCCTCGTCGCTGAACACAATTCTTCGATAAAAAAGTGGATCTTCATCTAACTTTTCACCAAAAATTTGGCGTTGTGGTAGGTCGTTTGGCTTCAATTCTTGCACCAGCTGTATCTTATAAGGCTTCACACCCATACCCACGTAGTGGAGTAACAGAGGCCCAATTGCTGCGAACGGCGCCGAATCGATAATTCACGGTCATCACCAACACTGGCCGATACGGCTGCGATATTTTCTTCAGTTCGCACTCTACGTTAGCGTGTTGCTGGTTTAATGTCCAACAATGTAAATTTGGTGCGAAATTTTTTTACAATAGCCCGAATAGCGCGCGATGAACTTTCTTAACAGAGCACGCATTTTGGTAATAAAATTCAATAATTTGCAAGAGTTGTTCGTTTGTAAGACGATTCATGATTAAATTATAGACCAAACTGAAGATGTTTGACAGTGACACAAGATACAAAACGTGCATGAGCTGTCAAAACTAGTGTTGCCAAAAAGATAATAGCAAAAAAATCAGCTCTTCTTGTTTTTCTTTTTGTCTTAAAATTGACTTCAATATACTGTTAAGAATATTTTGTCGCATCTAACCAGTGTGCAGCAGTTGATCTACTTGTTAAAAATGTACAACACACACATTCACCTAAATGAGATAAAACTAAAAACATAATACACAAATAAACAAACACACATGATTTAAGGTACGTAAAATTAGAAGTAAATTAACTACAATGATCATGTTGTTTTTCTTATACTCTTGGATTTCGTTTTGTTATTGTTTTTGTTGTGGCTTGCTTATTGTTCGCATGCATGTGTATGAGTGTATGTACGTGCGAAAAAAAATGCATTTGTACATTATGAACGACTAGAAAATTCATATCGTTTGTAGAAACTCATAAAGACGTATAAATAGCAGTCAGTTTATTTTTAAACTTTGTGTAAGACAGTCATAAGTCAGAAAGTAAGCAAATGTAGTGTTTTAGTACACAGCAGTACTAAGTTCAAATAAAGTTGTGAATTATTTAAGTACTGTATAATGAACAAGTGTGAGTGTCGTTATTTCATTTACAATTGAAGAATCCGAAAAAGAGTTTTAGAGGCAAAAACGCAACGATACGTTTTTGGCGGCTGACCTTTCCTTTTTTCACCAAGAAATATATATATTTCTATGGCTCAAATTTTTTTAATAGACTTTTGCTTTGACCAGTTTGAATGTTGAATTCTCTTTTTATAGCCCTTATTCTGCCTTAAACGACCGAACAGTAATATCCATGTTGTGCCATATTAATTTACAGATAGAGCTATGTTTCAATGTTATTTGTAGCAAAAAGTAAAATATTTCGGATGCGTTGGGATAATAATACTCGTAGAATTAAAAAAGTATAGGTATTCTTCTTGCAATAACAAGAAAATGTCTACATTCCACCACAGAAAATATGTAAGCGGGTAAATAAAAAGGAGAAAGTGTGTACTTGGTTTTAATATGTAACCAAATTTTCTACCTGTTATATTTTACCACACATGGTCTGATCGAAAAACAAGTAGAGTGTAGTATATTCGGCTGGGCCGAACCTAAAATACCCTTCACTATAGTGTCGTATATGTATAGTATATTTAAAAATGTGACCTCGGTTATATATGAACCGATATCGGAATTTTCTATTTCAGTAACCTTCTTTTATAACGAGAATTTCTTTTCAGCAAAAAAAAAATGTTATTGGAAAAATCGGTTCAGGCTATATCTCGGGTATATATGGACCGATATCGGAAATTTTCATTTTCCATATTTATATAACCTTATTTCATTACCGAAAAACTTTTGAGCAAAAAATGTTGTCTAAGTTCGCTTACGCGGCATTTTAATGAAAAACCCGGTCTGGGCTATATCTCGGGTATATATGGACCGATATCGGAAATTTTCATTTTCCATAATTATATAAAATTATTTCACTACCAACACTGCTTTTGACCACAAAAAAGTTGTTTAAAAATTTTCATGAAAAACCCGGTCTAAGCTATATCTCGTGTATAGATGGAGCGATAGCGAAATTTTCCATATTTATATAACCTTTTTTAATTACTAGAACTGCTTTTAAGAAAAAAAAAATTTGTTTAAGTTCGCTTACGCTACATTTTCATTAAAAACCCGCTTTAAGCTATATCTGGAGTATATATGGACCGATATCGAAAAATTTCATTTTCCATATTTAAATAACTTTATTTCATTACCAAAACTGCTTTTGAGCACAAAAAAGTCGTTTAAATTTGCTTACGCTACATATTAATGAAAATCCCGGTTTATCTCTGGTATATATGGATCGATATCGGAAATTTCTATTTTCCATATTTATATAACCTTATTTCACTACCAGAACTGATTTTGAGCACAAAAAAATTTTTTAAGCTCGCTTACGCGACATTTTCATGAAAAACCCGATTTCGGTGTATATGGACCGATATCTGAAAAATTATTTTTTCTCCTTTAAGTTACCATGATGCTTAATAAGTATGTGAAGTTTGAATCAAAAAAGAAATGTTTACAATGTTGGGATATATTTTGATTATTTTAAACAAACCAATGAGAATTTAAAAGAAAATCTTTTAGAAATTCTTTTTACTTTTTTTACTTCTTCAAAGGCTTTGTAAATAAATTTAGGCTTGAATTTAAAAAGAAAAATCATTCACGTTTTCCGGTTTTTTTAATACGACTAATCCGTCGTTTGACCAATCTAAGTATTCCAACTAGCACTAAAGTGAATAAAATGTGCGACTATAAGATATGTTTTGTTTTTTGTGTTTGCAATATATTATTAAAATATTTTCCTCTTAAATTCTCAATAATTTATTCAGATTGTTGGAATATAAAGTTGAATGTTTGAGAATATCTTTCAAACACTTCCAAAGTCTACTGAGGATTAAGGTAGCTCCTATCTATGAAATGTTGACATGTGGACAGCTGGGAAACATAGAGAACAAACTGTTTATAATTTTTTTATTGGTATCAATGTAGAAGCTAATATAGTGAATAAAACTCAATTGTATAAAAATAAAAGCTAAAATGAAATAAAAATTTGTGTAAGTAACAAAAATACTGTTCGTTTGTTTTTGTTAGACACTGTATTTTACTAAACCTACGCCTGGCAATACGTACGACATAAAAAAGCAGTCATACGAGTAAAATCAAAACTGAACAAGAGCAGAGAGCCAGAATGGCACATATTAATGTTTACCACTATTACAAAAAAAAAAGTGTTTGGCAATTTGGCAGCATTTTTAACAAAACGTTTTGGCACTCAAAGTGTTAAAATAAATTGCTGCAGTTTAAAAGCTAAAAACGTTTTGAGCTCTTGTTACATTATCAGAAAATTTGGACATTAAAAATTGAATGATTTTTCTTTAACCATTATATAACGAGTGATTTTTTTGCTGTTATCTTTTTGGCAACACTAGTTTTGACAGCCCACGCACGTTTTGTATCTTGTGTCACTGTCAAACATCTTCAGTTTGGTCTATAATTTAATCATGAATCGTCTTACAAACGAACAACGCTTGCAAATTATTGAATTTTATTACCAAAATGCGTGCTCTGTTAAGAAAGTTCATCGCGCGCTTCTTCCATTTTATGGTCAGTTTAATCGACCTACTGAGGCCTCTATTCGGGCTATTGTAAAATAATTTCGCACCAAATTTACATTGTTGGACATTAAACCACCAACACGCTTACGTAGAGTGCGAATGATAACAAACTTTTTTTTGCCCAAACTGGAAGAGCTTGACTTGCATGACATGTGGTTTCAACAAGACGGTGCCACATGCCACACAGCACGCGAAACAATGGACCAATTGAGAGGCGAGTTCGGTGAACAGTTTATTTCACGCTTGGGGCCAGTCAATTGGCCGCCCAGATCGTGCGATTTAACGCCTCTAGACTATTTTTTGTGGGGCTATGTTAAGGCTAATGTCTATAGCGACAAGCCCGCTTCGATTGACGCACTGGAAGCCAACATTGCCAACATTGCCAACATTATTCGTGAGATGCCGGCCGAAATGTTGGAAAGAGTATGCCAAAATTGGACTAAGCGGATGGACCATTTGAGGCGCAGCCGTGGCCAACATTTGCATGAAATAATCTTCAAACATTAAATTATATCGACCCAACTATCGATCCAAATAAATATTTCATGCATTTTTCTGAATTTTATGTTTTTTTTTTTTTTTAATTTCCGATAGTTCTTATAAAATCACCCATTAGTTATTTCGTCCTTCACAGAGGCGCTGTAACAAACTGGCCAAACTTGATGTTTACTATATTTCTTTAGTTCCCCAATTTACATCTGACCAAGGTCACTCTTAAGTGTTACATATTTTGTGTTAATGATTTTAATTGCAATTGTATGAAGAAACAAAATTGTATGTACATTATTCGTATGAATGAAGTTGTAACAATTTTCAACCTTCTCTGAAAATGGAAGTGTATTTCAAAAACGAGTGGAATTCAGCCTTGAAATAAACATTTAAGTGCATTAAGAACAACACTGCGATTAAGAAACAACAAAATATGAAATAAATGTTCAACATGAAAACTGTATTCCACCAGCGTTCATTAAAAAAGCAGCTTGAAAAAGAACAAGTGTTTAAGCTGCTTACGAAGAGAACGCAGTATAAAAAAGGTATAACACGAGAGAAAATATGCGAGTACCTTTTTCTCAAGTTTAAAAATCTTAAGTTTTCAAATGGATTATTAAATATAATTTTCTGTTTAAATGCTTGACTTAAGAACTGCATTTACTTTAATTAAAATTTCACTAAAGAGAAAACAAATTACTTAAAATTTTTCTTTGAAAATTTCCAGTAAAAGTGTAATTGAGTTGAAAAGCTTTTAAATTAAAAAAAAATTGTTGTATTTTAGAATAAGTATTAATTAGAGAGAAAAGTGCAATTTATTAATTAATTTTCTTATATAATGAAGGAGTATTATTTACAATTGCACCTTGATTAGTTTTTAACATTACATTTAATTTTTGAATTATTTTATGTAAAAAAGTTATTATTTAAAAAGCTTGTCATTAACTTCTTAAAAATTGTAAAAGTATGTCTTTCTACCAATAAATAAAATACAATCTGCAGAAAGGCTATTTGGATCCGAGAATAAACGATTCCGGTGTTGATATAAAAATCAAATTGTTTTGTACATACGAGGGTGGTTCGGAAACTTCTTAGCCTACCAATGAAAGCGAAAATATTTTTACTTTGCAATATAATCTCCTGAAACTTCAATACACTTAGTCCAACGCTTTTCTAGCAATTCTCTCCCTTAATTAAAAAAGTTTTCCTCAAGGTCTTTAAAATAGTGGTTTACAACTGCAATTCCATCTTCATTTGAGGTAAAACGCTTGCCAGCAAGGAATTTTTTTGAATTTGGGAACAGGTAAAATTCACTGGGTGCTAAATCAGGAGAATAAGGTGGGCGGTCAAGCAACTCGTACTTTAATTCGTTGATTTGTGCGCTGTCTTGATGAAACATTATTTTTTTGTGTTGTAAGCCAGAACGGTTTTCTCGAATTTGTACATTTAATTGATCCAAAAGGTTGCAGATAGTCAATAAATGAAATACCTTTCAAGTCCCAAAAAACCACTGCCATAATCTACCAGCCGATTGAATTGTTTTTGCCTTCTTTGGGGCTCTTCCTCCAGCTCCAGCCCATTGTTTGGACTGTTTTTTGTCTCTGGAGTATGGTGGTGGATCCACGTCCCATCAAAAGTTATGAAACGACGCAAATCAAAACGATCCAATCAAGTTTGAGAAATGTTAAATCTTATGAGTTTTTGGTCGACTGTTAAAAATTGCGGCACCCATCTTGCAGAAAGCTTTTTCATCTGTAGTTCTTCCTGCAAAATTAAATGGACTCGATCATCTGAGATGCCCATGATATTAGCTATTTCACACACTTTTACTCGTCGATCATTTAATGCCATATCATGCACTTAGGCTACAATTTCTGTTGTTGTTGCTGTTTTTGGACGTCCACTACGTGGTTCATCTTCAATGCTTGTGCGACTACGTTTGAATTCAGCAACTCAATTTTTTACTGTTACATATGAAGGAGCACTTTTAACACATTCACGATATCATTATAAATTTCTTGTCCCGATAAACCTTTTATATGTAAATATTTAATGACACCACGCATTTCAAATTTTTCCATTGCAAAAAAATCGCGGATGCGTCTTTTGCGAACACCTGTTTCTATATGAAGGAGTTGCCAAATCGAAACAAAATTTAACATGTTTTCAAAGCAGAGATGGAAGTTTCCAAAACACTTTGTTTGTATCGCGGTTTTTGTGCTAGACTGAGAAGTTTCCGAACCGCCCTCGTAGAGAACAATTAAATGGCTCGGTGGTTGAGTGGTTAAAGCAGCAGATCATGATACATCATGACCCGAGTTCAAATTCCAGTAGGTGCTGATGAGTAGTGTAGCGACTACGAACTAGTTGTCCCGCAGCTAAAGTTTGATTATTATTTTTCTTGTCTTATTCAATTATTGATCACAGCAAATTTGTATTTTAAAAAATCCTTCTTAAAAAAAACTTAAGAAAAAAGAACTTTATTTTGGTTATCTTTGAACAGATGTTCTAAGAATATATTTGGCACAATACTTTTATGATGTTTACAGATGTCTGTTTGCAGAATGACAGGCAACATTTTTGGACACCCTATATACAAGGCGGCTGCTCAGTTTTGCTACATTAAGAAACTCAAATAACTTTTTGTAAAGTTTATGTAATTTAGTTTTTAGAAATTCATTTGAAAAATAAAACGTTTTTATTTAAGTAATTCATTAAGGTTTGAAAATAATTGAATTCAAATGGCCTCCACCCTCGTTGATACATGTACGACATCTTATCAATAAGTTATTTATTACTGCTTCGAGTGTTGCACGGGAACTGTCTCAATTACCGTTCGCATGGATTGCTTTAAATCCTCCAAAATTGTTCGGTTTCTTTCATAAACATTTTGTTAGCAAAAAAAAAAAGTGCACCGAGGTCAGTATACCTAGGAGGCCAACGGAATATGAAGTTTCTTGAAATCAGTTTATTGGAAAATTTTTGCCACAATTCTGTCCTAACAAGCGGGGCTATGCGACAAGTTGCTTCATCTTGTTGAAATCAAACAGTGTTAAAAAGGATTCTCTTTCGGCGCAATTCTGGAAAGAAAAACTTTTCAACATCTTTAAGTAACGGTCTCTATTGACCGTAACAGTATGACAGTTTTCCTCGCAAAAGTAAGGCCCGACAATGAACCTTAAAGAAACTGCACACCACACTGTGATGTGAAGTGGACATAATGGCATCTGATTGAGTATCTCTGGGTTCGAATTACTCCATATTCGATAATTTTGTTTGTTAACATTGACGTTTAAATCAAAATGTGCCTCGTCAGACATAAAAATGCAGTTCAAGACGTTTTCATCCTCTGACACAATTTGAATGATATTCTTACAATCTTATATCAAAATAAGTCTAAATTTTGGAGCAAAATTGTCTGTAGCGACTGGCTGCTGACACCCATTTGATCAGATAAGCTCCTTGTCGAAACTCTAGGATTGGATTGTATGGCAACAGCTACAGCAGCGATAGTTTCCTGCATCCGAACTGGGAGATTTCGATGGTAAGGCCTTCTTGCGACCGTGCCACGCTCGGCAAAATTCTTCACGAGCCTCATTATAGTCCATCTGCTAGGAGGAGTACCGCCAAACGTGCGCCTATATTCTCTTTGGACGGAAACAACGGACTTTAAAGTGTGAAAGCGTTGCATTATCCAAATTCTTTTTTCATTGTCCCAATTCTCCATTTTAGTTAAATTGAAAAATCAATCTATTAAATATGGAACAGCTTAGTTACACAGAAAATAAGCTATTACAAATTTTTTTGTGGTAGCAGCTTTCATCAGCCACCCTGTAGATGCAACTAAGAAAATTCTTTTGGATACCAAATCTGTTGCCTCAACTGATCTGTTTTTTCTGTGCCTTCACACACTGCTACGCATTTATCTAAAAACGTTATTTAATTTAAAAATATTTCGAAAAACATGTGATGATGACAGCATTGCTTTTGCTGGAACTTGTTAATAAAGCCGAAAGCCATTTTAAGGAAACCAACACCCAGCAGTTTTGAAAGTTAGATGTTTTTAGTTGTGTTTTTAGTAAAAAGTTTTTGAAATTTAATTTTATCTTAATTTTTTTTTTTTTTTGTTGGTTAAATATATATAATTTTTGCAACTTGGGAGCTTGTTTTTTATAAAAAGTTTAAAAATTTTTTAACTTTTATTCTTCATTATTTTGCCAACAATTTGTTAGCATTTTCAATTTTAATTTTCTTTAAAGCCTAGTGTTGAGATTGAATGTGCGAAAAATGTTCAGCAACATTCCTTATTCCGTACGGAAAAATTGAGATGTAAACAGTGCCCAGCGGCGAACACTGCCTACCCCATTACTTCTCTTCGATGATGTGTGCAACACTTTGTAATCAATTAATGATAACTTACAAAGTGTATGAAAGTAGTATATGAAGAAGATATTATAAAAAAGTACAAGAAAGATAAAATATTTTGAGAAAAAAGAAGAGAATGCAGTAAAAAAAAAACAGAACAAATTTATTTAACTAAATATTCCCAAAAAAACTGAAGTGCGCAGTACGTCTTCGACCTACTTACAATGTAAGCGAGATTGTATTCGAGCTGTCTACAGCCAGCTTACAAAGTATACGAGATTGTTTTCGAGCTGTCTACTAATAACTTGCAATATATGTTAGGAAGTAATGAGCTTTTGTTGAATGAACACCTCACTACCTCGCTTACTTTGTATGCAGGTGGTAGGCGTTCACTCTACAAATGCGGCAATGTGTATGAAAATGGATACTAGGTTCGTATATGAGATGGTGTGCATTACTGACTTACAAGTGTGCATCGGATCACCGTTTCCTTAAGCGAAACTTTGGCCGCTGTGTGTTGTCTATTTTTTCTCTTATTCATGTTTCTTTTTTAATTTTAAGTACACATATTTGTACCTCGTGCGAAAAAGCTTTGCTTATGTCAGTTAGCAGCGCAAAAAACAAATATTCCCAGACACAATTTTAAATGAAAACATGTTGCAGATACATATTGTGTGTTTTGTCTTTAGAAACTCAATACTACATTTCTAAACTTATTTCGCAGATATTTCCTACTAAACACTTTTGTATGCAATTTGAAAGAATTTCGCAAGAAATAATGAACTTAAGGTGCTAACAAATTGTTGGCGAAATATTGAAGAACAAAAGTTAAAAAAATTTTAAATTTTTATAAAAACAAAAACAAGATCTCAAGCAACAAAAAGTATATGTTTCTCTTATCATATCGTTCCTTTATTGCAACATAGTCATATCTCCAAAAAAGAGCTTTTCGAGTTAAAAATGCAGAGTTTTTAACAGTACTATCTTTTATATTGTGCCAAAAATTTATTCAAAAGACTTTTAAACTGTATCCTTTAGGAGATATTATCTAAAAAAAACACTAAGGCTTGTATGGAAACTAAAAATTTGAAATGCGTTTTTCTCGAAACTAGTTTTTTTTGGTTATGACTATGTTGCAATAAAGGAGCGATATATTCACGATCTGTAGTGAAGCATGTAATAAAATTTGTTTGGACGAACTTTTTAAGTTTTTTAATTGCTTTATAATCAAATCTAAAACATGATCTTAAGAAACTTTGCAGCATGTAAAATTGATTTCAAAACGAATGAAGATATAAAAAATGAAAGCAATATGCAGTAATAGGGCAGTAATCAGCGTTGTCGACTTTGAAATTTCAAAATGCAACAAAATGGGGAAAACGCATTATCTCAAAAAAGCACACCAATTTTTTTTATTCACAAAATTGTTGAAAATCGTATATATTTCAAATAAATTAACTTATTAAAAGCATAGAAACTTCCTCTTTTTTTAATGTGGTGTTTACAGAACACAGACGTACGACTTGTCTACAAAATTTGTATGGAAAGCATTCTGAAAACAGTTCTTTGTCACAAATTTTCTAGATGAGTCGTTGATCTGTGCTGTTACTCCTTATTCTTTCACCGCCTTCAGATACAGAACGTTTACTTTGGAAAGAGAGTGGCCCTATTTTACCTTAATTTTGAAGATTTTATAGTTAAAATAAGATTTTAAGGTATATATCCCAAAATTAAGGTTGTTAAGATTTGGTATTACAATATATGCTTGAACTATTTTCAAGAATTTTGACTTCTTTCAAAAAAATGCTACTTAGATGTTTACTTGTTCCAAACTTTTTGTACGCTACACACACAAAAATTTATATACTAGTTACATTCAGAGTGTAATTAAGGAATCGTGCTAGAGACAAAATGTAATATCTTTATGCCATTACTAAAAGATGTTGAATGAGGTTTTTATTCAGAGCTACACCGAAGACGTATCCACTTTAACTGACACACAGTGAGATCGTTTATGGAGGAATTTCAACGAAAACGCCCACTTTCCACAGGCTCTTCAGGTCAGCCGACCTGATTCCACTGGAATTTTTTTCGAGTTATGTCAAGCAAGAGCTGTAAAAAACAAAACCAAGGAGCATAACCCAATGAACCAGCCACTTAAAACTACAAATAAGATATTCCCGGCCGCAATCAATAAGATTCTGATCAGGTATCACTATCATGAGTGTCATTTAAAGTTTATCATGTTATCATATATTATCACTTTCCGGAAAATACATATGTAAATAAAACACATTGATGTAAAATCTTGTTTATATATCTTTCTGCAGCTTTATACCTTCATACTACGAGTACTAATTCTGAAAAGATATTTTAATGGATTGAATTTTAGCTCAAGATTTTCAGTTTTATTTTATTGTTATATTAAAATTATCATCATTTTGTAATAATTAACAATTATTACTCTTTAAATTTGACAAAAAAAAAAAAAAAAAAAAAAAATCAAAAGAAAAACATTTTAAGATTTTTCCCCCAAAATTAAGATATTTTTTTTTTAGAAATGAAGAGTTTCCGATAAAAATTCCTGCACCTCAACTGAAGACAGCACAAAGTTAACTTTCTGTGTGGTAGTATATTCTGTGAAATGAAATCTGCAACTTTTGCACACTTGTATAAAAATTTATTAACAGCCAGTTTACCAATTTCGAAAGAAAATGAATGCGAGAGAAAGCCAGTCACTCACATTCGAATCAATTTGGGTTTGTCTATCTAACTACTATTCGTTCGCGTATTCTTATGTATTTTCATTGAGTTTTGACACATCGTTCGGATAGACAAACTTGGACGAACCCAAATCAATTTTATTTCGCTTAGATTGCGAATGCAAGCATGCTGTCGAGATTGGTAAACTGGCTGTAAATGTATTACAGATATATAGTGCAAAAAGTTGTTTTTTATACTAGAACCGAGAGTTATATTGAAATTGATATGGGGCCACCGAAAATCATTTTATTTGAATAATTTTTCTACCACGATTCGATCTAGCAAATTTTATTCTTTCATAGTTATATGACGGTTGCTTAGAAATAGTTATTTTATGCAGGAAAGTTAGACATTTATATTTGAGTAGATTATCAAATTTGAGGTGAAATATTTGGTATGAGTATTGCGAAATGTGCTCAAGATGCCGCTTCTGGAAAATATACCGTGCTATATTGTTATAAACAACGTTTAGTTTACGCCTGTCTTCGCTGCTACAATTAGCAAAGATTTCACAACCATATAAAAGAGAAGGAATAAGATACGTTTTTGCCAGTAGCATACGTATGTTAAATGGGGTGCAGTCTTTGACAGTCCATAAAATCCTCAGCATACTATACACTCTACCTACAACAATGCCAATATGTGAAGACCATGTCAACCGCTCATGGAACATGATTCCTAGATTGGTTGCTTTGTAACAAAGGCGATTTTGTCAATATGGATTTTAATGTGAAGATTCTCACGCATAATTTTCGATTTTGAACTAAGAATACATTTAGATTTAGAGGAATTTATACTCAGACCATTTGCCTGGGCCCAGTTGTTAATTTTATTCTTTTGTATGGCAATGCTTAAAACCACTATTCCATGAAGCCGGAAGGGAAGATAATATGATTGCTGATATTAAGTTTATGCATAAAATAATGATTTTTAATGTTCTTACAAATGTTTTTGTAAATAATTTGAAAAATTTGCAAGTTTAACAAAATAATGAATGAACAAACATATTTTTGCAATGACAAATGAAAAACTTATTCGAATCACTATTAAGTTTTTTTATGTTATATGCCCGTTTTGAAAGTGTTTTTAAGTACATTTACATACATAAATTATGGATGGAAACAGCATGAAAACTGAAGACATTAACGTCGAACTCAAGGTAAGTTCACCTTTTACTTTTAACCTTTACAAGAAATTTTTTAGAAAAGTGTTTAGAATATTAAGTGCCAGTTCACCGATAACGAAGCCGTTCGCACAATTATATAAAACAAAAACAACATTGTGCGAACGAACGCACTGCTTCGTTATCTGTGAGCTGGCACTGAGATGAACTCAATACTAATTTGGGTTTAATACAATTTTTGCTTCCATAGATTGCGAAAACAAAAAGTGTCGATCTGAAGAGGTCCCGATGTGAAAATTGGAGTTTTGCTTGATACCTTATTATGATCTTAAACTACTACACTAATCGGTTTTGCAGGAGCAATTAAAGGATCTGGTAAAAAAGGAGTAAAAGATATTGAAAAAAAGAGTAAATGATATTGAAAAAAGGAAGCTTGGCTGGATATTGCGAAGGAGTATGCCGCCTCTTTTTTCATTTGCAGTATGGTTTTATGTATTAATTTTGCTTTGTTTTTTCAGATATAACAGTCTGTGCTCATTTCTGTCACTCAGTTTTTCAATAATATTCGCAGTGGTGTACAATAAATGAAAATGCAGGCCAAAAAAGAAGTTGCGGAGTTTCGCGCGAAAGCCAAACAAACAGCAGGAGAACAGCCGCCAGAGAAGCTCTTTCTGGTAGTGATATACATAAGTCGTTGGCTGCCAAACGAATTCGTAATCTAGACCAACAAATACGATTCAGATTGTTTTTATTGTATCCATTACTAAGTTTTTGTTATTAAATATGCAGAAAATTGGATTTTCGGTTTTAAAACAGTCAGAATGTTTGCCGAATTTTAAACAAACAAGAATTTTTTTTCTTTTTTTTTTTAATAAAGTTATTGAATATAAAATTGGTTAATTTTTGGTTTATGTTACTACTATTCGTTTATAAATATAGGTTTAGGAAAATTACACTATTATTGGTTTAATAAATTGTTTATAACTTTTATGAATACGGCCGCAATAGCAATACAATAGTTGTATTTAACACGAGTGTTTTCTTTACACATTAAAGCAGTGGTCCCCATAAAGAGAACACTTAGTATGTCAATGTAAATGTGCTATTATCCTTGAGGGCATTACATGATGAGCAATGTCTTAAAGACAAGTTATCATTAGGACTTTGAAATTACAGTTTTCCGATTTACTGGGTAGTTGGCTAATGGACTGAAATTTTTGCCAACTAGATTTAAATTAGCGCAACACCATATTGCAGGAAAAATTTTTAGTTGGTGGCAATAAAACCTGTGTTTACTGCAAGCCACATTTATGCATACAACGCATTTTTGGTTTAGTTTGCAAATCTCTAGCCCGAAGTTTATGCCCATATATTTATGCTTATGCATGCATGTGCATGCAGGCTCACATATAAGGGATTTTGGTAATATTTCCAAAAGCCACATTTTAATTGCTTTGCTTTAACTTTCATCGCATCGATGCAATAAAACTAAACGCTGCTGCAGGCCTTTTTTTAAACGATAATAATTTTGTCATCAAGTTCAAGGTGAACAGGTTAAGGAATATTTTATCAGAATAAAAGTTCAGATGTAAAGCCTGGAACAATAGTCAGGCAAATTTTCAAAGAAATGGCTGAAAAAAATTATGGAGGGAAGTTGAAAGTTTTCAAAAATACCAAAAAATACTTAAAATTTATATAAGATTTAATCTAATAAACTTAATGAAGCCATCAATTAATTCATACCCTTACCTTGAAATTCAACATAATCTAAAATTAATAAAAGAGATTAATAATAAATACATATTGTAATAGCAATCATTTATTTAATAATTTGTAACTTATGACATTTTTTTCAGAGTTTGTTTTGACTTTTTACATTTTTCATTGATCAGAATTATAATATTATCGTGACTAATTTGTTAAACAATATTAGCCATGAAATTTTATATGTAGTTTGCAATTATACCAAAATTGGCTAAAAAAAAAGATCTGGTTACCTCAAAGATTTGCTTAATAATGAAATTAAATTTTCATTTTAATAGAACAAAGACCATTTCAAATGTCAACTGTGATTAGGGAGCGATTTTGGCAGCTTTTCGACGCTATTGTTTCTTGTGTTTAAGCTGGCGCACTAACTGCATAATTAGCAGGAATTAAAAAGCATACAAAAGTGTATCTTTAATAATCTGATATACTTATATGCTTATATTTTCTTTCTCATCAGAATAAGTTATTAGCACAGAATTATGAAATTCATCTTTGCAACCATTTAGAGGTGTTGAGATTTTACTCGAATATTTCTTATTTGTTTAAAACTTGAGTAACAAATATTCAAAGCGCAATATTACAAAATTTAATGAAATTTGAGATTGTAGTAGTAGCGGTAGAGGTTCCACTAAGTTAGCCAATTTTGTAAGCCAAAAAGATCGGGAAAACCGATATGCCAGTGACCGTTCTAAAGTGAATTAAAACAATTGGGTTTTTATAGCAAGTAACCTCAACAGTCGAATTATGGTATTTTTGTGGCTTAGGTTAGGTTGTATTTTGAAACCAGCCCACTGGGTCCTTTCTTGCTCACGTTGTGTAAGCTGAGGTTATGTATAGCTTTTGATACTTACACAACTCCCGATGGTTCAGATCCAAACCAACACGAATAGCGGATAAAAAACGCCAGTCTGTTTGCCCCGTATTCTGATATAACATCGGCTAACTTTGAGCATCGGTCTGCCCAGATACAGCCCTTTAATAAAACAAACAGCCGGACGCCATCATAGGAAGTGCTCAACTTTCTCTACCTTGTCCTCATCTCTAAAACTTGTATAGAAATCGTGAAGATTTAACATCCTAGCATGCGTCCCTATGTGACAATGTCTAGTCAAAACCACCACCAAATTTCGCAACATTTGCCGCGCAAACCCCTTCAGGACCGTAGTTCTTCTACGATCACAAGCAGGCCATGTTAATCTCACTACTGCTATCAATGTCCTCTAGCTGTAAACAGACCCCATATTTTGCCAGTTCATCGGCTACAAAATTTCCAGGCACTCCTTTATGCCGCAGTACAAATAAAATATCTAGGTTTGAATGTCTTGCTATCTTATTTATATATATCCGGCGTTCATGGATCAAACTGGATATCCTACAGACACTCTCAAGCACATTTAATACCGCCTTA
Source organism: Thecocarcelia acutangulata (assembly GCA_914767995.1). Taxonomy (NCBI): domain Eukaryota; kingdom Metazoa; phylum Arthropoda; class Insecta; order Diptera; family Tachinidae; genus Thecocarcelia; species Thecocarcelia acutangulata. The sequence continues at coordinate 86,548,075 of OU612097.1, read as the reverse complement.
CTATCAGTATAGATCGGGATAATGATAGCACCACCAACTACTAGGTCCAACTTGGATTCAAAAATCTCTTAGCATCCTTTTTGGGCTACCAAGGCCATGCTGGACAGGATTACATCAAATCTCTTACCTGGTGAACAGTAATCTGTGTTTCCGGGAAGGTGTATTTCGTTCCTATTATCTAAGCATTCCACAGACCACTGGATTTTAGCCTTATAGCCGAGTATATGGCCACTTCTTTCTCCATGAGATCAGTCAGCAGTCAATGCATCAACGTAAGTAACGCTTTAGTTGCCGTGTAGCTTACTTTGCTAATATATGTTTTTCTATATTGGCTTATAAAAAAATTTTTTAAATTTTAAATGCATATTAAGTAGTATTTCGTTGAGTTTAAGGTCCTTTTTAGCTTATTTATTTTAATATTTCTGCCAATATTTCGCTTTCCTTCGCTAAAAAGGACCTTAAACTCAACGAAATACTACTTAATTAAGAAATAGAGGTCGAATAAAAACCAAATATTAAATGCATATGTTTAGTTTTTAATTGATATCCATCGATCGAATAAAATTATTACAAAGTAGAGCTTACCCTATCGACAAACTAACGAGGGATTTTTTTGCTATTATCTTTTTGGCAACACTAGTTTTGACAGCTCACGCACGTTTTGTATCTTGTGTCACTGTCAAACATCTTCAGTTTGGTCTATAATTTAATCATGAATCGTCTCACAAACGAACAACGCTTGCAAATTATTGAATTTTATTACCAAAATGCGTGCTCTGTTAAGAAAGTTCATCGCGCGCTTCTTCCATTTTATGGTCAGTTTAATCGACCTACTGAGGCTTCTATTCGGGCTATTGTAAAAAAATTTCGCACCAAATTTACATTGTTGGGCATTAAACCATCAACACGCTTACGTAGAGTGCGAACTGAAGAAAATATCGCAGCCGTATCGGCCAGTGTTGGTGATGACCGTGAATTATCGATTCGGCGCCGTTCGCAGCAATTGGGCCTCTGTTACTCCACTACGTGGAAAATTTTGCGGAAGGATTTGGGTGTGAAGCCTTATAAGATACAGCTGGTGCAAGAATTGGAGCCAAACGACCTACCACAACGCCAAATTTTTGGTGAATGGGCTCTTGAAAAGTTAGATGAAGATCCACTTTTTTATCGAAGAATTGTGTTCAGCGACGAGCCTCATTTCTGGTTGAATGGATACGTGAACAAGCAAAAGTGCCGTATTTGGAGTGAAGAGCAGCCAGAAGCATTGCAAGAGCTACCAATGCATCCACAAAAAACAAGCGTTTGGTGCGGATTATGGGCTGGCGGCATCATTGGGCCGTATTTCTTCAAAGATGATGCGAATCACAACGTTACTGTGAATGGTGAGCGCTACCGTGCGATGATAACAAACTTTTTTTTGCCCAAAATGGAAGAGCTTGACTTGCATGACATGTGGTTTCAACAAGACGGTGCCACATGCCACACAGCACGCGAAACAATGGACCAATTGAGAGGCGAGTTCGTTGAACAGTTTATTTCTCGCTTGGGACCAGTCAATTGGCCGCCCAGATCGTGCGATTTAACGCCTCTAGACTATTTTTCTATTACAACAAAACAACGTTGTCTATCAAATTCCATGTAAAGGTAATGATTATAACAGCTGTGATCTCGTTTACATTGGTACAACAAAAAGAACTTTAGCAGTTAGAATAAATGAACATAAGACAGATATTAATAAGAAAAAATGAAAACACTGCTTTATCGCAACATACTGTACAAACCAAACATACACCTGACTTTAACAATATAAAAATACTGGACAAGGAAAACAATCTTAAAAAACGTTACACAACAGAAAGCTTTAGAATTCAGCAGAAAATAAATAAAACAATGAACAAAAAAAAAGATACTGACAACTTAAGCGCCATTTATAATGTTATTATAAAAAACAGCGCAAAACAAAATTAGTGTCTGTGTTTTATTTATAATTTATTAATATAATTTAATATATTGGTTTTTAATGTTGTAATCACGAAAATGTAAGTTTCACAAATATGGGTTTCTACTCAATATCTTCATGTAATTTGATAAAAAAATTTCTTTATAAAACAGACGAATCCCCTGAAGAAGTGAACATAAAATTCACGAAACGTTGGGAAAATATGTAATACAAATTCTGCATTTTTATTGACATAAAGAACGTTAGGCCTCACCAGCTCAGTATATGCTAAAAGCAAATAGCTTACTGGAAGTTTTGAAAACAATAAGCCGTCGAGAGTAAAAAAAAATATTACAGATAAAAAAAATGTATATTACAGATAAATAAAGTGTATATTACATAATGTTCAATGCTAATAGTTATGATCGTGATATATTAACATACTAGTAATGAATCAAAAATAATACATAACGCTTAGCAGGTGTGTTATGTTGTTTACATCAATAAACTGCAGACTGTGACGTAGACAGTGATTTTAGTATAATATTTGCAATAGCAAAAGAGAATGAAGAAACAAGAAACTATTGCATTACTATTTATATAAGAGACAAAAGCACAAATTATTTCTTTTTCTTTTTTGACAGTTCTCAACACAAAGCAGCAATAAAAAGCCCTGTTATGTTTTTATTGTTGGCTTGTTGTAGTTTCAATTTTACCTAATATATTACTGTACCGTGATTATGAAAAAAAAATACAATGATCACTCTCATGGTACAATAATATACTAGTGTCGGAACGGTAGCTGACTTATTTTTTTGATGATGGGAACTGTCAAAAGTTGTTTATATCGCTCCTTTATTGCAACATAGTCATATCTCAAAAAATTAGCTTTTCGAGTTAACAATGCAGAATTGTTAACAGTACTACCATTTATAACGTGCCAAAAATGTATTCAAATTGCTTTTAAACTGTTTCCTTTAGGAGATATTTCCTCAAAAAAATTGCTAAGCCTTATATGGATACTAAAAATTTTAAATGCGTTTTTCTCGAAACGAGCTTTTTTGCAATAGTACTATGTTGCAATAAAGGAGCGATATTTTCTAACATGAACACATGCTTTTGCATTATTGTGTACATAAAATATACACACAAACTTTTGTACTATTGTTTACAACAAAACAGAGAAAGCTTTTTATACAGAGTAACTGATGAAAGCTGCTATCAATAGAAATAGAAGAGTTTCTGTGAAACTAAATTGTTCTATTTTTATTAATTGATCTTCAACATAGCCATGCATCTAATGGCCTTTAATTTTAGTTAAAATGAAGAATTGGGACTATGAAATAAAAATTTGGATAGTGCAACGCTTTCACGCTTAAGAGTTCGTTGTTTGCGCCCAAAGAGAATATAGGCGTACCTGTGGCGACACTCTTCCTAGCAGATGGACTATATTGAGGCTCGTGAGGGATTTTGCCGAGCATGCATAATCGCAGGAAGGCCCTATCATCGAGATCCCTCAGTTCGGACGCAGGAAACTATCGCTGCTGTGGCTGCTGCCATACAATTCAATCCTAGAGTTTCGACAAGGAGCTTATCTGCTCAAATGGGTGTCAGCAGTCAGTCACTGCAGACAATTTTGCACTAAGATTAAAACTTGTTTCCATATAAGATTCAATTCACAAACAAACTGAATCCTAGAGAGTTTCAGATTCGCTTGGAATTTTGTGAGAAAATCATTCAAATGATGCCACAAGATGAAAACGTCTTGAACTGTGATGAAAATTGGTGTAGTCCCACAGAATTTAAGGTTAGTTTACAGGAGTAGACTGTATGTGTTGTTAGGAATGGGCAGCCACTTTTCTCATTAATTTACCTTAGTATTAGGAGTAAGGTTATTGATTGTGCGTCTGCGTGCGGCTGAGTATGTCTGCTTGTGTAAATTTGAACAAATGTAAATTTTCAATTAATAAGTTTTATTTATTGCAATAATAATTCAAATATTATTTTAAATAATGGAAAATCACCTTTTATATTTTAAAGTATATAAGATCAAAATTCAGTTTCCAGAAAAGTTAAGTAAATTTAAGCAACTGCTTCGGAGGTTGAAAAGTAAGTAAATCAAAATGTTAGTTTTAAAAAAACATTAAAGCTAAATGTTGTATATTGGAATGTTCGAAACATAAACTCTTTACGTAACATTTCCAATAGAATTACTTACAATAGAATATTTTGTTAAGACAAAAATATATTTAGCAAAACTAATGAAAGATTATAAATTGACAATGATAATGAAATATAAATGGACATAAGTTAAATTCGTTCTTTCAAATAAGTAAAAGATTTATAAATGTTGAAAATTATTTTGTATAATTTTCAGTATAAAATCTTCGATTTTATACAAACTGCATTTTTATGTCTGACGAAGCACATTTTGGTTTAAGCGACAAGGTTAACAAACAAAATTGTCGCATATGGAGTAATTCTAACCCACAGATACTAAATCAGATGCAATTACATTCACTTCGCCTCACAGTGTGGTGTGCAGTTCCTTCAAGGTTCATTGTCGGGCCTTACATTTTCGCAGAAAATGGACTTACTCTTGTGGTCAATGGATACCGGCACTTAAAGATATTGAAAGAGTTTTCTTTCCATAATTACACCGAAACAGAATTACTTTCAACACAGCCATGCCCCTAATGACAGAATCGAAGCAAAAATTTCCCCAATAAACAGATTTCAAGAAACTCTCCATTCCGTTGGCCTCCCAGGTCTCCTGACCACATTGCACTTGATTTTTTATTATTATTATTTTTTTTTTTTTGAATTATTGCAAACAAGAAGTTTACAAAAAAGCCCAACAAATTTGGATGATTTAAAGCAATCCATTCGAACGGTAATTGAGACAGTTCCCGCGGCAACACTCCAGGCAATAATGAGTAACTTTTTGATAAGATATCGTACGCGTGTCACCAAGAATGAAGGCCATTTGAGTTACATTATTTAATAAAATATTTTTCTTTTGAAATTCTCAATAATTTATTTCCATTGTTGGGATATGAAGTTGAATGTTGGAGAATAGCTTTAAAAAATTTTCAAAAGTCTACTGATGATTAGGGTAGCCCCTATGAAATGCTGACATATAGACAGCTGGGAAACATAGAAAACAAGCTGTTTATGGTTTTTATATACAAAAATTTCAACAAAATCAAAAAATTCCCGGTCAGGCCAAGTTATACACTTAAGGGTTAACTGAAAATATTTTAAAATAAAAGTATGTTTTGGTAAAGTATATTGAAATGGAAATATCACTGATAAAAGCCTAAAGTAAAGCCAAATAATTTTATAAATATACCAAAATTAAATAACGCACTCAAATTAATTTTTTGAAAAATATTTGATTGAATAATTTTGTATATCTTTTTCTTATCCGGCTTCATCCTGTAAACAAACTTTTGTCTTCTCAAGTAAAATCCTTGCATGTATTATTTTTTTTTTCTTTTTGCGCCACAGCAGGTTTGTAATATTTCTTTGTTAACAAGTCTTTTTCATTCAGTTGATGCAATCAGTAACCATCCCATGTCATGTTTTAATATGGCAAAGTGTTAAACCATAAAAGTTTTTCATTTTTTTTTGTTTTTAAATAACGACACATGTTGCTGGGCTTTTTTCTTTTCCTTAAAGCATTATTCGTCTTTTTGTATTTGTGTGATAAAGCTTTTGTTTTAGGTTTCTTTCTTTATGTGCTGTGCAGGATACATATAACTTTTGATCATTTGCGAAAAGATTTTTTGCAGCATTTCTTTAGGAACTTTATTTAAATGGATAAAACTGTAACTAAGCAAAGAAAAAGTTTTAGGTAACTATGTTAGCAAGAATTTTATACTATTTGATGTCTGTTTAAATTTGGGTGAAAAGTAACTTGTTTTAGAAACATTTATTTATGTGGAACACCAATCGGAAATAAAACCAAATCCGTCTGTAAATTCCAATACTTAAATTTATTCATAAGCAAGTATTTTAGATTATTTAGTTCAGTAGGTCAATTTAGTAACGGATATTATTTTAACGATCTTTCGATAGCTTTTGGCATGAGGCGAAAAGTTGCACGCCAAATTCCATTTTTTTTTTTTTAATTTTTTTCAATTTTTATTTTTAGGGGATGTTTTTAATAGATAATACAAAAATCGCCTGATTTAACACATAGGCTCAAAAGTCCCGGGCCTAACTAAGAAAACAGTTTTTTTGGTTCAAAATTAGCTTTATTCATCAATGTTACCTTCTTCAAGAACACAATCATTCCAGCATCGCGCTAACATTTCAATACCACTTTTGTACAACGAGTTATCTTTTGCCTCAAAATAGGCGCAAGTTTCAGCGGCAACCTCCTTAATTTTTACGAAATTTCTTACCGGCGATCATTTTTTTAGATTTGCGAACAGCCAGTAGTCGTTGGGAGCGAATACGGTGGATGTGGGAGCAATTCCAAGTTCAATTCCTGTAGTTTTGCCATTGTTTTGATTGACTAGTGACACAATGCGTTGTCTTGATGAATTAAAAGTGTTTTCTTTGCCATATGTGGTCTCGGTTTCTCTGCAATTTCGGCCTACACACGCTACGACAACGCTCAACTGTTAATGATATTTCCTTTTTCAAGATATTCGATGCATATTACACCACGCGCGTCCCAAAATACCGAGGCCATAACCTTTCCAGCCGATTGTTGTGCTTTCGGGCGCTTTGTACGAGGATCACCAGATGACGATCGTTTTGATTCCGGAGTGAAGTGATGGATACATTTTTCATTCATGGATGAAACATGCCATAAACTTTCCAGCCAAATGTTGTGCTTTGGGCGAGGTTCACCAGTTGCTATCCACTCAGACTACTATCGTTTTTTTCCGGAGTGAAGTGATGGATCCATGTTTCATCCATTGTCACATATCGATGCAAAAATTCGGGTTTGCCAAACACTGCTCAGAATCATCAACACGTTCTCGTTTTTGGTCAACAGTGAGCAAATGCGGCTCCCACTTTGAACAGAGCTTTCTCAGAGTCAAAAGCTCATGCAATATAAAGCCAACACGTGCTTTTGATATATTTACGATGTCGGCTAAATCACGCAACTTCACTTTTCGAGCATTCAAAATGATTTGGTGGATTTTTTTATGTTTTCTGGTGATACCGTCTCATTTGGACGTCCCCTACGTTCTGCATCATCAGTGTTTCTACGAGCACGTTTGAAGTCAGCAAACCAATGTTTTATTGTTGTTGATGGAGCGGAGTCCCCACAACACTTTTCAAGCCATTGCATTGCTGGAACGGCATTTTTTCCCATCAAAAAGCAGAGTAAAATTAAAACATGCCATTGTTTTTGATCCATTGTTTAGAAAATAACAAAAGTAGCGTCACTCTTAGCACAATAACCCACAAACTAATAAATAGCACATCACGAAATTTTAACAGCTGTCTTTTGAAGGTCAGTGCTAACTGAAAAAAGTCGAGTGTATTAAAACTAGCGCCATCAAAGTCCGGGACTTATCAGACAATGGATTTCCCGAGAAATATTGGTTAATCTTGAGTATGTATTACATGTATACATACACCATATTTTTGTCTTTCGACATTATTGAGCGAGATGTTGCCCACACAATTTAAGGGCTGGCCAGACTGTTGGCTGCACTGGCATGCTGGCGTAATGCTCCGGCTTGAAGCTGGCCATCTTGGAAGTGGCATTCTTGCCAGCAGTCCTACCAACGGCTTGATATTTCCACACGTAGAAAAAAATATATGGTTGATATGACAATATTCTATGGCATTCTAATGTTGAATTATATGGTTTGGTAGAAAAAATTATATATTGTTATATTTGAATACCATTGAATTGCCTCACCATGGTTTTGTAAGAAAAATGTTTTAAATAACTGGTTCAACTTTGTTAAAATTGGAAGCAACCACAGTATTAATGAAAGTTACCATAATAGTGTCATACCTAACCATGTTATTATGCCAGCCAACCATATTACTCTCATCAAACAACCATATTATTTTCACAAAACCATATTTTTGTCATAGTTCACAATATTAATTGAAATATGAGAACGTTCTTGGCTAAACAATAAAATTTCATTTAATTCAATAATATTAAAATGAAAATATTAAATGTAAGATATTTTTATGAAATAAAACAATTAAAAAAAGATCATCCAAAAATAGTCGGCTCCCATAATTGCAAATGATTTCGGTCACAATGGGTTTTAGTGTATATTAACTTAAATAAAAAAATTTATTAAGCATTGCATCAATAATTGCATATTGATATTAATATGGTAGGTTGTATGTAATTCATTAAAATTATTATGAATGGGACAATAGTATGGTTGAGTACACCCATAATATGGTTAGCCGACATTATGGTTAACTTCGTCATAGTATTGTTGATTACAACGTACATATCCGCACAAATTTCAACTTAATATTCTGCCGTTCCCTTTGATTTTTGCAAACAGTCTTTGTCTTGTTTTTGCACAATTTTATTTTGCAGCCTTCTTTTTATTGTTATGTATTCAAATCAACAAAATTTTTTAACTTAAATTCCGTAATACATCTTTTTTTTTATAAAAAAAAATAAAACTAAAAGAAAATTATATGTCAACAACTAAAGTAAAAAATTGTTACTGCTGACAATAAGTTGATTCTGCAAACTAGTATTTGTTACATGTAAATAACCCCATCATATATATAATAAACCCATATATTTCAGTATTGGATGTGATAGAAGCTATTGTGGTTTTAAAAACTTACATAGAATACTAACATTGCATGCATGAATATGGTATTCAGAAATTAGTAGATGGCAATAATAGATTTATTGAAATGCATACGAAAACATATTTATGGGGAAACAAACTATAATTAAAACGATAATCAGCTGTTTTTCAAAATAATACATAAGGTTATGGCGTATATACTAGTGTTGCTGTAACCATATTTCAAACTGTATATTCTTTGCGTGCATGCATAAAAAGTGCATGGCGGCTTAGTACTGGATTAAAAAATATCAAAAAACAAAAACAAGGGGCCCGAAGAATTACGATTCAGTGCCATAAAAACGATTTTACACGTCTTGCTACAGTCAACAACTTGCGGTATATTTCTCTAATAATTGGGCTGATGTTGTGCCCTATATCGCTGCCCATCTTCATGGAGTTTACTCACGGTTAAATAGCGCCATGATGACTTGTAGCGGCGAATTTAATTTTTGAGTGTTCCCTAATAGCGATTCTTTTACCCTTCTTCCTTTATTTTCAAACCAGTGTCCACTTGCTTCAAAATCTCCAACCGTTCTCCCGTCCAAAAACCTCCATCTTTCCTTCCCTCACGCTTTCAAGCTTTCATTTTTCCTCTATCTTTATTTTTTCCAATATTTTTATTTCTATTTAACTATACAGTTGCAAAGTAAATTTGCAAAGTATAATATGCACAGCATGAGCGGGGTGACGGAGACCATATGCCCAAGATGTTATTAACAGTACGTAGCGTCCTAGGCCTTCACATAGGAAGTTGCAGCGTGTTTAACAACGAAATACCTCTAAAAACTGTAATCCAATACAGTTAGTTGAGGCAAACCGTTAAAAAGTGCGAGTAAGACGCAAAATTCTCGAAACCCGAACAACAAAAACAACAAGCCTGACCGCACTTAAGAAATAACTACCATGATGCGAGAGCTGTTCTTCAGCCCACAGCTGCTTTAAGACGTTTTTTTTTTCAAAATATTTCTGCAATATCTTTCCCTGTAAAACCTTTATCTTAAATTTTTCTTATTCTGTTACATATTTTCCCTACTATTTTCGTACTTATTTGCATAGAATTTTATAGCGTAATATATAAAAATTAAAACAATAAAAAAAAAAATCGTTTAAAATTACAAATAATTACAACATCCGTTCATGTTTAAATGTGAAATTGAAGCGGACAACAAAAAAAAGGTTTCCTTCATTTGCTGCTTTTCAAGTAAATAAATGTCTGATACACTGAAAATAATTCCTTCATTAATATAATGAATTTTGACATTAATCTAATGAAAATTTTCATTATTTTTCGGCCAATGATGGCCTTCATTGGACTAATGAATCTTCTTTCATTAAAAATTATTTAATGAATACATTCATTAACATTAATGAAAACTTCATTAAGTTAATGAAGCATAAATCATAATATTTATGAATACTTTTCATTAAAATAATGAAAAAAATCATTAGGTTAACGTTATTTGTTCATTAGGCTAATGAATGTGTTACATTATTTTTATGAAATATTTTCACTATTTTAATGAATAAATTCGTTGAACCAATAAAAATCTTCACCAATTTGGTGAAAAATTTTCTTCATTCTAATGAAATAAAATCATTAGTTTAAGGAGGAGTTTCTTTATTCTAATGACCTTTTTTCATTAGAATTGTGCTACTGAAAAGAAACTAAACAATTTTTTTTATATTAAGCATAAAATAATTTTTTATTGTTTTAATTATAATGCAAAATAAAATTAATAATATTAATACATTAAAAAGGAAATCAAAATATTTTAATTCAAAATCAAAACATTTTAATTCAACACAAAATAACTGAAAAAATAATATGTAATGTTACATATGTAGACATTTTGGATAATTAAGTATATTTTATTTTTCATAAACTTCATAAACTTTGTCTATTGACTTCAAAAACATCTTAAACAATGAACTTCAGCAAACTCATTTATTTTTTTAAACGTTTGCTTCTGCTTTTGGAAACTTGTGATGTTTTGCTTTTTGAAGAACAAAAAAAAAAGTCCCGTTGCGTGCAAAAACAAAACGTTTGCTTTGGCTATAGAATCTATAGTATAAATACATAATTGTTCACAACGAAGGCTAAGGAAAAAATTAAGTGTGACTTTGTTGTTGCATTTGTAACAGAATAAATATTCCTTTAAGCAAAAAACCAAAGAAGAGCCCATCTCTTTGCTTTTGATTTCAACTATGTAGGTACTTAAAATGAGGGTAGTTTATGAATTCTAATGAAAAGTTTAGTTAATATAATGAACATTTTCATAACAACTAAGAAACTATTGATAAAATAATTTTTTACACAGTAAATAATGTATAAAATAATTTCCTTTGTCATTTAGTTAATAGTTATAATATATTTATTATCTCACTTTTAATAAATCTCTAAAATTTTGTACCCAACCTTCAAAAATTGTTTATAACAAATCCAATGAAATTTTCTAATGAAATTATGAAAACTAATGAATCAATTTTAATGAATATTTTCATTAATGCTGAGAATCTTCATTCATGGAACGTAATTTTTCATTCGGTTAATGAAAATTATCTAATGAATGGGGTTCATTGGAAATATGAAGCAAATATTTTTCAGTGTATTATAACCCGAAAAGCTTTCCTTCACCTGCCTTTATGCGTTATGAGAGAAGACTTGTGTTTTAAAGCAAATAAACAAGTGGCATAAAGTGAGCAAGATACATTTTCTTATTTACAAAGTAAATATTTAATCATTATGACACAACTACATACGAACTAACAAATTGCGTATTGAACGAGTACTATTCTTGTCTAAAGTTGGCAGTTTTGTTTGATATCTGAGACATTTTGACATCGGTTTCTTGTTTTGTGTTGGGTTTGGTTTGCCATTTAATCACACAGAAGAAGAAAACCTATAAAATTACCAAAAGTTTAGTCATAAAAAGTAACTTGTTTTATGAAGTTTTGTCGTGGTTTCGATATTTTCATAAAATTTAGATATACTTGTTATATTAATTTGGATGTGAGACTTATTATTTTTAAAATTACATCATGTTTTGTTAATATGAACTACAATATGATGCGAAATTTTAAGCACAGAAGTGTTTTCAGTAGCCACAAACTAAGTGCAGATTTGAAAACTTTCTTAGGAACTTATTTTGAGGGCTTTGAAAAATATATCAATACAAAAACAGCCATAAAGCAACTATTTACCAGAGATCTGCACTGGTATACTGCAAAGTTCCTTGATTTTTAACACGCTTATATTAGTTTCACTTGAATGTTTGATTGTTTGTTTGCACAATTTACAGAAATTTTTTTTTATCTAATATTTTTTTAAACTCAATTGAAAATTTTATTTAAAAATTATGATATTTCAGATATTTGCTAAGCTATCTCAACACATATATTTATATGAATGAAGCTAGTTTCATGCAGCAATTGCTTATTATGCCAATATGTTATGCTCTTCAGTGCACATGCATAGCGAATGCTTTGGTTGTTTCTAAAAAATAGTGCGGAGCAAAAATGGTGGTACCGTTACGAAAATTTTTCGTAATAAATAAAGTATTTGCCAACCTTCAATGCGTTTGGCGCTATAGAATATTTAAAGGACCTTGAGATTTTTTAAATATTATGAAATAAATTATAATATATCTTTTCAAACGGTAACGAATGCGCCTTGTACTCTCGTGCATAAATTACATATGTATTTATGTAACATATATATGTACATGTATTTAGTTTTTATTTTTCTCCCAAGATCAAACTCAAGACTACATTTTACTCATATTACATTCGACTTGAGTAATTGTTCAAACAGTTCTTTAAAACAATTTTGGATACTTGATATGTGCAGTTTAAATTTAATTTCTTATATTTTTCCTCGTAAACATAATAAAAAAAAATAAATAAAAAGAATAATATTTCTAATAAAATAAAAATGTCAGGAATTTTTCGAGCTTGAGGTCAAGTTTTTTACTTTTATTTTAAAATTTCCAATATTTCGCTACATCACTGGGTAGCATCATCAGGGATTTAGATATTGTTATTTTTCAAAAGAACACTGAAAACATATATACTGGAATGAAGCTGCCAGATTTACTGATTTCAAAACCAATTTAACGGTTTTGAAAGAAAGCATACTTAAGTTTGTTTTTGCTGAAAATTTCTAAACCAATATTAAATTCAACCAAATGTCTTTTCACAGTTACTTATATGTATATATAACAATACATTTATTAATGTGTTGGTTTATATCAAGCTCTTATTACCGCCGGGTGTGAATGGGTAAGTACTTAAATCTGTAGACTCAAGCTGTCATACGAAGGTAACAGTGGAACTACAAATTCTTGCATAAATATTATTATTATTTTTTAATAAATTCCTGTATTTTATGTATTGCACTGAAAAGAATTCTTTCATTAATATAATGAATTTTGACATTAATCTAATGAAAATTTTCATTATTTTTCGGCCAATGATGGCCTTCATTGGACTAAAGAATCTTCTTTCATTAAAAATTATTTAATGAATACATTCGTTGGATTAATGAAAACTTCATTAAGTTAATGAAGCATAAATCATAATATTTACGAATACTTTTCATTAAAACAATGAAAAAATTCATTAGGTTAACGACTCAATTTCATTAGTTTTATGAATTTGGTACATTAACATTAAGTAAAACTTTCATTCCTTTAATGAATCTTCTTCATCATTCAAACGTTATTTGTTCATTAGGCTAATGAATGTGTTACATTATTTTTATGAAATATTTTCACTATTGTAATGAATACATTCGTTGAACCAATAAAAATCTTCACCAATTTGGTGAAAAATTTTCTTCATTCTAATGAAATAAAATCATTAGTTTAAGGAGGAGTTTCATTATTATAATGACCTTTTTTCATTAGAATTGTGCTACTGAAAAGAAACTAAATTTTTTTTTTATATTAAGCGTAACATAATTTTTTATTGTTTTAATTATAATGCAAAATAATATAAAATTAATAATATTAATACATTAAAAAGGAAATCAAAACATTTTAATTCAAAATCAAACCATTTTAATTCAACACACAATAACTGAAAAAATAATATGTAATGTTACATATGTAGACATTTTGGATAATTAAGTATATTTTATTTTTCATACACTTCACAAACTTTGTCTATTGACTTCAAAAACATCTTAAACAATGAACTTCAGCAAACTCATTTATTTTTTTAAACGTTTGCTTCTGCTTTTGGAAACTTGTGATGTTTTGCTTTTTGAAGAACAAAAAAAAAAGTCCCGTTGCGTGCAAAAACAAAATGTTTGCTTTGGCTATAGAATCTATAGTATAAATACATAATTGTTCACAACGAAGGCTAAGGAAAAAATTAAGTGTGACTTTGTTGTTGCATTTGTAACAGAATAAATATTCTTTTAAGCAAAAAACGAGAGAAGAGCCCATCTCTTTGATTTTGAATTCAACTATGTAGGTATTTAAAATGAGGGTAGTTTATGAATTCTAATGAAAAGTTTAGTTAATATAATGAACATTTTCATAAGAACTAAAAATCTATTGAAATTTTTATTAAAATAATTTTTTACACAGTAAGTAATGTATAAAGTAATTTCCTTTGTCATTTAGTTAGTAGTTATAATATATTTATTATATCACTTTTAATAAATCTCTAAAATTTTGCACCCAGCCTTCAAAAATTGTTTATAACAAATCCAATGAAATTTTCTAATGAAATTATGAAATGTAATGAATCAATTTTAATGAATATTTTCATTAATGCTATGAATCTTCATTCATGGAACGTAATTTTTCATTCGGTTAATGAAAATTATATAATGAATGGGGTTCATTGGAAATATGAAGCAAATATTTTTCAGTGTGGCAAATTCCTTACGTTAAGCGGGTTTCCCCATTTCTGGCTTGGCTAATTATTATTGCAACCAAAGTTTTGTCGATTTTTTGCAGCCTTCTTCGAAGATTTTTCTGTTTTATGTCGATAAATTATTTAAAACATTGAAAACAATAAACCATTAAAATATTGCAAATACAATAAAACATTTAACTAAAACTTATACACCTTTAATCTTATATCACAGTTTTTTTTTTCTAATAAAATCCAGTACGGTTACCGAATGCTGAAAAAGTAATTGAAATTTGATTGGCTGTTTTATATACTCAAAGGTTAAAAACGCCAGCTCTAATAATAGAAATATATACTTGTCCAAACAATATGCGGTGGCCAATCACACGGCAACCCGATTTAAGACTAGTATAATTAGATTATTAAAAAAAGTACCGGTTGCAGATCTCCGCTATTTACCTACCTTTGTATTCAAGAATTTACAAGAATACAAAAATTTTTTTACTGCCGGCTTCTTTACTTATAAAAAACAGCGAACATGATATTTTAAAATACATTGTGGCGCAGAACACCTTTATATTTTGAATCTTCAATACCTGTTTTAGTTTATCCATATTAAAAACTTTTTTTTTTTCAGAACTTTGCGAAGAAGACTTAAGAAATTTAACATTGAACACAACAGAACAGGGATAAAATATTTTTTAGTATTGTTTTGTGCCACCCTGTAGTACTAGCATATACTAGCATACAGGTATTTGATATCTCATCAAATACCTGTATGATACCAATACGAGTAATAATTCTCATCAAAATGTTGAATTTAATACTCAAACGAATTGAAAACAGTTTAACTAGAACAAAAAAAGCAAAAAATTCAATTAAGTCATGGCGAAAAAGTTTTCCCAAACCTGACAGCTCTTCAAATTCTAAGTCATATACTGGTTTAAGGAAAACCACATACGAAAACAATCATCTAACATTATCTAACACAGAAAACCTCTTATTACTTAAATTAAGCACACACGCAAACACATACAAGCATTTTTCGAACATTTTGCATACATAAATATTTTGTGTTCTAGATGAATGGTAAGTGCGGTCTCTGCGAAAAATTTCAAACATTTTCATATTATAAGAACGAAACTTAATACCGACAAAATTCTCTTCAATATAATAGTTATATGACTGCAAGTAATAAATGAATATGTACAGTAAATAAGCACGCATACCCAGCAAACACAATTGCTTGATTTGAAGAAAAACACAAAAAATTAGTTGTTTAAAAGGGGTTACCTTCGGGCTTCAATATGGTCAGGTGAAATTAAAATAATTTTTTTATATTTTTTCCCAACGTTTCGTTAGCTTTATTCTAACATCATCAGGGGTATAAACAAATAGTATCTGTTGAGCAATAATACAAATAATACAACATTAAATTGACTATAATTAAATTAATGTTGGATCAACCAGTGACTATTACTTCCAGCAACTTTGAAATAATCCTCCTTTTTATCTTGGCCCAGTACTCAGAGGATGAGACCTACATATGCTGTGCATTTGACTTATAGCTATCAATAACTACAGGGAAGGACCAAAATTGTTGGAGTTATATTAGTTCAAAATGATCAGTGCCAAGGGTATGTACCTTAGGCTAAGACTAACAGAAATAAGTCCAATAGCTCTCACATTGCATATTGTTATGTGTTCCATGGTTTATACTAGTTGTCGATTTTACTTTCTGTCGCATCAACCTTCCCACTCTACAGGTGTATAGACTTTACCTGTCATCTTTTGCAAGAAGACCACTTTAGATATCACTTTTAATGCACCGAATAAGAATTCTGTCCAGTTTCGTAAAAGATACAGCCTAACTAGCTACTGTTCTGGCTAGCTCATTTGCCCGTCTACCACCATTGAAGTCTCTATGAGTTGAGATCTATGCTAAAATGATTTAAGAGCTCCTGGAGAGCTCATAATTTCACTGTTTTATAGAACGGCATTGATTTACATTAGCACCTGTTTTGATAGCCTTATCTTAATCCTCGTAGTGAATTCTTTCCGGTTCACCAGCACCTTCATGTAGTTTGCAAGGCACAGGTCACCGCTTCTGTCATATTTTTGTAGCTATATGGAAAATTACCTGGCTGAAGAGCTCGATGCCTTCCAAATTCTCCTTCAGGTAATTTCCAGACAGTCAATGGAAGGCAAGGCTTATGAGTTAGCAGGAAGTCCATTAAGAACATCAGCCCTTAACCAACTGACCAGTCTAGCCATCACTACTGGCTCTTTTCAGACAATAGCACCTAGGGAAATATTAGTTCCCATAAATCGGCGTGCGCCATAGATATCAAGGAAACTAATTCTCTTTCCTGTAATTTTAGGTTTGGGCCGCAGGCGCAATGTTTCAACCAAGATAGGTACCTCAACCGTGCTGATTTCTGGGACAAGCACAATCTTTCGGGGACTTTACTGATCCCCGTTCTGCCAATTAACCCTTGGTGGAGGTTTAAGAAGTCCAGCACCACATAATTCATGCGGCTTTCTAGTGTTTTATTTGCTACGGCAAACGAGAAATTTAAATTTTTATGCGACCCAGAAAGCAGAGAGGTTAGCCGTATACCAAGACAAAATGTAATACCCGGGAGGACTCTGTCTGATAAGTAGAAATGTTGTCGAGTAGGAATTTAGTGAGAGATGCTTGGCCTGATTTTCCCGCCACATAATAGCTTATAGTTTCCCACAACAGCAAATAACTCTGCCTCTAAGACAATATTATATTTTGTTTGCAAATCAAGTTTTGGATCAATCAATTGATTTATAAAATTTATCAAACATCAAAAAACATATTTCTTAACATAAGAAGAAACACTTTACCCTTGTAAGCATTTCGATTTTAATATATTTCTGTTATTGCTTTTTACCTGAAATCCAAGATTTATGTTTAAACTTTTGAATCTTGTTGCTGACAGTTTTCTTTTTGTGCAAGTTTTCTCGTTAACAAAATAAAATGAATGAAAACTTGAACAACAATTTTCTAAATTTAAAATAGAAAGCGACTCATTATTTTGCATTTACAAGAATTGCAATTAAAGTCAAAGGGGAAGAAAGTGTTAGTAATAGCAAACCAAGAGAAAATAGGTAACAACTACAATAAGTAATGAACATATCTACAATAAGTAATGAACATGTAACCGTTTTAAAAACCGCATTTAAAAGTAAACTTTGATAAGTTTAAATTTAGAAAAAGGACATATAAAAGAGCAAATCTAATTTTAAAGAGAAATAGGTTTTAAAAAGTATTTTTAAAATATAAAGCTTTTTTAAAAGTACCTTAGGAACAAATTACCTTCTAGAAAGAGATCCTACGACAGAAAGAATTTTTTGTTAAATCCATCTATTAGAAAATGTGCGTTTTGAATTCTCAGATTTCTCATCAAATCGTTTGTAAATACAAACGATGCGTTATGAATATTTACCTTTTCTTACCCACGGTGCGAGCCCTTGGGCTGCTTATTATAAATGTGCACACCCATACAATATGAAGCTTAAAACATAATACACAAACAAAAAGAAACATAATCTAAAGAACGCAAAATTCCAAGAAATCAGTTACCAATCAATTTATTGTTGTTGTTGTTGCGTTCTTAATGTTTCGCAAGCATGTGTCTGTTTGTATACGCAACAGTTATATTTTTACGTTTGAGTCGGGAATGATCATTAGCGAATAACTAGATATTTCGTGAACAATTTAGCAGCTAATAAAGATGTATAAATAGCTTTCAAAGATTTTGTATTCGGTTCAGGTCTGTCGATTGTGGGGATGGTTTTAAGAGTATGGGGAATATTATATAAGACCCAAAAGCGAATAATTTCTGCAGTGTACTTGGGATCATTGTCACGTTGAAAAAAGTAGTCAGATTCATTAAAAGGTTTAAGAGCACTTTTATTTAGATTATCTTTCAAGATCTTTAAATAAGGTATTTTTTACCTTATTTCAACAATAAAAATGAGCTCTCCCATACCAGTAGACAACACACCTAGACAGAAATATGTCGTTGATATGACAATATTCTAAGGGCAACATACTATTTTTGAGTTATATAGTTCTACCTGATAATACAATATTGTTATACAATATCTAAAATGCCGTTGATATGATTAACCATAGTATTGTAAACAAAAACTATACAATATTTTATATTGTTATATTAATAATAACAATGTTATATTAATAATAAGTAGTCTTAATTAAAGTTATCAAAAATTGACATTTTCAACCATATCATTATGCTAACCACTTATACTTTTCTCATTATTACTTTCAAGATATAATCATACATGAAATATCGCAAATAACAAATTAGAAATAGCTTGTTTTCTATGTTTCCCAGCTATCTATATGTCGGCATTTCATAGGAGCTACCCTAATCATCAGTAAAATTTTGAAATTTTCGAAAGATATTCTCAAACATTCAACTTTATATCCCAACAATCTAAGTAAATTGTTGAGAACTTAAAAAGAAAAATGCTCTAATAATACTTGCCAAAACACAAAAAAAAAACAGCTTTTTCATTTTACACGTGTCTACACGCAAAGAAAAGACAGTTTGATATATGATTGCAACAACCTTAGTATATATTCCGTAACATTGTGCATTATTGTTAAAAACTATTTCTTATCAAATTAATTATAGTTTGTTCCTCTATAAATATGTCAATATTTGCATTTGTGTAATTGTATTGTTAACATCTATAAATTTCAAGATATGGTTGCATACAATAATAGCAATTTCAAACTTTTTTTAAAAACAACAATAGCTTTTATCACACCCAATATCAAAATATTTGTTTTATTATATGTATAGTCCGCAAATTCATATGCAACAAAAGTAAGCTTACAGAATATTACAATATTTTCATTCTAGTCGTTGACATATAATTTTGTTTTAGTTTGATATTTTCTTTGGAAACAATTAGATTTTTTGTGCGTGTTTAATTTTCAAAATACATATACATATTTGTTCAGCTATATAAAAAATGTGGAATTGTTGAAAAAATACATATTTAGTATTCGCGAAAGTAAAAAGATAAGTATTTTTTAATATTAAGATGAAAACATGCATACATATGTATATATGGTGTATCCAAGAAGACGTGTAACCATATTATTATGGTTATATATGACATTTGAAATTTCAATTGAAAATCCTTAACAAATATTTGTGTTTTATTGCAGCTAATGATGGAATGAGTGGCTATTTCAGCATCAAACAGGAAACTCTGCATTGATTCCGTTGAAATGTAATCTGATTATTATTATTTTTTTTTATTAATTGTATTTATTTTACACGTATTACCAAAATATATTATATGCTGTCTTTTTGTTCTTATTAATTGTCATATGTATGTGTTTGTGCTAATTATAATAAAAATATGTTTCTGTTGCAATAAAGTTATTTATGATATTAGTATGGTTATATATGAGAATAGTATGAAAGGTTAGAGTAATTGAGTATGCACTGAGAAAAGAAAAAAATGTTTAACCAAAATATTGTTACTTCGAATATTTTTGTTACAATACTATGGTGCGTCCTGTCAATGGCGTTTTAATGTAACAATATAGTATTATCAAGTGCAACCATATAATTCAACAATAGTATGTTGCCCTTAAAATATTGTCCTATCAACCATATATTATTTTCTACGTGTGCATTTCTTTACATCTTTCAAACAAATGAACAACCGTTGATTCCTACGATTTGTTTTTTGAAAGTATTGAAAGGCAGAGAACAAAAATTCAAACAATTGAGTTTTTTATTCGCTATTTTTAGAGTCTACCATTTATACCAATAAAAACTTATAAATAGCTTATTTTATATGTTTCCCAGCTATCTGATGATTACGGTAGCTCCTATGAAATGTCGACATATAGATGGCTGGAAAACATATAAAACAATCTATTTATAATTTTTTATTGGTTTCAATGCTAATATAGCGAATAAAAAAATCAATTTTTATCACAAATAATTTTATTGTAATAGAACCATATTTTTGTTATAATTCGCACAAATAAGAGTTAATTGCAATAAATAGACAGTTGATAATATATTTTAATAATATTTATAATATAATTTAGAAAAAAGGAATCTGGTTGTATTGCTAGGAAATTAGTGAACAACTTTGGTCTGTAGTTTAGACATATCCACCTGCTTCAATAGAACAAAAATATTTATTAAGAATTTCATCCGTAAATGCAACTTTAAAATGCATACTAGTATGGCTGCATACAGCATACATATGTTTACATCTTAATACTAAACACTCTTACCTTTATATTTTCCTGAATACTTTTTTATCTTTTTTAAAATTAAAAAAACACAAAACATCTTTTTATTATGAGGACAATAGTAGTTTTTTTTTTGTATATAAATTAGCGTATCGTACATATTATAAAAACAAAAATGTTCAATTGTTGAACTTAAAAATGTTTACAATTGCTATTATTGTATGCAACCATATATTTAAATATGTATATGGTAACAATAGGATTACAGAAATAACACGTTAATAGAGGAACAAACTATAATTAGACAGATTATGCATTGTGTTTAACAGTGATACACAATGTCAGAGAACATATACTAATGTTGTCGCAACCATATATTAAAATGTCTTTTCTTTGCGTACACATACTTCCGTACCATGACCTCACCTCACCATGTTTGACAGGTGCCTGTATATGCTTTTCTGCGTAAGCACTGCCTACTTCCTCCTCATTCGAGAACATCGTTGAATAGATGCCAGCGAATAATTTTAACTGGAAAGCTGTAGCTGAATACGTCGAATACTTTCTCCGAAGAAACAACTTTTAGCTACATCTACAAGTGCAAAAAACTGCTAGATCTACAAGTGCAAAAGAAAAGCAAAATCAGCGCGTGAACCTCATTATTGACTAAGCAAGTACGCGTGGCCAACTTAAAGTAATGCAAAAGTAGTCTCTGGGCAATAATCCCCAAAACGAGGGAAGTTTTTTAGTTGGTAACCCATATGCAAATGTAAGCTCAACAGCGTTGTCAACTCGGTGCGTTTCGCACCGTTTTTAGTTCTTTTTAAAATTATTTGTGCGAAAAATTATTTAGTCGGTGCGGGGTGCGCTTTTTTTACATTTTTGGTGCGCATTTTAAATTTCGGTGGCACAAAATCAAACTCAACTCAATTTTTTGTTTTAATGTAAGAAAAAAGTTTAATCACTATCGAAAGAAAAATAAAGATGTCGTTTTATAAAATTTGCTGCTTTTAGAGAGTGCTTTGTTATTAAACGATCAAGCCATGCTAGTCAAACATTGCAATAAATGCAGTCTCTGAACAGTGAAGTTCGTGTTCGTGATGGCTTGTGAATTCGTTACGGTACCAAATGATTAAATAAATGATAAATTTTGCATTAAATATTGATTATGGTGAACTTCATCTTTTATTTGTTATAATTCAGACATACATTCGATAAATTCTTTCAAAGACAATAAACTCTTTTAAAGACATCGCTTACGAAACCATCAATATACTGTTTTTGATAGAATTGCTATTAGTAACGATAATCGTTACTTCTTTCGAAAGTATGTTAATAGTTGTATGCTACTACAATAAACTTTGGTGACGTTAAGAAGCTGTACTAATTTGTGGCAGTAAAAGTAACAGTTGATTTCGCCAGACAGTAAATAATGGGTGATTTTATAAGAACTATCGGAAATTAAAAAAAAAAAACACATAAAATTCAGAAAAATGCATGAAATATTTATTTGGATCGATAGTTGGGTCGATATAATTTAATGTTTGAAGATTATTTCATGCAAATGTTGGCCGCGGCTACGCCCCAAATGGTCCATCCGCTTAGTCCAATTTTGGCATACTCTTTGCAACATTTCGGCCGGTAACTCACGAATAATGTTGGATATGTTGGCTTCCAGTACGTCAATCGAAGCGGGTTTGTCGCTATAGACATTAGCCTTAACATAGCCCCACAAAAAATAGTCTAGAGGCGTTAAATCGCACGATCTGGGCGGCCAATTGAGTGGTCCCAAGCGTGAAATAAACTGTTCACCGAACTCGCCTCTCAATTGGTCCATTGTTTCGCGTGCTGTGTGGCATGTGGCACCGTCTTGTTGAAACCACATGTCATGCAAGTCAAGCTCTTCAAGTTTGTTATCATCGCACGGTAGCGCTCACCATTCACAGTAACGTTGTGATTCGCATCATCTTTGAAGAAATACGGCCCAATGATGCCGCCAGCCCATAATCCGCACCAAACGGTTGTTTTTTGTGGATGCATTGGTAGCTCTTGCAATGCTTCTGGCTGCCCTTCACTCCAAATACGGCAGTTTTGCTTGTTCACGTATCCATTCAACCAGAAATGAGCCTCGTCGCTGAACACAATTCTTCGATAAAAAAGTGGATCTTCATCTAACCTTTCAAGAGCCCATTCACCAAAAATTTGGCGTTGTGGTAGGTCGTTTGGCTTCAATTCTTGCACCAGCTGTATCTTATAAGGCTTCACACCCAAATCCTTCCGCAAAATTTTCCACGTAGTGGAGTAACAGAGGCCCAATTGCTGCGAACGGCGCCGAATCGATAATTCACGATCATCACCAACACTGGCCGATACGGCTGCGATATTTTCTTCAGTTCGCACTCTACGTAAGCGTGTTGGTGGTTTAATGTCCAACAATGTAAATTTGGTGCGAAATTTTTTTTACAATAGCCCGAATAGAAGCCTCAGTAGGTCGATTAAACTGACCATAAAATGGAAGAAGCGCGCGATGAACTTTCTTAACAGAGCACGCATTTTGGTAATAAAATTCAATAATTTGCAAGCGTAGTTCGTTTGTAAGACGATTCATGATTAAATTATAGACCAAACTGAAGATGTTTGACAGTGACACAAGATACAAAACGTGCGTGAGCTGTCAAAACTAGTGTTGCCAAAAAGATAATAGCAAAAAAATCACTCGTTATAATTGAATGATATTACTTAATAATAATTTTAATAAAATATAATAATACATTTGATAAAATATCGTTATAGTCATTAAAAATATAACATTATCTTAATAAAACTAACAGAGCCAAGTTTGGCAAACATGAATTCTAGCTATTGAACGAATTTGATGGGATGTCATCAGGCGGTGCTATCAGACCCAGTTTCATTGTAATGGATGATTTTATAAGAACTATCGGAAATTAAAAAAAAAAAACACATAAAATTCAGAAAAATGCATGAAATATTTATTTGGATCGATAGTTGGGTCGATATAATTTAATGTTTGAAGATTATTTCATGCAAATGTTGGCCGCGGCTGCGCCTCAAATGGTCCATCCGCTTAGTCCAATTTTGGCATACTCTTTCCAACATTTCGGCCGGTATCTCACGAATAATGTTGGCAATGTTGGCTTCCAGTGCGTTAATCGAAGCGGGCTTGTCGCTATAGACATTAGCCTTAACATAGCTCCACAAAAAATAGTCTAGAGGCGTTAAATCGCACGATCTGGGCGGCCAATTGACTGGTCCCAAGCGTGAAATAAACTGTTCACCGAACTCGCCTCTCAATTGGTCCATTGTTTCGCGTGCTGTGTGGTATGTGGCACCGTCTTGTTGAAACCACATGTCATGCAAGTCAAGCTCTTCCATTTTGGGCAAAAAAAGTTCGTTATCATCGCACGGTAGCGCTCACCATTCACAGTAACGTTGTGATTCGCATCATCTTTGAAGAAATACGGCTCAATGATGCCGCCAGCCCATAATCCGCACCAAACGCTTGTTTTTTGTGGATGCATTGGTAGCTCTTGCAATGCTTCTGGCTGCTCTTCACTCCAAATACGGCAGTTTTGCTTGTTCACGTATCCATTCAACCAGAAATGAGGCTCGTCGCTGAACACAATTCTTCGATAAAAAAGTGGATCTTCATCTAACTTTTCAAGAGCCCATTCACCCATGGTAGGTCGTTTGGCTTCAATTCTTGCACCAGCTGTATCTTATAAGGCTTCACACCCAAATCCTTCCGCAAAATTTTCCACGTAGTGGAGTAACAGAGGCCCAATTGCTGCGAACGGCGCCGAATCGATAATTCACGGTCATCACCAACACTGGCCGATACGGCTGCGATATTTTCTTCAGTTCGCACTCTACGTAAGCGTGTTGGTGGTTTAATGTCCAACAATGTAAATTTGGTGCGAAATTTTTTTACAATAGCCCGAATAGAAGCCTCAGTAGGTCGATTAAACTGACCATAAAATGGAAGAAGCGCGCGATGAACTTTCTGAACAGAACACCCGTTTTGGTAATAAAATTCAATAATTTGCAAGCGTTGTTCGTTTGTGAGACGATTCATGATTAAATTATAGACCAAACTGAAGATGTTTGACAGTGACACAAGATACAAAACGTGCGTGAGCTGTCAAAACTAGTGTTGCCAAAAAGATAATAGCAAAAAAATCACTCGTTATAATAGCCGCTTAAAAGGCTGTTTTATTCTCATGTTTTTAATCTAAAAATATTATACTTCTTAAAATACAAAATAGGTTTTTAAAATTTCAAAATTCGTTGCATTTTTGTTAAAATAACGCGTTTTTCCTCCATTTTGGTGCGTTTTGAAATTTCAAAGCTGACAACGCTCAAGCTCAACGTAACCCGAGGGTCACGACTCTCATGATGCATTAATGCATTGTTTCTAGTTCAACTCCCAAAAAATGAAAGTGTAGAATCTGCAAAACGTTTTTAATGGTCAAAAGGTAACAACATGTTCTCTTCTTTTGGGAGCGACATATCCTTTTTTGCTCCTGCTGGTATAAGTATACAAATTTTGTTGTTTAAAAAATTTATAAATTAAATTTATTGGTAAAATAGTTGGGATTGATTAATGTTGTAAGACTTATGTTTCATTTCTAAAAGAAGCTGTGTACTCGTAGAAACATTCAAGTAGTCTACAGCTTTCCTTTTTACATACCGATCATATTTTTTTCTATTTGAATAAAAACATGCAATGAAAAATATAAACATTTTAGAACATGAATTTTATCTTATAAAGTACTTTATCTAAAATACAAAAAACAATTTTCCATATCTTAATGTTTTATTTTTTTTTTTACTTTAATTCTCTTTTTTCTTCTTCTTCCTGGGGCTTGATTTCTTAATTGAAAAGAAAGAAAATATTTTCAACCTCATGGAGGAGCTTAACACAAAACAAGAGCAATATTGTAAAACAATATTGTTTAAATAAACAGAAAACACAAAAACTGTATAACTTACTTATTTCATAAAGGAAAACTTTGCATATACTCGTACAGGAGCTTAGCTTACAGGCATAATTGTAAAGACCTTGTCAAACATAGACACAGCTACCATAGACATGTAAAGTGTGTATGTGCAGCAGGTAAATTGGCATGTTTTATACTATTCCTGTTGACAAGCATGCCAACATAGTTTTTAATGTTGTAACAAGAAACGAAAGAATGATACCATTCTAACATCTCGAATATGCTTTCCAAAATGGTAATACGAATTTTCAAGTTTAGTGACAACTAAAGTACGGATGTTGGTAAACACATACTAGCCACATTAATAAATTACACATACATATTTTATATATGCATGTACACGTAGAAAAAAATATGTGGTTAATGCGGAAACATACTATTGTTGAATTATATAGTTGCACCTGCTAATACTATAGTGCCACCACTAACCATCTGGCAACTTTACCATTTGTCTCTTCTATTATTATGTAAAAACGCCTAACAATGAATTATGTACATGAATGAATATACAGAATAAATGAGAGGAGTAGTTAACCAACCAGCAAGCCAACCGGTCGTGTTTCATTTGGTGCTCCTATATGGCGACCGTGAAAGCGTGAATTTTGGTTTTTGTTGCAAACAAAACACACAATGAACTTGAAATATACGATAACACCAATAATTATGCATGAAAATATATACATCTTTTTTTACAGTATTACATTATATATTTTTATCTTTTTGTAAAAAAGGGAGATATAGTGACACCACTAATCATCTGGCAACTTTACCATTTATCTCTTCCATTATTATGTAAAAACGCCTAACAATGAATTATGTGCATGAATATATAGAATAAATGAGAGGAGCAAGCCAACCGGTCGTATTTCATTTGGTGCTCCTATAATACTATATTGTTATATACTTAAAACTGACTCACCATAGTACTGTTAAAAAATGACATTGGAGTATACTATACATATAGTAAACTATACATATACTATACAGATACGGTAAAGTGGGTGTGAGCATACAGGGTAGAGCACTGGTTGCTACCCAATTGGGGGTAGCCAGTGGGTGATCCTTATCACTGCTCAAACCAAGTTGTCACACGGCCTCCTTGTGGCACCACTGGGTAGCTCTCAACAAATGTTGAGGGTGAACTAACTGTGTGCCAGCAACATGGGGATAGTTGACAATCTGGATATGGATGGGAATAGTGCATAACAGTACCATCTTGGAAAAGATGGGATGGTAGCTAACTTATTTCGTGCCCTTATTAAACATCGTGACATCGTGCTGAAATGGCTCATGGGTTAATGCGGTAGCTACCTACGTCTCGATAAGATCTTGGCAGAGGCTTAACGTACGCTCAAAGTTTGTAGACGATGGGTTTTGGGTGTGTAGCGTTAGTTGAGATGACTCCTAATCAGCTCCCGAGCTGGCTTTGAGTACAGGATCTCAAAAGGAGCTCACTGCTTGCGAAGGGACGCTCGGGTTCATTATAAGGGTAACTGCGCTTTGGACAAATGGAGATAACAGCTTTAAGTGGAGACTCAATTGCCCAAAATGAAATGATAAAGATTGATGAAATAGGAGAAAGTGCTAGAAGTTCATGTGGATCTAGCAGAAAGACGATTGGAGTGTCAGTGATGAACACTGTTGTTAACCGCAGTGAAAAGGTACAGACGCCTCTTACCACTAAGGTCGGAGAGACAAAAGCCGTAAATGATGATACAGGTGCATCACATCAGGCTCTTTAAGAGAGTGGAGCGGGCAGCTTACCTCAGCAATACATTTTGAGTATGAGATCATCCGAGGAGGAGTCTATTGAAAAACTCCTTGTTAATTAATAATATATTGATCTACTAAACTTGTTTTTTTTTTTTTTTCTTTTTGCGTTGTACAATAACATTCTTTATTTCTACGTATGTAGCTCTTTATTTTAATGTACTGAGTAGTTCCTTGCCAACTCGCCTCAATAATGCCTGTAAAGGGGCTGAGGCTTATAATCAATAAGAATTGTATACAAATTATAAATAAAGTGCATATGAAAAAAAAGCTAGATGATACTGAAAAAGATGACAAAGGAACATAAGTATAGATGTCCAGAACGGCGTATGCGAAATGGAGAAGATTGTAGATGTTATAAGCAACTACCGAAGAAGCTGGAAGAAGGCTGAAAATAAGAGAAGTAAAGGCAGCTTTTAGAGCTCCAACGTCATGGAAAATGCCACAGCTAATCCAGCCACATCGAGCCAAAAACGGAAGGCAAGCAGCCTTGCTGAAGAAATAAGACCGTCAAAAATGCAGAAAGAGAGCAAGAAAAATGGTACACAGAGAAGAGAAGAGATGACCCAATCTAAGGCGGTCCCAGGGTGGAAATTTCTATCCCAGGAAGAATAGGGGATTTTTTAGTCGATAAGTAAACTGTTGTGATCAGCCCGATACAAAGCGGAGGGTACGGACTCTTTGGCCCGTGCGTAACGCATTTTCCTTTACGCCGGGAAAAAAAACAATAATACTATACATATACAATAGTATATAATAACAGTATTAATTAAATATTAAGTTACTTCATTATTGTCATACCCAACCTTATTATTACACTAACAAACCATACTTTTGCCATGTATAACCATATTTCGTAAAAGAACCATTCTAATGTCGCAAATGGTTTAATTTAATAGACTCATATTTTTGCCATAATTTAATCAATATAAATATAATAATCAATTAAAGCTAAAATATGAAATATGGCATATTTACATTAAATAAAATAAATAAAAATAATTTGAAGAAAACAATAGGGTGCATTCTAATGGGATGAAAGCATACATTTTCTCTTTAATATCAAAGTATCTATTAAATGTAATAAAACAAAAATATTTATTAAGCACTTTATCTGAGATTGTAATATTAAGAACATGACATATTTCCATTAAATAAAATAGTTAAAAATACTTCAAAGAACATAATGGGACTCCATCGAGGACGAGGATCAGCATGGCCTCCGGGTGGTTCTGCTTGCAGTTCAACCCAGACTGATCATGGTTGAAACGTTCTGGCTGTAGTTGAAAACTAAAACGCAGGAAGGGAGTGTTAGTATCCTTGATAATTGTTTGGTGTGTGGCTTTTTTTGGGGACTAACAATCCCCCGAGGATCTTTTGCCTATACAACAGATACCTATACTGTAAGGAACCGGTGGTGATGGTTGACGGGTGAGTTGGTTTAAGGGCTGTTGCTCTTAGTGGGCTTCGGCCTACCAACTCGTTAATCCTTGTCCTCCATTGATTGCTGGGAAATTGCATACAGGAGGGATTAGAAGGCCCAAACAGCAACAAGAAGTTGCTGATATGACCGCAATCATATGGTAAGAATTGCTACCTGTGTGAGCCTGGTAAGTTACACGGGGGCGCTGGTGAATCGTGAATAATTCACTTCGTGGAACTGGTCCATTATCAGATAAGGCTGCAAGGCAGGTGCTGATGTAAATCATTTTCACAACTGTAACTATACAGTTGCAAATAAATTTGCAAAGTGTGGGATGTATAGCATGTGCGGAGTAACGTAGACCTTATGCCCACGATGGTACTAACAGTATTATTTTGCGGCACCGCGACTAACTGTACCGACCTATGCCTACGCATAAGAAGTTGCCGGGTGTTTAACAATGAAATACCTAAAAAACACTGTAAATTTATACAGTTAGTTGATGTAAACGGCTAACCAATGAGAGTAAGATGCAAAACTCTCGAAGACCCAACAACAACGACAAGCCAGACCGTACTGAAGAAATAAATTACGATGATGCGAGAGCTTTTCGCCAGCCAAGAGCTACTTTACGACTACTTATTGTATGCAAACGAGCTTATTATGGTCAAAATGAATATTTTGAAATTCAGTGTGATAAAAGCTATTGATGTTTATAAAAAAGTTATAAATGCTATTATGCTTTGAAATTTATAGACGGTACCAGTAGACTTACAGAAATGCAGAAAATAATATATTTTTAGAAAAACAAACTATAGTTAAATTGATAATAAAAATAATGCACAATGTTATAGAATATACGAGTACACTAGTGCTGCTGTAACTATATTTCAAATAGCTTTTTCTTTATGTGTACATATATTTAAATACCCACTTATGATGTTTCACAAACATATGCTTTCACAAAAACATTTTCCTAACGATAATGTTATCATGTATATGCCGCTGTTATGATTATTTGCATAATATTGGCCAACAGCAAATTTGATTTTCATTATGTTTGGTCTTAAGTATTCAAATAGATATTCAATTCTATTCATAAGAGTGACCAAAAGAAATATTTTTTTTTTCTGGTATACAATAAATATTTGGAAGTGATAAAAACAATCTAGAGACACAAGAATGCTTTAAACACAAATAAGGCTAAAAAACGTTTCGATTTGCATAACGTGTTGTAATCAATTAAAATTTTATTTAACGCTTTTTGAAAAGTTAAAAGTAAAATTTTATATGTATGTAATTCTGTTTCCTGCACTACTACTCAGGGGATGATATGTAGGGTACATACGCAGTGCATTGTACTGAAACTGGGAAAACTGGTAATGAGGAGCAGGAAAGAAGTAGTAATGTTTTAGAAAGTTTCACTTATTAACAGTACGGAAAGGACAAAGTAAATATTAACACAGCATTTGAAGTGTTGGAAGTAAATTAGTTGCTACTCATCAGTGCCCAGTGTATACGAGCATACCTTCGACACTGCTCAGACTAAAAATAGTTAGTACAACACCTCACGCATTGAAGGTAATGAATTACACTGAAAATAAATTAATAATAAACTTAAATAAAGAGAAAAAACATGCTTATACAAAGTGAAACACAAAACACTACTTGTTGGTTACTCAACTAATAATTCGTGTGATGCCATTCGGGCTCCGCTTTGACTCCTCCTATGGGCTTATTTTTTGACCTAGCACAGTACCCAGTTCAAACTTTTTGCTTCAGAGAAGGTATACGACTTATTCGGCAACAGTTTTTCAGTTAAAATCATCCGCCAATATCTCCTCAGAAATGATCTCGACTGTTATCGCACCTCTCTGACTAATTCTAAGCCCGTTTCAGTGCTCGCAGTGGAAAAGGGTATGTTCACCTTCGTACATTTAGTGTGTTATACTGCACTTGCAAATGAAATGCACACACAGACGCTTTTTCGCTACACAGAATTTAAATACTTTCCAACTTTATTTACACTTAATATCAAATCAAATTCCACGAGAATAGGTAGCAAGCTTTGTACACGTGTTTGTTTTTTTTTCACCGTTGTCCGTGTTTTCTTTATATGTTCATTATTAATTTCTTTTCAATGTACTTCATTACCTTGTTAGTCTGAGCAGTGTCGAAGGTATATACACTGGGCACCGATCAGTTTTAACTAAGTTAATTCCAACATTTTAAATGTTGTAATAGAGTTTGTTTTGGTCTTCCTTGTTGTCATTGTTCAAGTTAAACCTCCAAAAACATTACTCTCTCTTTAATCCTCCTCATAACCTATTTTCCTAGTTCCAGTACAATGCACTGCATATGTAGGGATCATCCACTGAGTACTGGTCCAAGATAAAAAGAAAATACTACTTTTTATTATTACACTAGACTTGCTTACTTTTCTGACTTATTACTGTCTAGCACAACGTTTAAAATAAAACTCTATCTCTACCGAGCATCTGCCTGCTATTAATACTCCTTCCATAACCATGAAATATCTAGTGATTCGCTAATGATCATTCCAGGCTCAAATCTACAATTAATAATTGATATTTACATACACACACACATACTTGCGAAACAGTAAGCATGCAATAACAACTATAAAATCATTGGTCGTTGATTACTTCGCGTTTTGGGTTTTTTAGATCATGCTATTTGTTTGTGTATTATGTGTTTAGCTTTATGTTGTGTGTGCACTTTTATATGTGGATGTGTGTGCACTTTTATAGCGAGCAGATCAACCGCTTGGGCAATACATTAAAAGGAGTAACATTTTGAAAGAATTAAACTATTTCCAAGTTATCCAAAAAGTGCAGCATGTTGAGCTTAATTGTCTGCTTCAAAATTTTGCATATTTTTTATCGTCTTTGTAGTGTTTTTAGTTAAATAGTATTTTGAAACATGACCACACTGATAGCACAAGAGATAAACTGGCAAGAGATTTAGACGATCGTAAGAAAATCTTACAATTTCATTGTCAGACTATGGTCTCACAATTAATTCATCTGACAACGGTTGTCAGATTGTTAGATGAAAAAAAATTGCCAGATATATTGTAAGGCATTGCCACATAAGATATTGTTTGGCTGTGTTGCCCATCAAAATTTTTTCTGACAATGATGCCAATGTCAGGTGCATTAATTTTATACATCTGACAATTAAAACTGAGCTTACAATACCAGCCAATTATCTGGCAATGCCGACGAAGAGTGTTCTCACGATTGTCAGATGCCTGACAACATTGTCGTCTTACAATTGATTGACAATGATTTTTCTGACAACGTGGTAAGTTAAAAATTGGCAGTTCACACGTTTGTAATACATTTTCAGACAATTATACTGGCAATGTAAGATCTGACAACCGTATGTACGTAGCTTTACTGAAAGTCAGACTATATTCGAAGTAACAGTGTTGCCATGATGCAATTATTAGGTGGTAGCATTAGAGTTGTTGTACTACGAACATCATATATTGTTTTTGTAAAAATTGCGAAGGCCATGTTTACAAAACATAAGAAAATGAAGAAAGAAAAGTTTACATAAAGAAAATTAACAAAGAATATTAATGTAATTGTGTACAATTGTTTTCATAAATTGTTTTCAGCGCATTTTAAGCAATTAAAATATTTTTGAAAACTGTTTTATTGTATTTCTTTTGCACTTTTTCAAACTGCTTAAAATCTTATTATTTCTTCACTTCCCTTTATGTAAATATAAACAACACACCTTCGTACGTTTGAAACAAAAAAATATCGCCTGTGCTAGTGGTGCCACCTGGTTAATTGCACCATGAGTGTTGTCTTAAAATAAGTTTTGCAGATTTTAATATAATGTTTTTTTTTTTTTCATTTAACTTTTTCAAAATATACTTTATATTTAAAAAGATGTGATATTTTTTGCTTGAAAATACATACGTAAATCATGCAGTCTTTACTGTTATTTGGAAAATGATAAAAATATTAGTTTGTTGAGTTCGAATCCTAGTGGGTGCTGATGAGTAGTGAAGCAAAGGCGAAATAGCTAGTTGTCCCCCAGCTTTAGTACTCTTTAATAAAGAATTATTGATCACGTCAGTTACTGTTATAATAAAAATAAAAAACGTTCTTGTCCGTAAGTGGATTTGAACTCATAACCTGACAAATAACATACACGCAGAGAAAAAGTATTTCTTCATATTGTTATGGCAACATTAGTATGTACTCTGTAATATTTTGTATTGTGACGTATTATTGTTTTTAACATATTATAAGTCTTTATAAATATATTAGAGTAAAAATAGTACCGTATCTATTATTCACAGAAAAAATTATAGTAAAAATAAAATCAACAAAATTTTTTTCTGAAAAAATAATTTGTATACATCAAAATAAATATCAAAAATATAAACTTGGATATCGTATTTTGCTGTCGTTTAAAAAAATAGTTGTTTTCGATCAATAATTATTTTTACTAAACTTTTGTTTGAATCCACGAATTTCTTTGCAGGTCCGCATTCAAACAATTTATTAATTGATTTAACGATTTTCGTTATTGAACACGAAAAATTTTTTTTCTGTGTTATGACTCTCTTATTTTCAAATGGGTTTCGATGTAATAATAGCATTTAAAAAATATAGTTCGAATACGATAATATCTGTTGTTGCATGTATTTAAAAGCCTTTTATTATAAAAATATGTATGTTAGACTTATTCACTGCCAACACTTGTATGTTTAGAGAACACACGGGCTATTTTTGGTATTGTTAAGACATATAATTTGATTTCAGTTTTATTTTATTTTGCCCTGGCAAGCAGTCAATTTTTTTTTCGTGCATTTAATTATTAACAAATATCGGGTGGTTAAATTTCAAGGGCCGATGTTGAATGTGAACCACACCTAAACGCCAAGTTTTTTTTCCGAATTTTATTTGACATTTCTCTATTTCAGATTTACTCAATTTGAATTATGGAGAGATACACAATCCAACAACGTCTTAAAGTTATCCAGACTTATTGTGAAAATGATGATCAATTTTCGAAGAAAATCATCTTCAGTGATGAGGCACATTTTCACCTCAGTGGATTCGTCAATAAACAGAATTGCCGCATTTGGGCGAATGAGAATCCAAGAGTGACTGTCGAAAAACCAATGCACCCACAAAGAGTGACTGTTTGGTGTGGTTTATGTGCTGGCGGCATCATCGGGCCGTATTTTATCCAAAATGAGGCCGGTCAGGCAGTTACTGTGAATGGTGTTCGCTATCGTGAGATGATAACGAACTTTTTAGGGCCCGAACTGGAAGATATGGATGTAGACGATATGTGGTTTCAGCAGGACGGTGCCACTTGCCACACAGCTAACGAAACAATTGCTCTTTTGCGCAACAAATTCAATGGCCGTGTTATCTCACGTAATGGCGATGTCAATTGGCCGCCAAGATCATGTGATTTGACACCGTTGGACTTTTTTCTTTGGGGTTATTTGAAAGAAAAGGTGTACGTCGATAAGCCAGCAACAATTCAACAGCTAAAGGATGAGATAATTCGGCACATTAACGGCATAGAACCTCCATTATGCCTCAGGGTCATCGAAAATTTGGTGTGCCGCCGTGGTCGCGGTGCCCATTTGGCCGATATTTTGTTCCATACATAATTGAATAATACCAATATATCATAATAAAATAAAATTACAATAATTTCCTAAATAGTTTGTGTTTTATTCAAAATCAGCATCGGCCCTTGAAATCTAACCACCCTTTATAAAAAATAAAAGAAAAAGTTTTAATAATTTAAATTTTTAGTAAAATAAATAAAGCCGGTGAAGGAGAATATTGTAAAAATATCGCCATAAATGAACAATAATGTATGAAAACAAAGAGGCTTGTATTAGCATTTTTATATTTACAAACGTTTGTTGATAACAAATTAATTATATGCTTATTTTATAAATCTGCGGCCCAATAATTTACCAAAGATACCACGAAGATTCCCAAATCTTATTGATTTTTTGAATATAAATATATAGAATTATACAATATTTTTTAAATAAATTATATTTTACTGCAAAAACTGTATGTATAGATTTATGTAACGATTTGACCATCATTTGGTAGTCTAACTGGGCGTGACAATGGTAATTTAGACTTTCACAATAATATAGATGAGAGCGGTAATATAATGTGGTTGTCATGCTAATATTATTAAAACTTTTACCAAACATATGGTTACATCACATAATATGGATCTTGAATCTACTTAATTTAGCAAAGAACATTTCAGACAGAAATCATTTTATTTGGTTGGCTTTAACCATATAATTCAACAATAGCATGTTTCCCTTAGAATATTGTTATCTCAACTATATAATTTTTCTATTATTGTTCAAGACAAATGTTCACAAACACTACTCCTTTTTTCCCCCTCCTCACAACCTCAACTATATAATTTTTTCTATTATTGTTCAAGACAAATGTTCACAAACACTACTCCTTTTTTCCCCCTCCTCACAACCTATTTTCCTAGTTCTGGTACAATGCACTGCATATGTAGGGGTCATCCCCTGAGTACTGGTCGTATAAAAAAAAAAAAAAAAAATTCACCAAAAACTAACATTATGTTTTGGTAATGTCCATGTCACTGTTCAGGCACAAACACAAGAAAAAGAAAGTCGAGTACTTTTTCAACATATTCTTTGATAATACGTAGGTAGGACTTCCACGCCAGTACTTGTCCGTCTAAACGCACTGCAAGTGAACAAATTGGTTTGTGCTTCCAACCTAAAGCTTAGTTCGTAGTGGTAACTCGGGCTATAATTCTGAGTATAATTTAAACCATCTACTTTCCAATTTCTTCCAAATTTGATTGGTTATTAAATCAAATCCAATCAGTAAAGTTAATATATTTTAGCAAAGAAAAACATTTTCTTATGAAATATTTACATGTAAATAACCAAACCAAGTCTGACTTAATCATTTATGTGAGATAATCTTTTGATTTCCTTGTAAACAGTCATTGAGCGAGAAAATATAGTAAGAGAATGAGTTAAGTAGATATCACACACACACACATACTCGTACATATACCAGCTTAGGGACTAATAAACACAATGACAACGAAAGTAACGACGTGATAGTAACTTATTGTTAGCAGCATTTAAGTTTTCCTTAAATTCTAAGTAAAATATTTACTCAGTTTATGGTCATGTTGAATATTGAACGGGAGTTTATGTTGTTAATGATAAAACAAAAGGGAGAAAACAAAATATTTATTTAATTTCGTGCTAAATTGTAATAAATAAGGACAATGTCAAGAATTAAAGGCAATGCCAACCTAAGACGATTTGGAAATGATTTCTAAGAAACAAATGTTAACAATAATATGGGAGTGTACTCGTATTTGAGTCATCAAATAAAGCTTTAGAAATAAAACAAATTGGCATTGAAAATTTGTGGACTTGTTAATGAAAATTGAAACAAACCAACCAATTTTCAAACACTTCTTTTAAATGATAGTAGTGTCTTTTCAAATAACGGTAGTTTTTAACAGTAGCGATTTTTAAATAATGGTAGTGTCCTTTTTAATGACAATAGTATGTTTTATATGACAGTAATGTTTTTTAAATGGGAGTGTCTTTAGAATGACAGACGTATCTTTTCAACGAATAACGACCATCCTTTATCAAATGGCAATACTATTTTTTAATGGAAGTAGTCTATTTTAAATGACAGTAGCGTGTTTTTAAATAATAGTAGCCTTTTTGTAATGACAGTAGTGTCTTTTGAAGTAATAGTAGTGTATTTTTAAATGATAGTAGAATTTTTTTATATATGGCAACACTGTTT
Organism: Thecocarcelia acutangulata; assembly: GCA_914767995.1. NCBI lineage: Eukaryota > Metazoa > Arthropoda > Insecta > Diptera > Tachinidae > Thecocarcelia > Thecocarcelia acutangulata. Next base: position 86,511,103 of record OU612097.1, on the reverse strand, counting down.
TTTATGATGGCAGTTTTTTCAGTATTGCAGTATTGTTTTTTAAATAACAGTTATTTCTTTTTAATTGATAGTAGTATCTTTTCAAATGGCAGTACTGATTTTTAGTGATAGTATTATCTTTTCAAATAACAGTAGTTTTTTTTCAAATGGCAGTACTGTTTTTTAATGATAGTTGTGTTTTTTAAATGATATTAGTAGTTTTGCTGACAGTTGTGATTTTATATAACAGCTGCAGTTTTTAATGCCAGTTTTAATGCAGTAGTGTCTTTTCTTTTTTTTTAATTTTTTTTATCTCGGACCAGTAATCTGGGGATAGCCCTAACACATGCAATGCATTGTACTGGAACTAGGAAAATAGATTATGAGAAGGAGGAAGCGAGAGTAATGTGTGCGACCAAAACAAACGTTATCACAGCATTTAAAGAGTTGAAATTAAAGTGTCTTTTTAAATGATAGCAGTGTCTTTGGAAATTACAGTAGCAGTTTCTGATGACAGTAGTGTCTTTTGAAATGTTAGTGATGTCTTTTTAAATGACAGTAAAGTTTTTTTCAAAAGTCAGTACTGTATTTTAATAATAGCAGCTATTTTTTAAACTGACAATATGGCTTTTTTAAGATAGCAGCATTTTTTATGACAGTCAGTACTGTCAGTGGTATCTTTTTATATGACAGTAGAGTTTTGTTAAATGATAAAGGTTTTTAAATGACAGTAGTATCTTTTTATATGACATTAGCGTTTTGGAACGACAGTAGAATATTTTGAATAATATTACAATATTTTTCAATGATAGTAGTGATTTTTAATGACATTAGTGTCTTTTTAATGGCAGTAGTGTATTTTAAGCCATAGAAGTTTCTGCTATATTACAGTAGAGTCTTTTCAAATGACAGTAGCGGCATTTAGGCGACAATAGTGTTTTTTAAAAATAGTAGTGGTTTTTAATGGCATAGTGTGTTTTTAAATGAAAGTAGTGTTTTTTATGAAAGAGTGTTTTCTGAGCAGTAGTGACTTTTCAAGTGGCAGATTTTTTTTTTATATGACAGTAGTGTCTTTTTAATTAGTTTTTATTAACGATAGTAGTATCTTTCCGAATTACAGTAATAAATTTAAACATATAAAAAAAACAAATAAACATTTTACTTGGCAGGAGGGAATTATATTTCTGGTATGTTATATAACAGCTTAAGTTGAGATAGGAAAAAAGGTATATTTATATGAGAAACTATGTTTAACGAGAAAGGAAAATAACAAAAATAACAATAAATCTTCAGCAATAATAAGAAAATTTTTTTTTGACAAATAAATATTAAGAACATATTTTTCAATTAATCACATTCAATAAAGTTTTTCCAGTTTTTAAAAAAGAATTTAAGCTATTATAATATACGTGTTGCTATTGAAAAATTAAAAAAGTTTTAATATTCAATTTCAATTCAAATTTGATTATAATCAATATTTTAGCCATAGTTTTATGCATTAATTTATCAGTGCTTAATGTCACACAGAAAGTATGTTTACATGACACGCATGCTGAAAATCTAAATTTATATAATGCGCGCAAGCTAAATCCTTTCCACTCTTTTTTCTAATTATAGTTCAACTACACATGTTGTTGCTAGTTTAAATAAATATTTGAATAATTATTTAATTTATGAATAGATTTTTAAGCATTTGAAAAGGGATATAATTGAGAGAAAAACGTGCTAAAAAATCGTTGTTTCCCAGCAAGCAAAAAGAGCAGACTATATTAATAATTGCAGTTTTACATAGAAAGTTTTTTTGTTAAAAAAAAAATAGTAATATGAAATCAAAGCTCCATATTTTTTATATTCCATAATATCATCAACCGTCTGTTTGTGGGGCAATTATAAATATTTGCAAATTAACCAACACATACACGTAAATTTTTAAAATTTATTTAATAAGTTGGCTAATTTGTTTATTGTTTTTATAATTATTATGTTACAACATAATTTTCTAACAAAAAAATCGCTAATTATGTGATATTTTTTAAATCTTAAATTAGCACAAAATTCAATATTGACAAAGTAAATAAATAATTCGATAATTATTTAATGCAATTTAGCTAGAAACTTGCATCTAAATAAAACTAGAAAACGTGTGTAAACACTGCACTGTGTGGCGAAATCGCGATTTTAGCGGCAAAAAATACTTTCCGAAAAGGTATCTTCACAAAAATTTTGCGTGTAGACTTCTAGTGATAAAAAATCGGTTTAAAAAACGGAAGGCAGGCCAACCCCCATTTTTCTAAATAGTGGCAATAGGTACTTCCTAGCAAGCTAACTTTACCAAAATTGTTTCAATCGCTTTGATTTAATCCGGTCTATATTTCAATTTGCTTTCATAAACTTTACCACAAGTTGGATAAACGACACTATTGTGTTTGAAGTTTAATTGATGCATATTTAAGTACTGACTTTTAGTTAATCTATTTTCTAACAAAAACATTAGAACTTCATCACATGACACTGGCGTAACTTCTTTATGGCTAATGTTAAGAACTTCTAGAATTTTGTTTCACCGATTTGGATATATATATATATTTTTTTTTTCACTTCATTTACTTATTGAATCTTCACAAAGTGAACTAGCAATAAATATTCAAATCGTAATACTAAATTAATTAAGTCCAGCCAATGCTAGACAAAAATGTTTTATTTTGCACGGTCAATATCGGTAAAATCACCTATTTAACGTTCTGATGGTGGCAAGGGTATCCCTCCTTCTCAACCGAGAGTGGCCTTCAAAATTAAGTATATTGCGTGCAAGACGATTTGGATGAAGTTCCAATTTACTGATATACCTTGTTGCGTACTTTGAAAATTCGTCTTTTACAAGAGGAACACAGAGATCCTTATGAATTCTTGAGTTTTTTTTACATACCTTGGAGCTGCAGTAATCGTTCGAAGAATTTGATTTTGTCGCCTTTGAATTTTTTCAATGTTAGATGTTGAGGCGGTACCCCATAATTGAACTCCATAGCACCATATAGGCTTTAGAATTGAGTTGTTTAACAATAGTTGCAATCCAACTTCAATGTCGAAGTTCTGCTCATAAGCCAATTTAGTTGCGCTGCTTTTAGTTTTAACTGAGTGACCTTTGCTTCAATGTGCGACTTCTACGTTAGCCTACGGTCCAGGTGAATACCAAGGTATTTGACTTCATTTTGCTGCGGAATTAGGTGAATTGTTAATTTGGATAGCTGAACATGTTTGTTTACGCAATGTGAATGTAACATGAGTACACTTTTGTTCATTGACTTTTATTTTCCAAAGTTTTAACCATTTCTCTAATATTGATATGTACTCCTGCAATTTCCGCAAAGCTTCTTGATTGTTTTCATATACGCCGCAGAATGCTGTGTCGTTTGCAAAAGTTGAAGTGTGAATACCACATCTGGTTGGCATGTCAGAAGTGTAAATTAAATATAAAGTGGGTCCTAGGATGCTACGTTGAGGAACTCCTACTCTTATTGGCTGTGGGAGAATTATAAAGTTAGCTTCTCTGATAAAAAATTTCAGGCCACATTAGTAGCTTTCCAGAAGCTTGTGAGTGTTTGCAGGCAAGTTATACTTTATTTTGTGCCTCGCTTTAGCAAAAGCTTGGGAAATGTCTATGAATAGAGTCGAACAATAATTTTTGTGTTTGAAAGTATGTCTTATGACGTTGACTAGTGAGTGCGTTTGTTCTATGGTGCTGTGTTTAGCCTGAAAGCCAAACTGATGATTAGGGATACATCCCACTCCATTCAATATTGGAGTCAACTTCGTCATTACCAATTTTTTGAACAGTTTTGAAATTGTTGGTAGTAGACTTATTGGTCTATATGATTCTACTTTAGTGGAATCCTTCCCTGGCGTGGGTATCATAGTAATCATTGAGACCTTTCACTCTGTAGGATAATACTCAAGGCGTAAAATAGCGTTAAAAATAAAAAGTAGAAGCCTTGCAGCTGCACGAGGTAACTGTTCAAGCATTTTACCAATAATTTGATCAATGCCTGGAGCTTTCTTGGGTTTGTATTACCGATAACGGTAATACAAACATCTTGAAAATTAACTCTCAAAGGCACAGGCGGTCTAGCAGCATATGACTGTAATTCGGTTGTTTTATTCGCAGAGTCATTTATAATAAAAACGTTTTTCAAATGATTAGCATACGCCATCCCCTTTTCAGAATCGCTTCTGGCCAATCGCCAGTTGAAGTTCCCAAAGGTGACTTACCTATTACGGGTCTTTTTAAACCTTTTGTCGCTTTCCGCAAGGAATAATTAGGCTTTCTAAATATGTTTAAAGGGAAGCCATTCTGTAGATTTCAAGCAGAGTTCTTAACTGAGTTATGCATTCCCGTAGCCTAGTCTTAAGCTGGGGAGACCTGCTAAGTTGCCACTCTTCTTTTTTCTGACAGAAGTTGCTCAATTTCAGACGAATTAGTTCTACTGTTCTCATTTCTGGATCTTATATGAATAGTGGTAGCATGCTGTACGGCCAGTTTGAGGTTTTCATAAAAATCGTTAGTTGACACATCAATATCCTCAGGCGTTCTCAAGGCAATATTTTCAGTACAATGTGTACTCAAAAATTGTTTGTGTTTTAGCCAATTAACTCCAGTGACGGTCAACGGGGAGCCAATCTCTTGGGGAAACGAAACAGAGATTATAGTGGGTGAGTGATCTGATGACAAATCTAATGAAATTTTTCGCAACTCCAAAATCTATAACATCTGGGATATTTCGTCGGTCTGACGGCCAATCACATGTAAGCTCATTTTGGAAACCATGTCAAAAAGCGCGTGACCTTTCGAGGTAATTAAACATGATCCCCAAAAGTGTGTTTCGCGTTATAGTCGTCAGCCGATAGAAATCGAGGCCCAAGTGATTTGAAAAAATGTGAATATTGATTTTCTGTTACTGAAAATCGTGGTGGTGTGTAAATCGAGGATATAACGATTTTTCATGAAAATAATCAAAATATATATTTGTAGCTTGGAGATATTCCTCACGTGTCCCGTTCATTAGATAGTGCTTAATTCTGGTCTTAATCAAAATTGCCGAACCGCCGCAAGATCTTCCACGGGGATCTTTTGTGTCATATAGTGTGTAGCCTTTAATTTTGAAGTAACTGTTGGTTGTCAAATGCATTTCACAATCAGCATTATATCGATTTGCTTTTCCATAAGGAAGTGCTCAAGTACATTTTTATGTTGGCGAATGCCGTTTGCGTTCCAGAAATATATTTTTAAGCAACTCATTTGTTTAAAATTGTCTGTAAAATAGTGGATTGCATTTGGATTTGGAGATATAGCAAATTGGTGTTGGACAAATTTCAAAACCCTTGCGTGGATTTTAGATAAACGAGTAGAGGCACCTTGAACTAATAATTGCGCATTGCCTCCTTGCTGGGAAGCTAATTCGGAAGTAATTGTATTTTTACCAATTGCAAAAATATAAAAATTGAGCGAAAGTAATTTCATATTTTGCGTCACAGCTTTAATTATATTTGTTTTTTTTTTTTCTTTTGATTAAAAAAACAATTACAAATCGAAATATATATACAGCTTGTTTTTAATATTTCTTAGCTGTCTATATGACGAGAATTCATAGGAAGCACCCTAACCAGTAGTAGACCTGCAAAACTTTCAGAAATATTTTCAAACATTTAAGTATACAGGGCGTCCCATCGCTCAACGTCAAGCTGAAACATAGTGACAGGATTGATTATAACTGTCAAGAGAAATATCAGAAAAAAATCTATCCCATGTAGTTTGAAAATTATGGGCGTTTAAGAAAACACTAGAAATTTAGTCAAACTGTAACCATTTTTCTGTTATTGCGGTTGATTTTTATTATTTTCGTTCATTTAAACTTTGGATCTGTAACCCCAATATACATTTCTAGAACTACCTACAGCTGAAGGCGCTATTAACCCAAGTTTTCTAGAATTAAGGCTTTTTATTTTGGGTCCACTGTCATTCATAATATACCTTAATAACATAAAAAATCTTCTCTTATTTGGAAAACTATTTATGTACGCTGACGACATTTGCATATTTTATCCCTATAATGATATGGCCGCACATTAACTCTAAAAGAACAGGGGAGCTACTAAAACTTCCTAGATCTCTCCTAAGAATAACGGTAGCAGTCATCACTGGACATTGCCCGTTCGGAAACCATGCAAGGAGACTTGGTCTACCATATAATGACTTCTGTAGAAGTTGCCAAGACGAGGAGGAGGAGGAGACAATCCTTCACCTCCTCGGTACATGCCCGGCATTGGAGCATCATCGTCTAAGATACTTAGGCGAACGGAGCTTCAATAGCCTTTCATGTCTGGCCTCGGTCAAACCGACTGCGTTAGCTTCTTTCATTAGAAGCAGCGGATGTCTAGTAAATCAGCCAGTAATGCCACACTAATAGTTTCCCACCTCCTTTCCCTCTTCCTCACTCCTTCTATATCCCTATAACCTTTTATTTTCTTTTTCCTTTATTAACTTTTTCAGGCAATCACAAAGGGAACGACCTACAGGACCCAAGTGAGCTGGAATTTCTGGGTACTAGCTAGAAATCCAGCGGCCTGCTTACCTAACCTCACCATCCCTATAATGATGAGCAAGCTGTGAAGAAGTACATGGAACGAGATGCGGCTGTATTAGTTGAATTTTTTAAAGTTAACAAATTGATGTTAAACGTTTCAGAAACACAGATGATTAAATTTACCCCATGCTGTCCGAGAAATAATGATTTTAGTATACAAGTTGATGGGAATTGGATTTCTGAAGTTAATACCGTGAAGTATTTAGGCTTACAACTGCAAAGCAATCTGTCATGGTCACTGCATATTCAAAGTATCAAAACTAAAACCGCTCATGACAACGGCCTGTTATACAAATTTAAAAACAAATTTAATAGAAATACAAAATTATTGATATATAATGCTATCATTCAAAGCGATTTTAATTATTTGGCAATTCTGTATGGTTGGAAAAAGTCGACAGAATTAAAAAGTTTGCAACGTTTACAGAATAAAGCTCTGAAAACTGTATCAAATCTGCCCTTTACATACTCAACATATCTTTTATACACTAGAGAGTTTAATAACATTATGGCGTTCCGTGGTCTATATAAAAAGCAAATATTGCTGTCTGTTTTCAAATGCCTGAATAATATAGGACATCAGTTCTACCAAAACCAACAAACATTTAATACACGTAGTAGAAGCAATTTGGCTGTTGCTAGATGCAGGCTTGAATTAACTAAACAGCGCGTTGAATATATGGGTACCCGTAAATTTAATAGTCTACCTGAATCTTTAAAAGCAGAAAGTAGAATTTCGTTATTCAAACGTTCCTTAAAAAGCTACCTTTTATCTAATATACATGAACTTTGTGTTTTTTTATCTTTTTTGCATTGTACAATAACATTTTTTATTTCTACTTATGTAGCCCTTTATTTTAATGTTCTGAGTAGTTCCTTGCCAACTCCCTCAATAATGCCTGTAAAGGCGCTGAGGCTTATAACCAATAAGGATTGTATACAAATTATAAATAAAGTGAATATGTTGCAAAAAAAAAAAAAAAAAAACTGCGGATTTAAAATTTTCAAAATTTGTTGACTTGGAAAGGCCTTAATTAAACAAAAAACATATTAAGGTGCCTTGGCAAGTGCCACGAAAAGTTCACGCATTTAATTAGGATTGTAAATTGGTACATTACTGGTTAGTTTCATACTAAAGAATCTGACTAAATTTACTCATTCGAAATATTTTTTATTCACACAATTTTTAGTTTTTTAGATTTTTTAAAACTTTTTTATGTTGGTTACAATCCATTCTGTCACCCCATTTCGAATTGACGTTGAGTTCTGGTACACCTTGTATATCCCATTAAATAAAATTTTTCCATTAAAAATAATAACTAAAAACAATACCCAGTTCATTGTCAGACAACTTGTAATCAAAACCAATCAATGAATGGTATTTGGCTTGTTTGTGTGTGGCTTTTGTTGTGGATATTTATTATATGTTTAGTTGCTGCTGGTGTTGCTTACAACGTCAATATGAATCAACAATATTTATTGAGGATTTAGCAATATATAGCAACACAATAGCGGAGACAACAGCGAGCAAGTAACAGCGATGGCAACAAATCATCAGAAATATCCATTTGGTCTCTAAAAATAATCTACTTAAATTTTTTGATGTCAACATTGATTTGGCATGATTCTTGTCATAAATTTTCACACGTTTAAACAAGGCTGCTGTTAGTTGCTCAAAAAAATATCAGAGAAGCTAAAACACGTTTACAGCACTTCATAAGAATATATTACAGAAAATACACAGTGAATCATTAAAATAAAAATAAAAAATTCTAATATTATATGATGGTATTTGTCTGCCCCAAGTTCAAACCTGGGTTTCGCAAAAGCGTTACTTATAATTATAACAATAATTGCCGCAATCAATAACTCTTGATCAAAGAAGACAGTAAAAAATAATTGAATACAATAAGCTGGGAGACAACTAGCTGTTTCGCAGTCACTACGCTGCTCACCGCCATCCGCTAGAATTCGAACTCGGTATCATACATCATGTTTACATGATACCAGTTAACCATTTTTAAGACTAATTGCATTTATTTAAAAGTAATAGTAGTTATTATGGACATTTTTGGAAAAATCGCTTAAGAACACTCATATTTTTGATCTGGCAATATCGATACTACCATGGAAGAAGAAGGTTGTCTAGTTTATTAGCGAGATACCAGCGTGAGGGCAAAAACAGAATCCTAATAGAGCAACAACGGGATAGAACACTTGCTCACGAAATGTCTGCTACTGTAACACGGAAGATACCTCCCATTCAAGAATATCACAAATCATAAATCAGTAATGATCGCAGTATAAAGGTTCAAGTTATTTGGGGCCGGACTTTATTGTTATTAAATTACATTTGTTTAAAGTTTTCATAGTTGTGATATATAAGATATGTATACATATATCAACATTGTTAAATTTTAAAACGTTATCAACCATATCATAGAGTTCATTTAAGTTCTATAGCGAAATTTTATTCGTTGTTTGCCTCTTTACAAAACGGATAGCTAAAATGTTTTTCGGAATGAAATTCTTCTTAACTTCTAGAATAGAATTAATATTTTCTGTTTAAAACTATTTATTCCGAAAAAGTTTTCAGTTTTTCATCTTCTGATAAACTACACGTAGAAAAAAGATATATTACGTAACAAATATAAATTGGCACTTGTAACTTCAAACGAACGACAACTTGCGAGATTGTGAAACTGAAATTAACTCGATGTTGAGTGACGTCCGCTTACATCGCACTCAAATTTATCAGTAAGGCAAGTTGAATTAGATTTTCATTACTGCCTTCAATACAGCAATTCACATTTTACATGTCATGTCAAATGTGATTGACCACTAGGGTGGTTCAGGTTAGAAATGGTTAAATTGTTAAGGTATCTCTAAAAGGCATAACATTTTTATCATTGTACAAATAAAATAATATATGGGGCATTTCCAGTCAAAACGGGCAGTTCGAAAAACAAATGTTTTTAGTTATCTTTTTTACTATATTATTGCTCCCTTTTGAACAGCGCATTGGACCAAATTTTTAGATTCTTTTGGCTTATGGTTTCAGAAATATTGGGTTTACCGAATTATTAGAAAACTGCGTCCGAATAAATACCCGTAGCTTTTTCAATACTCGTCTAAACAGCACAATTTTTTTGTATCGTTTATCTTTTTTATCCACTATTTAATAAAAAATAGAAAAAAATTATGCACAGTAGGCTTGGATGTCATTTTTAAGATTTAATATTTTAAAACAATTTTTCTTGCAGTTGATTTTCTCGATTTTTTTTTACAATTGAGTTTTATTCACTATATCAGCTTCTAATATTGTTACCAATCAAAAAATTACAAACAACTTGTTTTCCAGCTGTCTATATGGCGACATTTCACACCAGCTACCCTAAACGTAAGTAGACTTAGTCATTTCTAAAAGATATTCTCAAGTATTTAACTTTATATCCCAACAATCTGAATAAATTATTGAGAATTTAATAAAAAAATATTTTAATTATACCTTTCAAAACACAAAAAACAAGCTTTAATTTTTTTCCCACGTAGCATCATATCCGAAAGTAGGTTGTATGTAATATAGTATAGTTCATTGCAAAAATAGTACAGTTACAACCAAAATATGAATAATCATATAAACAGCTAAATACATCTTACGAGGGCGGCTCAGAAACTTCTTAGCCTAGCACAAAAAGCACGGTATAAACAGAAAAAACTTAAGTGTTTTGGAAACTTTCATCTCTGCTATGAACACATGTTAAATTTTGTTTCGATCTGGTAACTCCTTCATATAGAAACAGGTGTTCACAAAAGATGCATCCGCGATTTTTTCACAATGGAAAAATTAGAAATGCGTGGTGTCATTAAATATTTACATAAAAAAGGTTTATCGGGACAAGAAATTCATAATGATATGGTGAATGTGTTAGGTGAAAGTGCTCCTTCATATGCAACAGTAAAAAATTGGGTTGCTGAATATAAACGTTGATGAATCAATTAGTGGACGTCCAAAAACAGCAACAACAACAGAAATTGTAGCTTGATATTACTTCATGTCACTACTCCATGGATTACCACAGAAAACTAGTTTAGAAACCAATTTAAATTACTCTGATATGAATACTCCATGGAACACCACAAGAGACTTTTTTGAAAACTATGTAGACATTTTTTTATTAATAATAAAAAAAAATCATTCGGCTTGTCAGAAAACACACTAAACAAAACATGGGGTAACAGTGATACCAGAGTTGTATTTTTTGTAATAATGTATTGCGAGTATTGTCAAATGTCTTTTTTTTAATCATCATGGTCAATGTTTGCATTACATCGGAATATGTTGTAACGACTCCTTTTTATTTAAAATGGATCATGTACTCCAATAATTTCTGCAGGAATGTGTTATAGATACATAAAAAACAGTATATAGTTGTATATAACAATATATATTGTTGTGTTTAAATTATTTTTTAAACATTATTATTGTATTCAACCATGTTTTCACACTATAGATATATAAAAATTGAAATGTGAAAACTTCAACACTACTACTACAATAGAGGATTAAACTATAGTACCTAGGGCACCGAGCGCTACTCGGAGCTTTCAAATTGTATACGTACTGAACTATATTTACTTTAATAAAATTTAATTCACAAGATTTTTCCATTTTTACGCTGTTTAAAAAAGTCACGATAAAATTGTGCTTTGACTACCTTTTTCTTTTTTCTTATATATTTTGTGGCGTGGGGGCAAAATAGCAATTCGCTTATTTATTATTCCGTTTCCGACAAAAAAAAATCAATCTCTGTGTTCTCATTAAAAACCTTTAAAATGCCAAGATACTGAATTTTATTAAAAACGTTAAAGCCGTTTTCGAGAACCAAAAAAAGATTTACAAATGGGCACAAATTGGACAAAATGGGTTTTCCTGGGACCGGGGTTAATAATTATTAATTGTTTCAATTATTAATTAATTATTACTTTGCGTGGTCATGATTTATAAAATTGCATTTGAGACATTTATGTTGCTGCTTAATTGAATGTATTTATTTAAATTTTATTTTATTTTATTTTTTTTTTATTTAATTAAGTACTTTCCTATTTTACTGTGATCATAATTAGAACTCAAAAAATAAACACGAAAGCAGAAACTATTAATTAAATTTTTTATGAGCTGTCAACTCTTTTCTAGGTTTTTATTTTTAATAAACCTGTTTAATGAACGGTTAAATGTGTTTTGAAAGCTACAGGGATTTTTAAAACACACTCATACATGCTCAGACACATACACACTCAAGCAAACATACATACACGTTCATGCTTAACACTAGATTTACCAGACCAGTCATTTAGACTGGTCGGGCAATTTCAGTACAAAATTCCGACTATATAACACGATTTTTTTTCAGAAATGATGAGAGTACGTTTTATAAAATTAATGTTATTTTATATACATTATTAGTAACAAATACAATTTTTGTTGTTGATATTTATACCAATACCAGTCAAAATGTCAGATTGGGTTTGAATGAAAAAATGTATGATTTTGGGAATCATGAGACCGATGCAGTACATGTAGCACTGAAGCGTATTTTGTTATCGTCTTTTCTTTTCTTTCACTATCGGCATTGAAAGCAGTTTGGGATAAATTTATTGAAAACAGTAAAAATTGCTTCAAACCGGGAGCTTATATTACCGTGGATGAGCAACTTTTTCCAACAATGCCCAGATGTAGATTTACTCAATATATGCCAAACAAACCCCAAAAATTTGTCGTTATGAAACTTCTTGAACCATATACCATGAAGGGTAGAACTGTAACAACTGATCATTTTTACACGTATTCCTTTGGCGTTGAAATTACGATCTAAAAACACTTCGTTACTTGGAACAATACGCGCAAACAAGACGGAACTGCAGAAAATTTGCAAACTGAAAAAAGACAGCATGGCACGTTTCTCAACGTTGTTGTACCAATCTAATGGATGCACACTTACTGCTTATAAGAGCAAACCTAATAAAAAAAAGTACTTCTTTTGAGTACAAAACATAAACACATCAAAATTGATAAAACTGCAAAGAAATTACCTGAAACCGTATCGTTTTATAATAATACCAAATTTGGCGTCGATGTTACTGATCAAATGGCACAAAAATATACGGTGAAATCAGGATCCAGAAGGTGGCCTCTCTAAGTATTTTTCAATTTATAAAATTTAACCGCAATAAATAGTTGAGTATTGTACAAAAACACAACAGGTGAAAATATTTCACGAAAAGACTTTCTGTTTCAATTAGCAGAAGAACTTGCTTCAGAATATCAGACTTCAAGGCAACAAAAACCAAAAGAAACCAATATACCAACCACAAATTTCCTGTACGAAAATGGTGTCAAATAGGATATTGCAATAACAATAAAACTACAAATATTTGCAATATATGCGAATAAAGTCTATGCGGAAAGTGTACACGAAGCAAAATCTACACATGTAGAAATTGTGAGCAACAAACTATAAATAATTAAGTTTTTTTACACTTTGATCTTAGCCATAAGGCCGAGAAGCGATAAATAATTAAGTGTTTTGTTATTTGTAAATGTATATAAATACATTTATCTATTATAATTAATATTGTTCAACTTAATTTAAGTAAATATAGACTAGAAACCACAAGAAGCCTGTTTTTTATGCACCAGTCATTTTGACTGGTTTGGTAGAAATAGATATATTCAAATCGCTGGTATATCTAGTGTTAAAAGAGAGAGAGAGAGAGAGAGTGTGTGTGTTTTACATCTGCTAGGAAAAAAGAAAAAAAAGTTTATAAAAATTTATTTGTATTTATGAAATAACTGTGCATTTTTATTGATGCAAAATTTAATTACTAATGACATTTTAATATTTACAAAGGTTGATAATTCATTTCTTTAATTTTCTTTTTTTTTATAAAAATGCTGATTTGAGCAGAAAATTATGAAGAATTATAATTTCTAAGGCGGATAATTGAAAATGGTGAAAAATTCCAAAGGCAGTGTGATTCTGTTAAATCAGGCCACTAGAAATAACTCTCTCCCGCAAACCAACTTGGTGCTGCAAGCTAGTAAATCATATCCTTGCACATTGCCACATTAACAGCCAGTTTAGTAAAAGCGAAAGAAAATATAAGCAAGAGAAAGCTAGCCACTGACATTCGAATCAGCTTGAGGTTGACCACCTCACTATTATTTATTCGCATTTTAATTGAAGAACTTAAACCAATTTTCCACTAAAATGCGAATAAACTTACTCTTTTTTTTTTTTTTTGAAACGTTTATTTAACGAATAATTTATAATAATTAAAACTATAAATAAACATAAATATAGTATAGTGTACGCTGTTCCGTATTCGAGCACTCTAGTACATTAAAAATTTGTACAAATTTAACTTCTTTTTGAGAATCTATTTTTATAATATAATTTACATGTATATTCTGTGATACATATGTTTGTTTGTACATTAATATTTGGAAGTTTGTGTAGAAAAAAAAAATTGAACAAAAAAACCACCTTGATAATAGAATGATTAAAAGATTAACTAGATTAAGAGGTAAAAAAGGAAGAAAAAAATAGCTACCGAATCGGTTCAGCCACCAATATTTCTTGGTATTCAAATTCGGCAAGATGTTCTTATCACTCAAATAGAGGCTTAAATCGTATCTTGTGTTACGTTGTGTAGTTTGTTTGCTAGTTATGGCTTTAATATTAGCTCGCCTATAAATGTGGCATAACACTAGAATGCCGACAGCATTTTGAATATATCCTTGGCTATCTAAGTATAAAAATGCTTCCGGTGGCACATACCCATTTTTTCGAACTTCCTCGATATATTGTTCATTAACATAGTAGGGTGCCATAATAAGGTTATTAACCCTACATATGAATGTCTTTAAAATGTATTTTCTTATTATGTTAATTATAAAATTATCGATTCGGCTTATTTTTGACGCTTCATATAGCCTCATATTAGAAATATATTTCTAAACTCACTATCTGGTGATCTATAACGGTAAGTTCGAATGCTCTCATTTTTTTCCATATATGATGGTGAAATATTGAACCAAATTTGACAATCATAAGTCAATATTGGTCTGATTAAAGATTGGTATAATATACTTTTAACTGGCGCACTTATATATTTAGAGTAAAATAGTTTTTTGTGCATAAAAAATAATTTGTAGATCTATATATATGTTCATGGTAATAAAAAAATTTATCAGGGTGAATACCCAAATATTTTACAATTTGCTTGGTAGCTATAATAATATTAGAGCTTGACTTGACCCCAAACTCTTTTCAGTATTTTCTTATATTATAGTTGCACTTCACATTTTCACATTTGTCAAAATTTATTTTCATTTTTCAGTCCCATAAATATTTTTCTACAGTATAAAATAAATTTTGTAATTCCCGATTAATTTTTATGATTTTGTCGCCTGAATGAAAAATTATTATGTCATCGGCAAATGCAACAACGTTGTTTTTAATTTTTTTTTTAACAGGTCTAAAAGAAATATATTAAAGAGAATTGAAGCGGTTACTGTTCCCTGTTGAAGGCCATTTACATAGTAAATTTTTTGCTATTTATTCGACTATTATTAGATATACAAAAAAATTTTTTTTTTGGTTTAGCATGGTGTGTATTAAAGCAATCTGGTGGAAGGGCATTTCATATCTCATAAGCTTACATATTAATCCTGTAATCCAGATATTGTCAAAGGTTGTTTCAAAATCTATAAGGCAAGCACTAGTATATAGGGATTTGCTCCAGTTCCAGTTTATATGCACGTAAAAAAAATATATGGTTGATATGACAATATTCTAAGGGCAACATACTATTGTTGAATTATATGATTGGTACTGAAAATATTACATTGTTATATTTTAATGCCATTGATTTCCGTCACCATAGTTTTGTAAGCAAAATATTCAACATTGGTATAATTGAAATAAAACGCAGTATTAATAAAATTTATCATATTAATATCATATTTAACCATGTTATTATGCCAACCAATCATATTACTTTCATTAAACATTTTAATTTTAGACATTTTAGAAAAAAACAATACTATTTTATTTATCTACAAATTCATGTAATATGCATACATAAAAAAATTAAAATTAAAACATTTGATACATATTGATAACTAAAATTAATCTGCAAAAAATAGTTCGGTCCCAGACTTGCAAGTGACTTTGATCTCAATAGGTTTTAGCGTCTATTAACTGAAAGAAAAAGAATTTATGGGGTATTTTGTCAATAATCGTATAAATAAATAATATGGTTGGCCAAAAATGTTGTAGTCATAATATTTTTGATTAAAACACATACATATAACAACATCTTAATATTCAAACGTCCTTTTGATTTCTGTAAACCTTTATATATTTGAAAATTTTTAATTTGCAGTCTTTTACTTTCTTTTTAATTTTTTTGTTTTTTAGATTAACAAAAAAATTTTTGTAATAAAAAACAAAACACATTTTTCTTCATAAAAAAATAAAACTAAAAGAAAATTATGAGTCAAAAACTAAAATGAAATATGCTGACAATATTAAGTTTATTCTGGAAACATGTGAATATACTTTGCATACATATAGTAAAAACAAATATTTCAGTATTGGGTGTAATAAAAAATTAATAATATTGTAAACAACCATACTTGAAAATTGTTAGGTGGTAATAATAGATTTACTGAAAACATATTTACGAGGAAACAAACTATTACTAAATCGAGAATAAGCTGTTTTTAACAATAATGCACAATATTATGGCACATATACTAATGTTACCGTAATCATATTTCAAACTGCCTTTTCCTTGCGTGTGCGATACTAAAAGGTGTGCCGCATGAATAGTGCTGAAGTGTCGGTCATAAATTAATTTTTTTTCTTCCCAAGATTTGATTAAATTGTTGTACACACATATTTCGAAAATTTTACTAATCTTTGGTAAAAGACTTATAGATGAACTTACTCTTTTGATATCTGACTGAAGATAATTTTTGACTTATTTATTTATATTTATAAGAATATATTAGTCGCATAATTGTTATATTTTTAAGTGAGCATCATTATTTCATTCTCAGGAATATTTCTTAAAACTTCGAATAAGTTGAAAATTATTTTTCTTTTTATATCAAAGAACTCTTAAGTACATCCTCTACTGTCTTATTCTGCATAAAGTTGCAAGAATATTTTCTATAATTGTGTATTTTTTATTTATCATCCCTGAAGTTCAGCAACTTTAAACATGAGAGTACATTGTTGGCAAAAAAAAAATATTATATGCATGCAAACGCTCACACATGCATTTGGAAGCGTAATTCCTGTTTTCCAGTAAACGCTAGTTTTTGCCTTATAAACTATTATGCTTTAAGGCAATGACGAGAAGAAAACGAAGTACTCGTACTTAACGAATTTTTACACTTAACTTCGTTTATGTTTATTTTTCTTCTCTACTTCTCTTTTTGCTACCCACTTAGTCATTTCGTTTTCTGTTTTGGCTTTTGCATTCAAGTTGTACTTAAAAAACTGTAAACTTTTTGTTTCAGGGCAAAAATATGTTTAAGATTTTTTTTTATATTCGTTTAATGTCTCTATTCGGTACAAAGCAATATTGTCATGCTGCAGTTATAAGATAAGCGCAAAAGTTTAATGCTATTTCAATGGCACTGAGTGTTTCAAACAAAGAAGTGCAAACGATTTTTTAAGTCGATGTGAAGAATTTGCGAAGCCCTACATTACAAAAAAAAAAATTCAAGACATATTTATACCAAGCAAAAAATTACATGCAAAGAAAACGCAGTTTGGAATATTGTTGTAGCAACATTAGTATTTACTCTGTGATATTCCGTATTGTTGCCACTAGCAATATATTATAATGTTTAATATAGTGTAATTATCTATAAACATACCAGTGTTGAATGTTCAATGTTTCTATTGTTACATTTATATCAGTTTAAAATATGGTTAAATGAAATAATATTGTTTAATGTTTGAATACAACAATAGCTTTTGTTATGTACAATAATATAATTTTTTTTATGTAATATATGTATCTACAATACATTTTCACCTAACTAACTATTGTTTTCGAACGTATTTATATAAATTTTTATTTAATTTTTTAAATTTTGAAGCAATCAGTCTATATTCATGTGTGTGTGTATTTTTTCAATATTAATAATATTAAATATAATAAAGATTTTATATAAGATTTATTAATTCGAGAAAACGGGCATAAAAATTAACATTTGGAAGTTAGAAAGTTTGTATATAAATTTATATATAAATATACGATATTATATATAAATATTGCGAGAAAACTAGCACCAAAAGCGCGATATAAACAGAAAAAAGTTAAGTGTTTTGGAAATTTCCATCTTTGGTATGAACACATGTTAAATTTTGTTTCGATCTGGTAACTCCTTCATATAGAAACAGGTGTTCACAAAAGAGAGTGGAAAAATTAGAAATGCGCGTTGTCATTAAATATTTACAAAAAAAAGCTTTATCGGGACAAGAAATTCATAATGATATGGTGAATGTGTTAGGTGAAAGTGCTCCTTCATATGCAACAGTAAAAAATTGGGTTGCTCAATTTAAACGTGGTCGTGCAAGCATTGAAGATGAACCACGTAGTGGACGATCAAAAACAGCAACAACAACAGAAATTGCAGCCAAAGCGCATGCTATGGTATTAAATGATCGACGAATAAAAGTGCTAATATCATGGGCATCTCAAATGCTCGAATCCATATAATTTTGCACGAAGAACTACAGATGTAAAAGCCTTCTGCAGGATGGGTGCCGCATTTGTTAGCAGTCGACCAAAAACGTATAAGAATGAATATTTCTCAAGCTTGCTTAGATCGTTGATGAGACATGGATCCACTACTATACTCCAGAGACAAAAGAACAATCCAAACAAAGACAGTTCAATCGGCTGGTAAGGTTATGGCAACGGTTATTTGGGACTTCAAAGGTATTTTATTGATTGACTATCTGCAAAAGGGTAAAACATTAAATTCAGAGTACTATTGCAACCTTTTACGACCACGTTTAAATTCAGCAACCAAATTTTTTACTGTTGCATATGAAGGAGCACTTTCACCTAACACATTCACCATATCATTATGAATTTCTTGTCCCGATAAACCTTTTAAATGTAAATATTTAATGACACCACGCATTTCCAATTTTTCCATTGTAAAAAAATCGCGAATGAGTCTTTTGTGAACACCTGTTTCTATATGAAGGAGTTACCAGATCGAAACAAAATTTAACATGTGTTCATAGCAGAGATGGAAGTTTCCAAAACACGTACAGCCTGTTCGACGATATCGAATGAAAATGTAGGCGAAAGAAAGCTAATTACTCACATTCGAATAAATTTGGGTTTGTTTATGTCACAATTGTTCGTTTGCATGAACTTATATATTTTAATTGAATTTTGACACATCGTTCGCATAGAATAGAGTTAGAAAAACCCAAATCAATTTTCTTTCGCCTAGAGTGCGAAAAAGCTAAGAAGTTTCCGAGCCGCCCTCGTATAAGCAATTAGCTCTTAATGACTTTTTTGTAACGACATTTTGAAATAGTTATTCGTAAGCGAGTATGGTAAGTACTAGCACGCAATGACATCAACATGTTAAAATAATGACTTAAAATGTCAAAGTAGAAGTAGTGAAGAGTATGTTTATTAACATGTTTAACAATACTAGTTTACCTTAAGCCTGTGCGCATGTTATGATGATATGTATATGATATATTATACTTTAACTTTGACTGCAATTTTAATATTAACTTTAACTTGAACCTTAATTCTTACTTTTATTTTAACTTTAACCCTTTTTGTACAAAACTTTATTTAAGAATGTGCGTTGTGTGAGTGTGTGGCTTTTCAAGTACATTTAATCATTACTTACTATAGTTGTATTAAAGATAAAATGCTAGAAAATATTTGACTCATTATAAAAAGTTTATAAAAAAAAAGAACTTACCTAATTACTCGTAAATAAAAAAGTTAGATTTAGCTTTCACTTGTACTTTACCTTTAACTCTAACTTTAATTTTTGAGTTTAACAATTGAGTTTTATTAGCTTCTAACATTGTAAGAAGCTAATATAGCGAATAAAAAACTCAATTGTTTGAATTTTTGTTTTCTGCTTTTCAATACTTTCAAAAAACAAATCGTAAGAACCAACAATAGTTCATTTGTTTGAAAGGTGTAAAGAAATGTTAGAGACGTGTGTAAATGAAAAAGCTTGTTCTTTGTGTTTTGACAGATATTATTAGAGCATTTGTCTTTTCATATTCCCAACAATTTATTTAGATTGTTGGGATATAAAGTTGAATATTTGAGAATATCTTCCAAAAATTTCCAAAGTCTACTGATGATTAGGGTAGTTCCTATGAAATGTCGACATATAGATAGCTGGGAAACATAGGAAGCAAGCTATTTATAATTTGTCATGATCATATCGTGCTGGTTTATTGTTATGTGATCATGTTTCCATCTTGCAGCACATGCCATAGTGATACCATCTAGAGACCAAAAAAAATAGGGAGTCTAGAATAAAGAGTCTAGCATAAACCCCCCAAGGAAATGTAGTGTATGTAGTGATACCGCTTGCTGCTTTGTTTTAACAATAAAATAATTACAAACCATAGTATGGGGTTATTCATCGTGAGGTTTGATTTTCAGTAGGATTTTGTGGACGTGTGAAGCGTAATTTAAGTATAACTCAAACCAAACGGCTGGGTTATTTTTGTGCATTATGTCATAACTTACACCACAACAGCGTCTCAGAACTCAGAATTAGGGAAAACATGGTTATGTGAAAAATGTTTTTC
Organism: Thecocarcelia acutangulata; assembly: GCA_914767995.1. Classification (NCBI taxonomy): domain Eukaryota; kingdom Metazoa; phylum Arthropoda; class Insecta; order Diptera; family Tachinidae; genus Thecocarcelia; species Thecocarcelia acutangulata. The sequence continues at coordinate 86,490,588 of OU612097.1, read as the reverse complement.
ATGAGATTCAAGGAGCTTACAGTGCGCGTAATTGACCTAATGGAACCAATAATGCCAAAACCATTCATTTGAAAACCGGGCTATATTAGTGGATGATATTTGACCGGTTCAACAACTTGTAATGAAGAGTCTCAATCAACACTGGTTTTAACAAGATCGCACTAAAAGCTAAAAATTGGATCTTAAAAATAAACTACCTGAAACGTCGTTGAAAAAATGTTTCTTTTAAGACTTTCTACTCGCTGTGAATAAACATAAGTAAATTTAAATGGACAACCTTTTAAAACTTACGATTGTAATGTACTGATTATACGACCTATACAATGCAGTCGATGCAGTAGAACCAGTAGCAAAAGAAACTATTTATGATAACATAAAAAAATTGTATAAAAACAATAAAATCAAGTAACAAAAAAATATTAAAACAACAAATAGCACTTAGATTAGAATGAAATAAAAGAAAATCTTCGTTCATACATACAAAAATATAAAAATGATATTGTGAGCTGGTTTTTGTACTGGCAATTTTGATATGCTGCAACCAAGCCAGCACCAAGGACAAAATTTCCGCAACAATATGATACAAATTGCTTTATACTTAACTCTATAAAAGTCATGTAAAAAAAAGGAGGAAAGAAAAGAACTTCATTTGCCTGAGAATATTGCGCTTTTAACCCGCTCCATAGCGGAAAATTGTGCCCCAAGAAAATCATAACATGCAAATGCTTTATGCATGCATGTCTTCTTCTTTTTTTATTTCCTTAATGCTGTTACAAGTTTATTTTACATTTGTGTAAGTTTCTGTATATCAATTTATTTTTATGACAATAATTATAAGACAATTCATGTTTAGCAATGCATAATTTAAAATATATCTACATAAAAGTAGTTGTGGGAGGAACTAACGAGATTTGAAGTAAAGTTTTAAGGCAAAAAGTTAAAGTGAAAGCAATTTTTTCAGGGCAGGGAAATTTCAGCTGATTTAAAAGAGTTAAAATAAGTTTAATTTTAAAAAGGAAACTAAGAATTTTTAGTATAATAAACAAAGATATAATGCTAAGCAAAAAAACTGATACAATAATATAATATTCTGCGAAGACTATAATTACCATAACCATAAAAAAATTATGGTAACATGAAAATCAATAAAATATTTGTCTGAAACAAAAATTTTTCTATAACCTTGTTGTTGTCAAGCTACGTACACACGGTTGTCTGCAAATGTATTACAATCGTGTGAACTGCCAATTTTTAACTCACAACGTTGTCAGAAAAATCATTGTCAATCAATTGTAAGACGACAATGTTGTCAGGCATTTGACAATCGTGAGAACACTCTTCTTCGGCATTGCCGGATAATTGGCTGGTATTGTAAGCTCAGTTTTAATTGTCAGGTGTATAAAATTAATGCACCTGGCAATGGCATCTTTGTCAGAAAAAAGTTTGTTGGACAACACTGTCAAACAGATGGTTGTTGATATACATAAGTGGCAATGCCTTACAACATGTCTGGCAATTTTCTTCATCTAACAATCTGACAACCGTGTGAGCTGACAATTTTTGTTGTCAGATGAATTATTTGTGAGACCATAGTCTGACAATGAAATTGTAAGGTTTTCTTAGGATCGTCTGAACACACAATTAACTTCTGCGGGACAATTTTTCATTGTCACTACATTGTCAGCATGCTGCCAGATCTTACAATATTGTAACATCTGACAACCGTGTGTACATAGCTTCAGTTTTAACTAATTTAATTTCAACATTTAAAATGCTGTAATAATGTTTGTTCTGTGTGTTAAGTTCACTAACATTACTCCTTCTTTCTTCCTTCTCATAATCTATTTTCCTAGTTCCAGTACAATGCACTGCATATGTAGGGGCTACCCCCTGAGTACTTACCCAAGACAAAAAAAAAATAGCAACCAAATTTTTTCTAGAATTCTATTATGTTGCCTTAGTAAAACTTCCACTTAGAAGTATGCAGTATACTTCTATTTTATCTTCCTCAAAGCCTTCCCCCAGCGTTATTTTCCAATCCTTGAAGCTGGTCTGGTATCGTTCCTGTATTGCAACAACGTCACAGCTTAAGAAAGCTTGTTTGAGCATATACTACATTAAACACTGACAATAGTTTCTGAAAAAACAAGGTTGACAGTTCTGGGGGCCGCAGAGCTAAGGGGGGTCCCTTGACTGGCATAAATCTAAAGTAAATCAGGAACTACTGCTATGTTCCTGAAATACTTTTAATAGCTGCAAAAAAGTACTTTTTATTAAAATTGAAATTTTAAATTTTAGACACCTTATATTTTATTAAATACTGGGTACAGATTTATATTTTTAAACTTAAAAAAACGTAGTAATTGACACAAAGAATAGAATCATTTTTGGAATGTAGTTTATTTTTTAACGAGTATATCATCCAAATATCTTCCATCGAGTTGAACAAACTGTTCAAAACGCAGCCTTGTCTTCTGCGCCCCAGGCTGTTTTAAACTTGGTCCAACTGAGCTGATTTCTCGATGAGTACTATCCTTTAACGCCACAAGAGGTTGGGAATTGTCATTAAAAATCCCATAAAATATATCCATCGGATAATTTTGATGGCCATGGGATGTTTTCAGAGTGGCTGACAAGTTTTGGAGAAAATTGCACCGAAGCAAATTCACAGCTCTAGCTGTGTGTTCAGTTAACCCCTTCTGTAGTAACCACATGTGCGAAGAGTACGATCGATAAGCTGACAGGTATAGCAAAACGAAATTTGTAATCAAACCCAATAATTTTTACCGTTGTTATTCGTTGCCTGGGATCAAAAATTTTCGAAAAAAAATAGCAAAATTAGCTCGTGCGTGGATAAGATTCACCAAACAGTTACCCTGGAGTAACGCAATGATTTTGATATTTCAACTGAGGCTTGCAGGTTCATGCGAAACAACAACGGCAGTTTTACATTACAGGGAAAATTAACCACGATTTGAATTTTAAAACGATGGAACTTCAGATTCTTTTTAACATTTCATGGATAATCGCTCATGGAAGTTTCAGCGAGGCTGCTCACTGAAACTTCCATGAGCAATTTTCCATGAGTATTGAAATTCACAGATTTTCACGTAAACTGCTTGAAGATCGAGGAATCTCTGGTGTTGTGACATTCATAGCCGAAGCATTTGTGGGGACGAATGGATTAAATTTACCCTCGGTTCATTACGTATTCGCTGAATACCGAACTTTGAACAAAATTGTTGACGATCAATTACGTAAGAATCACTATTTTTTTTAAATGTCTCCACAGCGAAGGCGCGATGCATACTTGATCACTGCGACATCGTGATTGACAAACCCGCATAATCGATAAGTCCAATGGCTCCAGCCTTCGCTCGCATCGTTTATTACTTTTTGAAATAATTGTATTTAAAAATATAAAATTGTCACCAGACACTCTTTACATGTATTGCGACTATTATATTATGGTTTTGATATTATATATATGGATATTATGATTTGTATGTTAAAGTCTTCAGAACAAAATGTAAATCGGTCTCCCATCGTGCTGAATGTTAAAATTATAGATTGTTACATACTATGCTACTGCTGTTTCGAATTACACGGCACCAATTGCAGCAAGCGACATTATGAGCTGGTAGATTGCTGTCTTGAATGCATTTAATGCATCAACTTTTTTATAGGTAGCAGCTATGAAATATTGACACATAGATAGCTAGGAAACAAAAATAGGGTATACATTTCCTTTCACGCACCAGGCGAAACCGTTGCTCTGCTTCTTATAAATGTGCACACAGATACAACATAAAGCTCAAAACTACTACACAAACAAATAGCTAATGATTTGAAGATATTTACAACAATTCCAAGTAAACAAACAACATATGATTTTATTGTTATTGTAGTACATTCACTTATTTCTCTTACGATTATATATGTAGATTTTTCAGTCGTAAAGTAGCTCTAGGCTGAAGAACGGTTCGAGAGTTTTGCGTCTCGCTCGTACTGGTTAACGGTTTGTCTCAAGTAACTGTATTGAACTACAGTTTTTTTAAGAGTTTATTCATTGCGTGAAGGCATAGGTCGTTATAGTTAGTCACAGCGACGCTACAAAAGTACTGTTAAGACCACCTTGGGCATTATGGTCTTTGTCACCCCGCCCATGCTGTACATCCTATACTTTGTAAATTTACTTTGCAACTGTATAGTTACTAAATAAGTAAATAAATAAATAAACAAATAAATAAATTTAATTTTTGCAGCTTCAGATCTTTGTTTTTGTTTTAATAAAAAATTTACAATTTAAAATCTTTTATTTCTCAATATTTCGATAACAATTTGTTATCATCGTCAGGAGAAATTAACGATGATAACAAATTGTTATCGAAATATTGAGAAATGAAAGATTTAAATTGTAAATTTTTTATTAAAACAAAAACAAAGATCTGAAGCTGCAAAAATTAAATTTATTTAACAAACAAAGATCGAATAATATTGAGATAAAATTAAACAAATAAATATTTGTAGATTTGAGTCTGGACTGATCTTTAGCGAGTAACTAGAAATATTAAGGCAAAAAAGAAGCAAGAATGATAGAATACATGATTACGACAACTGTCACACAAAAATGACATGTTCTGCGCATTCAAACACACAATTAAATACAATATTTGATAAGCTTTCTCGTTGCCCTCAAAAAGTAACAAATCCATGTTCTGCGCATGTTGGTCACAAAACAATGCCAACACAGCCCTAGATGAGTTTTAAATACATACTCTTGGATAGGTCATCAAGCACATGACGTAATCTCTAGTTTTATTAATGAAGTACATATAGCAGGCACATGTTTGGCAGAGAGTTTAATTTTGGGCATGTTGAAAGACGGTCATAAGTCAGAAAAGTAAGTGTGTTAATACATAATGGTATTAAATAAAAATAAACAATTGGTATTATATGTGAACAAACAAGTGTCTGAAATAAAAATAAATAATTTTGGAAAAAATTATAAACAGCTTGTTTTCTATATTTCCCAGCTGTCTACATGAAGACATTTCATAGGAGCTACCCTAATCATAAACTATAAAGAAACTTTTATAGTTTATAACTGCAAAATAACCTCGCTACACAACAAATTTTGTTATACTGTCGTAATTTTGTTGCAACGCTGCCAGTCGGTAGACGGCACACAGAAAACATTTTTTTTGTGTTCAATAACAAAAATCGTTGAATCAATTAATAAATTGTTTGAATGCGAACCTGTAAAGGAATTCGTGGATTCAAACAAAAGTTTAGTAAAAATAATTATTGATCGAAAAGAACTATTTTTTTAAACAAGAACAAAATACCATATCCAAGCTTATTTTTTTTTTTGATATTTATATAAAATTAAAAGACAAAAAATATTTTTTCAGAAAAAAATTTTGTTGATTTTATTTTTACTACAATTTTTTATGTGCAATACACTTTAATCTTTCCATATTTTACCTAACTAAAAACTTAAGCTAAACAAGTGGGAGAAGAATAATATAGATGTTTCAACGTTTGGCCACAAAAAGTTTTACCATGGACACCAAATCAGTTACGTATTCACATCAACAGCCAGTTCGTCGATGTCGAAAGGATAAGTTCATTCGCACTCTAGGCGAAAGAAAATTAATTTGCGTTTTTTCTTACTTTATTCTATACGAACGATGTGTCAAAATTCAATTAAAATACATAAGTTCATGCGATCGAACAATAGTGAGATAGACAAACCCAAATTGATTCGAATCTGAGTGACTAGCTTTCTTTCGCATACATTTTCATTCGATATCGTCGAACAGGCATTGAGTATTTTCACACGCATAATTTTTAGGCTGCGGGTTTTCATACTCTCATTAGGGTTAATTTCCACTACCTTGCTTTTTGACACTTTAGCAAATAAGTATATACAGAAGTAAAATAATTTAAGTAAATTCTTACTGTAAATTAATACCCGAAAGATTTCTTATTAATAAAATATTTTCCGCCCTCTTTGTTTTCTCTTCTTTATGCCTTTTCTCAATTTCCTTAAAGTTTTGTATGTATTTCTGGGCATCTGTTCGTCGGATTATGCGTGAATTGCAGAGCTTTTGAAAACATAAATTTTTTTATACCCTTCACAAAAATGTAAAGGGTATATATAAGTTTGTGATTCCGTTTGTAATTTCTACAGTTGTTTTTTGCGACCCTATAAAGTATATATATTCTGAATCAGAATTAATGGAAAAGTCGATTAAGCGATGTCCGTCTGTCCGTCTGTTCGTCTGTCCGCTGTTGAAATACCGTTTCTGAGAAAACCATTAGACTTAGAAACTTTTTTCTTTCACCATTCTTTTACCCCATCGATTCATGGGTTTGCTATTGAAATTCAGTAATATCGGTCCACGTATACCTGAGATATATTCAAAATTCCGAAAAAAGCCATTTTTTTTTGCAGTTTTGTATGAAAATTTTTGAAAACAAAAGTTGTTCGTTTTGCTTCAAACTTCACACACTTATTAAGCATGGTGACTAAAAGACAAAAAATTTTTTTTTTCAGATATCGGTCCATATATACCCGAGATATAGCCCAAATCGGATTTTAATGAAAATGTCGCATAGGCGAAGCTAAATAACTTTTTTTTTGCTCAAAAGCAGTTCTGATAATAAAATTAGGTTATATAAATATGGAAAATGAAAATTTCCGATATCGGTCCATATATACCCGAGATATAGCACAAACCGGGTTTTTCATGAAAATGTCGCGTAAGCGAACTTAAACAACTTTTTTGTGCTCAAAAGCAGTTCTGGTAATGAAATTAGGTTACATAAATATTTTTTTTTTTTTTTTTTTTTTAAGCATTTTTTTATTTATTGAATCTTCAAAATGAACTAACAATAAGTATTCAAATCTTAATACTAAATTTAAAATTAAAAAAATGTAATTCTTAAGTCCGGCCAATGCTAGACAAAAAGTTTTATTATGCGGGAGCTATTTCGGTAAAATCACCTATTGAGCAATCTGATGGTGGCAGCGGTATCCCTTCTTTTAAGCCGAGTGTGGCCGCCAAAATTAAGTATATTGCGAGCAAGAGGGTTTGGATGAAGTTCCAGTTTACTGATATACCTTGTCGCGTACTTAGAAAATTCCTCTTTTACCAGCGGAACACTCAGATCGTTATGAATTCGTGAATTTTTTACGTACCATGGAGCTGCAGTAATCGTTCGTAGAATTTTGTTTTGTCGCCTTTGGATTTTTTCAATGTTTGACGCTGAGGCGGTGCCCCATAACTGAATTCCGTAGCACCATATAGGCTTTAGTATTGCGTTGTATAACAAAAGTTTGCAATCTAATTTCAGTGTCGAATTTCCGCCCATAAGCCAATTTAGCTGCGCTGCTTTTAGTTTTAACTGAGTGACCTTTGCTTCAATGTGAGACTTCCATGTTAGCCTACGGTCCAGGTGAATACCAAGGTACTTAACTTCGTTGTGCTGCGGAATAGGTGAGTTGTTAATTTGGATAGGCGGACATGTTTGCCTACACAGTGTGAATGTAACATGAGTACATTTCCGTTCATTAACTTTGATTTTCCAAAGTTTTAGCCATTTCTCTAATATTGAAGTATATTCCTGTAAATTTCGTGATGCTAAATGGTGGTTTTCATGAACACTCAAAAACGCTGTGTCATCTGCAAAGGTAGAAGTGTGGATTCCAGATGTCGTTGGCATGTCAGAGGCGTAAATCAAATATAAAGTAGGCCCCAGTATGCTGCCTTGGGGAACTCCTGCCTTGATTGGCTGAGTTGGGCTAATAAAGTCGCCTTCTCTGATAACAAACTTCCGCCCGTATAAGTAGCTTTCCAGAAGCTTGTGTGTATTTGCAGGCAAATTTAGCTTTATTTTGTGCATTAAGCCGTCGTGCCACACTTTATCAAACGCTTGAGAAATATCAATGAAAAGAGCTGAGCAGTACTTCTTCGCCTCAAAGGTTTGTCTTATGACATTGACTAGTCTGTGCGTTTGTTCTATGGTGCTATGCTTAGCCCGAAAGCCAAATTGATGATCAGGGATGCATCCCACATTGTTCAATATTGGACTCAACTTCGCCATTAACAATTTTTCGAATAGTTTTGAAATTGTTGGTAAAAGACTTATTGGTCTATATGATTCTACCTTAGTCAGATCCTTCCCTGGCTTGGGTATCATAGTAATCATTGAGACCTTCCACTCTGCAGGATAATACTCAAGGCGTAAAATGGCGTTAAAAATAAAAAGTAGAACCCTTCTAGCTACACGAGGTAACTGTTCAAGCATTTTACCAGTAATTTGATCAATGCCTGGAGCTTTCCTGGGGTTTGTATTACCGATAACGTTTTCGACATCTTGAAAATTAAATCTCAAAGACACAGGAGGTCTAACAACATATGGTGGTAATTCCGCTGTATTATTCTCTGAATCATTTGTGATAAAAACGTTTCGCAAATGATCGACATACAACATTCCCTTTTCAGAATCGCTTCTTGCCCAGTCGCCAGTTGAATTTCGCAAAGGTGGCTTACCTATTACGGGTCTTTTTAAACCTTTTGTCGCTTTCCACAAGGAATAATGAGATTGAGGGGTACCATCAAGGCTTTCCAAATATGTTTTAAGGGAAGCCATTCTATGGACTTCAAGCAGATTTCTTAGCTGAGTTATGCATTCCCGTAGCCTAGCTTTAAGCTGGGGCGACCTGCGAAGTTGCCACTCTCTTCTGACTCTTCTTTTTTCTGACAGAAGTTGCTCAATTTCAGATGAATAAGTTCTATTGCTCTCATTTCTAGGTCTTAAATGACTAGTGGTAGCATGCTGTACGGCCAGTTTGAGGTTTTCAGAAAAATTGTTAATTGACCCATCAATATCCTCAGGCGTTCTCAAGGCGATATTTTCAGTACAATGTGTGCTCAAAAATTTTTTGTACTTTAACCAATTAACTCTATTGACAGTCAACGGTGAGCCAATCTCTTGGGGGAACGAAACAGAGATTATAGTGGGAGAGTGATCTGATGACAAATCTAATGAAGGCTCCACTTGCATCCACTCTAAAGGAAAATTTTTCGCAACTCCAAAATCTATAACGTCTGGGATCTTTCGTCGGTCTGTCGGCCAATAAGTGGGGTGTCCGCTTGAAACCACATCTAAGCCCATTTTGGAAACGGTGTCAAAAAGCACACGGCCTTTCGAGGTAATTAAGCGTGATCCCCAAAAAGTGTGTTTAGCGTTATAGTCGCCAGCCGCTAAAAATCGAGGCCCAAGTGATTTGAAAAAATTTGAATATTGGCTTTCTGTTATTGAAAATCGGGGCGGTGAGTAAATCGAGGAAATAACGATTTTTTCATGAAAATATTCAATGCATATATTAGTTGCTTGGAGATACTCCTCACATGTCTCGTTCATTAAATAATGCTTAATTCTGGATTTTATTAGAATTGCGGATCCTCCGCAAGATCTTCCGCGGGGATCTTTAGTGTCATATAATGCGTACCCATTAATTTTGAAATAACTGTTGGTTGTCAAATGGGTTTCAGCAATCAACATTATATCGATTTGCTTTTCCATAAGGAAGTGCTCAAGTTCAGTTTTTTGTTGGCGAATGCCGTTTGCGTTCCAGAAACATATTTTCAACCAATTCATTTTTTTAAAATTGCCTGCAAAATAGTGGATTGCATTTTCAGCATTTCCTGCATCATGTTCGTCATGGAAACCGTAAATGTATTTATAGATTGAACAAGAGTCTGCAGAGTTGCCTCAAGATTGCTAAAATTTTGGTCGGAGTTTTGAGGCTTGGGCTCCTGATTCAAGTTTGGTTTATCGGATTTTACCACATTCGCATAAGAAATTTGTTGGGGGTTTTGCACGTGTATATGGCTGGTTGGCTGGCGTACCTGAGGGAAATTGGTTGTAGAAATGGTGTTTGACTGCTGGGGTGGCATATTTAAAATTGATGGCCTATTCGTCATTGATCTCTTGAAGTGAGTATAGACAGGACAACCCCTGTAGTTTGCAGTGTGGTTACCTCCACAATTACTGCATTTTTTAACGCTCGCGTCAGTCTTAGGTTTTTTGCACTGTGATGTACCGTGAAGTTCACCACACACAACGCAAACTGCGGGCAACTTACAATAGGCCTTAGTATGGCCAAATTCTTGGCAGTTTAGGCATTGGACGGGCCCTAAACGCTTATGAGGCTCCTCGACGGTAACCTTACGATGCAAAAGATATTTGAGGTTATAAATTGGATGCACTTCATTCTTTTTCAGGAGAACATCTCTAGGTTCCAATTCAACCCTAAACATGGGTTGAGGAATTTTTTCACGGTTTCTAATATTAACCACATTTTTAATTTTGAAGCCATTGTCTTCTAGTCCGGTTTTGACCTCATTCGTGTCAACAAAAGGGTCAATACCTTTTATAACGACCTGAATACCTTTGGCACTTTTAAGCTGATATGTGTAAAATGATCGCTTCTCCTTCTCTAGAACGTCAGACAACTTTCGGTATTCATTTTCACTGTTTACCTGGATTTTTGTTTCATTTATGCCGCCGTGCTTAACCGATGTTACGTTAAAAGTGTCTTTGCCGATTGCCGCAATAAGTTGCTTTACCAGGTCACTAGAGGTAGGCTCTCGCAAATATATTGGTGGCGGCTTAAAGGTTTTTTTAGATATAGTTGGCTCATCTGTTTGCAGTATAGCAAACCTATTATTATCCGTTGCCGAAGTCCTATTATCATCTTTAGAAATTTTCGGTTTAGATGATATTTGAGCTGATTTGGGGCTTCGCTGTCTCTTAACCACGGTTATGTACCTGTCCATGCCTACTTGGGTTTTTGGCTTATCATCAACAATTAAACTGGAAGATGTTTTGTCTTCAGTTGTAACAACAATATTTGGCGAACACGATCGCGGGCGTTTCCTATCTCTTAGAGACAGAAAATTTTCCAATGATTTTTTCACCGATTCCTCTTCAGAAATCCAAAGATTTTTTCTACCGGAGCTAAGCTCTTTTTCAGAATTACATCTGATAGGTGCACTCATGCAATTAATTGTTTCTATTTTTTATTTACAATTTAAAACAGTATTTAAAAAATGTCACAAAATTTTTCTTTTAAACAAAAACACTCTGTTCACCTATTACGGTTTTTACTTAATCCCGTTATATTTTTTTTTACTTTGCGATCAAAAAAAACAAACACGTCCGTTCACTATCGAAGCTAAACAACGACTGTTACATAAATATGAAAAATGAAAATTTTCGATGTCGGTCCATATATACCCGAGATATAGCCCAAATCGTGTTTTTCATGAAAATGTCGCGTAAGCGAACTTAAACAACTTTTTTGTGCTCAAAAGCAGTTCTGGTAATGAAATTAGGTTACATAAATATGAAAAATGAAAATTTTCGATGTCGGTCGATATATACCCGAGATATAGCCCAAATCGGGTTTTTCATGAAAATGTCGCGTAAGCGAACTTAAACAATTTTTTTTTGCTCAAACGCAGATCTGATAATGAAATAAGATTACATAAATATGAAAAACGAAAATTTTCGATGTCGGTCCATATATACCCGAGATATAGCCCAAATCGGGTTTTTCATGAAAATGTCGCGTAAGCGAACTTAAACAACTTTTTTGTGCTCAAAAGCAGTTCTGGTAATGAAATTAGGTTACCTAAATATGGAAAATGAAAATTTCCGATATCGGTCCATATGTACTCGAGATATAGCCCAAATCGGGTTTTTCATGAAAATGTCGCGTAAGCGCTCTTAAACAACTTTTTTTTGCTCAAAAGCAGTTCTGATAATGAAATAAGATTACATAAATATGAAAAATGAAAATTTCCGATATCGGTCCATATATACCCGAGATATAGCCTAGACCGGGTTTTACATAAAAGTGTCGCGTAAGCAAACTAAAACAACTTTTTTGTGCTCAAAAGCAGTTCTAGTAATGAAATGAAGTTATATAAATATGAAAAATGAAAATTTCCAATATCGGTCCATATATACCCGAGATATAGCCTAGACCAGGGTTTTCATGAAAATGCCGCGTAAGCGAACTTAAACAGCTTTTTTGTGCTCAAAAGCAGTTCTGGTAATGAAATTAGGTTACCTAAATGTGGAAAATGAAAATTTCCGATATCGGTTCATATGTACCCGAGATATAGCCCAAATCGGGTTTTTCATGAAAATGTCGCGTAAGCGAACTTAAACAATTTGTTGTGCTCAAAAGCAGTTCTGGTAATGAAATAACGTTATATAAATATGGAAAATTAAAATTTTCGATATCGGTCCATATATACTCGAGATATAGCCTGAACCGATTTTTTCATTAAAATTTTTTTTTTTTTTTTTTTTTTTTTTGCTGAAAAGCAATTTTTGTTATAAAAGAAGGTTACTAAAATACAGAAAATAGAAAATTCCGATATCGGTTCTTATATAACCGAGCATATTCAGGCCACATTTTTAATATACTATACATATTCGTGACTATCGTGAAGGGTATTTTAGATTCGGCCCAGCCGAATGTACTACACTCTTACTTGTTTCTTATGCTTTTAACCTCTGCTTTTTAATTAGAGTTATTTTTAATGAAGAGTTTAATTTTCATTACGAAATTATTTACATAGCTCTTATGCTACTTTTGCCTATTTGCGTTGATGTGATTAAGAAGTTAGAAGTGAATTGTAGAGCTCTTGGCTCATGATATGAAAATTATGAAATGAGAAGAAGAAAGTGTAATCTAAATTAATTGCATTGAAATATTCAAATTGAAAATTTATAAGTATTTCAAGTTAAAAAAAAAAAAAAATATATATATATATATATATCTATATATATATATATATATATATATATATATATATATATATATATATATATATATATATATATATATATATATATATATATATATATATATATATATATATATATATATATATATATATATATATATATATATATATATATATATATTACGTATACGCTAACAAAATATTGAAAGCCTATTTTTAGGCGACAGTATACATGTTGATACTTACAACTACATAAGTATATACTTATCAATTTATTCAAATATTAAAAATAAAGTTGTGTAATATTATATAAAAATGTTTTATATTTTTATTATATACATATATACACGTACGGCATACGTATGTTTATTCATAGGATTGCTCTAAACTTGCTGCGAAATTAAAGGAACAAACCTAATATTTAGCATGCAATACACGCAAAGAAAAGACGGTTTGAAATATGATTACGGCAACATTAGTATATATGCCATAATATTGTGCATTATTGTTAAAAACAGCTTATTATCGATTTGGTAATAGTTTGTTTTCACATAAATACATGCTTTTTTGCATTTCAACAAATCTATTATTACCATCTTTTTTTTTATTTTGGACCAGTACTCAGGAGATGACCCCTACATATGCAGCGCATTGTACCAGAACTAGGAAAATAGGTTATGAGGAGGGGAAAAGAGGGAGTAGTGTTTGTGAACATTTGACTTATCCTTTCAAAAGTTATAATAGACAGGACACACTTCATATGGGAGTTGTATTCCATTTTCGGTCGAATGCAGGTAGTATAAATCGTAAGGAGGTCGGATGGAGTGAAGTACATCTTACACAGTTGCAAAAAACCATCATCACACTGTATTTTCATTCCAAGAACATCAAGAGCATCCGATCCTTCAATGAAGTCAAGTAACTAACGTGGAAGTCTCACATTGAAGCAAAAGTCACTCAGTTGAAACTAAAAGCAGCGCAACTAAATTGGCTTATGGGCAGAAACTCGACATTGAAGTTCGGTTTGAAACTTCTGTTACACAATGCTATTCTAAAACCTATATGGTGCTACAAAATTCACTTATACTTACTCGTAAGTCAAAAGCACATTTTTATTTTTCATTTTTAATTTAGTATTAAGATTTGAATACTTATGGTTAGTTCATTTTGAAGATTCAATAAAGAAAAAACCCTGAAAAAATTAATATTTTTCTTTTGCGTTGGCTAACAAACTAGTGCAAAAGCTTAATAAATGTTTATTGAAGAAAGAACAACAAAATAGAATATTAGGTCTTTCTAATAATGTGATTGCGAAGCAATCAACTTGTGCACCCGCACTTAAAACATAAAACCTTTACTGCTAACCCTGATCAAAATACCATAAAATTTTATTTGTGGCAGTGAAATCTCAGTGTGCCATTACACTCTGATTTCTTTACAACAAACACAAATTTATTAGATTTTGATCAGGATAAGACATAAACCTTTTATGTTTTGACTATGTCGTGTGTAATTTTCCAATTACGCAAGTACTCAATAAGTAAGATCGTCCTTTCCGCATTGCAATACTCGTAAAAACAAAATGGTCTGCCATTAGATATTTAACAGTTCTTTTATATTTGAGCTGCTTTCCTGCAACAACAGCTTTGACATTACGGGTAGTGCCAGCATTGGAAGACAGACATATCGACATCATAGTGCAAAACAGCTTTTCATTTTGTTGTTGTAGCCGTGGTGATGCTTGTGATTGTTTGCAATTTTTCAGTCAAAGTAAATGACAGAAATATTGTTTAAAGTACTTGAAAAACTAAAGGTGACACACATGTATGTATGAATACTGAAAATTTTACATGCTTAAATTTAAAACACTGAACCACTGCTTTGCCGTAGTGGAGTTTTGTAATCAATCTGCATTTGCTGTTTTACCAGTTTATAATTATAAATATTATCTTATAGAAAATACGAGTTCTGTATATACTTTTAGTAACGTAAGGCGCATATACATTTTGTCTGCAAGTCCAGCTTATAATTTTATTGATGTTTTAACTTAAAATATGAAAGATCGTTGGCAGCAAGAAAAAGCGGATATTTTCCTGATATATGAGTTTCTGTTGACTTTATACAGAAATCGTTGCAAAACTAAAATAAAACCATATTTGTGAAAAAAAGCATTCAATGTAAAGCCACCCACAGACGATTTGTTTTGTTTTTATACACTTCACAAAAATGTAAAGGGTATTTATAAGTTTGTGATTCCGTTTGTAATTGCTACAATTTTCATTTGCGACCCTATAAAGTATATATATTCTAAATCAGAATTAACGGAAAAGTCGATTAAGCAATGTCCGTCTGACCGTCTGTCCGCCGTTGAAATACCGTTTCTGAGAAAACCATTAGAAACTTTTTTCTTTCACCATTCTTTTACCCCATCGATTCATGGATTTGCTATTGAAATCCATGAATCGAATCACATATAGCTGAGATAAATCCAAAATTCCGAAAAAAGCCAGTTTTTGCAGTTTTGTATGGAAATGTTTGAAAAAAATAATTGTTTGTTTTGCTTCAAACTTCGCACACTCATTAAGCATTGTGACTAAAAGGCAAAAAATTTTTTTTTCAGATATCGGTCCATATATACCGGAGATATAGCCCAAATCGGGTTTTTAATGAAAATGTCGCGTAAGCGAACTGAAACAACTTTTTTTTTGCTCAAAAGCAGTTTTGTTAATGAAATAAGGTTATATAAATATGAAAATGAAAATTTCCGATATCGGTCCATATATACCCGAGATATAGCCTAGAGCGGGGTTTTCATGAAAATGCTTAAACAACTTTTTTGTGCTCAAAAGCAGCTTTGGTAATTATATAATTTTTTATAATTATGGAAAATTAAAATTTCCGATATCGGTCCGAGATATAGCCTAGACCGGGGTTTTCATTAAAATGCCGCGTCAGCGAAAGTAAACAACTTTTGTTGCTCAAAAGCAGTTCTGGTAACTAAATAAGATTATATAAATATGGAAAATTTAAATTTCCAATATCGGTCCATATATACCCGAGATATAGCCTGATCCGATTTTTTCATTAACATTTTTATTTTATTTTTATTTTTTTATTTATTTTTTTTTTTTGCTGAAAAGCAATTCTTGTTATAAAAGAAGGTTACTAAAATAAAGAAAATGGAAGATTCCGATATCGGTTCATATAACCGAGCATATATATTTAGGTCACATTTTTAAATATACTATACATATACGTGACTATCGTGAAGGGTATATTAGATTCGGCCCAGCCGAATATACCGCACTCTTACTTGTTTAATATGTAATTCCTCATTTTTTTCATGTCTGTCAAAACTTTTCAGTTTTACAGACGGTTTTTAAAATTTGCTCACAAACGTACGAGTACATGTACATTTACTTCTGAAATTGTATATG
Organism: Thecocarcelia acutangulata; assembly: GCA_914767995.1. NCBI lineage: Eukaryota > Metazoa > Arthropoda > Insecta > Diptera > Tachinidae > Thecocarcelia > Thecocarcelia acutangulata. The sequence continues at coordinate 86,474,315 of OU612097.1, read as the reverse complement.
CTTTTTATTATTATAAAAAATAATTATTTAAAACAAATTCAAATATGAATGCATTAAAATTTTCTCACGCCGACTACTTTAGCCGCCCAAAAACGGTCGCTGAGTTGTTCGCAAAATAGAGAGTCCTAATGTCAGATGTTTAAACATAACAAAATAGAACGCGCACAATTTGAAATTTTGTCAGACGACTTTGCTTATGTTTTTTAAAGACGCAGTGTTTCTGAGGTAACAGACGATATGTAGGCATTTTACATTGTGAAAAATTACATGTACACTTAGGAAAAAATATATGATTGATACAACAATATTCTAAGGGCAACATACTACTGCTGAATTATATGATTGTACCTAATAATACTATATTGTTATATTTAAAACGTCATTCAGATGGCAGTATTGTAAAAAAATCATATTATAAGTAACCATACTATAGTTGGGTTTAAAATTGGTTTAATAATAAGTAACCTACTTAAACTAAACCTACTAACTAAACATTAATACTTTTCTCATATACTCATATAACCATATCAATGTCATAAATATAGAACCATATTAGTTTCGTAAATAGCTTTATTGTAATAATTTTGAAACATACACTGAAAGAATTATGCGTCATATATTTATATTTAATCATATAAATATTTTTCATTAGTCCAATGAAAACTTATCACAATATGCATGAAACTTCATATATATTATGAAATAGTTTCATCAGAATGGTTTCATTAAATTTCATTAAGTTTCATTAAAACAAATCATTGGATTTATGACTACAACAAAATTAAATTTTTATTTAAATTCTTTGAATTTTGGTAAGATATATTAATGGGCATTTATTAATCTTAAGCTACAGTTTAAAAATGTCAAGTTTTTTTATTAAAATGTTAGTTTTATGAGTTTCATAATTCCAATGAAATAGAATTCATTTGATCAATGACAAATAAATTTCTGGCTACCGAACTTGGGTATGTATGTACATATTTAAATACCAGTGTATTGAAGTCATTTGAATTAATAAAATCTGTTTTATTTGGTGAATACTTGTTCAACATTTTCTTTTATCATAATTAGGTACAATTTCACAAAAGCAAGGAATAGCATTATTTGTGTAATGAAATAAAATATCAATGAATAAATGAAATAATTCCATTGATCTTATTACGAAAATTTGTGAACATATTTTATTATTGCGTGTTATGATATTATTTCATTAAACAAATGTAAATATTTCATTGATTTAATGTAAATTTTTCGGGTGCTCAATGAATTAAAATATTAGATAAATGAAATAACTTCATTGACCTTATGAAGGTGTTTCATATTTTTAATGAATATATTACAATAGTACAAAGAAGTCATTTCACTAAATAAATGTTACTTTTTCATTAATTTAATGTACAGTTTTCATGTGCTTTATGAAATTGATTCTTTGATCTAGAGTAATTATTTCACTAATGATATGATTTGTCTTTCATACTTTTAATGAAAATAGTTCATGTTTCTTATTAAAATGTTTCATTACTTTTATGAAGGTTTTCATTAAAATAATCTAATGAAATTTGTTTCATTATTTCTATGAAAAGTTACAATGGTTGAAAAATAATGAAACAATTCATAATAATAATGTCCAAATTCAGAGAATTTCTGAACAAAATTTTTTCAAAGTATATTTCTTTTTATTAGCACAAATCCAAACTATGAGCCGTTGCACAAATGTACAAACTATAAATCTAATTTATTTATATTGTTGGGGATATAAAGTTGAATGTTTGAGAGTATCTTTCAAAAATGTCCAAAGTCTATTGATGATTAGGGTAGCTCCTATGAAATGCCGACATATAGATAGCTGGGGAAAACAAGCTATTTGCAATTTTTTTAATATTATTCGGAATAATAATATTATTTTTCAAATATTGATAGTTTTTCCAAGTTCCTGTTAAATAAATAAAACACAAATTTTTTTCAACGAAATTGTAATTATTAATTAATTATAGAAGACTATGATTTCGAAACTTAACAAAACATGTTTTCTTGTTCATATCACGTGCGACATCTAAGTAAAGAATTTATTATTTCAATGTATCAAGGATAGCAGGTGAAAAGTGAAACCAAAACTGACTTGTTAAACAAAATAGTTAACAAAATTATTAAAATTCCTGCCATAAATTCCTAACCTTAATTTTCTTAAAGTTAGCACTGAAAGGCTGCACAAAACACAGCTAACAATAGTTCCAAAAATTATAATAATAATAATGCTATAGGAAATTTAGAAATAGAACAAACACTTCGTAGTTTAAATCACGTTCGCAGCTTCGCAACAGTGCTTGATAGTATTTACTTCAATTCTGTTTCGTAGTAAACATCAAAACGAAACATCAGAATGTAGCAAGTAAACAGTGAATCATAGCAAGCATGGTGAGTACACTAGCACATTGAGAAACGAGCATACTGCCCATGCAGCTCTGGTGCTTGATACAAAGAAAAAAAATCATATATAATTATTAAGAATTATTTATAAACAAAAATTAAATTAGAACACTACTTCAGTTGTACTTCAATTTTATTTTATTGCAGTCGGTTCTACTCGTACTTGTGTGCTGTTTTTAAAGGCATATAAGACAGTTTACATTAATGTATTTAGAGCCTTTCGGCACTAAAGTGTTTATTCTAAAATGTGGAAAAAAAACATGGATAGTAGTTAAAAGTATTACTATGTAATATGTAAGACATATTTCTTGTGCTTGAGCAGCCCTCTAGTAAACACCACAATGAAATTCTTTAATTGAAAGGAAAAACTTTAAGTACTTAAAAGCAAGTTAAGGCAATAAAATCAATGCAAAAGCTTGCAAAGGATACTTTAATGCCTTAAAAAATACTTATACTCGTTAGATATCTGTTTCAGTTATTACCCAAAATGACATTATAAGCTCAACAAGCTGTTACCAATAAACTTTATAACAATAGTTGCCATGATGTTGTTTTTCCTTTTAGATCGAAAACTTTTTGAAATTATCAATAATTGTTTACTCATAATTTCCTAGTATAATATATACAATTATACACATATATACATATATTTGAAGTACATACTATCTGTTTGTTTACAGCAAACTCACTAAGCTGCTAAAGCATCATAAGAATCGCTGCCAAACAGCCAATATTTCTTTTTAAAGTAATTGAAAAGAATTAACTCTATGGCAGGTGTAACAACAAATCTTTTATTTTATATAAGACCTGCTTTATATATAAAAAGTGCGATGTTCACAGATTAAGTGTGAAAAATCAATAATTTCTCATTACACCTGTAGAAAACTATAGTGTACAGAGTAGAATTTAAGTGTCTGGCTCACAATATCAAACGTTAATGTTCACCATAATTTTAAATTTGACAAATCATCATTTCGAGACCTTTATGTGCTTTATAAGTACTTTGCCAAACATTTATATCATATCGCTCCTTTATTGCAACATCGTTATATCTCCAAAAATGAGCTTATCGAGTTAACAAAGCAGAATTGTTAACAGTACTACTTTTTAAATTGTACCAAAAACTTATTATTTCTTTATTTCGACCGTTTTTTTCTTTCTTAATATGTGTAAAGTCAGAAAAAAGAAGAGTTAGAAGAGAATGACAACTTCGCAGGTCTCCCCAGCTTAAAAGCAGGCTACGGGAGTGCATAAATCAATTAAGAAATCTACTTGAAATCCAAAGAATGGCTTCCCTTAAAAATTATCTAGAAGGTCTTGATGGTAGCCCGCAAAGTGACTATTCTCTATGGAAAGCGACAAAAGGTCTGAAAAGACCCGTAATAGGTAAGCCACCTTTGCCAACTTCATCTGGCCACTGGGCAAGAAGTGATTCTGAAAAAGGAATGGTGTATGTTAATCATTTGAAAAACGTTTTTACTGCAAATGATACAGTGGATGATGTTGCTGAATTTCCGCCATATGCTGTTAGACCGCCTGTGCCTTTGAGACTTAGTTTTCAAGATGTCGAAAACGTTATAAATAAAGTAAACTCAAAAAAAGCTCCAGGTTTTGACAAAATTACTAGCAAAATGCTAGTACAGTTACCTCGTGTTGCTAGAAGAATTCTGCTTTTCATTTTTAACGCTATTTTGCGCCTAGAATACTATCCTGCAGAGTGGAAGGTGTCTATGGTTACTATGATACCCAAGCCAGGGAAGGATCCCACTAAAGTAGAGTCATATAGACCAATAAGTCTACTGCCAACAATTTCAAAACTTTTCGAAAAATTGTTAATGGCGAAGTTGACTCCAATATTGAATGATGTAGGATGCATCCCGGATCATCAATTTGGTTTTCGGGCTAAACACAGCACCATAGAACAAACGCATAGACTAGTTAATGTTATAAGAAAGACTTTTGAGGACAAAAAGTATTGCTCAGCTCTATTCATTGATGTTTCCCAAGCTTTTGATAAAGTGTGGCACGAGGGATTAATGCACAAAATAAATATGAACTTGCCTGCAAACACTCACAAGCTTCTGGAAAGCTATTTATGCGGCGGAAGTTTGTTATCAGAGAAGGCGACTTTATAAGCTCAACTCAGCCAATCGAAGCAGGAGTTCCCCAAGGTAGCATTCTGGGACCCACTTTATATTTAATTTACACTTCTGACATGCCAACCATATCTGGTATTCACACTTCAACTTTTGCAGATGACACAGCAATCTGCAGCGTACATGAAAACCATCAAGCAGCTTCGCGAAATTTGCAGGAGTATATTTCAATATTAGAGATGTGGTTAAAACTTTGGAAAATTAAAGTTAATGAACAAAAGTGTACTCACGTTACATTCACACTGCGTAGACAAACATGTTCAGCTATCCAAATTAACAATTCACCTATTACGCAGCAAAATGAAGTCAAGTAATTTGGTATTCATCTCGACCGTAGGTTAACGTGGAAGCCTCACATTGGCGCGAAAGTCACTCAGCTAAAATTAAAAGCAGCGCAATTAAATTGGCTTATGGGCAGAAATTCTACATTAAAATTAGATTGCAAACTTTTGTTATACAACTCAATACTAAAGCCTATATGGTGCTACGGAATTCAGTTATGGGGCACCGCCTCAGCGTCAAACATTGAAAAAATTCAAAGGCGACAAAACAAAATTCTTCGAACAATTACTGCAGCTCCATGGTACGTAAAAAACTCCCGAGTTCACAAGGATCTGTGTGTTCCACTGGTAAAAGATGAGTTTTCAAAGCATGCGACAAGGTATGTCAGCAAATTGGAACTGCACCCAAACCCTCTTGCACGAAACATACTTAATTTTAGTGGTCACACTCGGTTGAGAAGAAGGGATACCGTTGCCACCATCAGAGCGTTAAGTAGGTGATTCTACCGATATAATTGGCGCAAAATAAAACTTTTTGTCTAGCATTGGCTGGACTTAGTTAATATATCGCATTTAGTAATAAGATTTGAATACTTATTGTTAGTTCACATTGTGAAGATTCAATAAATAAAAAAAAGCTTAAAAAAAAAAAAAAAAAAAAAATATGTGTAATTGTTCGATCTTAAGGTCTTTCTTGGAATTTTTAGTTTTTTTGGTTTTTAAATTATCTGGCAATATTTCGCTTTCCTTTGGATAGCTTCTTCAGGCCAAATAATATTTATTTAATTTCAATTTGTAGAATATTTTTGAAAAATTAAAAAACAAAAACAACAAAAACATATAATTTGAAATAAAAAAATTTTCTTTTCCTTTCATATTTTTCTATATATTCGGTAAGAAAATATTTTAATTTCTTACAAATTCATATAGGTAGATAGTTAAAAACAACAACAAACACAAATAACAACATTTTACAAACAACCCTTAATTTTAACTAAATACTTATATGTTTGGGCTATATTCTCAATATCTGTCTTAAAATGAATTCTCCTATCCTCTGGTGTGTTAATAATTTGTAACATCTCTAGTGTAAGTCTACGTTTATAATTATTCTCTCTATTCAAAATTGTTGTGTCTTCGAACTTAGGGAAATGATTTGATCTTGTACAATGTGCAGTCAATGCTGTCTTTTGTGTTGAGTTCCTCATTCTATATTTCTGATCTGATCTATGCCCAGCTAATCTACTTTTAAGTTTGTTTTTAGAAGTTTCTATATAAACCTTATGACAATTTTCTATATCATTTCCATCACACGGGATTTTATAAACTACATTTGATATCTCAAGTTTTATCTTTTAATTTTGTTTTATCTTTTAATTTACTGAACAATGTACTTAATGTTTTATACGTCTTATTGGCCATCATATACTTAGAAAAATATGAAAGGAAAAGAAAATATTTTTATTTCAAATTATTTGTTTTTGTTTTTTAGTTTTTCAAAAATATTCTACAAATTGAAATTAAATAAATATTATTTGGCCTGAAGAAGCTTTCCAAAGGAAAGCAAAATATTGCCAGATAACTAAAAACTTAAAAAACTAAAAATTCCAAAAAAGACCTTAAGCTCGAATAATTGTACCAAAAACTTATTCAAATGACTAAACTGTTTCTTTTAGGAGATATTTTATAAAAAAAAATTTTCTAAAACTTGTATGGAAACTAAAAATTGCCAATATGTTTTTCTCGAAACAAGCTTTTTTGAGTTATGACTATGTTGCAATAAAGGAGCGATATGTCTCCGGCATATTGGAGAATTGTATAAGAATTGATCCTAAGTTAGTTAGTTAGACAGTAAATACATACAGTTGCCTGATTGATAGACTACATTCCTACACGCAAACAAAAGGCATTTTGGAATAATATTATGGCGACATTAGTATGTAGATTGCAATAATTTGTATTCCTGACGCAAACAGCATATTTTTGATTATTAAATAGTGTAATCATATACACATATATTAGTGTTAAAGTTTTAATATTTTAATTGTTAGATTTCTATATTTTTAATATTTTTGTTGTATGCAATAATAATGTTTTAAATAAATGTTTGAATACAACGAAGTCTTTTGTATATATGTAAGTATGTATTTAAATATATTAAAATTTAATATGAGTATTTCGATTGATCGTGATAATAGCGTTTTAGACCATTGAAATAAAATGGGTGGGAATGGCAATATTATATGGTTGGCTATAACAGAAATTACGATAACTCCTACCACATATATGGTTAAATGATATAATATTGGTTCTTGGATTTACTTAGTTCATCAAATAACTTTTCGACTGAAACCATTTTATTTGGTTGTTTATAACCATATACATTTATACATACTAGAAGATTGCGTGAGCATTGAAATCGGGGCATATGATCATACTCGTTTCTATTTTATGCTCTGTTCATGCTCATTCATTTCAAGCATCGCTTATAAGTACTACTGTTAAGCAATAAACAGTAATAAGTCTGAAGTACTCGAAATTCATGAGCATTACTCGTTTTGCTCATGAGCAATTCTCGGGCATCAATTATAACTTATGAGTCACTGGTCTTCACAGAAAAAAACATATTTAAAATAAGAATATTATGCTAAAAGAATTTATGAGTTTTGCTCTTTGTTGTTAGGTGCAAAATTTTTTTTTCATTCTTAAAACAATTATGAGATTTTTGAATATTGTCTCTTATATATTATTAACGTGTTTGATTTTTTGTTTGTTTTTAACTTCTCAGTGGGAAAATATTTTATTAAATGAAAAAAAGAAAATTGTAAAACATTCATTAAATATTATGTTTTAAAAATTTGCAAATACCTATTTTGCACGAAACGTAAAAATTTTTAAGTTTCTATAGCTACAATACTCAGTACAGCAAAGCAAAAACTTTAGCTCTCTTTAAAGAGTCTCGATTTTTTATCTTCGGGTATTAATCGATCATAACCAAAGTATAACTGCACTGCTCGTTTTTTCCAATAGGCATTTTGTTTAAATCAACAGTGCTTGTTTCTGCTTCTTGAGATTTGGATATGGTGGTTACTCTGTTCAGTGTTCGAGCATATGAGCATACTCAGAAATCAAGTATACTCATGTAACTCTTTAATACATAGATATACAATATATTATACAGGGTGGCCCAGAAAGACCGAAGTGGTGTGAATTGCTTATAACTTTTTATTTAAGAGATATTTTTTTAATTTTTTTTTTTTTTAAATACATTAAATTTATGGGGAATATTTTTGGATTAGTTATTAAAAATGATATCCCGCAAGTGGTGGCCATATTCTGCTTCGCACAAATGTGCTCTTTCCAACACATTTTCCATGACCTTTCGCAAAACTTCCGGTGGTATGTTGTTAATTTCTTCTCGAATATTGGTTTTTAACTCCTCAATAGTCCTAGGCTTATTAACATAAACTTTTCCTTTTAAATAGCCCCAAAGAAAACAGTCTGGAGCGGTTAAATCCGGGGAACGCGGAGGCCAATTAAAATTGCTGTTACGAGAAATTATTCTTTCACCAAAGAGGTCGCGTAAAAGAGTCATTGTGGCCCTCGCAGTGTGCGCTGTGGCTCCATCCTGTTGGAACCATATTTGCGGATGGTTTTCCACGGCTGGCCTTACAAAATTTTGCAACATGGCCCGATATCGATCACCATTGACGGAAATGGCGACACCTTGTTCATTTTCAAAAAAAAAATGGGCCAATGATCCTTTCTGAAGAAACACCGCACCAAACGGTACACTTAACTGGGTGCAATTGTCGTTGATGAAGTACTCTCAGGTTTTCCGTAGCCCATATCCTACAGTTTTGCTTGTTAACGAACCCATTTAATTGAAAATGGGCTTCGTCACTCATTATTAAGTTATGAATAAAATTTGGATTCTCTTGTGCTTTTTGCTGGAAATAAATTGCATAGTCAAGTCGTTGCTGGTAATCTGTTGGTTTCAATTCTTGAACAAGTTGAATTTTGTATGGAAACAATCCTATGGTGTGCAAAATTCGCTGCAGCGACGTCCTTGAGAGGCCCAGTTGTGACGAACGTCTCCTGGTTGATGTTTCTGGATCCTCCCGAATACTCTCCTGTACCACTTGAATATTGTCAGCCGTGTGGACAGTTCAGTGTCTGCCGGGACCAGGAAGGTTCCTTACTGCTCCTTGTTCTCGAAAATTTGCAACCAGACGGTTTATTGTTGACTGAGAGGGTGCAACCCGCACATTAAATTGACGACGGTATGCACGCTGAGTCAACACAATGGACCGTTGATTTGAAAAGTAAATTTCAACAATTTGGGCACGTTGTTCAATTGTGTATTGCTCCATTATAAATTATCCAAGTCTTCTTTACAAAATACTGAAAAGAAAAGAAAAAAAAAATTATAATAAAAAAGTTATAAGGAATTCACACCACTTCGGTCTTTCTGGGCCACCCAGTACATACATATACATACTATTGTTGCAGTAGTATGTTGCTTTTAGAATATTGCTATATCAACCATATTTTTTTCTACGTGTACTGCTTTCGTCATTTATTGAACACACTTGATGTTTTCACTCTTTCAAGTGTTTTAATTCAAACGACACGTTTACCGGATGTGTAAACAAATTTTATACAAAGAATAAATATTGATTTGAAAAAAGGCCTGCAGCATCATTACACTTAAGTTATTTGTTCTGCAGAAAATGATGTTAAGGAAAGAAATGGACTATTTATTCGCAATTCAATGAATCGTTATACAAGCGGAATTAAAATGAAACGCACAACTTGCAAATAAAACCTTAATGGGAAGGTAAGTGCTCTTGCCGCTTGCTGTTTGCTTCAAATAGCTGGCTTGAACTTCGCTGCCAGCTTAAGCGCTTTGTATTAATTACTTAATTAATAATTCATTATAAATGTGAAGGTAACTTAAATTGTAGGAACCAGAATTAGTTTCACTAATTACTATATTGCAATGCCGGCTTTTGGAGGCTAATAACCACCGAGATGTTGTTGTCTTGCAACAAATATCAATAGTTATGACCAGACGGGTTGGTTGGCTAAGGGCTGATGTTCTTCGGCCCCCCAACTGACTAAGCCTTGTCATCCACTCACTATCTGGGAAAATATATACAGGAGGGCTTAGAAGGCCCGAACCCTACAAGGGCTTGTTCATATGGCTACAAACGTATGGCAATAAAATGCAATCTATATGAGACTTGCAGGTATCTGTAAGTACCAGTCAGCAATCAGTGTATGTTGTGGTCTGCTCAAAAGTAAGTAGAACCAGGATAATTGAAAATTGGCAGGAGGAGTTAGAGCTTTTGCAGACATGAATAATTTTACTTTTCCACATCGATTATGATAGAACAAAGTTTAAAATACAAATAAAGTATTTTTGGAAGAATTGATTATTACAATATTGTAGAAAATATGCGATTCTCTATACTGAAGCTTTCACCAGCGCAATAAATTCTCTATTTATATAAATCACTAAATCTAATAAAATTCACTTTTTTGTTTCCAAGTAATAGACCATTATAATTTTGTCTTTAACTTACAATTCCTATACTCGCTCCACTTCAATTTGTTTAAGTTGTTTAAAGAGTTTTACTCAACGTACTCATATTTTAAATAAACTTGTTTTATCATATAATTACAAACAAAAACATTATGATTTATGGTTTTAAAACCCCTCTACTGAGGTTTAGTGTTTGGTATTTGTTTTGTAGAAACTTGTGAAAACTATTATTATAACTGGTAAGTAGATATAAAGACTAAACTTAAAGTCGCTATTAGCGCGTAAATAACTAAAATAAAACTTTCATTCTTGTGGTAATTTTGGTATTTTTCACCACCAGATTTTTGTTGTATAATCAAAATAGAATAAGAAGCTAATAAGCTCATTTAAACTATACAAATGCATTACGAGAAGTTTTCTTTTTCTATAAAGTAGTAGCAAGAAAAATAATATTTTGGTGACTCTTACTCGTACATGTTTTGGCTAGATTTTGTTTATAAATAAGCTGCGGTCTATGTGAGCCTTGCAAGTATCTGTAAGTACCAGCCAGTAATCAGTGTATATTGTGATCTGATCAAAAATAAGCAGTACCAGGGTAATTGAAAATTAGCAGGAGGAGCCAGAGCTTTTGCAGACATCAATAATTTTACTTTTCCACATCGATTATGATAGAACAGAGTTTAAAATACAAATAAGGTATTTTTGGAAGAGTTTCATTTTAGCTCTCACGACACTTTTTCTGTCAACACAGCAAATAATATTTTATATTTTATTAAACGCTGGGCGAAGAAATTTAAGCACCCTCACACCACCAAAAATCTATTCACTACACTGGTGAGAGCCGTTCTTGAATACTGCTAAGTAATCTAGAATCTGAGCTCGACTTCAAGGCTCATAAAATGCGATATTGTTTCCTAACCCTTAAGCACATGAGGTCCTGCATTGAAAATTAATGTGATATTTGCTGAACTGAACTTATTTCACATGTCTTACAAGAAAAAACTTTTTTCATGTTCAGTAACGAAATTCAGTAAATTTCTGTCATACATTACATGTTGCAAATGTTCTCTGGCTAAAGTTCTAATCTGCTTTCGCCAAGAATGATTTTTATTTATTTAATTTTAAAATAATTGCCACTATCAATAACTGTTCATCGAAGCAGATAGAAAAAATAATTGAATACTAAAGTTGTGGGTCAACTTTTTGAATGCGGACCTCTAAAGAAATTCGTAAATCCAAACCAAATGACCGTGAATGCCACTTCGGCTGTACTTATGGGTGGTAGAGACATTGAGGAATCGGACGCTCTTGGACTGAAAACTCAGCTCAATATTTGCTGGACTTCACACTTTTTTCATGTCTGAAGAGAATCATTCAAGTGTTTTGGTTTTTTGAAAGGTTGTAAGATATACTTGATTAAATCCAATCTGCTTATTATTTATACCACCACAAAAGCCTACCAATCACAAAAGCTGTCATGCTTCGACTGCTGACACAAGTTCTATTTCGGGCTTACTTGACCATGTGCAAGGTAGAGAATGTGGAATTAATTTCACATTCTCTGCCGGTGAACGGTGAAACGGTGCGAAACGCACCGAGTTGTCAACGCTGTCCCTATTCTTAGTTCCAGTGCAACGCGCTGTAGGTGTAAGAGAAGTCTTCTGCATATTGGGCCAAGAAAAAATGCTTCCCAATTACCTGACTGTGCCAATAATTGAAGCTAAACATATAATAAATTTGTCTTTTCAGCTTAACAAGGTGCCGTTTGTGGTTCGCTTTAAAACTAGTCAAATATCCGCTTTGTCTTACATTCGTGGAATTTATTAAAGCATTTGACTAAGAAATATGTTGGTTTGATTAAAGTGGGGTTATCAAATTTACTTTTTGGCTTTAATATAAACGGCATGTGTGTGTGTGTGTGTGTGTGTGTGAGTGTGTGTATGCTTTTTTGCACAATTGCAAACTTGATAAATTATTATTGTTTCATTGCTGTTAATTAAATTCTATCCTTATTGATTGTTGTCAATATTAAATTTATATAAATTGTGTTGTTATTGATGTTACTATTCGATAAGGATTTATGGCATTGTTAGCAATTCAAATGAGAAAATATACACATATATATGGAAATGCTTATATACTCGTATTTATGTGCGTAAAGTGTATTGAAAAATATCCTAAGTGACCAAGTATTAAGGTCTTAGAACAAATTTCAGCAACGAATGGCAGGAAAACTACTTTGTTTTCTTAGTCTAAACAAACTATTTGGTCAATTGGTATAGACGATGGGAATTAAGAACGGAATTGTTCAGTATCAATCACTTACGACTTAGAAACTCGAAGAAAACAATTTTCTTCTAAGTTAAAAAAGTTAAAAAAAAAAACATTTTACTGATTCAATACAACTGTATTAATATATTTTATCAGCATTATGTGAGAAAAAAAGTGTCCGAGAAACTCTATTAAAATCTATAAAAATCTGTTTTAAAATCTATAAAATAAACATAAACCAAAATTTAATTTATTAAATTTATATTAGATTTTTGGTTTGTACATTTAAACAACGGGCTATAGTTCAAGTTTTTTTTTTTTCTTTCTTAAGTAAGATTTTTACAATACAAATTTGCTATGATCAATAATTATTGATTGAAGAAGACAATAAAAATAATAATCATATCTGGGGGACAACTAGCTGTTTCGTAGTCGCTACACTACTCATCAGCAACCAATGGGATTTGAATGACGTATCAGGGGTGTCACAAAAATATAACTAAAGTTTACTGTGCTTTTTATAATACACGAATAAATAATACGTCTAGAAAAATTGTATGAGGGAATTTCATAAAAACTTTCTAGACTCATTCGTGTTCCATAAACACCGTATAGAAATCCTTTGAAAATGAGCGAAATAAATGTATATTAACGCAATTTCAGCAAATATTGATGATAAACTTAAGTAACTAGTGTAAGAGCTGAAAAAGAAACTTGTTTTTATCTGGGACTAGTACACAGGGGATGACCCCTACATATGCAGCGCATTGTACTGGAACTAGGAAAATAGGCTATGATGAGGAAAAAAGAGGGAGTATTGTTTGCGGAGTGTTAACAATAAGAACACGAAAGACTAAAACGAACTCTATTGCATTGTATTGGAATTAAATTAGTTAAAACTGATCAGTACCCAGTGGTATATATCTTCGACACTGCTCAGATTAGCAAAATTTAGTCCAACACCTTCCACACTACAAGATAATGAAATGCATTGAAAATAATATTAATATTGCACATATAAAGAAAACACGGACAATGGTGAAAAAAAGACAAAAAAAACCCATTCCGGTGCACTTTGATTTCCAAATATATATATAATATATATTTGAGGTTGATGAAAATATAGTAGGAAATTGTACTAGACAAAATGGCATTCAACCACAGTTTAAACGACGATATGGATTTTGGTATACATATATGTACGGATGTGTGTCTGTGTTTTCCTTTACATATTTAACTAAAGTATGGATACATACGGATATGGACACACATATCCGTATGTAGTATATACAATTCGCAAAAAGAACTTTCGGAGTAAATACTGAAGAAATAGAACAAATACACATCGTGAACTAAACGCAATGTTAATTAATAATGAGAATTAATATATATAACTGATTCGCTTTTTCTGCCCTTGATCACTAAATAACAGGTTAAAAAGAAAGAAAGGGTTTGTTTTGAACTTTTTATGTCCAAAGCAAAAAAAAAAATAATGGGCTGTATTCATAGTTGAAAATAAAATACACTTTTAGACAATTAAAGCCAACTTTTTTAAGAGTCGGCTCTAACTTATTCATAGACAACTTAAAGTATAGTTTTTCCGTTAAAGCCTACTCTAAATTTAAAACCAGCTGAACCTGTGTTTAACTCATTTAACAATACCATCAGCTGTTCATTGTAAAGTGAAAAAATTCAAGAAATTAATCAGAAAGTGAAAAAATTTAAGAAATTAATCAGAATGTGCACATTTCAAGATATAGAAAGAGATTTTGCAATTATTGAAGATTGTGATGAAGATGTTGAACAAAGGAAGCCTAAAATATATAAAAATAGGTTTAATCCTTTCGATCTTAGTGATGAGGATTTTTATTCTCGCTACAGGTCTGATAAAATTACAACTAAGTTCTTGATAAACTTGTTGAATATTGTCGAACCAAAAAACAATCGAGGACTGCCCATTTCAACAAGTTTGCAGGTATTAACAACTTTGAGGTTTCTGGGACGAAATGTTCATCAAAGTGATATCGGTAAGAGTTCTACTACAAAAATGTTAAATTGCTACAAAAATTTTAAAATTACAATTTTTCAGGTGATCTTCATGGACTATCTCAGCCCACCGTCAGCAGAATAATAAAAAATGTTTGTAAAAAAATGGCGTTACTACTGCCAGGATTTTGATAAATTCCACAGCATTCCCGAGATTAGAGATGTAAAAAGCAAATTTTACCAATTGGCCCAATTCCCAAATGTAATTGGAGCCATCGATTGCACGCATGTACGTATTAAATGTCCTACAAAAGAAGTTGGACGGGAAAATGCTGGATATTATCTCAACCGAAAAGGTTTTTATTCCTTAAATATCCAAGTAAGTTAATGTCACATCATGTGTCACTTTTAATAAAACTTAATTCTATATATAGATCGTATGTGATGCAGATTGCAAAATAGTTGACATTGTTGCAAGGTCTCGAGGCTCCATACACGACTCCAGAATTTGGGCTGATAGCGCGCTGAAAGCAAAGTTGGAGTTTACTAAAAATGAGCACAAGGGGGTCTTACTTGGAGATGCGGGTTACCCATTGTCTCCAATTTTACTAACTCCTGTAAGAAACCCTTCTACGCCTAAAGAAGAAAAGTAAGCTTATGTAAAATATACTTACATATGTCTGCATAGAACTCATTTATGAAAGAACTGTTTTTCTAATATGACTTAATATTGCTTCATAGATATAATAGAAGTCATATAGCAACACGCAGTAAAGTGGAATGTTTAAATGGGCAGCTGAAATCAAAATTCCGCTCTATATTCGAAAGGCTGCGAGTTGACCTAGATACAGCAAAAAATGTGGTGGTCGCAGTTGCAGTGCTTCACAATATTGCGAAGGAGCGAAACTCTACATGTAAGTAGATTCATTAAAGAGTACCTATTTAGTAAATACTTTTAACAAAAAAACTTATTTTTTATATTCGCAGTCTTGGATGCCTGTCTCTATTCTCCCATGCGGCAAGGAATTAACAACTTGGATTTGAATACAAATCAAAATAACAACCGAATAAATTCCGGAAAAGCCTATAGAACTGCGTTTATAAATGCTCACTTTTAAATCAAACCAATTTATATGTATATCAATTTTCATATATATTTATTATTCACTAAATAACAAAATAACTTTGTATCAACTAAATATAACAAAAACAAGAAGTATAACAATAAACAACAAATTAATATACATATTAAATTCATTTTTTCAAATATGTATATGAATAAAAAATCAAAAGTTTTGCATATGTACATATTGTTTATAAAATAATTGAGATCAAACTTCAATTCCAAATTAAAAAAGTTTTGTACATACATACAAATGTATGTATGCGTGTTGAATATACTTATATACTACCAGTCGAATTCATAAAAAATATTGTATGTTTATTAAACACTTACTTGACAAATTTCCTATAGAAATTTGTCAAGTATTACATATTTACATGTTGAAAAATGTATATAAAAATTTATAAGAAATAATTTGTGTTTATTTGTTGTGCCAATTTCTAAACAAAATTTGTCAAATAAAAGCTTAATAAATATAAGCTATTTTTCATAAATAAGACCGTAAATACTTATGAAATAAGTTATTAAACCTACTCATTGATAATTATCAGTAACAATAAAAAAAAAAGATATGTATATATGTATACAAAATCATCATTTTACCACGATACTGCTGTTTTCCTCATACATATAGCAATTACAAATTGTTGGGGCTTTTAGAGAGCATATTTATTCTTAAAACGTGCAATTCTTCTTCGTGGTCAATTTGCCTCTGAATTTGACGCAACTTAAGAGAATGGAGTTCCTTCGCTTGGGCCTCTTCCATTTTGTGCATCTGCGCTTGGTGTTCAATTTGTGCATTAATTTGCTGGATTTGAATCTTAGAAAGTTCATCTGCATTTGTCATTTCTTTGGAAATTTGACGTTGTCGGTCTAAGATAATACCGTTTTTAGACGATGTGTTCGGAAGGCTTCTGAGTTGTTTTATTGCTGAGAAACATTTTTTGTTTTCTTTCATACCTTTTGCAGATTTTGGCGATGTGTTGTAAGTTAAAAGATTTTCTTTTTCACATTTTTTCTCAACAGATGGATGATAACTTGTATTTATATCGCCTGTATCAGATATTTCAATAAGACAAGAGTTGCTGTCAATTAAAATATCATCATCCTCAAGCTCATGTACAATCATGCCCTCTATCAAATTTTCTTCCACACTTAATTCGGGTATTGGTATTGAATTACCTGTCGCAATTGTTGCCCGCTTAATATTTGCAACGGCTTTTTTGGTACTCATTTTCATACGCACCCATTGCGCCTTTAGCTTGCAAGTGTCACGATCATATCCAGATGACAGCATAGCTTCTCGTATATCTTTCCATGCAGTCTTTTTCTTTGCTATCATGGATATATCATTTGCTCTGTTCTCCACAACATCCAGACAGACACTTACACACTCCCGCAGACATTCCTTTACAGCGGCACTCCAATTTGCCTCTCTGTCTCTTGGCTTTTTCACTATCTGAAAATAGATCATTGATTGACTAATCATACATTTGTATATATACTTCAAACTTACCATTTTTAGTTTCTCCATTTTACACCACTTTTTCGCAAAGGAACTTATAAAATATTAAAAAGAAAATGTATAAATTTTTACAATATTTTTAAAGAAATGTAAACAAAAGAAAAGCAGCTGTACAAGGTTGCCACTTTCTAATGTTTGATTAGGAATTGTGAATAAAGTTCAGCAAATAAAACATAACACCCATTTAAAGCCAGTTCAACTTAAAGAATACTTTTTTTTCAACTATGAATACAAAAAACATATCAACAGCTTTTTGCTTAAAGATTTACTTTAACAAGAGTCGAATTTAATGATTGTTTATGAATACAGCCCAATGTTTGTTAGTTAAGCGGCATGGCCACACATCAAATTGTTTCTTCAAACTAGGCTCTCTTTTATTGGGTTAGTGAGAATAAACTCACACGTATCTTACATGAAACTAAGTGTGAAGAAAACCAAAATAATTTAGATTTTTACTACATTGTACTATGGGTTGCAAATGCTAAAAATAATTCTTAATTCAGGCGTTAAAGATAGTGTATATATTTTTTTTATTTCATTGCATTGAAAAGTCGAAAAAAAATTATTTTTTCCCAAATAAGTTTTGTTTGAGCATTCTGTCTGTGAATATTTAAAATGCTCTGGAAGCCACAAGTTCCAAAGATATATGGCAACACACTATTTAACTTTGCCTTTTGTTCTTGTAATTTTTCAAAAACTATCTGCCAGGCTCACGATGTCGTTTCGTAAACGTTCGTCATAATTTTTAAGGCCAAAAAACCTATTCTGATAACGTTTATAAGTTTTATTTTTCCTGATCTTGTCTACCTCCGATATATCCATTAGTTGAATAACAGTGGACTATTATTTTTAATATAAAACATGAGCGAACGTTAACGAAACGACATCGTTAGCCAGGCAGTAGATTTTAGTAGTAAGCTTAGAAATTTAAATTATAAAAAATTTTCTTATTTTTAATAAAATTAGTTTGTTTTTAACGTTTGTAAATAAATGTAGTTTTGCTAATACATTTAATTGGTGACTACGAACGCTTTTTAAAATTAAATCTCCTGCAAGATCTTCTGGGAGTAACTCAGATATGCCTGAGTATGATCCTATTGTGTATATTACTGCATCAAATATTCATAAACTTCCACCGTTTTGAAAGAAAAGTCTAAAGCTTTGGTTTGTGCAAATCGAATTCATTTATCAAGTTTCACTACTATACGCGGTTGCAAATATTGATTCCAGTTTTTTGCCTCATGTAGCTGCTATGCAGTGCGAAGTCAATTCAAATTGTACTAACTCGTACTCAAATTTTATCAAATAATTTGATGTGGGGCCACAATGCTTTATCGCAAAATGAGGACTATTCTTAAAAAAGAATATAATCACAAAAATTAACAGCAACATAATTAATTCAACAAAATTTCCATTCAATATGAGTAGCTTATGTATGTAGTATGCAGGAGATTGGGAGTCAAACGCTAAAAAAAATATCCGTCCCATTTTATGAAAGAGAGAGGGTGTTTGCAAGCATTCAAATACTAATATTCAAGGACCCGCTGGAATCTTAATTAAAAAAAAAACGCTTTTCAAATTCTTACTTGATTTGGTAAAATCTTCAATCTGGCAATGCTACCAATCATAATTAACTTAAAATCTTGAAATTTTGCCTTAATTAGCTTCAAACTTTGTAAAATTGCACTATAGCTTTATTCAAAGCAAAGGCACTATGAGAAATCTAAAAAATTATTTGGCTTATTGTTAAGATATTTGTGGCGTATATATTAATCGTACATAAAAAAAACACCAACAACAAAACAAACAAAAAATTTAAAAATCTAAAAAACGAAAGAAACTCTCAAGATTTAAGTCACAAACTACGTATGAATATTCTTAAGTCAACGCATAAATCTTTTTGGTCTTTCACTTGTTTGTGGCCAAGGTTTGGCAGCAGTTACTACCTTTATACACTTGAACATGCTTTTACATCATATTTTATATAAATAACTTAATGTTTACACACGCAAGTGCAAGTGCAAAAAACCCAATACATTACCATTTTTTTACTAATACATACACACACCTGCAAGTAGTAGCCTCACTTGCAACTGATTTTGGTTGGCAGTGATTTTTTCACTTGCATGCAAGCAGAAACAAACAGTGTTGCCCATAGATATTTCATTTTCACTTTAATAGGTAATTTTCAATGAAAAATTTTTTAAATTTTAATATTTTTAGTTATATGCCGAAAACATAATATAAAAATACAAAAATAAATAATCATCTATAACTTATTTTTTCTTTGGATTACAAATTTATTATTTATATTGTGAAAAATTTATGTACTTAATATAATTCCCCTGTAATATTGCTAGGCTAAAACTTTGGCAGCACAGACATCAAAAGCGCATGTAGTACAAAGGCGTACAACGTTTGTCTTCGACGACATTTTGAAAATGAACTTGCACTTGCGTGTGTAAACAATCGTGCAAATTGCAAGTGTTTTTATTATTTTTTTCGATGTATTGGTTGTTAATATGTACACGCTACTTGTAACAAGTTACTTGCACGTGTAAACTTAGTGTAACAAAACTCACAAGGAAATTTACATATTTATGTTATTTACCAGGCTTACAAATTAATATTTGGCAAAAAAAAAAAAGGCCAAAAAGTTTCTAACCTTGAACTACATGTCTCAGTGCACTGAGAACATCGTTTGTTCGCATTAAAAAAAGCAACGATAGGTAAAAGAAAATGAATGTTTAACATGAAAATTGCATTAAAAAAACATTTGTTAAGAATTATAAACAAAAGCAGCTACGAGAATTGTTCAAGCTTTTTGATGTTATTACGAAAAGTAAATAAATGTTTAAGGTATGGAAATAATTTTATTTTCTCTGTTTACATATTCACAACTAAGTGGAAGTAAAATTATTCCTTATTTACTTTAGAAAATACATTTAAAAAATTTAAAACCAAAAAGAAAAACTAAAATTGTTTTAATTTTTAATTAAGAATTTTGCAAATTTTTTATTTTAAGTTATTTTGTAAAAGTTTATTAATGTTAGATTTGTTATATGGAATAGGGGTAGGGAAATTCACTATTAAAAATGAGCAAAGAAAATAAGTAATGTTTGAGTTGATAATTTAAACTAAAAATTACAATTTAAAACGGAAATTTTATCAATTAAATAAAAACTAATTTATCCTACAAAAAAAATTACAAAAAATTTTTGTATTGTATTATCAAAGAAAGTAAAATATTAATATATGAAAAGGTATTATTCATAGTTTAATTGACAATGATCTTTAAAATAACGAAATAAAGATAGCTAGAAGGCACGCAAAAATTTTTATCTTTTCTAATTTGTATATACATATGCGATAAGTTTTAAGTTATAATTTAGTAATCCCAGTTGATTGTTCTTTAATGCTTACTTAGTTTTTTGACTACTTACTTTTTGATAAATTCACAAATTGTAGTTATATAATTCGACTCAGTTGTTTTCCCTTATATGAAATCGGAATAATTTGTGGTCTTCCGAATGTTCTTTATTGTATACTATTTGCATAAAGTACAAGTATAATATTTAACCCATTTAAATAAGTTATTTTTTAAATCTTGCTTCATAAATATCACTTTTTTAAACCCATCATAAATCACACTTTGCAAGAAAGAATGGAATAGGCTATACAAGTATCCGTATCGACTATTCTGCATATAAATCCGGCTTTTAACATTCCTTTTCGTGCCGCACAACGAAATTGGACTATTAATTTTGGAACACATTGTGTTCAAAAAACTCTTCATATTCTACAATCTACATATGATTCCGATTTTTAATATATTTTTATTACTCGTTCTAAACAATAACTTTCTGTTCAGGTTATAAAACGTAATAAGATATAACACGAAATATCACTCATACGCTGTGCTCACAAACAGTATAGTGTAATAATTTTTACAGTATAATTTTGGAGAGTGCATAACTGAGTAGAATAACGCAGAGCGAAAGAGTAATATGTGCATATATTACTCGCACTAAACAATGTTTTTAATAATTCTGTTAGCCGTTTCTAAACATTTGCTTTTAGTTACGTCTGCTTTTAGGGTTTGGAAATTGAAATACAGATATTTTTCTCATTCTTCTTTGAACTTGCCGAAACCTTTTAGAGTTGCGAAATTAATAGACTGACAGAAATTTTTCGTTTCTCTTTTCTTTCTTTTTTCTTGTTGTTGTTTTTTAAGCACAGTTAGTGTGTTTATATGAAGTTGATGTTGATATGAGAATAATACTATGAAGCAACAACATGAAAAAATGCGAAGAGAGGCAACCTCAAACGAAAAATGTCTTAAACAAGGCGAATTCATTACCAGGTGAACTTAACAGCACAGGTGAAAATTTTTTGCTTCTCGCGTTTTTTCTAATGAGACTGTCAAATTTTGTTTACAAACTCTTTCGCGCCATTTTAATCTGTAGATTTTTTTGCATGATTTAGTACAATTTCAAGAAATTTATGTGAATTTAAAAGTGAAAAACTAATTTAATCTGCGATTTTAATTACAAACAATTATAAAAGCTTATATTTAACGTTTATATAAAATTTTTTCTCTGCTGAGCAATCTTAGGCGAATTTAGATTATGACATTCACGATATGTTTTACAATAACAAAATACATAGTACTGAATTCGCCTTTCCGCTTGCATTCACCTGTATAAAGTCGCCTTGGTCTTAAAATGTCCAGTACAGTAGAGGTTTACCGCTTAAATACATCACCTACAAACTTCGTCTGTCTGCCCATCAATGTTAATGTTTTTAATAAAGAAAACAAGAAGGTTCTTGTTAAGATAAGTTAGAGTAAGAAAGAGTGCGAACAAAAATGCTTGTTTCTTTTAGTTTGAAGAGTAATATTATCAGCACAACATTTTTCTTTTTAAAGCCTCATTATTTTATTCAAAATATCGGAATATATAGTTAAATGTTTTAAAATATTCTTCAAAGGTTTCCAGGTCTACTGATGATTAGGGGGCCTTCTATGAAATGTCGACAAATATACAGACAGGAAACATAAAAAGTAAGCTACTTGTATTTTTTTTTTTATTGAAAACAAGAAATTTTATTTAATCATTTATGACCGTATGCAAAAAAACTTAACAAAGCTTGGTAAGCAATTGTTAAGATAAATTTCCTAATGTTTTATGCAAAAGCAATTGTTAGATTACCATGCGCTTAAAGTTAAATTGGGTATACTTTAACTGTACGTTAAAATAACAGTTGCCTTGCCGATTGTTATTTTGCTTAAAAATCGTAATTTTGGGAAAATTAAAAAAAACACCATTTATTACTTTCATTATATAAATAAATAAAAACATTACATTTTATATGAACTCAAAATATTATTTTGGAAAGAATAATATAAATTACAATTATACTAGTGATGTACTTCCAATCACACGAATACAATGAAAAACTTTATTCGAATAATAAAAATATTTGTAGTAAGAAATCCTAATAATTTTTCTCAATTTCATTAATATACTTTATATATTCATTATTTATTAAAAAGGTAAATCCAGGAAATATTTGTCAAAAATGTGTTGTTTTATGTAATAAAAAAAAATTTTTTTAGTTTTTAAATTTGTTTTTCGATTTTCGAATATTAGTTTTCGTGCATCACTATTCAAAAAATTACAACTGAACATAACGGTATTGCCAGAACAAAACAATTAAATTCCTTATTACATTGAAAAGTTAACGTACTGTTTTTGCATAAACTTTATTAACAAATGTATGGTAGTGCTTATGTGTTTGGTAACTAACGTATACGTTAAAAAAGGAAGAATTTTTTTTGGATATGGCCCTTATTTTTTATGCCTGGGTGATAACTAGCTGATTTATAGCCGCAATTAAATAATATGATCCAAGTACTCTACAAATTCTGGTCAGGGTAAATATGTTCTCTTTTAACTGTGATGCTTAAATTACTCTTAACAAAGATAAATAATAGAATTAATTTTGTTTGATTTGACTGCTATTTATCAACAGCTCGTTTTAAGTAAATGTTTACCCTGTAAGATGAGTTTAATAAATATTGTGCTATAAGTATGCAACTTCAGTTATCTGTATGCGTTTACATAATAAAAGGACACGTCAATTAGTCCGTGAATATATGAATTCCTTCTTAATTGAAATTGTAATACTGCTCCAGTGAACATATTATTGGGTTAATTCATTCTGTAGTTGAAACAAAGACGACTGCAATTGATCAAGAAAACAGTTTTTTCCGCCAGAAAAATGACTGCTACAAACTGCTCCCTCAACCTATTCTTCAGATTCAACTCCAAGTGACTATCATTTCTAAACTTAAAGACATAGCTCGGCGGAAAGGGAATCTGACTCCAACGACAAAATCGCATCACAATCGAATGCCTATTTGGATGAGCTTGACAAATCATATTTTTCGGAATGGATAAAAATAATCGGAGTATGTTCATTGTATTTATTCATCGGTTATCAAAAATAATATCTATGCTTAGAATAATTCGTCATAAGTGTTTATGGTAAAACACTTTAGAAGCATTACACGAACTTATTTGATGTCGAATTCCCATTCCCATCTTTCACATTATAAATCCTGGCTAGTTTTCTGCATTATGCTAAATGGGGTTTTAACTTTGCTGATTACAAAACCTTAATGTACATTACAAGTAGAGAAATAAAATAGTTTATTTTTTCGGAGTAAATAATATGTGTTAATGATTGAAAATTTTTTAAAATGTGTTAAAGTACATTATATATTAATTTAGCTAAAAGTCACAAGTCTATGATACAAAACATCTATCTTGACAATATTAACAACTGCTTTAATTTCTTTGCTTTATAATATCATTCATCAGAGAACCCAGACAAGTATTTGTCTAAAAATTTTATATGGAAATCACTCAAAAAATTTAGTAACTTTCATACAAATTTCCTAGGCGAGTCACAGACGAGCGTGTTCTATGAACAGTACGTAATAAAATTTATCGTGCTGTTCATAGAATACAGACGAGCAACTCGTTTCGAAAATTTGTATGAAAGTAACTTATTTTTTTGAGTGATTTCCATATAAAATTTTTTAGACGAGTGCTCGACTGTGTTCTATGAACAGCACATATAAATAATTTGCAAGAAAATTTTTATGAAAACCACTTAATTTTTTTGAGTGCCTTCTACGTAAATTCCCTAGACAACTGTCTCGTCCAACACCCCATAAGTTTTAAAGGCTTTTTATGTTAAAAATTCAAGTTGAGTTTTTCTTCATTTGCTTAAAAAAACTCTTCGTTTTTGTATACCATATAAGTATAAAAATCATATTTTCTTAAAGTTGTGAAAGCATGGTTATAAAACAATAAAATCTTGAGAGAAACCAAATTGATGTAACAGAAAAATTTCCTGTGTTGTTCCCAAGGTTATAGCATTTCAGAACTAATGTCGCAGTAAATTGTAAGATAAAATACCTGAAAATAGCAGGATATAAGTAAAATTCTTAAATGAAATCGATAAACAGAATGAAAGCAGCAAAAATTAATCGGATGAAATGGTTCTGCAGCAGCGAGAGTATATTTAGAAAATTTACTTTCGTTTTCAATAGATTAAAGAAGTAAAGTTTGTAAAATGTAAAAATAATTTTTCCTTCACTAAGAATCAGTTGAAAAAATTTTTGCTTTACATAAGCAATTGTTTTAAAAAATCTTAAGATCTAAAACAGCTTTTACAAAAACAAACTTTTAAAAGTAAACAGAAACTAAAAGATCAAAACAAAGCTGAAAGAATGAGAAAAAAACTAAATTTGTTTGCAAGCAACAGACCATGTAAGAATAACTGTGCATATCCGTATAAATTCCTGAATAAACTTCTGTTGCGTTGTCGTTGTTGCTTTTGCAATTTATGTTTATAAGATTTTGCAATGACGACAATTATTTTCCTTTCCCTCTTTGCTATTTGATGTCGCTTTTCTCTTTTATGTTTGCTTGACTCTTTAATTTGTGGCCATTTTCTACCATTCATTTAGTTTGTACTCGTATAACATCAACAACACGCAGCTCTGAGAGAACAACAATAATGTCACTACTAAAGTGAATGCATATTTATGCAACACATTAGTTAAGCTATGAGGAGAAAGAAATCGTAGTTAAGAATTGCTCGAGGAACAGTATTCGTTTTTTTAGGTTAAATTTTAGCTAAAAATTTTTTACATTAAAAATATTGTTACGGTTTTGCCATTAAAATCTGTAATTTCAAATACTGACACTTCTCTGTTACATAGTACTTAAATATTTCACAACTTTATTTACACTTAATACCACTATGAATTAACATACTAGATTTGCTTAACTTTCTA
This sequence comes from Thecocarcelia acutangulata, assembly GCA_914767995.1. Taxonomy (NCBI): domain Eukaryota; kingdom Metazoa; phylum Arthropoda; class Insecta; order Diptera; family Tachinidae; genus Thecocarcelia; species Thecocarcelia acutangulata. The sequence continues at coordinate 86,448,627 of OU612097.1, read as the reverse complement.
ACTTAGGACTGTCTTTCACCACGTTTAATATCAAACTCTCGCTCTCTCTCTCTCTCCCTCCCAACATCAGCAAGCCGAACATCAGCAAGCTATAAATACATCTTTATTACCTTCTAAATTATTCATGAAATATCTAGTTATTTCCCAATGAAATTCCCGATTGAAATGTAAAAATATAATTGCGTATGCAAATACATATACACACACATGCTTCCGCAGCAATAAGAACCCCAGCTAGCATTTTCAGTCGTCGAAGAATCTACTGGGAAACTCATTAAGAGCATTTTTAATCACGACAAGCTCATTTTTTAATCAAAGACGATCCCTCGCACGGAAGTAAGTGTTACAAAAGCTGATTCTTCAACGAGACTCTTACGTTAATCATATAGGAAATTGTCTGAGACTCGTGTAGATATTATCTTACAACTCATCAAAGAATCGGCCATGTAATCTTTGTGTGACAACACCCGTTCCCCGGAGGTGGTCGACATATGAACAGCTAGGAGTTATCGACTGCGAGGATATATTATTTCATTGGTAACAATGCTTATACCTGTGATTACTAGTACAAGCAATACGAAACAGCACAAATTCATTCTATATTTTCATACTATGTGTATATAATACGCACTGACTTAAGCTATGTATGCACGGTTGTCAGATGTTACAATATTGTAAGATCTGGCAACATGCTGACAATGTAGTGACAATGACAATTATCCCGCAGAAGTAAATTGTGTGTGCAGACGATCGTAAGCAAATCTTACAATTTCATTGTCAGACTATGGTCAAATAATTCATCTGACAACAAAAATTGTCAGTTCAAACGGTTGTCAGATTGTTAGATGAAAAAAATTGCAAGACATGTTGTAAGGCATTGCCACTTATGTATATCAACAACCGTCTGCTTAGCAGTGTTGCCCATCAAACTTTTTTCTGACAAAGATGCCATTGTCAGGTGCATTAATTTTATATATACATCTGACAATTAAAACTGAGCTTACAATATCAGCCAATTATCTTACGGTTGTCAGATGCTTGATAACATTGTCGTTTTAAAATTGATTGACAATGGTTTTTCTGACAACGTTGTAAGTTAAAAATTGGCAGTTCACATGGTTGTAATACATTTTTAGACAATTTTACTGGCAATATTGTAAGATCTGACAACCGTGTGTACGTAGCTTTACCACCATAATGACCACTCGTACTTTTTATATTCAAAAATAAAGAAAAAACTATTGTACGCGGGTTATTTCTGTGTATCTGTAACATAAAAATCAATTAAAATTATGAAGAAAATAAAAACAATGACATTTTTAATCGTCTAACAAACATTCCAAGTTTGTGTGACGAACATGTACTCGTCAGATAATCAACAGAAGATTCTTTTGGGGATTGTATGTTGAACACAATCGTCTTACAAACAACGTATGCTAGCTGGGAACGCAACAACCATAATAACATATATAGTGATCTATTGTTTATACTTCTTTATTACTTCCTAACACAATCATGGAATTTCATTTCAAACTCAAGTTTATATAAACAATTGAAATGCAGATACACACACACACTCATGCTTGTAAAACAATAAGCAGGCAACAACAACAACTAAATCATTGGTTGTTGGTTTTATTTGAATTTGGCATTCTGTACATCATGTACGTTGAACAAAACGATCAAAAATTTTATTAAGAAACATAGAAACGGATGTATGTTATGGAAAGGGCTTGCTTTTTGTATTTGAAAGGTCTCATTAGAATATTTTGCCTTTTAAAATAATATTTGCTTTATTTAAAATAATATTCGAAAATGTTTCTAGTGATTAGAATAACTTCTATGAAATGCCGACATATAGATAGATTGTGAAATTGATTTACATCAGCACCTACATTGTCGGCCTAATCTGATGATGGACCAACTCCACGGGGTGAATTATTCACAATTCAGCAGCGCCACCATGTGGCTTGCAAGGCTCACACAGGTTGCAACTTTTTTCCATAAATTTTGTAGCCATATAGGCAAACCGCTTGCTGAAAACTTCGGGCCTTCTTATACCAGCTGGCAGTTTCCCAGGAGATAATGGAAGACAAAGCTTAATGGTTTGGGAAGGCGAAGCCCATTAAGAGCATCGGCCTTGAGCCAACTCAACCATTTAGTCGTCACTTCCGCTTCCTTACATTACAGGTATCTGTTGCAAGCTCCTTGATGGGTTGTTAGCTCCCAAAAACTGGCATTGCAACAAAATTATCAGGGAAACTAATTCTGCTTCCAGCACTTTTAGATTTCAACCGCTACCATAACGTTTTCGCCAAGGTAGCCAACTCAACGATGATCAGCACAAAGATGACCTACGAAGCGAAAACTCTCGTGGGCTTTGCTGATCTCCGTGCTGCCAATTTCATTGATTGGTACGGGCTTCGGAAGTCATGTGGCTTGTTAAAGCTTGATTTGGTACAACAAACGAGGGACTGATTCCTCGCTATACACCAGAAAGTGGAGTGCCCTGGTTGAGTCTACGCCACGACAACACCCGTTCCCCGGAGGTGGTCGACATATGAACAGCTAGGACTTATCGACTGCTAGGATATATTATTTGATTGCTAACAATGCTTATACCTGTGATTACGAGTACAAGCAATAACAGCCTAAGCCGAAAAACTGGCTTTCTTGAAAAGTCAATTTCAATATTCGAATATATTTACATATAAAAAATATTTTTTGTTTATTACAGGTTTATTTGACAAATTACTGTACAAAGCTTGTCAAATAACAGCCTTAAGGCAGAATTAGTTTGTACGTTCTTTCCCGTTCAGAACCAGCTGTTTTGTTTCTGCTCAGTACAAACTATATTTGCCTGGTTTGTTTCCACTTTTTCGTTCTGTTCCGTTGCGGACTAAAGACCTCATTAGTTTTTACTTTCAGTTACCGTTCTGTGACGTTCTTTTCTGTAGCAAATATTTTACAATTACTTTTTCTGTGAAAAAGTTCAGCTGATTTTTACAGTAAAGCAAAATTAAAAGAAAAATATTGGCATTAAAATTTTTCGTAAAAATTGTTTTATTTGAAAAAACAAAATAAGAAACAATTTAATTACTTAGAAATGGTGACAAACCAGTCAACTTTTTTCTCACGATCTGCAGAATGTATGACATTTCTTATACAAAATATAATATTTATCCGCTAAAATTATATTCTTTTGACCGTTCATAGTGGCTTAATTGATTAATATATTAAATTTGAAAAAAATTTAATTAAAACAAATTATTTTAGCTTTCGATAAAAAATTTTTTGTTCATATGACTAAAAAAATTATTTTTTCCATACCAGAAAAAAGTAAAACATACACATATCTGGCTGTCACTTAACGTTGAATTCTATTTTCAACAGATTAGTCCGCAACAGGACAGAACGTAAAAGTAAAAACAAACCATGTACATATAGTTTACATTGAACGGAAACAAGATAGCTGATTCAGAACGGAAAAGAACGCATAAACTAATTCTGTCTTAATCTGTTGAAAATAGAATTCAAAGTTAAGTGACGGCCAGATATGTGTATGTTTTACTTTTTTCAGGTATGGAAACATTAATTTTTTATTCAAATGTATATAATTTTTTTTGTCAAAAACTAAAAAAATTTGTTTTAATTAAAGATTTTGAAAAGTTAAAACATTTTTATCAATTAAGCAACTATAAATGATCAAAAGAATATTATTTTAGCAAGGAAAAAATTATATTTTGTATAAGAATTATCATAAAGTCTGGAGATTGTGAGATAGAAGTGGACTGTTTGATCACCATTTCTAAATGATTAATTTGTTCCTTTTTTCACAGAAGATAATATTTATGTACATATTTTATTCTGCATTCCAATGTGTTTCTTTTATTTATGCTCTACTGTAGAAAAAAACTGAATATTTTCACGGAAAAAGTAATTGTAAAATATTTGCTACAGAAACGGCAACAGAAAGTGAAAACTAATGAGGCCTTTATTCAAAAAAAAAAAAAAAAAAAAAATACTTTTCGTTTCATGTACATATTTGTTACCAAATGAGTAAAGCTTAAAAAACTGTTATTAAAAATTTGTATTCAGAAAACACATACGAGATTAACTGATAAATAATTTAAGCAAATTTGAACTGGTAACAGTATACGAGTACATAAAAGTGCCTCTTAAGTTCCAAAAAATTGTAGCTTATGTTCTAATGATGCAAAATATATGTATTATATTAATCGGTAACCGAATTTTCGAATACTTTTTAGTTGTAAAATAATAACAAAACATTTGCATACAATAAACATTTCTTTGGTTTTATCTTTTAGCAAAAAATTTTAATTAATAAAGTTAAAAAGTTTATTAAAAAACCAAATTGAGCAGCTTTTCGAAGGCAAATGAGATGTACTTTTTTCTTTATGAATAAAAAGAACTCGAATAACTTTACTATTACTTTTTTTGTACATCACTTTTGTATGTGTAATTTATTGTCATTCAAAATACAAATTTATTAAAATTGAAATATGAATGGAAGAACTACATACATACAAATTCAGATGCATTTGGACACATTTTTTCAATATCAAATAAAATTTTTATTTCAACATTTTTTTTCATATTTATACATAAATACATATGAAATACATATAACATATATGTTCTCACTCAAGGCAGCTTTATACAGGTAGTGGCAGAATTACAATAAATACAACACCAACAAACATTAACATGTATTTTATTGGTAGAATTTACGAATAGTTGTCAAAATTTTTACAACTAATCGTAAATTTTACCAACAAAATATATGTTGATGTTTGTTGGTGCTGTATTTATTGTAATTCTGCCACTACCTGTATAAAGCTGCCCTGTTCTCACTTTTATATGACCAAATAGGATTTTGTCCTGAATAATTATATTGGGGACAAAAACCAATAAGAGGAATTATGACTAAAAGTAGGTTTAAAGATGGGCAGAAGCTAGGGAATTCATACCAGGATAAATAAATACAACACTACAAAAAATAAATCTTTTTCAAACTTCAAGAGAAAAATATAGACACAAAAAGGAATTCAAAAAAATATGAAAAAAATTTACAGGAAAAGACAAAATTTTAATTATTTCGTGAAAATTTTAATTATGTCGTGAAACTTTTAATTATTTCTTGAAAATTAAAGTCTCAGATCATAGAACTCGGAAAGGTGAAAAAAACCAGCCAGATTGCGGAGGATTCTGGATGATAGCTAACTTAAAAAATTGTTTCAAAATTTATTTTTCAAATTTAAAAAAAAATTACAATAAAAGAAAAATTTAATTATTTTGTGAAAGTTTGACTTTTAGTTTTACGAAATAAAACTAAAAGTCAAAGGTGAGATAAGGAAGAATTCTAGATGATACCTGGCGCTCCCGCTACAACAAAAAAATGGTTTTAAATTTGTTTTTTTTTTTCAATTTGTTTTACGCCATTGACATCTCAAAAAGATTAAAATTAAAAAAAGTTATCAGCTGCGCTGCCAATTTCACCTGTTAAAATTCGCCTTGGGCAGAAGTTAAGTTAAGTGTATTTGAGACTTTGAAACAAGCATACATATATAAAGAAAACAAATGTTAAAAATCAATTACAAAAAAAAAAAAACTTAAAACTATAATGTTTTGTTTTAATAAAGTTAAATGTTTAACAGTAACAAACTTATTAATTTCTAGTAGAGTATGAGTTAAAATTAAAGAGTAGTGCTTGCTCCCGGCACAACATTTCTGAAAATTTAATTAAAGGTGAGCTTAAAACTAACTTAAATCTAAATTAAACAAAAAAATTGGTAAAGAAGGAAAACAAAAAAAGTTATAAAATATTTACCCTCTATGGGAACCTTGGATTTTTGAAACATAAAATTTTGGCAACCTTGGGCAGAAGGTTTATTAATATTTCAGGATTTGCACTGAGTTAATATTAGTATATTAAACAAATATTGATTTTTGAATAATACTTTAGAGAATTTTGCTTAATAACGATAAGTAAACGTTTAGTAAGTTTTTTTGAATAAGGCTGTAAATCTTTAATATATATAAAATATTTTTTATGAATACGGTCGTTATTCTTTATAAAATTTCAAGGACTGTTTGAAAAATCTGCTTGTTAGCTAAAATGCAATAAGGTTTAATAAGCAAAATTTGATTTTTATTAATGTCTTTTAAAATTTTTACTCTTATGTGCTCAAGAATTGCGTTTTTTTAGCAAACAAATAAAAGGATGCAACTAGAAGTATTCTATTAGTATTTCTTAACTGTAGAACAACTAGGCTACAATTTTTTTCTGTTTTTTAATAAAGTAATAAAATAGCTTCTATGAAAATTATTCAAATAATTGCAAGAACGTCTTATCTATGCTATGTGGCATTAGATCTTTTTTTTTTAAAGATTTATTTTTACACAGATTTTTGTTTCAGCGGTAAAATTATGTTTTTCTTAGTAATAACTTTTTTCATTTTAGCCACCAGCACTCGTATGTATATGAGAAATTATGTTAAAATGTTATGTTTAAAGAAAAAAAAGATTTTTTAACTGTATCATGTTTAGTAAATACTTTAATTTTGTGTTGAAAATCAATAAAACAACTCCCTTTGGTAGCATATATTTTTTGCTTTTATGATTTTTTTTCTTACAGTCCATATGGCTGACAATACTTCAATTTCATTTCTTTTCAGTTGTAACTTTCGCTTAATATATCAATAACACCGGCTATAAAATAACATTAATTTTGCAAGTTCTTTAACCACATGCAGGCCATTTGTACAACTGGTTCGAGTGGTAAATGACCATGTACGAACAAAAGGCATGAAATATTGATAATATTTATAAATTAGTCATATTTAACAATATGTTCACAGAACTGTTGATACACGCTCATACACTCATACAAAGCAAACAATCACAACAAATTGTTCCACTGGGAAAAAGCAGAACTGTATAACATACGATGGCAGTGCAGCATTTACAAATGTGCAACAGAAGTTGCTGGGTGCAGAGTTTGATGTGCTTGAAAATAAAACAGCAATGTGTATTACCCAGTTGACCAAATTGTTAATTCTGATATAAGTTTGAAAGATGGGTAAACTTTAATTAAATAATTTTTTATGGCAAGTTAAAGAGCAAAGGAAATGTTTTAAATATTTAAATAGTAATAAAAGAGCATGGATTTCTTACGTCATCTAAAATCCTAATAAAAAATAATAACAGTGCTCATAAGCAGTTCATGTCCGAATTTTATTTTAAAAAACTGTGCGCAGAATTTGGCGTACCTGTTAACTATATTGTTTAATACTTCAATAAAGATGGGATATTTTCCAAAAGTGTGGAAGGAGTCATATATCATTCCACTTTTTAAGTCTGGATACAAATCTGATATTAACAATTACAGAGGAATTGCAAAGTTTAGTGCAATTCTTAAACTTTTCGAGCAATGCTTGCCCCAGTCCATTTGTCATCAAACACAATCGCTTTTGACACCATATCAGCATGGATTTGGTAAAGGGCATTCAACTACTACAAATCTATTACACCTTAATTCAACGATAAATGACGGTTTTTATAAAGGTCAGGGTACTGATGTTATCTATACAGATTTCAGTAAAGCCTTTGACAGTGTTGACCACGTTCTTTTACTTAAAAAACTTGATGGTTTGGGGTTCTCTAAAACTAGTGTAAATTGGCTCAAGCCATATCTTGTTGGTCGTCAACAACGTGTACGTTTCAATAATTATATATCTAATTCTATACCTGTAAGCTCTGGAGTACCGCAGGGTAGCCATCTAGGACCAATTCTTTTTATATTGTTCATCAATGATTTTTTTATATTGTTATAAAATTTTCCAATACTATAATCTATGCAGACGATGTAAAAATTTTTTCAACATGTGGGCTCTGGAATCAAAACTGCCTCCAACTGGATTTGGACAATTTCTTTAATTGATCTAAGTAAAACCTTTTAAAGTTAAATTTCAGCAAGTGCAAGCATATGCACTTCTCAAGAAAATCTAACCCTCATGGGCATTTTAGGCTTAGTGGCCATGTATTAGACACAGTTGAAGAATTTCTGGATCTGGGTGTTTTATTTGATAGAAAACTTACATTCAACTAACACATTAGCTTTTGCTCAAGTAAAGCTTGGCTTTGTAAAGCGCTGGTCTAAAGAATTTGCTGACTCCACTGTTGTGAAGCAATTGTATACATCTTTAGTCAGGCCAATATTGGAATATAGCTCGATTATATGGGACCCTTTTTATAATGTTCACAGAGATCGAATTGAGTCTATCCAAAAACAATTCCTTCTTTTCATCCTGCGCAATATCTACCCGAACACTGTAGCCGACTTACCATCCTGAGTATCTGGTGTCGAAACTAAATTTTGATGTTCCCCAGCATAGTCTTCGTCAATATTAACTTTTGTCAGTGCTTTATTACCGTCAAAATTATGCGAATGCAGATCCCTTCCGTAGATTATGTTGTTGTTTTAATGAACTGTACCACGTTATTGACTTTTCGATGAACTTAAATTTTGTTAAGCGTAGTATAATTTTAGTATTAAATTCCAGTAATTAACAAATTTTTTCTATGGCTTATAAATTTTTTTCCAGTAATTAGCTATTTTTTCTAATAATTTCTGTAATTATTTTTTAACTTATATGCGTGTACATATATAGTATCTTCCTGTAAGGAGTTATTGTATAATCTTCTATCAATAAATTCCAATTCTTCTCTTCTTGGCAGTTCGTCAAACGAAAGACTTGCTAGAGAGCTAGTGTATTATCAGGAGCTTAATGTGCTGCTCAAAGAACACAGACGAATTTGTATGAAAATCACTCAAAAAATTGAGTAACTTTCATACAGATTTTCTAGACGGGTTGCATGAATAGCACGTAAGTCTTCTGTTTGTATGATATTTTCATCATATAAAAATTATATGTATCACAAAATTTATCCCAAAATGATAAACAATTCTTAACTGAGTATATATGTGAAAAAAGATCCCTAAGCTTACAGCTATAACTTCATTTACATCCATGAGGATCTAAAGACGAATTTATTATTCTAACGCAATTTACATGATTCTTGAGAAACGTAGCGAATTGGGTAAAATTGTCACATTTCGTTAGCGACAACCGAACATGATTCTATTTTAACAACGCACTGACCCCATACACTTTCCTATCATTAACACTATTACCCAGTAGCAAAAAAAAACGGAAAGGCTTTAAATGACTTGTTTTCCCATTTTAAATCCTTTTAATTATTATTCTTGTTACCCAGTTGACCATATATTTAGTGCATCTTAAGACATATTATCAAGATATATTGGCAACAACATCATCATATCGTCGGCTACTATACAAGTAACAATTTTTGCTAGCATATATCGACGGTTGTTAATAGTCATTGGAGTAAGCATTTTTATTCATATATTTGCAAAAATATTTCACATGAAAGAGTTGAAAACTAAATTGAAGACTTTGTTGCCCATATATACATTAATTTTATATATACATTAATTTTATACGTTTAGATATTGCCATAATAATTGCTTTAAGTAAAGAATTTAAACCAGCACTTTGTCGTTTATTTGTCATCTGCAGGTGAGGACTTGGTTTTTTGCAGTGAGCAGGCAAAAATGCATTACTCATGCATCCGTGAGGTCGGTACCTATGAAATAGTCGGACCCCGTATATACCGACTGAAAACGTCCTCCTTCCTATTCTAAGGGAGAAAATCCACAAATTCACCCTGTGCGTTAGTTCAGAGTGGACTCTATCTGTGGCACTTCTGAGTTATATTTTTTTTGTTTTTGTAGCATTTTTTTATTTATTGAATCTTCAAAATGAACTAACAATAAGTATATGCCTGCGTCCACGGCCGCTTGTATTCTAACTTATAGATATAGTTGAATTTTTAAAATTTGTTCGTAATATTCGCTTGATATACGAAAAATATCGCAAAAAGCGCTCCATTCCTTTTTCAAAATAATACTAGTATTTTTCGTTCACTACTGTTTTAAGCCAATTTTTTAAATTAGCATGCATGTTCTGAGAAACGCAAATCGCTTAAATTTGGCGTTTTCGATTTCAAAACGTCAAATAGGTGTTCTGAGAAACGTATAATGCAAGAAATATGGTTTTGGGATTTGAAATCGCCAAATAGGTGTTCTGGAAAACGCATATCGCTTAAAATTGGCGACTTCAACTCGCATGTGTATATTGAAGTGAACTGATTGAATTTGCTAAAACTGAACTTGCAAAAGGCAATTAAATTATTCACAAATAAAATCTAATATGTTTTCTTTTTATTTCAATAAAAAGTTTAAAGAATTTTACACATTTTCATTAAGAAAACTAAATAGAAAAATTTTTCTATTTTTTCTTAAATTTTTTTTCGTTTTATATTACTACCGCATACATATATACGTATGTAAAACACATGTTGAATTTTTCGGAAAAAACTCCTAAGCGCCAGTAAAACGCGCGTTCCTCAGAACCCCTAAAAATCAATTAGGCGTTTTTCAAAACGCAATGCGGTTTCAGAACGCGCGTTCTTGGAACATGGCTGTATGTCTTACTTTCGATATCGAAGCGTATAGTTTTTTTTAACTATAATTATTTTTTACTTTGATGTGCGTGCTATTAAGAAGTGAATGAATATGCACATGAGATGCAATGTTTCTATCTCTCCCTATAGAGACTTACAAACATAGCAGTGAAGCTAATAGAAGCCAGTCAGGACACGTTGAAAACAGCTACTGTGTTGCTCAGAAGCGTTCAAATTTGGCAAAATACCACAAAAATATGCAAAAAGTGGCCACAACCGTAAAAATAAAACTACTTAATTGCTCGAATAACCGGTTTCAGAATTAATGCTAAAAGTAGTAATACGGCAACTTAAATATTTGAACTAAAGCGCCAACATACTTTTTTTTAGCGAAAAATGAAATTCTTCAAAAGTATACAATATGTATAACAGACAAATCAATGTCTCATGTCGAAACGAACTTAAGAAAGTTGGTTCGCAAATCCCACATGCATTATATCATAGAAGGAACATGAGGACGTACCTCCAATGAACCGAAGAGCTCTTAAACCTGCATAGATCTCACCTAAGAGCCACTGTAATCACTGGATACTGCCCGTTTGGGAACCATGCCAGGAGACTTGTCTACCTTACAATGACTTCTGTGGAAGTTGCCAAGACGAAGATGGGAAGGAGATGGTCGTTCACCTCCTCTGAACATACCCGCCATTGGAACTAAGATATCTAGGCGAGCGAAGTTTCATGTCTATCCTCAGTCTAGCCGACTGCGCTGGCTTCTTTTATAAGGAGCTACAGTTGGCTAGTATAATAGCATATAACACCACATCAAGCAGTTACCCACCTTTCTTTTTCCCCATCCCACAACCACATAATCCAAATAGCTTTATTGTAATGGAACCATATAAAGGGTGTTTTTTAAGCTAGATAGAACTTTAAATTGTAAAAAGTAACACAAAAAATTAAATTTTGATGAAACATTTTTTTTATTTGTTTCAGTATACTCTGACAAATCATCATGAATAGACTCACGCTTGAACAACGCTACGAAATTATCCAAATTTAGCAGTTGGCAACTGACCCGTTGTTTTATCGCAAAATTGTGTTCAGCGATGAGGCGCATTTTTGGCTTAACAGGTTTGTTAATAAGCAAAATTGCCGCATATGGAGTGAGACCAATCCACAAGAGACCCTACAGACTCCATTACATCCAGAAAAATGCACTGTTTGGTGCGGTTTTCATACTGGTGGCATCATCGGACCTTATTTCTTCAAAAATGAGGCCGGAGCTCGCGTTACGGTCAATGGAGATCGTTACCGCACCATGATCAATGATTTTTTGTTTGAAAATATGGATGACATTGATCCGGAGGAGATGTGGTTTCAACAGGATAGCGCTACGTGCCATACGGCGAACGCAACCATCGACTTACTGAAATCAAAGTTTGGCGATAAGTTGATTTCGAGAAATGGACCTGTCAATTGGCCTCCAAGGTCGTGCGATTTGACACCTCTCGATTATTTCCTGTGGGGCTACGTGAAGTCACTGGTTTATGCTGATAAACCAGCAACAATTGACGCCTTGGAGGCCAGCATTGTTCGTGTTGTTTGTGACATACGGCCAGCAGTGCTCGAAAAAGTGGCCCAAAATTGGACGTCCAGAATGCGCTTCGTCAAGAACAGCCGCGGTGCCCATATGCCCGAAATTATTTTCAAATGTTAATGTCACGTATTGATCTTTCGAATAAAAAAAAATTTTGATTACAATTTAATTTTTTGTGTTATTTTTTACAATTTCAAGTTCTATCGGGCTTAAAAAAACACCCTATATTTGTTATATTTAGCACAAATCACATAATATATTTTAATACTATGTTTAATATAAATTAATAAAAATAATCGTGTTGCATCATCTTAAAAGTAATATATTACCATATTAATATTGTTACACGTAGTCGTATTGTTGCATATGTCTATATCTTAATATTACAGACTTACCTTTATATTTTCGCGAATGGTCAAATGTATTTTTCGATAATTTCGTTTTCTTTTTTGCTTTTTTTATGTTTTTCAAATTAAAATTAGAAAAGCATATTTTTATTTCCAAAAAAAAAAAAATTATGTGTCAGTGACTGGAAGGAAAATATTATTAATGACAACAATAGTAAATTTATTTATAAATATATTAATAAAGGAATAAACTATAATTAAACCGATAATACGCATACGCATATATCATACTGCCTTTTCTTTGCGTGTACCCATCCATATTACCACTGGGTAGTTATTTGTTGGCCTAGAAAGAAACAATAAAATGCTCGTACATGTAAACAATTTGTTTACACCATACACAGAGTTTTATTGATGGATATTTTTGTCGCAGTAATTTTCGTTGGGTGTTCCGTTTGTTCTGGGTCATTTTTATGATTGAAATATTTCAGGCTGCGCGGATATTCTGACATTGTTTAATGCTTTTTTTTCGCTCTGCACTTTATGGAAACATTTGTTAACGTTACTTTTATAAGATCAATCAATGCACTTAATCCAATATGTCTCATTAATAAAAGCATTTCGTTTTTTGAATAACTAAAAATATACAATATATGTATGTAAAAATGTGGGAAATTTTTAGACTTCCAAATGAACAACTTTTCCAGCCTTTAATATTTATTTAAAGTCTTTTCAGAAGACATTGGCATACTATACACAAAAGCTGGTTGTAATCAATTTGTTATGACTCGTCAAATATTTTTACTTTTGCCTTTGCATGTTATTTTTATAGCTTTAAAACTTTAACAATTATTTGTTTAAGTTTTACTTTTCGTTTGTAGCTTTCTTTTCATTTAAAGAAACTTTTAATTGTTGACAAAATCATAATAAACTTTTAACGACAACAAAACCCATTTCACTCCGTTTTGTTCAAAATCAAAAGAACTGCAAATAAAAATATATAAAAATATAATAACGATTAAAAGCCAAGAATAATTAAGATTAACAAACACAAGTGCTAAACAAAAAATATTTTTTAGTTGTGTTAACACAATAAATTCGGGATAAAAACAAATTTTTATTAAAGTAGAATTTCAAAATAAGACTAACAAAACTTTATAAATTCATATCATCATAGAAATTAATTAAGTCGAGAAGCGGGCTATTTCATCGGTGCTATAGCATGCATAATGTCATATAATTTTATGACAGCTTAAAGCTCATTGAAGCCATTAGACAAACGACTTTAATATGGCCAAATCCCCAAAACATTTTTGAAATTAATTTAAATTAATTTTTTTTAACGGAACATTAGACTCGATATCTAAATCAATAAATATGTATAAAAAATATCTATTTGATGATCATTAATACAAAGATTATTACCAAATCCTACCCTATCTCCGGTCTCTTAATGTTATACAAAAATTAAAAATTTTTTTGCATGTTCATTTTATTACCTTAGTTTTAACATAAGTGATCAACTCGAAAGCCATATTGTTATTCACACAATTCTCTTAGATTTTGGAAAAAAAATTGTCTTTTACTGTTTTGGATGTAAAATTAGGTATGAAATGCCAGGTTCATGCGTTGTAGCGTGCGTCACTTAAAATTGGGGTTTTTTTTATATTGTGGGCAGAAAAATTTTTTTTTTACAATTCTTCTATAAATTTAAGTTAAATTAATATCCTTCTTTTAAGTAAATAATATAATAAAATTCTACATAAAAAAAAAAAATTCTGCTTATTAATTTCTGTAGCGTGCGTCACGATTTGAGTCCTCCCAAAAATTACAATAAAAACCTTTGTAATTTTTATTCTGTTTTCTTATCACTTCGCTTCTTTAATCTATTCTTCGGCTATTACAGTGAGCAGAGCAACAACAATTTCGTTTACTTTTTCAAACGGTAAATTTCAGATTGTCATTCAAAAGAAACCAAAGGTAATTCTTTTGAATCATTTGCAATTATTAGTTAGTTTATATTATCGGCATTTTGCACCACACAAAATTGTTTGCTTACCGTATAATATTGAAAAAATGAAGACGTGTGCAGAGCGTGCTCGAAATTATCGCAAAAAAATAGAATCAAGTGAAAACTTAACACAAATAGAACGTTTAAAAAATGCTAAAAGAATGAGAAATTATAGAAAAAATCTAAAAGAAATACTTAAAAACAGTGATTCGTTTTCAAAAAAAGTAAAAGCGGATTACAGAAACCGTACGCAAAATTATAGAAATAAAACAAAGCTACAAAAGCAAATAATATTATTGGATGGTGCTTATAAGTGCAAAGCTACCTTATACAAGGCCGTAAAAAAAGTGGAATTAGCTTTACCAAAAGACATTATCAAAAAAAAAAAAAAAAAGAAATTCTTAGAATGCTTACAGAAAAATACTTGAATGGGGAAGAAGAAGCTCAAATAAAAAATACAGTTGACGTAAATGTTAAAATGATTTATGATTTTTACACTAATGATGACATCTCTGTGGAAACTGCCGGGAGAAAGTCCACAAACAAATATTTCACGTACTAAATTTTATAACAACCGACCAAAACACGTAGAATTATCTAGTAAGCTTCCACATAACATGTGTATTTGCCAATACGACGCAAATTTTTCATTTCTATTGGAAGCTATGTTTGGCATTTTTCCTATGTTCCCATCTAACTTTGGCAATTTTTTAAAAAAAGTGCGTTGTGACGAAACCAATGAAGTTTGTATGAGGAATGAATGCAACGAGTGCACTAAAGACATTACAGACGCTTTTGTCCCTTTAATTTACATTAATCAGCTCGAAGAGCATACTGAATGGATGCATTGGAGAATCGTTGATAAACGTATGGTCCTTAGTCATACGAAAGGATTAATAACTGATTTGATTAATGAATTGGAATCTCAGTTACCTTCCTTTAAACTGCATACTTATGTTAAAAGGACTCAACAAAAATACTTTCAAGACCGAAAAATATCTGTTAAACAAAGTGAAGCCGTTCTGCAAGTCGATTTTGCAGAAAACTATAGGCTCCTCACTCAAAATGAAATTCAGTCAGCTCATTTTAGTTACTCCCAAGTAACCATTTACTTGTGTTGCCTGGTTGCACAATTGTACAAGATCATTTGCTATTACGAGCGATGAACTGTTACACAATAAATATGATGTTTATTGCTTTCTTCAGCTAATTGTAAAGAAACTTAAAGAAGAAAATGCTATCTCAAAGTTATTTTTATTTTCTGATGGCTGTGCAAGTCAATTTAAAAACAAGTTCATTTTGAATACTATACCGTTGTTTAAAGAACAATTAGATTTGAAACACTTTGAGTGGAATTTTTTTGCAACTGCTCACGGAAAGGGTGCAGTAGACGGAATTGGAGCTGTCGTAAAGAGAAAAATTTGGCAAATGGTGAAATCTCAGAATATTGTTCTTAATAACGCCCATGATTTCTTTAAATTGGCAAAAAATAATATAAATGGTATTTTTATTTTATATGTAAGCAGTGCGTATATAAAAAATACAACTGGATTTCTTTCGGAGGGATGGGCTAACGGTAAGAGCATTCCCGGAATTAAAAGCAACCATTACTTTAAATCACTTAATGAAAATGTGCTCGAAATATCACTTACGGCAGATTCATCAAAACATAAAATTTATTTGTAAACATACTTATAAACAATAATATTTTAATGAATAAACGTAATATATGAATTAAATAATGTTATTTACAAAGAATATAAATTGTTTCGTTAAAATAAATACAATGGTTTTTATTTACTATATACTACTGGAAAAAATGTAGCGTGCGTCACATAATGTTCACGGCTTTTGAGAAAAAACTAAAAAATGTTTTGCCTGAAAATAACTTATTTTAGAATTCTCTTATATTCTTATTATTTTAGACATTTCATTCTGTGTACTTTATTATTCAAAATTTGCTAAAAATTACGAAAACATACCACAACGTTCGAAGCTACTTCCATTTTTTGTAGCGTGCGTCACGAAAATTTGTGATCAATTTTTTCGCAACTCATACCTGTTGAAAAAAAATTGTTTATGGCATTCTAAAGTACACTCAAATCACCACTAAACACCATGTATTTGTTAAAGATATCTCTCTGGGAAGACCAAAAACTTTTCTTATTTTAATCCGAAAACTCGTACGAATGTGGCGTTCGTCACGTAGGATTTGCCCATATATAAATTTTAAATACATGCATTTAAGTAAGAAGGTTTATTTTGACAACTGCAAGACAACACGACTGCAGGTTTTTGTCCATGCTGATTTTTCTCCGCTGTTGAATTAAAGCAATTTCTATTTTTTTTGGCTACAAAATAAAAACAATGTGACCAGTCTGTAAAAACCTATGTAAAATATTTTAGCTTTTAGAAATATTTTGTTTTCTAATATCGGGTTGTTAGAGTTTAAAGGCCGATGATGAATGTGAACCACATCTAAACATCAAGCTTTCTTCTGCATTTCGCTTGTCATTTTTAAATTCCAGACTAACCCAATTTGGTGCGATTTACTCAAGAACAAGAGCCTCTTCACCATTCCAAGCGTCGTTAACGGTCACAATGGTGGAAAGAAATTGCAACAAAAGATGATAAATTTTCGAATAAAATCATTTTCAGGGATTAGACACACTTTCACCTCAGTGGATTCGTCAATAAGTTGGATTGTTACATTTGGGCGAATGATAATCCAAGAGTGATTGTTGAAAAACCAATCAACCCACGAAGAGAAATTATTTGGTGCGGTTTATAGGTTGGAGGCATCATCAGGCCGTATTTTTCCAAAATGGGGCCGGCAGGCAGCTACTCTGAATGGCGTTCGCTATTGTGCGATGATAACAAACTTTCTATGGTTCGAAATAAAAAATAAGGATGTGGACTATATGTGGTTTCAACAGATCCATGTTATCAATAGAGCTGTGTTATATCACGTGGTGGCGATGTCAATTGGCCGCCAAGATCATGTGCTTTGACTCCGTTGGTCTTCTTTCTTTGGGGTTATTTGACAGCAAAGGTGAACGTCAATAAGCCAGCAACAGTTCAAGAGCCCAACGATGAGATAATTAACTTTAACGGCATAGAATCTCAATTATGCCTTAGCGTCATCGAAAATTTGGACCAACGGATAGAGGTGTGCCGTCGAGGTTGCGGCCGATATTTTGTTCCATATATATATCAATATTATCATAACCAAAAGAAATAACTCTTATCTTGATCCTAATTTTTCGACCTTTTCAAAGTATAACTATTGTTTAAATGAGCTTGAGGCCATTTATTGTAGAGAAAAGTATTTGTTTATTAATCGATATTTCAACATAAGAGGAAGATCAGATAATGTGAATGTTTCTGAACCAATTATATATAAAGCATTGACTTATGTAACTGGAATATCAGAAAGACTGGAGAGCTCAAATATATATGATAGTAACAAGTCTTAAATTGTGCATAAAATACATAACACTGTAGGTGGACTTTTTAGTAAAACTAAAGATAAGATAAAAAGCAAGAAGAGTCGAATTTAGTGTATAAAATACCTTGTAACGGAAATGGCAATGAGCAGTCTGATAAAATTTATGTTGGCACAACAGGCAACAAACTTAAAACTAGATTAGCGGGACATAAGTCTGACCAGAAATACAGAATCTATAATTGATCACTGAAAACTGCGTTAGCGATTCATTTTCGTAATTTTATTCATAATCCAGATTTTAGGGGTACATCAGTTTTAAATAGTTAAAATTATTGTGGTCGTAGATATATGTTAGAAATGTTGTGAATAACTAATTTATCGTTAGAAAAAATAATTAATTTTAAAAAGGATATAAACAGACCAAAACTATAAACATTTAATATATAAGAGTCGAAACAAGAGTTAAAACGTATAAATAGATTTTATCTCAGATTATTTAAAAAAAATTTATTTCTTTTAAAAAAATAAAAACAAAAAATAATATATAAATAATGGTGATGTTACTAGTATGTTCAGAAATAATTTTTCTCTATGTATATTTTTTTGTTATATCAATTTGTTTTCAATTTTATAAAAATTTGTAAACAAAACAAAGAATTGAATACATTGGCTGAAAAGCTTGTAGGTAGATTATTATCAATTTCGTAATTCAAGGCAAACTTAAAAGATTACTTATTAGAAAGTTTTGAAATGCTTTTAACATAGTTAAAATTATTTTATTTTATTTATTTTTTATTTTTATTTTATTTTATTTTTTTTTTAATAAAAATTATAAATAGCTTGTTTACTATGTTTCCCAGCTATCTATATGTCGACATTTCATAGGAACTACCCTAATCATCAGTAGACTTTGGAAATTTTTGAAAGATATTCTCAAACTTTCAACTTTATATCCCAACAGTATAAATAAATTGTTGAGAATTTAAAAGAAAAATGCTCTAATAATACCTGTCAAAACACAAAAAACAAGCTTTTTCATTTATAAACGTCTCTAACATTTCTTTACACCGTTCAAACAAATCAACAACCGTTGGTTGCTACGATTTGCTTTTTGAAAGTATCGAAAAGCAGAGAACAAAAATTCAAACAATTAAGTTTGTTATTCGCTATTTCAGCTTCTAACATTTATCCCAGTAAGTCTATTGATGATTAGGGTAGTTCCTATGAAATGCCGACATACAGATAGCTGGGAAACATAGAAAACAAGCTATGTATAATTTTTATTGGTATAAATGGTAGAAGCTAAAAATAGCGAATAAAAAACTTAATTGTTTGAATTTTATTTTAATTTTTTTTTTTTTTATTTAATTTTTACCGCTATAATATTTTACCGATATAATATGCGCATAATAAAACTTTTTGTCTAACATTGGCTGGACTTAGTTAATTTATTGATTAGTATTAAGATTTGAATACTTATTTTGTTAGTTCACATTGTGAAGATTCAATAAATAAATAAAAGCTAAAAAAACAAAAATCTTATATAATAAATTTCTTTTTCCTTACTATAAATGCCAGCTCGCCTCAATAATGTCGTATGACGCCGAGGCACCTTTCAATTGTAATATGTAATTTTGTAAATAAATCGATTATTATATCAAAATCTAAAAATTTTCCAGAAGAAGCGATAGAAGGAGTGTCGAAATATCGATTAATAAACTAATACCTTTTCTACAACAAGTGACCTCAAGCTCATTCAAACAACAATTAAAAAGAAATGACAATAATTCTTAAATAATTTGTGTTTTATTCAAAATCAACATCAGCGCTTAAAATTTATAAAATTTATAAAATACTTGAACTTTTATTTTGAGAACAACATGACGCCAGGGCTGCAGGTTGTTGTCCATGCTGACTTTTTTTTCTCAGTCCAATAAAACCAATTTCTATTTTTCTTGACTAAAAAATTTTGCTTTTGAAAAGATTTTATTTTCTAATATAACATAAAAAAAATTTATATGTACATATGTACATACTTATATTCAAAACAAGAAATCTTAATTTTATAAAATAAATAGTTATATTCTAATTAGATATATACCACTTAAGTTTATTTCACTAAGGAGTAGTTTTAATTGCATATCTTTAATGAAAAAATTTAAAAAAGGCAAGTATAAACTTTTGATCCTCGAGTTGAGTTATGTTTGGTTTAGATTTTGAAAGATTCAATATATTGTCGTAAGGAGTCAATCTCTAATACTGTTCTTCATATCTTCAACTTTGAAGGTCCGCCTGGCCTGAATTAAGCGTATCAAATAAAACCTTTTTTTTTAATTTAATGATCTTATTAATACTTTTTTTTTGGGGAGAGGAAAACTCTTTCATGAAACCGTGGTATAAACAGAACTCCTTCTGTAAGGCAGCAAAATATTATATTGCTGAAAATTCTAAGATGGCCATACTGAAAAATACTATTATATAAATGTACTTATGTTGCTGTCGTGTTCAAAATAATTCGGTAGTGGACTACACAACTTCTGTAGAAGTTTTCTGTGGGCTACTTATATGTTTAAAGCTTAAAAACTTGTTTGTTCAACGCTCTAATAAAGTAATAGGACTTTTTAAATGGTGTTTTCTAATTTGTTATAACTAAACCGTTAACATCTCAGCTGACTCAAATTTAAAGTAACATACTAAATTAAAACAGTACGCTCACAGCAATCAGCTATGCTAATGTTTCAAGACTTATGACTTTATGATGAAACTTTGAATTCCGTAAATATAATTTCTTTTCTTAAAACACTAAACCATAAATCAATAATTGTTATCCTCTTAAAATCTTGAAAAGTAAAGATCTTTAAGAGCCAAAAGGCACTGTTGTGATTCCGCTCAAAAAGTTTTTATTATTTGCAAAATATTACAACTTTTTATGGAGAGAAAAAAAATAATAATGTAAACTAAATAAATATATGCCCTATTCACAATCTTGTGCAAATGGGTTTGCATCATTGCATTTGCAAAATAATGGAGTTTATTCTTGCTTTACACTAACAAAATACAGCCAAAAATTTTACTATTGCAATTGCAGAAATATGCAATCTGAAATGCACAAGATTGTGAATCGGGCTATACTTTCTCACACCCGACACGAAAACTTTGCAACTTAAATCTATTCAAGAATTCACTTTTTCTAAAAAACGTCAAAGCTTTTCTAACACGCTTTTAGAAGTTAAATATTTTCTTTTTTGTTTTATTTTAAAAGCCGCATATATAAAGCACTTTTAATTATAAACATATTTTGTACAACCGCCTGCACCTGAATCATGTTAGTGGAAATCATTTAATAGAAAAGTTTTGAAAAGCAGCGGCAACAAAAATCAAAATGACTCGAGTTTTTATGACATCAAAAGCTGACATATTCTTAACAAACTCTTCTGCATCACTTTCATGCTACCAACATAACTTAAACACAAAGATAGAGAAAAAGAAAATGTGTTCATTTTTTCATAAAACACTAAGATACTTGAAAAAAAAAACGACTTTCACGATTTTGCCATTCACTTTTATTTAAGTTTTCATAGAAAAAGAAACTCTTATTGTGAAGCAAAACTGAAATGCTCAAAACTTAATACAAAGCAAAATGGCACCAAACTCTGAGCTGAAAAATGATAAAGGATTCATGAAAAGTAAAGCACATAAAAGTTTATGGTGTCGAAGAAAAATGTTTCTTTCCATGCAATTTAACAGTGGCAGTTATTTGCCGGTAAGAACTACCCAGCCACTTGGTGATTAAATGCCGCTAAAATTCAATTGACCAAGAGAAAAGGTATATGTTTTGGTTTTAAGTAAAATCAGTTTTTAATGAAAACATCAATAACGAAACTTGGATTTATGCCTGCAGTATGATAATCTATAGTTACCGTCTTTTGGGGAAAAGGGGCACAAAAAAATCACAAAAATTGACCAGATATAAGTTCACAGAATAAACTTAATATTATGAACTTTTATATTTATATTAGTCGTTGACATACATATCTGTTAATTTTAGTTTTGTTATTTTGTTATTAAAAAGATTTATTTTTTATTTTTAGTAAAAAAAAATAAATTAATATTGTGTAATTGTTCGAGCTTAAGGTCTTTTGGAAAGTTTGGTTTTTTGGGTTTTAATTATCTGGCAATACTTTGCTTTCCTTTCAGGCCAAATAATATTTATTTAATATAAAAAAATAAAAAATTAAATTGAAATTAAAAATATATATTATATGGCCTGAAGAAGTTATCCAAAGGAAAGCGAAATATTACTAGATAATTAACTACCTAAAAACCAAAAACTTCCAAAAGACCTTAAGCTTGAACAATTACACAACATTAAGAAGAAGAAAAGGGTTGAAAAAAAGAAATAATAAGCATAAAAAAATTTTTGTTGATCTAAAAAACAAAAAAGCACAGGACTGTAAATTAAAATTGTAATATGTATATGTTACAGAATCAGAAGATCTGTTGATACTGGGGGCTAATTCTGTCATTCGCTTACGAGCGAGTTTTTACTCGAATATGCGAGTTTTTACACTTCTGGGATTATCTCATTCGAGTAAAAGGTTTAGAAATTTCTAATGATGGCATTCGATAGCGAGTAACCATTCGAATGCAACCGTGCAACTTTTTACTCGTAAGCAAAAGTACTATCGAAAAACCGGCCAAACAGAAAAACACAAAAGAAATGTAAATTAAAAATTTGTTTTGAATAGCAATAGTATTTAAATTAAATTGAGAGTTTTTGGGTCTTAAGGATTTTTTCAATTCATATGATGATGTATATGACGTATATATACAGGTATATGTATAAGCTAACGAACGTGGGTGGTAGCATACCTTTTTCGTTAACTGCTTCAGTATTTTTATTCAGTTGTTGCTAAGTCGATTTTTATATTAAATATTTTTATCAATTACTTAAAAACAAAGAAATAGATGAACGGTAATGTATGTGATTGAATTGTAAATTTACTTTACCGTTACAGTGCTCTTTGTTACGTAAATTATGAATTTACTCTTTGTTGTTCCTTTTTTGCTTTGGTCGTTGTTTTTCATTGATAAGAAGAATTCATTCAAAAAATTTTTCTCTAATTCATTGATAAGTTTGATCTTTATCCAGCACGACTTGGCTGTAATTATTAAAAATTATTTTTTAAATAAAAACACTTTAGAACCGTATTGGAACATTAAAAACTAGAAGGAAATAAATAAAATCTAGAATTAATCTTAGTTTAATATTTCTACATAGTGGAAAATTAAGAATTAAAAATTTCAAACTAAATGTATTTAAAAATTTGCTAACCCAGTAAGAACATAAACTTTGTAAAATAGAAAATTAAACATTTAAAATAAAAAGTTTGAAAAATTTGCATATGAACTGAAAAACTTCTACATAGTAGAAATTGTAATTTTGAAAAACTGTCCAATACCTATAAAAACTTAATAAAGTGAATAAACTGAATTGTTGTTAATGACTCATAGTCATTAAAAATAATATATTTAAACCAGAAATCAAATAGTTAAAAATCTGATATGTTTTAATAAACTATTTATATCGAACAAAGAAATTAAATAAAAAGTTGTAAGAAAAATAAAAAACTTTTGATTCGACAAAATCAATCTTTGTGGACTTCCTGGTATACGACCAAATACATCAAATAATATATTCTACAAGGTCTTCTTCGGCTCCATCAAAGTCAATACGCAACGTGAACTATTTATTAATTTATATAAAGATGAGTATTGCTAAGAACATAAAAACTTATATTTGAAGTCACATGTTATTATATTCAAGAATTTATTTATTATTTTTTTTAGAAATTCATGCTTATACATAGTTAAATAGTTGTTTTTTACATACATATTTATTGGATTGTTATTTCTATTCACATAAAACACATTTTGTCAGTATTTTGCAACACTGAAGTGATAACTCGACTCGTTACGTAACGAGTCACATCATTAGAAATTTACACGATATCGAAATTATTTTCTACTCGATAGTAATTTCGATCACGAATGACAGAATTAGCCCCCAGTATTAAAAACCGCAATTATAGATTAGAAGTAGGTTTTGGGGCCTTAGTCTGGGATCACTTGAAAGATATGAGTTCATTGCTTTCCTCTAAATACAATGGCTGCACAATTCAGATTACTTTAAATCAACGATTGATTATTTTTATTGCAAAGCAAAAAGGTTGTGAAAACGTGATGTTCATACCAATTTTTTTGAAGCGTTATTCGTCTGCTTTGTAGCTACTACATAGAAAAAATAATAACGGATGACACAGAACAACCTTTATGGTTTGAATCTTCAATAACTTTTTTAGTTTATCTATATTTCTTATTCTTATTTCAAAACTTTGTGAAGAATACTTAGGGAATTTAGCACGGAACACTACACAAGAGAACAGTGATCAAAAATTGTTGAATGTTATTTTGACAATAAAAGATCAATTCAAACCATGCAATTAGTCCTGCGCCACACGTTAGTAAAAAATATTCAATAAAATTTTTGCCCGAAAACATATTATTTTAACAAATATTTTTGCTCATTCAACAAAAGCTTTCTTTCTTTACAATCTTGCTTCAGTTTTCTTTTACCTTTTTAAAATTTTTAAAGTTTATTTAATGTAGTATACTTTCGGGCATATACATATAATATATAATATCAAAAATTTATATTATAATTATATCACTTTTGTGTGGATCTGCAAACAATAGTTTAAAACTATTTTTACTGCAATATCATTTTGATTGAATCAACAAATTTCTTTAAAGATCCGTTCAAACCATCTATTAATTCAATGGAATTATTAAACATAAAATAAATGAATGTATAAGTATCAAGATAAATAAAAAAAAAGAATAAAGAAAAATCTGAAAATATTTAATTGGAAAATCATATACTATAAATAATTTTTATATTTCTGTCAACTCATTTTGAAGGCTGTGGCTATTAAAATAAAAATGATTAATACATGGTCAAGTGAATGTGTTGTCAAAATTGCTGGTATTTTTCAATAAACACATTAATTTTAACACAAAAACAAATTAAAATATTTATTGTAAAATATTTTTAATTTGCATGTTTTACACATTTTATGCTCGCATTTAAAACGCCCATAAAAATTAATGTCAGTTTATAATACTGTTGAACGTTATTAAAATGAAAATATTGATTTATTTAAATTTTTATAATAGGTGTTGAAATGAACATTAAAATTTCTAGTTAAGTCAATTAAGAGAACTTAATTAGAAAATAGTTAATGAACATTAAATTTTCAACATAATTTTCTTCTAGAACAATTCATATAGTCCTGCGTTTACCAAATGTTTTATTCCTTGCAAAAAATAAATTTTCTCAAAGTCCTCAGAAAAGGTGAACGTCTCGGTAATGATCTCTTCATTCGAACCAAACATCTTACTATCTAACTAACAAATAGGTGGGGAGCCGAATCTGGGGACTATACTGTATCAGGTAGCAAATCACAGCCGAATTTACAGATTTTTACATTGTCTTGATGACACGACATTTTTCTGCAAACGAAATGCAAAAATGATTCAATTAGAAAAAAGAATACATTGCAGTGGCGTATCTAACTGGCCGGAGTCAATACTTTAAATCAAAATTTAAACAGAGTATGACTTCAGGATTTCAAGTTGAAACCGTGTTAAAACTCTACTTTAAAACCTGCCCTTTTATTGACAACAAACAATAATAGCGTTATACTTTATTCGCGTTAAATGCACGAAATAAAATAGAGAAATATTAGGTGCACAACTTTCCTTCTGCCATTTTTCAATAGAGAGCGTTGAGGAATAGTCGAAATAAATAGATCGCAGATATTATATAATATGCTTATGTGTTTGTAAATAAAACGCCCGCGAAATATTAGCCAATTTTTGTCGGCATTATAAAGTTATTATCGATTAAACGTGTCAGCTAACCAGTGAACCTCTCGTCGTTCGCGGGAGAATTTAATTTTCTACTTTACGAGTAATATGAAGAAATTAGCGGCTGAGGCCCATCGAATGCTCTAAAATACCTACGGAGAGGCCACTATTATGGAAAGAACTTGCCGAGAGTGATTTCAGTGCTTCAAGAACGGTGATTTTGATGCCGAAGACTAGCATTACGGTGGAAGAGAAAAGGGCAGAATTGATCAAAACTCGTGTCAAGCGCAACAAGAGTTGGCAGCATTATTGGGAGCAACACAATAATTTATTTCAAAACCCCTAAAAGTCATGGAAATGATTCGTAAATAAGGAAATTGGTTGCCATACGAGTTGAAGCCGAGAGATGAAGAGCGTTTCTTTGCTTGTTTACAGGTGCTTGCAAGGCAAAGACGGACAGAATTTCTGCATTGCATTATGAGTGAGGACAAAAAATAGGTTCATTACGATAGTCCCAAGTGCAGAAAATCATGAGGATATCCTGCTGATACTGCCGCAAAACGAATAATTATGGCTCCGAAGGCATGCTCAGTATTTGGTGGAACCAGCTCGGCATGGCGTATTATAAGTTGTTACAGCTGACTGAAACAATCACAGGTGATCGTTATCAAATGCGTTTGAGCCGAGCATTGAAAGACAAGCGGCTGCAATACAACGAGAGACATGGCAAAGTAATTTCACAGTATGACAATACTCGACCCCATGTTGTGAAATTGGTCAAGACCTACTTGGAAACATTGAAAAGGAGAAGTCTCACCCTAGCTGCCGTAGTTTCCAGATGTTGTTCCCTCAGACTATCACTTACTACGATCAATGGCACACGGCCTGACTGCCCAGCACTTCCGGTCATGTGAAGAAGTTAAAAATTCAATGTATTCGTGGATCGGTTCAAAGGATGACCAGTTTTTTTTAACACGAGACTCGTATGTTGCTGGTTTATAAGTTTAGTTTAGCTACAACCCAATAACTGTTCCTTAGTATTAAAATAACTGAATACTTTTAGCTTATTTTAAAATCTTAAAAAAAATCAATCCCTTATTCTTCTAGTTCGACGTGTTTCCATTTTTGCATCACCTCCGACCGAAAATGGAATACAAATCTTATGTTTGGGCCGGCACCTCAAAGTCTATTTTGGGGTTACTCGACCGTGTGCAGGAGAGGGCGAAGAAGCTCATCGGTGACAGTAGGGTATCCAACTCTATTGACTTACTCGAGCATTGACGCAGGGGCGCGGTACTCTGTTCTATCTTTACTACAATGGATCTCTCTCTGACGAGATTAGGGATCTTGTCCCCGAAACACGTACATTTCTACGTAACCCGTGATCCATTGTGGTTGATTGCCCGGGGAATCGTACAACGCATTACAGAGAGAATTTGTTTTACAGCAGCACGCTTCGTCTCTGGAATAAGTTGCCTGCAGACGCGTTTTCCGTTTGTTATAACGTTGGAGAGTTCCAGTCAAATGTTCACAAACACTACTCGCTCTTTGCCCCCTCCTCAAAACCTATTTTTCCTGAAACTCGCACATTTTTACATAGCACGCGTTCATCGTCCAGAGCTCATTCTTCTGTGGTAGATTGCCTGGAGAGTCGTACTGTGCATTACAGAGAGGGTTCGTTTTTCAGCCGTACGATTCGTCTGTCGAATAAGTTGCCTGCAGACGTGTTTTCTGTCTGTTATAACGTTGGAAGTTTCAAGTCAAATGTTCACAAACAGTACTCTCTCTTTCCCCCTCCTCACAACCTATTTCCCAAGTTCTAGTACAATGCACTACATATGTAGGGGCCATGCATAAATATTTTATTTATTGAATCAAAATGAACGCTGTGTCATCTGCAAAGGTAGAAGTGTGGATTCCGGATATCGTTGGCATGTCAGAGGCATAAATCAAATATAAAGTAGGTCCTAGTATGCTACCTTGAGAAACTCCTGCCTCGATTGGCTGAGTTGGGCTTATAAAATCGCGTTCTTTGACAACAAACTTCCGCCCATATAAGTAGCTTTCCAGAAGCTTATGAGTATTTGCAGGCAAGTTTAACTTTATTTTGTGCATCAAACCATCGTGCCTTACTTTATCAAAAGCTTGGGAAATGTCAATGAACAGAACTAAGCAATACTTCTTGTCCACAAAGTTCTTCACACACAAAAAGTTAAAAACTAATTCAGGTTCTAGTAAAAGTTAAATTAAAATTTAATTAAATTAATATTGATAAATTTCATGCTTAACTTTTCTCTCGGCTGGTTATCTCTAAAAAAAAAATGATAAAGGTAAATTTGAATGCACTTGACAGGCCTGACAGTTGACAGCAACAAGTTAGTTTTAACTCGAAACGATTTATTGAGCAATTAATTTGATCTGAAATATAAAAATAATACAAAATAATTTTCCAAAATTTAAAACTGTCAAAGAAAGGGATTGTAATAAAGCTTTTTAACAACTTAATAAAAGAACAATAAGTTTATTAAAAATGTGTTTGAATATTTAAAGTTTGCTTAAGTATTTATTGGGTATAATTATGAGTATTTATTATGTCCTTAAATAGACTTAATTCACCTTAAAGTAATATCTTTTGTTTTTGTACACCATAGCAAGGACAATAATTAAAAATGTTTACTCCCTGTTATTTGTATTGAAATATTTATGGTATTACCTGTAAAATATTACTACTCATGCAAAGTGCCATAAAACTTTGCCACAAATGCTGGTACTGTGCACTTTTGCAGTAACATGAACGTAATTAAAAAGAAAAAAAATAGATAATGATTACAAAATTTTCCCAAACTATCCACATTGGTTTACATCTATATAATAGATAAACATTTATATTGACTCATACATTTATAATTATGTTTGCGTTGGCTGCAACATTGGTTTTACTTCATTTGCCACCACACGAATAGTTTGTTAGGTAATTATTTTTCTGTAACAATTGCACAAGTAATCAAATTCATTCCAGAATTTTTACATATATTTTTTATAGTTGTTAACTTGTATAAAATTTAAATTTCACAGAAATAAAAAAAATTTTATTTTGCTGTATGGTTTTTGCTGTTCGAATCCTTGTAATACAAATTACTATCAGAAAAAAAAATAATTTTAGAACAGCTTACTGAGTGAAAAGATCTTAAAAAATATGTCAAAAAAGCCAAAATAACACGTAGGAGTGCGGTATATTCGGCTGGGCCGAATCTAAAATACCCTTCACGATATTTAAGTATATGTGTAGTATATACCACAAATTTGAACTAAATATGCTCGGATATATATGGACCGATATCCGGGAAAAATATTTTTGCCTTGTAATCACCATTCCAAAAAAGAAATCTTTCATGAACATTTTCATGGAAAAGTTTGTTTAAGCTATATCTCGGTTATATATGAGCCGATATCGGAATTTTCTATTTTCTGTATTTTAGTAACCTTTTTTTTATAACGAGAATTGTTTTCAGCAAAAATAAATGTTAATGAAAAAATCGGTTCAGGCTATATCTCGGGTATATATGGACCGATATCGAAAATTTTCCATATTTATACAACCTTATTTTATTACCAGAACTGCTTTTGAGCAAAACAAAAATGTTTAAGTTCGCTTTCGCGACACTTTCATGAAAAACCCGGTCTAGGCTATATCTCGGGTATAAATGGACCTATGTCGGAAATTTTCGTTTTGCCCATATTTATACAACCTTATTTCATTACAAAAACTGCTTTTAAGCAAAAAAAAAAAAAAAGTTGTTTAAGTTCGCTTACGCGACATTTTCATGAAAAATCCGGTTCAGGCTATATCTAGGGTATATATGGGCTGATATCGAAAATTTTCATTTTCCATATTTATATAGCCTGATTTTACTACCAAAACTGCTTTTGAGCAAAAAAAGTTGTTTAAGTTTGCTTACGCGACATTTTTATGAAAAAGTCGATTTGTGCTATATCTCGGGTATACATATATAGACCGATATCTGAAAAAAAAATTTTTGCTCTTTAGTCACCATGCTTAATGAGTGTGTGAAGTTTGAAGCAAAATAAAATATTTTTTTTAAACATTTTCATACAAAATTGCAAAAAAAGGGTTTATTCGGAATTTTGAGTATATCTCAGCTATACGTGAACCGTGCTGAATTTCAACAGTAAACCCATGAACCGATGGGATAAAAAAATGGTGAAAGAGAAAAAATTTTAAGTCTAATGGTTTTCTCAGAAACGGTATTTCAACAGGGGACAGACGGACGTCGCTTAATCGACGTTTCCATTAATTCTGATTCAGTGCCTCGTTTCTGTAAGATTAGTGAAAAGTTTCTCGCATCGAAAACTACGAAACATAAAATTCCATCGTTTCTCGACTATCGAGAGAAACAGCGTTTCTGTATATTAAATCGAAAAGAGGCAATACTAGTTACGTCTTTATTGGAATATTTCCATTAAGCAGCTGTCAAAATACAAAAACTAAACACATAAGAAGAAGAATATAGGAAAAATTTATCAAACAAAACGAAAATTTAAGAAACAAATGTTTAGCAGTGAATAAAATAATTGAATTTAGTGTTATAAATAAAATAAAATTGTGTCAATCAATAACACGTGTACATAAATAAAAACACATTCAAATCATAAATAAATTTCATAAAAACTTTCAATAAGGTATAGTTTTGTGGTGATAGTTGCTGACCAATATGACCGGCGAAACATGTTGCGCATTTACAGCCGGAGATTAAGGGCTGCCACCGACCCTTTTTTAGTTCCTGAACCGATGAGGGAAGCTTCTCGCACTCAAGACAGGCGAAAATTAAGATTTTTCCATTAAATTTTTAATTCATCATACTGTATGTATGTACATAAATCTTAAGAAATAAAGAAAAAACCAAAAAAATTTAATTCATAACTTTTATATATTTATTATATTATATCTCCGTGGAAATTCTTTCAATTTTTTAAAATAAAAAGAAGAAATGAATAATGAACTACATTCAATATTTGCCGTATTCATAATAAATAATTTACACATAACAAAGGTTTAATTGACAAATTTTGTGTATTTTGTGTAATATGTATGTCAAGTAAACTTTTACTAATTGCAAATTATTTTTTATGAATACGACAATATGTGTATAAATATTTAAAAACTACATTTTCTACACTTTTTGCATTCATTATGTCAATTATATATTTTTTAAATTTATAACTTCTGCAACTCTTTTATTTGTGAAAAGTTTTGACAGCTCTAGCGAGAAACTTCTCATAAAATTTTAATACAGAAACAGGTTTACTCACAAGCTTCCAATGAATTACGTCAAAAAATCTATTTTGACAGATATTTCTCGCTTCTCAAAGATACAGAAACATTTGTGTGAGAAACTCCATTTTTTGTTTCTATTCGCATAGTTTCTCTGTCAATTCCGTTTTTTCTTGTGAGAAATTTCTCGATGCGAGTAATACAGAAACGAGGCACAGAATACATATACTTTATAGGGTCGCAAATAAAAACTGTAGAAATTACAAACGGAATCACAAACTCATATATACCCTTAACATTTTTGTGAAGGGTATAAAAACACATATAACAGAACCAACAATAATCCGGAATAGAGTCCCTTTTTTAATAATATACATAAGCTCTGCCATCAAATTCATTTTAATCATTTAATTTCAACTTTATAAGTGCTGTGATAAAGCAGGGTTTGCTCTTTCCGTATTTTAATTAACTTATTCAGGTTAAATGCCCGTAAACACTACTCCCTCCTTTCACCTCCTCATAAACTGTTTTTCTATTTTCAGTACAATATACCGCACATGTAGGGGTTTTTCTTCAGTACTGATTCAAGATAATGCCCCAGAAACCAGAAAGCCTAGAGTACGTTAAAGCAAAATGTGTTCTACGGGGGGAAGCAAACTTGACAATGTTTATCGCGGGTACCTGCCGTGGTGACCAAACCTCACAGTGTGGCTAACACCACGTAAAAACAATCCTTCCTACATGCCCCTACACATGGCATAGTGCCATGCATGATTATTTATTCGATATTATGCCATTCGAAACACGCTTCTTTGCAACCCTTGGATATGAGTGAGGCCGTTCTAAAACTCCCATAGTTGTTACTAGTGGATACACCACCTGGTCGTAATGCCACTTCACAACGAGCTTAAATAAACTCTCCTCGCAATTTGGGTTTAAACTACAAAAACCACCCGACCAAAGGTATTTTATAAGCCGGTGATTTAATTGCTGTACCTGTGGCAGCAGTAATTAAGTCACTGGCCAGCCTTCGTAATTTAAAAAAAAAATGCAACCAGTTTTCAGCTCCAAGTACTCCTGAAATTGGTGCCCTTGCAGTGGTGATAGAAATAATGTAGTGGACTATGGTAACAGCGTAATAACATTCACATAATCATTTAAACCTAATCTTATGAGCACCGACGCAGTGTGGGGTGGTTTACTCTGTTCTATCGTTACTACAATGGATCTTGCTCTGACGAGATTAGGGATTTTGTTCCTGAA
The DNA here is from genome assembly GCA_914767995.1 of Thecocarcelia acutangulata. NCBI lineage: Eukaryota > Metazoa > Arthropoda > Insecta > Diptera > Tachinidae > Thecocarcelia > Thecocarcelia acutangulata. Next base: position 86,416,167 of record OU612097.1, on the reverse strand, counting down.
ACTCGCACATTTTTACGTAGCACGCGTTCATCGTCTAGAGCTCATCCATTTGTGGTCGATTGTCCGGGGAATCGTACTACGCATTACAGAGAGAATTCGTTTTTCAACCGCACGCTTTGTCTGTGGAACAAGTTGCCTGCAGACGTGTTTCTTGTCTGTTATAACGTTGGAAAGTTCAAGTCAAATGTTTACAAACACTACTACCTCTTTCTCCCTCCTCACAACCTATTTTTCTAGTTCCGGTACAATGCACTGTATATGAAGCGGTCATCCCCTGAGTACTGGTCAAAGAAAACAAAAAATATGTGATACACATTTTGATGTTTAACACATTGTAGCAACGAATATATTTGGCATGCCGCAATCAAACTTTTTGACTTTTATTTTACGTATATTTTTTATGTAAAAATGCTGAAAAAAATGAAATATTTTTAAGCAACGTTTTTTAATGCAAGTACTGGACCTTCAGGAATTACAATAAAACGCCTGGTTGCAAATTTTCAACAACACCTTATAATAAGACACCTCTTAGCTACCGGAAGACTACGTATGTTCTACACCAGGGGCGAACAAATGTTTTATATGGAAGAGCAAATACCACCACTACCTTTAAGGAAAAGCTACTTTTGTTTAATACTTTGTGTTGTTAAAAGCAAAACACATTTACAAAAACTAAATTTACACTGATAATCGCAGTCGTCAATGTTTATATTTGATTTATGCTTCAGACATGCCAACGATCTGCCAAATTCACACTTTTGCAGATGATACAGCATTTATCAGTGTTCATGAAGCCTATAAATTAGCATCACGAAATTTGCAAAAACATATTCTTATATTGGAGAAATGGCTGAAACTTTGGAAAATCAAAGTAAATGAACAAAACCTTGAAGTTAGATTGCAAACTTTTGTTGTATAACGCAATCCTAAAGCCAATATGGAGCTATGGAATTCAACTGTGGGGTGCCGCCTCTGCATCCAACATTGAGAAAATTCAAAAGGGCCAGAATAAAATTCTTCGTACAATTACTGCAGATCCATGGTAAGTTAAAAATTCTCGAATACACAAAGATCTAGGTGGACCCGTAGTGAAAGATGAATTTTCAAAACACGCGATAAGGTACATTAACAGACTTGAGTCTCACCCGAATCCTCTTGCACGTAGCATCCTTAACTTTGTCGGCCACACTTGACTGAGAAGGATGGACATCTTTGCAACCATTAGAACGTTGGAAAGGGGATTTACCAACAAAGTACACGCAAGAAGCAACTTTTCGTCTAGCATTGGCTGGACCCAAGTAAATAAAATTGTTTAATATTAATTAATTTTTTTCTGTATAAATTAATTAATTTTTAGTTTTAAGATTTGCATACTTATTATTAGATACAATAACTAATTGAATTGTTAAAAAAAATGTTTGGCAGCAAAGCCTGCGAAAGTGTTGTTGCTTTGCTCTTGTGTGTGTGTGCAGTGAAAAACGACAAAAAAATATATAAGACAAAGTTGTTTGTGTGTATTTAAGAGCACAGCCTTATAGCTTAGCGCTTTTACAAAACAAGTGAGAATTAAGCGCATAGGGCTTGGCCACTTCTGGTCTACACAGAAAAAAATTTCTAACGTGTTGCGGATAGTGTACAGCATAGTCCAGAACAATAAAACGTTCGATACGACTGGCGCTATCGCAAAGGTCCGTTCGGAGGAGATTAGTCACATTGCACATGTTCCCGTATAAGGTTCAGTTTGTTGAGGAAATGAAGCCGATAGACTACGAACAGCATATATCATTCCGACTATAAAGTCATTCCGACTATAAAGTCAGTTCTGCACCAACATCTGCTACGTTCGAGTTAGCTCAGGACTCACATTTAAACTATATATATTATTAGAGTCAGTTCTCATCATGTTATTGCTATTGCATAATTGTCACGACCAATCATACTATATATGCTTGCCATATTATTAACATAGAAAACTATATGCTTATTATTTCTTTATTTCGACCGTTTTTTCCTTTCCTAATATGTGTAATTCTTCGAGCTTAAGGTCTTTCTTGGAATTTTTAGTTTTTTCGGTTTTTTCAAATATTCTACAAATTGAAATTAAATAAATATTATTTGGCCTGAAGAAGCTATCCAAAGGAAAGCGAAATATTGCCAGATAATTAAAAACCGAAAAAACTAAAAATTCCAAGAAAGACCTTAAGCTCGAAGAATTACACATATTAGCATAGAAAACTATATTATTGTCATGGTCAGCCCAATAAGCTGACACTGAACAAAGTAGAAAACATTAACAAGCATGTTAGGCAAATATCACTGATACATTTAAGAAAGTGCCATGATTTTGTCAACTATAGAGCTCGTTGCAGGCAAAGTGACCCTTTAATTGTCTTCGAATATATCGTATATGATAGGAGTAAATTTATTATTGCAGTGTATTTATTAAAGACAAATTGTTGCTTATTTACTATAGACAAGGAACAATTTTTTACAATAATGTTTTTTTCGTAATATGAGTTTGAAATTTGTGCATAAGGATAACAAGAAAGACAGCATTTCTGATGACAGGCACAAGTCAAAAACAACCTTTATATTTTAGGTAACAAAAAGGTAATATGTATATATTTTTTAAACTTTTTAAGAAACAGGGTTTCGCATTTTTCTTTGTTGTTTACCCCATTTTTCAAAACAAAAAACTTCTAAACAAATATTCAAATAACATAATTAAATTTTGAAAATCCTTCTCAACGGATAATAAATGTTAAGAAAACATATTCGCTTTTTTCATTTTATTACTTTTTTTACCATTACCATTTTGCCAAAATTATGTTTAATACTCGTACACATCTATATATATATTATTTTTATGACAGTGATAAATGATTAACATTAAAATAAAACAAAACATTAAAAACAATAGCAATTTTTAAAAATAAACTCATAAATATTCACATAATTGTTGTCATTTGTTATTCGAAGGTGGCAAAAAGTTCAACTAAAAGTATTAGACTTGACTGAAAAAATGCCAAGTTCATATTGAAATTTATTTATTTTCCGAACAGCTTTTAGATTTATGAAGACTGAAAAAGCAAAAACTTAATTAAATTTTTTATACTATATATATATTTTAAGCTTTAAGTTAAAATCTTTCATTTCAAGCTTAGTATTTAATAAATTCGTAGCAACATAAATGATGCAAAAATGTGCACAAACGAAGACCCACCTGAAAACAAACCAATGGCCAACCAAGAGGACAAAACCGACAGAGTTTTTCTGTGATTTAAAAAAAAAAAAAAAGAAATTCATGTGTTTTTATTTAATACTTAAAATTATTTATTCCCTTTTAACTTTAAGTTGGAACGGTCCAACAGACTTGCATCCTCTTAAAATGAGGACAGCTTGGCAAGGCAAAAAATAATAACAACATAATGTTCACCAAGCATTTTTACAACAGGGTGGTTCGTTAAAGCGATATATTTTATTGGCTCCAAATACAAAAATATTGTTACGTTTTTGCCTTTAAAAACACTTTGCGGCTTCTTTAATTGCAAATGAAATAATGACTCACACAATTTTTCATTACACAATGCTAACTTACTTCACTTGCTTACTATTTTGACTGTCTTGCATAATGTTTAAAATTAAACTGTCTGTCTGCCGCAGTCCTGCCTGCTATTTATACTTCTCTCTTTTCTTCTACAATCGTCATGATCTTTCTAGTGATTCATAATGCTACACTCATATGTACAAATATAATTCTTACGCATACACACATTCACACACATGCTTGCGAACTTTAAGCAAGTGACAACAATAAATATTGAGAAACGATGCAAGATCAGCCAAACCATCATTTGTAGTCGATTTACTTGGAATTTTGAGTACTTTAAATCATGTATGTTTGCTTATTTGTGTATTATGTTTTTAATTTTACCTTGTTTGTGCGAATATGCTTTTACAACCAATTTAACAAACAGATTTACGGCTTTTAACAAGGTATGTTAATAATTTGTAATCTGAGTTGGTAGGCTACTTAAGTATGTTGCAGTAGGTGTTAGTTATATTTTCTATATTTCTTTATTTTGCTTTAGTTAATCGCACTTGGAATGATTAAATAAGGGCTACGCTCGTCGGCTCTGAGAGGATTCTTGATCACACTAAAGATATCAACTACTGGCAAGAGAATTAGAAAATTTGCATTCCAAGACTTAAAGAAGATATTTAGAGAATTTATATTTTGTCTATCAAAATGTCAGTTACCGATAAATGTTAAAAAAAACTGTATGACGTCAGACACCGCCTCGGCATCAATCAAGCAATGCTTACCATTTCTAGCTTTAACTTATGTGCAAGCATCCACGCCATTCTGTTGCAGAACAATACTTTTCGTAACGACCACTTACTCTTCCATTTTCAAATTTTTAAACTTCACCCCTTATATATATTTTATGCATACTTATATATAAAATAAGATTTTTAAGTATATATTTATTATTTACATTGAAATGTACTTATTATTAATTTTGTAGACTATTCTTTAATTTCACGTTAATTTTTTTCCACAATAAATTCAGAAAGTTTAAAACTTACATGTTTTGATCCTTTGATAAGGATAAGCAGGATGGAGGAAGAAGAAGTTTACTTTAGAATTACTATATCAAATTTAGGTACAAATAGATGAATCCTGCGAAAACTCCTACGATGTATTGGGCCCAATTCACTATCAGGAAGCATTTGTAGTTCTAAAAAATAAATCAAACTTATTAAGTAAGTAACAGTACTTCACAAATTAAATATTTATTTATACAAATGTTTACATCCTTAGATATATGTGCATAAGAATGTACTCTATACAAAAAAATTAATATGTATGTATAAGATCTATAATCTATAATCTATTGCTTTCAGCTTTGATAACAAAATTTCCGACAGGGTATAAGATACAATTGGAGCAATGGTACATGGTATAGATAAAAAAAATTATGTTAACTAACATATTTTGTTTTAAAGCTAAAAATAACATTTATATGTTTTTTGTATATATAAAGTATATATATTAACTTATATATATTGATATCATAACATTATACTGATTTAATTTATTGCTTTTTGTTGTTAGCTCATCCAAAGGAAAATATTGTAAATATGAATTTCATTCATTAGCTGTAAGCATCTGGCACTATGGCCCAAATGTACTTCATTTCGAATGAAATGTTTTGATGATGATAATATTTGACTTATTATTTTGTTGTCTTTTAGGGATAAATAAATATTGTATGTATTATTTATGGTGACTATGATAGGAGGCTTATTTTTCGGTGGCATGTCATAATGTCCAGCGTCATAATATCCGTGGACACTGTGACACACATAAACGTGTCATAAGGTCCATGGACGGTATGACACTTTTGAAAATGTCATAGTGTCCATGGGCATAGTAACACTTTACAAATTGACATTATATCATTTTTAAAATGTCATAAGGTCCATAATCAAAACAGAACTTAAATATGAAAATGACCGCATATTTGAATGACAAAATGAACCAATATAAGCCGTTCCCATTATCAAATTGGTTCACACTTTCGGTGGCGAAAATTTGACGCATAACTCTTACTTCTATTACCTGCAGGAAATTGACTCTTCCACTCTGGAGTAGTGGAGTAGTGTTTTGTCTTTCATTCTGTACAGACGTCTTTTGTTACTGCTGTTCGTATTTTCTATATATTGCTCCGGAATAGGCAGCAAACTGTGTACACGTGTTTTTATTTATTTTTGTTTTGTCTATTTTTTTTCACTGTTGTCCGTATTTTCACTATTAACTTGGAACCAAATTGCACCGGAAGCATTTTCTTGTTTTTTTTTTTCTTCTCATTTTTCACCGTGTTCCGTGTTTTCGTTATGAGTTCATTCATAATATATTTTGAATGTACTTCATTACATTGTGGTGTGAAGATGTTGGACTAAATTTTGCTAATCTGAGCAGTGTCGAAGGTAAATACATTGGGCACTAATCCGTTTTAACTAATTTAATCCCAACATTTTAAATGCTGCATTCAGAGTTTGTTTTAGTCTTCCGTGTTGTTATTGTTTACGAACACTACTCCCTCTTTCCTTCTCATTATAACATAAGTTCCTAGTTCCAGTACAATGCACTGCATATATAGGGGTCATCACCTGAGCACTGATCCAAGATAAAAAAAAAAAAAACAAGTGATTATTTCAATACAGAATTTTTTTATATTCTCTTTAAATTTACGAATTTTCCCTTGAAAAATTAAACCAAAAAATTTAATTTTTTTTTACAGAAATGAGTTTTTACAGAAATAAAAAGTGTTTTATTATCGAAATAAATAATCGCTTATTGAAATATATTTAGAAGTATATTACTTTCAAAAATTTGTCTATAGCAAGTTTGAATTACTTTTCTTTGATTAAGTGTCCAAATTTTGAAAACAAGGAGAACAAATTGCAAAATACTTGCTAGACGTTGATAAGACATTTCTTGGCTCTGCCCTGCATATAACGCATTTAAAGATTTCTGTCACCTGGCTATTGATGTTGATAGAATTTTCTTTGACATCTGTTGTTTTTGATTCGCTTTCTTCTCCAATATCTTTTTTTTTTTTTTTGGATTTAATAATCTTTATTACTTTGCATTGCTTGATTATTCATAAAGGAAGTATGAAGGAAAAATCGGCGCCGATTTTACTACCTCTTGGTGATGCCCTGTAAATAAAAATGTAAAAATATATCAACTCTGACGAATGAAATTAAACCCAAAAAAAGTAAATAATTTCATCACTTTTCTCAATACCCTGTAGTGCAGTTTTATTATATATGTTTTTCACAGCGGTCTCTGTACACTTTAACCACTCTTTCCTTTTCCATTTCTTTTGTGGTCATTAATACTTAAAATTCAATTTCAATTCTTAAAAACGTGCACACAAACAAGAGGTAAACAAAAACAAGCGTATTTACGTTACAGCAAGAATGTTGTTTACCTGTTAAAAGGGAACAGTAACGAATGTAAAAAATGTAACCTGAATAAACTGACCGTATGCTTAAAAGATATCGCATGTTACACACAATAAAGCGGAAAATTAAGGAAATTGTATTGAAGATATTTTTATAAAAGTCGAGGAAAAAAAAAAATTAAATTAAATAAGATAAAAGCAGTAACAAAATTCTCTACCTCTGTGAATTTTGAAATTGTTGCAAGTAGCATCGGTGTGAGAATGTTGTATACATAAGGCTAAAGAACAGCCTTGGAACTTTGTATCTTTAAGGAAAAAAGGTATGTTCTGAAAAGCAAAAATCGCTTAAAAATAGCGTTTTCGATAGCACATACATATTTACATAGGTAAACCACATGTTGTATTTTTTCGTAAAAAACTCCATACAGCACTTTTTACAATGTTCTACGTTTTCAGCTAGCGTGTTTCTCAGAACATGGCTGTTAAATACTGATGAGGGCTTGAAGCTTTTTTGTATTCTACGAAAGAGATTGATTTTTAAAATCAGGGGGCTAATTCTGTCATCCGCTTACGAGCGAGTTTTTACTCGAATGTGCGAGTTTTTACACTTTTGGGATTATCTCATTCGATATCGAGTAAAAGGTTTCGAAATTTCTAATGATGGCATTCGAGTACCATTCGAATGCAACCGTGCAACTTTTTACTCGTAAGCAAAAGTACTATCAACAACCAGCCAAACAGGAAAATACAAAAGAAATGTAAATTAAAAAATTGTTTTGAATACCAACAGTAGTTAAATTAAATTAAGAATTTTTGGTTCTTAAGGCTTTTTTCAATTCGTAAAAATATGTATATATATAAATATGAATATTGCTAAGAACACAAAAACTTATATTGTATTGTATTGTATTTATAACTATATAGTTGCAAATAAATTTGCAAAGTATAGTATACACAGCATGGGCGGAGTAACGTAGACCTTATGCCCACGATGGTATTAACAGTATTTCTTTTGCGGCGCTGTGACTAACTGTACCGACCTATGCCTTCGCATAGGAAGTTGCCGCGTGGTTAACAACGAAATACCTCACAAAAACTGTAAACTAATACAGTTAGTTGAGGTAGACAGCTAACCAATGAGAGTGAGACGCAAAACTCTCGAAGGCCAAACAACAACAACAAGCCTGACCGCACTTAAGAAATAATTACGATGACGCGAGAGCTGTTCCCCAGCCCAGAGCTGCTTTACGACTGAAAAAAAAAACTTATATTTGAAGTCACATGTTATTATATTCAAGAATTTATTTTTGTTTTTTTTTTTAGAAATGCATATATACATAGTTAAATGGTTGTTTTTTACATACATATTTATTGAGTTGTTATTTCTATTTACTTACTTTTTAATGTACAAACACGCATACATGAATGATTTAAATGAACTGATACTGTGAAATTATGTGTTTTTTTATGTACAACATATATACAAGGTATGCAAATACATACAATTTTCGGTAGTGTTATAAAACACATTTTGTCAGTATTTTGCAACACTGAAGTGATAACTCGACTCGTTACGTAACGAGTCACATCATTAGAAATTTACACGATATCGAAATTTGTTTCTATTCGATTGTAATTTCGATCACGAATGACAGAATTAGCCGCCAGCTTTAATTAAAGGCTTTTCTGAACGCTCTGTGGTTTCAAATCGCGCGTTTCTCAGAACATGGCTGATATATATTTATTAGTGCTTCAAGCTTTTTTGTATTCTATGAAAGAGATTTATTTTTAAAATTAGCTTTTTTAATTAATTGATTTCATTATACATAAGATTTGTTATCTATAGAATGTCAATATTGCGGCATGTCAGCAATTAAGAAACACATATTCGTGTATTTTACGCAAGAAAGTTATGCACCACGGCATTTAAACTATGCAGCGCCGTTGCTTGGGTGCTGTGAAATGAAGTCCACGTAAAGCAAATTGAATACATATAACACCAGTTTCTTGTCCTTTGTCTTATAGGGCTTCCATGATATAATTAAAATGCATTCAATATTTGTTTTATTTGATCTTCTTTATATTAATTTCTTCTAAATTCTTGCAGCTAAAGATCTTTGTTTTTGTAGTTTTTTATAAAAAAAAATTTAATAGTTTTTAAAGTTGATATTTCGATAGCAGATTATTATTAATTAAAAATGTTACGAGTATAAAAATTTATTATTAATATTTTTTCAATATTTTTCAAATATTTATTTTATTTATTTATAGTAAACTATCTTAAAATTTAAATTTACAAGCTAATTGCTAATTTATAAGCTACTTGTAAAAGTTGTTCAAATAAAGCTAAAAAAAGCTTATAAATATTAGATTCGCTAAGAAATTGGATAATAAGCTGGATATTTTCTATCGTTGGATTTGAAATAAGAAAAAGTGGATTTGTGTTACAGAAAAATGTTTCAATTTTAAGAACAGAAAATAATTATAAGAAGCGTTAGAAATGTTAGGGATTATAAACGCACCAACAACACAGAGAATTAACTTCAAGGTAGACACAGAAATATTAGCACAGAGTTTTAGATATTTAGTTAATAAGAAATTCTGGATTTGAATTGTTTAAGAATGAATGTTAGGATTATTATTATTTATTTATTTTTTTTTTTTTTTTTTTGAAATATGTTAATAATTTTTTCCATTTTATTCTGTAAACAACATTTGTTTTGCTAGTTGAGAAACAACATGTTACAGAACATGTGTTGGTTGCAGAATTAGATTATTTTAGTTTTTACGTTATTTTTTATGTTTGTTGCTATTGTTAATAATATTATTTTCTTTTTTCAATTTTTTAATAACCCAAAAAATTTCTGTCAGTAAATTAAATAGATATTTTTTAAGTATGTAAATCATTAATGAGTGAACTTTTTTAGTTGTATACATATGTGCGATATTAACTAACTAGTTGTGAGTTCGAGTCCAACTTCAGTCAAGAAGAAGGATTATTTTTAATTATAATAATTGCTGTGAAACAATAAGACCAAAGAAGAACAGAAAAAATAATTGAGTACCATTAGCTGGGGGACAACTAGCTGTTTCGTAGTCGCTACACTACTCATCAGAACCCACTGGGATTCGATCTCGGGATCATGTGAACATGATGTATTTTTAATACGGCCGCTTTAACCACTTCAGCCACCGAGCTCTTTAATTATTCTTACGTTAATGCTTGCCACATATTGATCACATATATGCCATTGTTATAACCCCAGTTGTTTGTACAGGATTTTCTGTCACTGAACAACCAGTTTTTAATTTTTTTATTATTTACTAAATTAAAAATAATCCTTCTTCTTGACTGAAGTTGGACTCGAACTCACAACTAGTTAATCTCGTACATAAGATATTTGTTAAGTTTTCAATTCGATAATATTGTTAAGAATTTTTCTTTGTGTATGAATTAATAATTTTTCTTGGTGTATGGATTTTTTGTATATAGGAATTTATTGACAATAATTTTTCAAATTGAAAAATTTTTTAATAACATATTAATTTTCTTGACGATGATAAAAAATTATTATCGAAATACTGAAAATAAATACTGTTGAATTTTTTTATATAAAATAAAATGATCTTTAGCTGCAAAAATAAGTTATATTTACTTCAACCAGATCAAATAATTAAATATCAAATATGTTACAGAAAATCATTTGTCTAAGGATGTTTAAATCTAGACCGTGTGATAAAAAATGTTCGGGGGTTGTGGACCGAGGTATATTGCCAGCGCATTTCGGTATGTTATGTATGTTTAATAGAATACCATGAGATTTTTCAAACAACTCACCTGAATTATCATCAATTGTTACAAGACCTCTAATGCCTCTAAGATTTAATTTCCTTCCATCGAAAATGCTATTGGTACCTTAAACGTCAGGAAGGGTCCAGGAATGTATAATATCAGTAATAAAATACTTGTGGAGACACCTCGTATGGCCTAAAGAATCATCCTCTTTATTTTTAAAGCTATTTAACTATCCTGCAGACTGAAAAGTGTCTATGATTACTATGATCCCTAAACCAGAGAAGGACTTCACTAAAGTAGAATCATATAGACCAATTAGCTTACTGCCTATAATTTCGAAGTTGTTCGAAAAAATGCTAATGACGAACTTAACTCCAATACTGGATGATATTGATGGTATCGCAGATCATCGATTCGGCTTTATAGCGCATTTACACCAACTAAAAATCTAGTAGATTTGAATTGAAATCTACAACGAAATCTATATCGTTTACACCACCGTTTTTTGACATCTAGCAAGATTTCATTTGCTCAAAAATAATTTATGCATGTGGGTTTGACAATACAATATTAGCAGAGACTGAATACACCAGCATTAAAGTGTATATTTTTTGTGCCCAGAGACTGCATACACCACATTATAGTGCAATTTTTGTTGCAGCGTAGTATTTTTAAGTACTTTTTGCACGAAATCACGTTTGCATCGCATAGTACTAAATAGATTTCAGGAGATTTCGTCGAAATCTACTCATAAAGTAGATTTTATTTTGTATGGGAAATCTTCTCAAAATCTACCAGATTTGGCTTGAAATCTCGACTGAGCAGATTTCGCTTTGGTGTAAATAGGCTATTAGGGCTAAGCACTGTACCATTGATCAAACTCACAGAATAGTAAATATTATAAGAGGGTCATTTGAAGATAAGAAATACTGCTCCGCTCTTATCACTGACGTCTCCCAAGCATTCGACAAGGTGTGGCACGCCAGCTTAATGCACAAAATTAAGTTAAACCCGCCTGCAAACATACACATGCTTTTGGAAAGCTTAAAAACAACCGAAATAGTTTTTTTTTTATTTAAAATGAAGGATTTTATTTATTATTAAAGACGGTTAACACGATTGTTGCTCAAGTCTTTGAAAATTATAATTAATTCTTAAAACTAAAATTACATCTACTTATATACTACTTATGAGAAGTTCTAGACGACTCATACTAATATTATTATTAATGTTTGGGAAACCAATGTGGTTGCCACAGCTAAGAGGTAAGCTGATCAGACTTTACATATGTACATACGTATATGGTTCAAGGCCATAAATTGTGTCTTTGGTATGTACATACATATGTGTATGTGTGGCGCGATTCAGGTGCTTATATTTAATTGTAACAGTGCAACACAAATGCATACGTACTTTCATAAACCCATATCATTCGCACCTCAAGTGTATTTTCAAATTACTGCACTTATTAGGCGCACTGTCGCGACAACGGTCAGTGACAGCAAAAGGTGTCAAGTGACGAGGGTTATGAATTTATAAAATGTAACCTGATATTCTTTTAGTTATTTCTTATACAAGTTATTTCTTAACATGTCGTGATCATGCTACAAGCTACAAATTTGTTATCAGGCAAGTTGATTTCTTTAACCCCGCTCAGTTAATTGAAGTTGGAGCTCCCCAAGGCAAAAAACTATTGTTAAAAATATTTTATCAAATCGAACCCAGTGTGCAGCTGTTGAGCTGCTTATTATAAATGTACAACACATTCATACAAACAAGATACAACCAAAAGCATAATACACAAATAAGCCAACACACATGATTCAAAGTACATAAAATTCCAAGTAAATCAACTACAAATGACGTTGTTGTTTTTCTTGTATTCTTGGTATTCGTTTTATTATTGTTTGTTGTTGTGACTTGTTTATTGTTCGCAAGCATGTGTATGAATGTGTATATGCAAGAGAAATACATATGTACAATATATACGACTAGAAAATTCATGTTGTTTGTAAAAGCTGATAAAAACGTATCAGTTCGTAGTCAGTTTCTTCTTAAGCTTTATGCAAGAAAGTTGTAAGTCAAAGCAAGCAAGTCTAGTATTACACAGTAGTATCAAGTGTAAATAAAGTGGTGAATGTTTTAAGTACTGTACATCGAACAAGTGTAAAAGCAAAAGCGTTTTTAGAGGCAAAAACATATCACTATATTTAACTTATGCCTCCGATATGCCAACAGACCCAAAAATTCATACTTCAACTTTTGCTGATGATGCAGCAATTGTCAACGCTCATGAAAACCATCAACTATCATCATGAAATTTACAAGATTTAATTTATAAATTCGAGAGATGGCTAGAACTTTGGAAAATCAAGTTCAATGGACAAAAAAATGTTCATATTATTTTACGTAAACTATTAAAACATCGACTATCTAAATAAATTATCAAATAATTCCCCAACACAGTGAAATCAAACACTTCGGGTAACAACTCGACCGTCGTTTAACATGGAAGGCTCACACTGACGTAAACGTTACTCACACCAAGTTGAAAACAGTGCAACTTATTTGACTACAGGGCAGAAGGTCTTCTTTAAAGCTGGTTTGTAAACTCTTGCTGTACAACGTAATTTTAAAGCCAATATGATGGTATTGAATCCAGTTACATAGCACCGCCTCAGCATCTAATATTGAAAAGTTTCAAAGTTGCCAAAATAAAATTATACGTACAATTATTGCAGATCCATGGTATGTTAAAAATTCTCAAATTCACAAAGACCTAGACGTGCCTTTAGTAAAAGCTGGATTTTTTAATTACACGACAGGGTATGTCAGCAAGCTTGAAATCCATACAAATCCTTTAGAGCGAGAAGTACTTAGTTTTAGAGCCCATAGAAGGGATACCCTTGCAGCTATCCGAACACCTAACACGATAGCAGAGTAGAACTCACAGAATGAATTTTTGTCTGGCACTTGCTTAATTAAAATTCTGTGCACATACTTATGACTTTCAGTAAAACAGTGTTACCACATACAGTAGTCGATAAAAGTGTACGTTCGATCACAATTTTAGCTATAAATTACAAAAATCCATTGTTGGTTTTATTCATAATTTAAAGCAGTTTTGAAAAAATTATCCATCGAATACTCTGATTTGTATTTTAAAAGCATCTAAAAGCTAAATTCCATTGCCCTACACAGAAAAAATTATAGTAAAAAAAAAAAATCAACAAAATTTTTGTCTGAAAAAAATAATTTGTATGCATATATACATAAATATAAAAAAAAAATAAAATAACCTTGGATGTCGCATTTTGTTGTTGTTTAATAACTAATAATTAAGTTGTTGCTCAATAATTATTTTTACTAAACTTTTATTTGAATCCACGAATTCCTTTACAGGTCCGCATTCAAAAAATTTATTAATTGATTCAACGAACACGAAAAAAATTTTTTCTGTGTATTGTTATTTTGAAACCGATCAACCGGATTTTGAAAACTTGCAAATAATTGTGCACCCTAATATCATTGCGAAAACATTGTTTCAACATGCGGATGAGACAATTGTTAGTGGCCAGATGTCAGTGGCTGTGGTTAAGGTTAGTAATTTTACCACATATCGAAGATGTCTAGTCTGTCTGTGTTCGTTTAACTTTCAAAGGCATACCGGATGCTTGGCTATATATACGAGTATGTGTGTTATTATTAGACAGTGTTAGAATTTTGATGTGCTCATAAATAATGGAAAAATGCATTGAACAACACAAGTTTTGTAAATACTTGCACATGCGAGTACCAGTCTTTAAAATGTTGCTGCGTAAAATTTTATAATTTTGTGTGTTTTGTTTAATATCGTACATATATTCGAGTACATACATATGGAAATTGTAAACAGAGTATGTACTTGTATATGTGGATGAGAATATAAGATGACGTTGGTTAAAATATATTTTTGAAAAGTATTTTCAAGCGATTGTTTTTGTCTATTTTAAGTTGTGTTATTGTTTTTGTCTATATTTGTCATTAACTTTAATATTTGTAATGTAAGCTTAAACGTTAGTTTTGCGTTCGAATGTTGGCAATTGAGTTTTAAACCAGCAATCTTATAAAAAATTTATTTTGATTATTAAAATTTTTATATATTATTTCTAATATTATATGATGATGGGTTGGTATCATTCGTCTAGCTCGAGTTCAATCCTGGCTAAAGCCAAAAAATATTTTTATTTATAATTATAACAGTAATTGCCGCGATCAATAACTCTTGATCAAAGAAGACAGGAAAAAATAATTGAATACCCTTCAGCACCCACTAGGATTCGAACTCAGTACCATGTAAACATGATGTATTTTTAATACGGCTGCTTATAATTATATGTTATTGTTATAATTATAAATAAAAATATTTCTTGGCTTTTACCAGGATTGAACTCGAGCTAGACGAATGATACCAACCCATCATCATATAATATTAGAAATATTAAAAATAAAGTTCGACTATTTAAAATTAATACATACATTTTTATATATTTTTAATTTTAAAACATTTAAATGTTTTGTATTCTTCTAGATAAAATTAAATTCTTTAAAACCTATTAATTAATTAAAAATAAAGTAATAAAAAATATTTTACACTACCGATTAATACATATTAAGGGTGCTTTTATAGAAGTATAAAACTTGAAGTTGACAAAACTTTTTATCTGGCGACCATTTTGTCAGCTGTTAAGTGATATATGTTTAATTTGTTTTGGTTGGCATTTCAGCAAGAATAGACTGCCAACCGAACAGCCCATCGAAACTGGCCCAAACCAAGAGTGCTTTTAATGCAAATTTTCATAAGAGAATTATGTTTAGCGATAACGGGGTCTTTTGTTTGTATGCATACGTCTCCAACTTCCCCCCTCCTCCCTCCCCAAGCCTTGGCGTAAACCAAACCCGGATTTCCTAGAGGATAGAGGGGAATGAGTCCGCTTTGTATTTTAGCAAATGAAACTCTGGGAAGCTGCATTATCTATGGTGCGCTGGACTTCTGAAAAACTAACCAAGGATCACGTGACCAAACGGTGATGAGCAAAGCCCCTGGAAGGTTCTGCATGCATCCACCTTGGATATGATCATGTTTATAATATTTATCTGGCTACAGTTTAAGCTTAAAATCGCAGGAAGGGGAATTAGTTTGGTTGAAAACTTTGGTGCATTGCCATTTTTCGGGAGCTAACAAATCCCGAGGAGGTGTTGTCTTGCAGCAGATATCTGTAATGTAAGTAACCCGAAGCGATGGTTACACGGGAACCTGAAGTGATGGTTACTTTGGCTCACTCATTAACACTTGTCTTTCGTTGAATTCTAGGAAATTGCATACAGGAGGGATTAGACTACCTGAACTTTTAAACAAGGGGTTTGCCTATATGGTTGAAAAAGTTGTGACCTGTGTGAGCCTCAAAAGCCACACGGGAGCGCTGATGAATCGTGAATAGTTCACCCCGTAGACCTGGTCCATAATCAAGGTAGGCCGTCAAGGCAGGTGCTGATACAAATCAATTCAATAATCTGTGCCGTATTTGAGAGTAGTGTTTGGTATCTCGTCGTGTGCACATGTCTTTTGTTACTGCTGTCCGTATTTTCTATATGTGTACTTTCATTAATTAAATTTATATAAAACCATTTTGCACCGGAATAGGTAGCAAGCTATACGTGTTTATTTTTCTTTCTCTCTTTTTTACCGTTGTCCGTATTTTCTGTATACCTACACATGTTCATTATTAATTTCGTATGAAATCAAAGTGCACCGGAATAGATAGCAGTATGTGTACACGCGTTTCTTTTTGTTTCTTCTCTCGCCGTTGTCCGTGTTTTCTTTATATGCACAATATTAATTTTTTCTGAATGTACTTCATTACCTTGTGGTGTGGATGGTGTTGGACTAAATTTTTCTAATCTGAGCAGTGTCGAAGGTATGGGCACTGATCAGTTTTAAATAATTTAATTCCAACATTTTAAATGCTGCAATAGAGTTTGTTTTAGTCTTTCGTGTTATTATTGTTAAATTTAAACTTCCACGAACACTACTTCCTCTTTCCTCTTCATCTCAACTTATTTTCCTAGTCCCAGTACAATGCACTGCATATGTAGGGGTCATCCCCTGAGTACTGGTCCAAGATAAAAGAAGAAAAAAAAAAGATGTTAAGACACCGTTACACATAGAGAACTGTTTGGTATGCTTTATGGTCTGGTGGAATCATTTGTCCGTAATTTTTTAAAAACGATGCTTTTCAAAACGTTACATTCAATGGTGTCCGCTATAAGGTCATGATCACATCCACAAGGCGGCGCAACCAACGAGTTACACAGCTCATACCACAGTTGTTTAATGAGGAAAATGTTTAGCAACCGAATAAAGTTTTGAAACCGTGAATGGGCCTCCAATATTTTAACGCTGCTAGACTATTTTCTATGTGGGGATATGTGAAGTCACTAGTCTACGCTGATAAGCACGAAACGATTTATCAGTTGAAGGACAACAGACGCATTGTTGCCTATATATGGTGGCAAATATTGAAAACATTCAATGAAGAGTTAACCTCCAGGTTAGACTGCTTCCCAACCAGCTGTGGAAGTCATGCGTTAGATGTTATGTTTAAATTATAATGCCAGAAGAATGAAGCAAGTTTCAATTGAAATAAATTGCATGACAATTTCAAAAATTCATCTTTGTTTTCTTCCATTTCAGAGTTCTATACCTTTACAAAAAATACCCATTATTATGTAAGCAATAGCACAAAAATTTATTTACCCCCACGTTTAGCAAATTAACCATTCGTCATAGAAAAATTACTCTTTCTTTAATAGCATCCCAGTGTGGGACTAATTTCTTTTGCTCAGTCATTCCAGACAACGGAGGCTTTTTTTATATCTCATTTATCGTTTTTTTTTTTATTATTATTAATAAATAAAACTTTGTGTACATGAAACTTCAAGAATTTCGCTGGTGCGTAACAAAAACTTTGATTTGCTTGTGTAATAAGCTTAAAATAAGTGCAAAAAATATTTTCTCTTTCATGCAGCTGTTACAAAATAAAATATTTCCTTTAATTTTGGAAGCTCTTTATCTTGTGGAAAGAAATAAATTGTTTATGTTTTTAACAGTTTGAAGAAGGCATCTTAAAGGGGCAAAGAAAAAATAAAATAAGACGGCTTTTTTCATAATAACTTAATACTTAGAAGAAAAAATGTTAACATTTTCGGTTACAAGCGCTGTATTGAATACATCTGGAGCACATTTAAGGCGCGCAATATCGAGCCAATATGATGAATGACTTTTTCGATTTGCATCTGTCGTTTTTAATCTTCATGTGAATATACGTGGCCTGTTAACGATTTGCGAAAAATATTAAAGGCTTTTATAGTGACACACATATCGTTGGTCTCAGGTAGAAAGGCCCTAACTCGCATTTTTCCTGAATTGAGCTGTTTTAGGGATTCTACTACGTTTCAGACAAGTACACAGTGTCACAAAGATTTAATTATATAAGTTTATACATATCGCTCTTACAAGCAATTGAGCAAAAAAAGTTACTTTAAGATATACAGTGGAATCTCACAAATTAGAACAAATTCGAACCGTCCAGAAATTAGTCATTTCGATGTATTGGACGCTTTGAAATTAGAACCACAGATTCTAATTTCGGAGCGTTTTTTTATGTTTTTATTTACACCAGAAAAAATTTTTGATGAGGAGGCTTCAGATAGCAGTGATATCGATGCTAATGACATAACGCCTCCTATTCCTCATTTAAAAGTCCTTGAAGGCATCAATAATGTTATAGAATGGTGCAAAACTAGTGATATATATTCCAGTAAACACATGTCCAACCTGTTAGGCGTCCGTAACGATATCGTTGTATACAGTTTAAATAAATCTAAAAACAAACAAATATTACTGATTTTATGTTGAAACCCAATTAATTTTTTTTTTAAACACAAAAACTGCGAAGCTTTTGTGCTTGTCTGCAGTAACAGGCAGGAATCGAACCTGCGACCTCGAGACTGTTGGTTGAGTACTCTACCAAATCAGCCATCGAGTCACCCAATAATATGTAATTAAAAAATATTTTTTTATAAATTTAATGTGTTAATTGTACATAACTAGTTTTATGTTTTAGAATCATTTTTTGTTAAAAAACAAAAACGTCCAGAAATTCGAACTTTTCAGAACTGGCCGTTGCACCAAGTGGTTCTAAATTGTGAGATTCCACTGTACCTCTTTATACAGTTTTCATTGCGATTTTTCATTCGCCTGTAAAATTGTAATTATGTTTGTTAGGGCCTTTCTACATGAGAACAACGATATATGTATACTCGTATATAATAAACATCACCCAACAAACACAAAATCAAATATTTGATATAAAATTATATCAAATATAATTTTCAATATTTGAAATTAAATAATATTTGAATTTAAATAAAGAATCATTTAAATATAGATATTTAGTATTCAATATTTTATCAATCTTAAAACAAATGTGTCAGCACTTTTTGCATAAAATTTTAATAATTCAGGAAAATATTAATAAATATGATTTGTTTGTGAGCAGATGCAATTAAATGTGACCAAAAATTAAATAAAAATATAAAAAAATGAAATAATAAGAAATAATGAGCTTGTCTGATTAAGCGCGGTTTAGAGCCTAGAGGAACCGACTACTTCACCCTTTCAAATATTTCAAAACTATGAATTTGTAAAACAAAAAATATCTTTTTTTTTTTTTTTATTCATTTATTTTTTGTATTTACAATCTGTACAATTTTGAGCTTCAGCGCCTGAGAGGCATTATCGAAGCAAGTTGGCAACTTTACATTATATTGTATAAAACCTTCATTTAAATAAACTAGTAAATAAATAATTTGTTCA
Source organism: Thecocarcelia acutangulata (assembly GCA_914767995.1). Taxonomy (NCBI): domain Eukaryota; kingdom Metazoa; phylum Arthropoda; class Insecta; order Diptera; family Tachinidae; genus Thecocarcelia; species Thecocarcelia acutangulata. Next base: position 86,396,477 of record OU612097.1, on the reverse strand, counting down.
TATATTAAACAATAGAACTTTTATATATACGGACGGGTCTAAAACAAATGAAACTGTATCTTATGCGGTTACTTCAGAAGACAGAGTGATCTCCACCTCCTTACTTCCTAGTTACAGTTCAATATTTTCTGCAGAAATAGTAGCTATTTACAAAGCTATTAATATCTGTGCAAAACGAGGGGAATACGCTATTTGTACCGACTCATTATCATCAATACAAGCTATTGCCAGCATCAATAAGAACAACTTCTATGCAAACAGTATAAGAAATTCTCTTATTGAACATTTTCCAAAATATGTCATCATTTGGATACCCGGGCATTCTGGTATAAATGGTAATGAGTTTGCGGACTACACTGCCAAACAAGCAACTAATACTCCATTAATAGGAACCGTCAACAGAAATCTTTCACACTTGAAAGAAAACGCAAAGAGAGAAACTTCCAAGCACATTCTAAATGTAATATGGAGGGAAACAAACGGCTGGCAATGAATATCAAAAAGAATAATATTGTCACATGGGTAACTAAAGTCAATAATATTAATCGCCGGGATATGTCAAAACTTATAAGACTCCGATTAGGTCATACTTCAATGACCCAAAAGCATATAATGGAAAAAGTAAATCCTCCTATCTGTGACTGTGACAATATTAGTCCCCTCACCATATCTCATATACTGTTACACTGCCATAAATTCCAACAATACAGACAAAACACATTTTTAAATAAGAGCCCTCTAACTCTTCTAGCAACACCATCTGATCAATCAATCAGACAAATTTTGCAATTCCTTAAAATGAGCAAACTATACAACGAAGTATAAAAAAAAGTATATATATTTTTGCTGCAAGTACTTACAATAGTTATGTATTTATGTAATTGATTTATACATTATACGATAATGTACAATGTAACTTATATATCCAAATATATTTAAGTTTAGAATGAATATTCATAACTTAGTTAAGCTTAAGGCCTAGTCGCTATAGCTTTTGATATTTAGTATTTACATTAATGTACTTACTAAACTGTAAATAAATAGATAAATAAACGGAAAAAAATGAAAAAGGTTAACAAACAAAATAAAAAAAATGGTTAACTAAATAAATATTAATTAAATATTTCCATCTAGATTTATAATATTATGTAAAAAACTTTTGAACATTTTGCAAAAGAAATTTCTTAAGGTTTTTCTTACAAAGCGATATTCTAGTCTCAGATATTAAATTCAGAGGCAAACGGTTGAAGTTATGACTGCCAATATATTCTACACGTTGTTTAGTAATTTCCAATCGACGTCTTGCAACCAAAAGGTTATTGTTGTTTCTGGTATTTATCTGATATTGATTTCTTTGGAATTCAATTGTGTGATGACCAATCTTGTTGATGCATTTGAAAACGTAGATTAATAAATTCATCTTATATATAGCACACTGATTTATATGTATCTTTATATAATGATGCTGTTGGATATGTGTAAGGTAAATTGTAAACCTATTTCAACGCTTTATTTTGAATGCCCTGTAATGACTTTAGTTCAATAGTATTCTTATATCCATTAATTAAAGGTAAATTACTTTTTACCAATGAGTTGTATATTAAAAGCTTCGTCTTTGTGTTGAATTTGTTTTTAATTTGTATAAAAGCCCTATCGCTTGCGAAGTTTTTTGCTTTAAACCAGATATTTAATGGTACTGGTTTCCTCCACTTCTGTGCCATCAACGTGTATAGTAAAATTGGAATTATTTTGAAAATAAGGTTTAAATCTTATAAGACGTGTCTTATTCGCATTTAAAAATAATTTATTTATTCTTACAAATTCCGATATCAATGTCACATCCTTTTCAGCATATGCCTTAGCAACAGTTTCATATTTGAATGGATGTAATAAACAAATATCATCAGCATATATGAAGATTCTTCCAAAAGTGCTAATATTTTTTATGTCATTTATGTATATGGAAAATAGTAGTGGTCCCAGTACACTCCGTTGAGGTAGACCATGTTGAACAGCTTCAAGATTACTTTTAAATGCATTAATTTGACCGATTAGTCAAATAATTTTTCAATAGCAACATTTCTTTTCCACAAAGTCCATAGCTTTTATTTGCATTCCCCATCACAATCCATATTTGAAAAACCTTTAAGAATTGCATTTGAAACCAAATAGAGAATAAATGAATTTTTCAATTTGAAAATAACTTCCCCTTTTCATTGAGAATACTATGTTTTTCAATTTGATTTGGTTTGGTTTTTCGTTTCAAAAAAAGGTTTGATTTCAAATAATTTTCAATTTTAAATCGAACCTTAGTGTTTGTTGGGCAATAGCAAATGTACAGGGTGGCTCTAAATTTCCAAAGGAATTGGAGTTCCATATAAAGATTTAAACACATAGACCACAGCAGACTTCACAACTTCACGACAGCAAATGCTGCAACCGGCAATTGTAGTTGTGAAGGCGATTACTGAAATTTTTTGAACACGGCAGCAACATAAATTCATTTGAATAAAAGTATACTTCAGTGTGGCTACCTCGGAATTTTTAGCTTTACAAAATTCCATTGTTTTACAGAACGAATTGATGTAATTCTTCATGATTCTCTCTAAAAAAGGCCTTAAAATCTAGAAAAAAAAAACAAATTAATTAATAAAAAAAATAATAAATAGCTTGTTTTCTATGTTTTCCAGCTATCTATATGTCGACATTTCATAGGAACTACCCTAATCATCAGTAGACTTTGAAAATTTTTGAAAGATATTCTCAAACATTCAACTTTATAGCCCAACAATCTAAATACATTGTTGAGAATTTAAAAAGAAAAATGCTCTAATAATATCTGTCAAAACTCATAAACAACTTAATTAAAAAAGCTTTTGTTTGCTACGCAAAGTTCAGGTTAGGCGAGTCTTAAAAGTTGAAAATATAATCTCTTGATTTTTAATGGCAACAATATTAAAATATTGAATATTTATATCGAATTTTTCAATATTTGAACAAAAATGATTAGACTCGGGAAAGAAAAATGTATTTTTATAAATTATAAAATTGTTCGTCGAAGATATGCAATTAAAACTACTCAAATGAAATATCTGGTATATATCTAAAGAGACCAATAAACTATGCAAATGACAAAATTTTGCGTTACCCAACACAAACATTCAAAATGTTTGCACAAAAATCGTGCAAACATGCTTCAACAACGCTAAATATTTGTACAAATATTTTTGCATGCTTGGTAAGCTGTTTGTGTAGTTTGTTTGCCGCTTAACTAGTTCTTTTAAAAAATTAGGCATTCTTATTTTGAGGATAAATATGTATGGACATATTTAACAGTAGAACAAATAAATGTATTAATTTATTTAAAAGTCCATATAAATTTTGTTCTTTTATTATGCTTTATTAGAAAATAAAATATTTCCAAGAGCAAAATTTTTTTATTACATATTTTTTTTATACATTGGTCACACTGTTTTTATTTTGTAGTCAACAAAAATAGAAATTAGTTTAATTCGAGTGAGGCAAAAAAATCAGCATGGACAACAACCTGCAGTAGTGTCGTCTTGCTGTCTAAATGCATGTATTTTATATTGACATATTGAAGTCGGTTGTCTGCTGGCTTCAATGTGTTTATTGCTTAACTGTGTTATTATAGTTTTTTGTTTTTCATTTCCTTTCAGTATTTTGTAGAAAGACTTGGGATAGTTAAAATAAAACAGTACCTGGTTGCAACAACAAGGGCAGAAAGAAACCTTATTGGTGCCAGCAGATGACCAACGGTGCTTATGTTTGACTATAGTGAATATGTACAGAAGATTAATCGGAAATAGGGCCTCTCACAAAAGTCACTGTAGTGAATGCTTCATACAATATGAAGGTTGCATAGAATATTTTTACTTGTTCCAGCGACACAATGGCTCATTAACGCGCCCCAGTCACTTCAAATTGCTTCCTTTTGGATTATTTGCAAGAAAAATACCATTAAGAAAGATCCAGCAATTAAAAATATTAAATTAAAAAAAAAAAAAAATAATTGAAATTCTTTCTTGGCTGAAAGTGGAATCGAACTTATAACCTTACAAAAAAAAATTATCCAATATTCAATAAAAAAATTTGACTATTTAATATTTATACAGGGTGTCCGTCGGGCAGGTATGCTACTTTGTTTTGCCGCTGTTTTGGTAAATATTAGCCTTGGCTGTTCATATTTGGCAGTCGTGAAATAGACACGTGGCAAATTTATTATGGAAAAATATTCGTGTTTTAATCGTTGAAACATTTTATCAAAATCAATCATTAATTGTCATGAAAAAATCAGAATGAGTGACGGACGAGGCATATTTTCATTTAAATGGTTATGTGAATACTGGTAAGCGGAGTAGTCTGGAAAATGGAAGACCCTCAAATTATTCATCAGTTACCTTTGCATCCATTGAAGCATTACTTTACCTCTTTGAAAATAAAAACGGCGTAAAGGTAAGAGTGAATGGAGAGCGATATCCTGAGACCATTTAAAACTTTTTAACGCCACAAATGCATACTTTGGGCTTAATTAACATGTGGTATCAACAACACAGTGCATTATCGTATACAGTCAAAATAACAAAAGAATTACTGTTGAAAGAAAATATAAGATTTTATAAAAAAAAATCTCTTGTCTGGGAATTTAGTCCACAAAACAAATGTAAAGTTTAAATAAACCAATCGCTCAGACTGTTTTTGATTCGTTTTTGTTTTACTTGCTGCATAGTGCGAAACAAAATGATATGCAATGTTTCAGGTTGTCGATTCCTAGTCCTTAAATCTTGACCTTGAGCTGTTGTGTTGCTTTGAAAAATATATAATTGAGTATGTTTAGAAAATTGTTGGCTTCTTATTTTTTTCTCGTTTTTCTTCCTCTTGAAAACCACATGTTCTTTTAATTCTAGTTCCTTAGAATCATAGTTTTATTAAAATAAAAAAATTAAAGAAATGGCAAACTCCATGGTAAAACAAAATAATATATTAGCAAGAAACCTCCCTCTCCTTTAAAATAAAAATTTTGTTAACCAAATGCAACCTTTTTCCAATAAAACCGCACATATTTTTAACAATTGACTGATTTTTAATAAAGCAAAGTCCGCAAATCCATAACAATATTGCTCAAGTGGAAATCACTTGCTAATTTGTTGCATTAAAACTGAACAAAAATCAAAAAACGATATCCCAAAAACACAATAAAAAATAACAAGACTATTCAAATTGGAAGAGGCCTAATCAATTAAATATTAACAAAAGGATTTAATTAATTGTTTTTCTTCTAAACCTCAACAGAAATCTTTACATAAGGAACAACTTAATCATTTTCTTAGCTTAATAATTTCTTTAAACCAAACAGAGTTTCTAGCTAAATAAATTGTTATACAGCACAATAAATATGTATATACGGTATTCAAAGGGTTGTCATAAAGTTATAAGTCTTAAAATTTTAGTATGAAAAACATGAATACTGTGAGCATTCTGACATAAATTATTTTAAATTTGAGTCAGCTGAGTTGTTTACGGTTTAGTTACTTCAAACTCCGTTTAAAAACTTCTTTGTTTCAAGCAATATTAAAATATTATGACATTATGCGTGATATGACACTGTGAGTCCCCCAATAATTTTAGTGTGTTTATTTACCATTACAATGTAGCGCTGTCAAATAAGATTACTTTTACCAATTTTTAAAAATAATTAATTTATTTTTACAATTCAATTCCTTATTTGCAAATAACATTTGCGTTTAAGTAAATATGGTCGACTTCCTTAACGCAAGTTGCAATGCATAATTTAAAAAAAATTCGTATGCAATACTAAACACGTCTTAAGTACAACCTTGCGGTGCAGAGAAATTTTTTACATTTAATCGGCATTAAGGAACGTTAGGAACTATTATAAAAAAAAAATGTCAAACACATGTTATAAAATTGAATAAATTTTTTTTTGAAAAATGGAGGTAACACAAAATTATTTATTCATTTTGTTGACAAGTGCTGAAGACTTATCTCAGGCTAAACTTTTAAAAAATATTGATTTGATAAAGAAACTTATTAAAAAGGAAAAAAAAGAAACAATTTTTATTAAGGATAATAAAAATCCCGAAAAGAGAAGTCATCAAATATATAAATTTTTGGAAAAAAAATAAAAATGATGCGCGATTCTGACAGCTGATGCTCATTAAAATGAGTTGCCAAACGGTTAGGAACATCGGACGTTGCCAGAATGTTTACGAATGCGCTTACGATGTGTATGCATTGTAAATATGCATTGCAACTTGCATTTAGGAAGTCGGCCTATATTTCTAATTTGTTAAACTAATATTAGCTTCACTTGTATGTTTGTAACTCTCACCCCCTAACGTAACCCCTGACGTATGAGTGATCATTCCATCAATAAGAATAAAATGTATATCAGTGTTGCCATTTTAGTGCGAAAACTGAAAAAGACGTCTTGCTTTCGAAATTATTCCGGGGAAGTGACAGGATTTTGCCCATTTCCGAAGCCAAAAAAATTTCTTATACGGAATTGAGGGGAGTTTCGAGTTTTCCGAAGGTGATTTTGGTAACTCTTAAAACAATAAAAACCGATTCACCAACCGGTTCTAAACCGGTTTTTAATATACAGCGTGCGTTTTTTCCATGCAATGTATATCCGAACTTTTAACTGTCATTTTGAACCCGGTTATACGGATAATTATCTGGCTTTCGCCAGTTCGTATATCTTTCAAAAATCAATGACATCGTAAGGCCAAAAAAAGCATATTTTAAAACGTGTTTGTCTATTAATTATATACACGGAAAAAAATATGGTACAAAAAAATCAACGAAATTTTTGTCTGAAAAAATAGTTTGTATGCATCTACAAAAATATCAAAAAAATAACTTTGAATGTCGTATTTTGTTTTTGTTTAAAAAATTGCTGTTTTCGATCAATAATTATTTTTACTAAACTTTTGCTTGAATCCACGAATTGATTTCAAAGTCCGCATTCAAACAATTTATTAATTGATTCAACGAATTTCGTTACTGAATATGAAAAAAAAATTTTTTTGTGTAGATACTTATATACACACATTTATTTATCTTAAACTAGTACTCACGGAATGACCTCCACATATGCAGTGCATTGTACTAAGACGACGAACGTGTGTTGCGTAAAAATATATGGATTGCGTGAACAATGAACCACCCAATATAGTAGATGTAAAACAGAGGAACGTGGCATTGATTCAGTGAGTCAATAGAGTTGGATATCCTACTGTCACGGACAGACTTTTTCGCTCTCCCTTGCACACGATCGAGTAAACTCAAAATACAATTTGAGACACCGGCCTAAATATGAGAGTTGTATTATATTTTCGATATAGGTGGTATAAATAGCAGACAGACCGGATGGTCTGTCTGAATGCTTCTTTAGAGACCTGAGAATTTTTTTTTTATCTGGGACCAGTACTCAGGGGATGGCCCTTACATATGCAGCGCATTGTACTGGAACTAGGAAAATAGGTTATGATGAGGAGAAAAGAGGAAGTAGTGTTCGTGGAGGTTTAACTTTAACAAAATTGTGTTCAGTGCAGTGAATATCACACTGAATTTGCATTCTAACCAAGAACATCGAAGGCAACCGATTCAATCCCTAATATCTACCCCATACATGAGTACAGATAAAGCACAGCATTTACGATCATGAGTTTGTGACGATCCTGTTTTTACGACCTCTTTAGGAGATTAAAAAGAAGATCATTACCCAGTAAGTTATTCATATTTTGTCTCTTGTCACCGATCTTGGATAGAACGATCCAATAATTAGATGAGTGCTGCCGTCATCTAGAAAAGACTTGGTAGGGTTAGAAATTGCATATAGAAGGTCATTAAGAAAAATAAGAAATAGGAGAATAGAACTGAGCCTTGCTATACCTCTTAATTAATGCTAAGCCCATGTAATGAAACCTCATTTAAAAATAACTCGTATAGTGCAATAGCTGAGCAAGCTCGATATAAATCAACAAATATTATCAGCGACACCTCAAGTAATGTTTAATTAATTTTTCCAAAACAACAAGATGGTTTTGAAATTTTTGCAACTTTTCTTAAATTTCTTTATTTATATTTTTAGTTACTTTTAACAACGAATAATTGGTTCCACATCTAATGTTGTTTTGTTATTTCGTAGAAAAATATAATAAAAAAACTTTCACTTTATTATTGTTGTGCACTTTTGTACGTTAAATTTTAATAGCTTTTTTTCAAACTCTTACATTTTATTTACCATGAGTACTCGTATGTGCTGCCGCAAAGATGCAGTGTGCTGCATAGCACCTTCTTAGATGGTTAACACATAAAAATGGTATCTAAGCAGAGAGCATCGCTTGCATGGGCAACATTCGCAAGGAAGCGCAAATAGAAGGAAAGAAACAAAAATTTAATTGAATAATAAAAATCAAGACGAGGAGCGTAGCGTAGTATATCAGCTATTTTTAAGTTTTGCTGCACCCAGAAAAGAGAAGAAGAAGAAAAACTAAAAACAACAAAAATGTCATTAAAAGAGCAGTTGTTTTTCTTTATGGCTGGTTTGATATGTGACAACAATAACAGCCAAAATGATACATACATATGTATGTATGTGCATTGGACTTTATTTTCTATGTAGTGCAGTTAATTAAACAAAAAGTACTTAAAATTGCTGTTGTTGTGGCTTATGCGCTTTCTGTTGCTTTTTAAACGATTGTATTATTTTTTTTTATAAAACAATACTTCAAAAACATTTTTAAGGTTTTCTGTGAGTACATCATTTTATACTGCTGTGGAAAAGTTGACGGCATCGTTGGTTTAAATTTTTCGAAAGCCTATTTAAGTTTGTTAGATTGCATGGAATGCCTGGCTAATTGGGACTGCAAGCAAATGGTCAAATAACGAGCTACTAATCTCCTGAAGCAGTTTTTTGTAGTAATATATTCAAATATTTCCCATTTTCTGAAATCTTGTTTCCAGAGTTAACCAATTTCTACTTCTTTGTGTTCACTTTCCTTTCGTCTTAGCAGTTCTCACAAAAATCTTGATATGAACGGCGGCGCTTGACTATCTTGTCTTTTGGAGTTTGCGCTGTTAGGACTCCGGGTGCTAGCTAAATAAAATATTCGCTATTACAACATAAAGCATTAAACACAATGAAGTCAGCAGACAACCGACTGCAATATGTCAAACATAAAATACATGCATTTAAATGTTTATTTAGACAACAGCAAGACGACACGACTGCAGATTGTTGTCCAAGCTGATTTTTTTGCCGCACTCGAATTAAACTAATTTCTATTTTTGTTGACTACAACATAAAAACAGTGTGAAAGGAAAAATATATGTAATAAAAAATGTTGCTCTTGAAAATATTTTATTTTCTAATAAAACATAATAAAAGAACAAAATTTATATGGACCTTTAAATAACTTAATAAATTTATTTGTTCTACTGTTGAATATATGCATACATATTTATCCCCAAAATAAGAATGCCTAATTTTTTAAAAGAACTAATTAAGCGGCAAACAAACTACACAAACAGCTTACCAAACGTGCAAAAATATTTGTACAAACATTTAGCGTTGTTAAAAGGCATATTTGTTTGTTTGTACATATATTTGAAGCATGTTTGCACGATTTTTGTGCAAACATCTTGAATGTTTGTGTTGTCTAATGCAAAATTTTGTCATTTCAAAGAAAATTTTGCACAATGAAGTGATGGAAGAAGAAGCACACAGAAGGAATCATAACAAGTTTATTTGTTGGAATTTTTAATGTTGTATAAAAGTTTACCTTCTTATAAAGATTATATAAATAGAATTTCAAGAAGTAAACTTCATATGGCGTAAAACAATCATTGAAAAAAAAAATTTATTAATTTGTGTTTGTATTTGTGTTGTTTATGTGCAAACGGAAAAAGCGTGTTTGCATAGTTTATTTGTTTCTTTAATAACTGGTATACTTCATTTAAGTAGTTTTAATTGCCTAATTTTGTCGAATAATTTATAATTTATATAAATTTTTCTTTCTTGAGTCGAATCATTATTGTCCACATTTTGAAAAATTCGGTAGAAATTTTCAATTCTCTAATATTGTTCTCATTATAAATCCAAAGATACTCGTATGTCCTATTATATTTTCAACTTAAGACCCGCCTAACCTGAGTTAAGCGTAGCAAACAAAAACTTTTTTAATTAATTAGTTCTTTTAGATTTTAACGCCTTCAGAGGAAACTTTTTTTATGAAGAATTGATATAAACAGAACTCGTTCTGTAAAACAATGGAATTTCGTAAAGCTAAAAATTCCAAGGTGGCCACACTGAAGTATACTTTTCTTCAAATGAATTTATGTTGCTGCCGTGTTCAAAATATTTCAGTAGTCGTCTACACAACTACATTCGCCGGTTGCAGCATTTGCTGTCGAGAGTTCTGAAGTCTGCTGTGGTCTACATGTTTAATACTTCATAAATATTTTTAAATGCCCCTAGCATTTAATGGAAAAGCTTCATAAAAAATTTGCAAAAATAAAAAAAATAAATAAAAATTAGTATGATAAGTAATAAAGAAACATCTAACACTACGTTTAAGCATTAAACACATAGACAACAGCAGACTACACGACTTCACAACAGCAAATACTGCAACCGGCAATTGCAGTCGTGTAGGGCACCACAGAATTGTTTTGAACACGGCAGCAACATAAATTCATATTCAAAAAACTATATTTCAGTGTGGCCACCTAAGAGTTTTTAGCTTCACAAAGTTTGTTGATTTACAGAACAAGATCTGTTGATATCAAACTTTCATGAATAAGTTCTTCTGTCTAAAAAGTAACGTCTTAAAGAGATAAAAAGTTTAACTTTAATTAAAAAAGTTTTCGTTTACTACGATTAATTCAGACTCAGAGATGGGCCTTCAAAGTTTAAAATATAATTGGATATAACTTTTGATCTATAATGGGAATAGTGTTAAAGAAATTAAACTTTACGACAATTTATCGAAGTTTTCAAAACGGAGACCAAAACTCTCTTAAAATGTTTTATAAAAAGTATGGAATTAGAACTACTTGTACGTGATGTAAAATGAACTGGTATATACATATGTATCTAATCACATCCTACTTATTTCATAAAATTAAGATTTCTTGTTTTGAGTCTAATGACCTTATTCATAAAAAATATTGTACGTTTATTAAACTGTTATTTGACAAATTTCTACAGAAAATGTATCAAATAAGTGTTTACTAAAAATATAATATATATTATGAATACGGCCGTAAGTACGTATGCGTATATTTAACAATAGTACCAACAACAATTTATTTAAACAGCATTTAAATTTTTTTGTTATTTTGTATTAAATAAGAAAATAAAATATTTCCGAGAGCTAAATTGTTTTTATACTCTTTGGTCACACTGTTTTTATTTTGTAGTCAACAAAAATAAAAATTAGTTTAATTCGACTGCGGCAAAGAAATCAGTATGGACAACAACCTGCAATCGTGTCGTATTGCTGTTGTCAAAGAAAAAATGTTCGCATTTAAATGGATGTATTTTATATTTGACATATTGAAGTCGGTTGTCTGCTGGCTTCAATGTGTTTAATACTTTACATGTAACAGTGCTTGCATGAAAGTTGCACGTATTATCAATAATAATATCAAAAAAAAAATACTCAGGTTTCCTGCAAGTCGCTTTAGTGTGTAAGCAATAAAAGCCGGGGCACGTTGAGTTCGTCGTATATTAAACGTTGTCTTTTTCAACTCGCAAAGTGAACGCCAGCTAAAAAAAGGTGTTACCAACTTAAAGTTGCATGCGTTCACAAAAAACACCCTTTATATGTATATGCATATTTATAAACATGAAATGTTCCCCCCTTAAATTTTGTAATCTAGTTGGCTAGGCAATGAAAGTATTCAATAATCTATTACAAACAAATAAATTAACTTTCTTACTTTCTTTTCATTCCCTCTGTCATGCTTCATGCATTTCTCTGGCAAAGCAACAAGAGAAATATTTATGAATTCTCGGAAATCTACTGTCAAAATCTTTTAAGTAAAATATGTCATAAGTCATTTGTCTTTCTGACAATTTATTGTTTTTTTACAAAATATTTGCTTGCAGTTATTACATTACAAAGCCTTTTCCTTTTTTGTAAATAATATTCAATAACAGTGAAACTGCTGCAAGGCAAACTCCAAAAAAATAAAATAATTTTATATTTTCTTTACACATCCTATAGTTATATTAGAATACAGGAAAATAAAATATCATTGGAAATAAAACATTATTTACTCATATGATAATATGGAAATTTTCGGTGTTGACACTATCGGTGCCTTGCTTTATGCTCTTTTGAGAATGTAAAGCAGCAACTTGGAAAAATTGTTATTGCTTGTATATTTCGAGGAAAAAAAAACCTAAAAATAATAAAAATTAGAAACATATGAAAAATTTGTATGTATATATGTATGTGAGCATTAATTTGATTATTATTCATTCCTGCTATCAATTGTGTTGTAAGTCATTTGTCTTTTGTTATTTTTTATGGAAACTATTGTTGCATTAAACAAGTAAATTTGTTTTCATATCTTGTCTTTGTGTATGAAGAAGGCATTTTACCTGCCCAATTGGCCAAGTAGTTGAGGGCGATAATTGTGTTTGGTAGCCAGGTTTCAACAATTTGCAATTTATTTGGGATAAGGAAGTTGGACTACTTTGCTTAAAGCTTTAATCGAAGACTAACAAATAGGGCTATGGTTGAATCAAACAGAAAATGCGATTATAAATCTCCCAGGGTAAACAAATTATAATAGTAGATGTGGAAGACATAAAAATTGAAGTTAATGGTTTGATTTCCGTATTTTATTTTGTTCATTGTATAAATACATCCATTGGATAAGTACAGCTGGTCATACTGAGGATGGGGAAGCCAATTGGGTAATGATCGATCACTGGTTAACAAGCAAGTAAATCAAGCTCAAGTTAATGGCGCCCTTCAAACCATGAAAATTCGGCCTTGGAAAAAATCTTGGAGCCAAAAGTCCCATCATCAGTGTGGCCAGCTTTGCATTTTCTTTAGGGTGCTATATTTTTGATAAGTGTATAAAAAAATACTAGATAAGGTGAATATGAACTCTGAAGGTAAGTACAACATAAAAAATTCATGCAAAAATATAATCTTTCTCAATGTAAACTGAAAATTCAAATGGTGCTTAAAAGCAGCAGATCATGACGCGTCATGACCCGAGTTCGACTACGAAACAGCTAGTTGTCCCCCAGCTAAAGATTTGATTATTATTTTTATTGTCTTCTTCAATCAAAAATTATTGATCACAGCAAATTTGTATTGAAAAAAAATCCTTCTTAAGAAAAAACTTAAGAAAGGATAAAAACTTGAACTATAACCTGTTCAATAAATGTATTTACAAACCAAAAAAATTTAATTTTAGAACTATAAAGTTCAACAAAAATTCAAAAAATTAACATTTACATCTCTGGGTACGCAGAATATTAAAATATAAAAATATGTATAACTTTTTGTTTTCAATTCTTCTTTTTTCTTTTGTTCTTTTTTTCTATTTATTACTATTTTTTTTTAATTATATAATTAAAACCTGAAAATTATGTCACGGAGCGATTTACAACTGAACACAGAACCACAATACGAGTTAAGTATTATTGTAATTGTGAATGAAATAATAACACTCACTACTTCTTCTGCAAACACAATGTCAGATTGATTTATTTACGCTTGTTTAATTTAATCACTTTTCGATTCGCATAATTCGCCTTTGCTATCTCTTAAATTTTCAGAACTCCAGGAGTTTTAACGCTGATTTTTGTTATATCTAGAAAAATGTTCTCCAAGCTTTTTATGTATTAAACACTTTCAAGACTGCAGGCTACCTTCTACAATCTGTCAATACCAGAAAGTCCCCCTGAGGAGGAACGGTAGAAGTTCCCCGTTTTTATATAAACAAAACTCTTCTAGCAGACTATTACGGCCCGGATCATGGTTGAGATGCGTACCTTAGCTGAAACGTTCTGGCTCTGACCTAAACCTTAATTGCAGGAAATTGAATCAGTTGACCTTCTAACTTTGGTGCATGCCGACTTTCGGGGGTTAATAACAGCAGAGATAATGTTTTCTTGCAACCTGTTGTGTAAGGATCCAATCAGAAATGATGATTAGACGAGTGAGTTGGCTAGGGACTGACTCTAATAGACCCATACGCGCTGCCCTTTATTGATTGTCTATTGCGACCCGTGGCATCCTTGCGACCTTGAAAATCGTATCGTGAATGATACGCCCCATAGAGTTTGTTCATTATCAGATAAGGCCGCCAAGGCAGGAGCTGATGTAAATGAATGACACATGACAAAAAAATAATATGTAGTTGTGTTTATATGAAATTGATTATATGTAATAACAACACAACTGTGAAAATGATTTACATCAGTACCTGCCTTAACGGCCTAACCTGATGGTGGACCAATTCCACGGAGTGAATTTTTCACGATTCACCACCGCCCCCGTGTGGCTTGCTAGGCTTTCACAGGTAGCAATTCTTGTCATATGATTGCGGTCATATGAACAACTTCTTGTTGAGGAGTTCGGGCTTTCTAATCCCTCATGTATGCAATTTCCTACCAATCAATGGAGGACAAGGCTTAATGAGGTGGTAGGCCGAAGCCCATTAAGAGCATCAGCCCTTAAACCAACTCACCCGTCAATCATCACCACTGGTTCCTTACAGTACACGTATCTGTTGTATAGGCAACAGATCCTCGGGAGATTGTTAGCCCTCGAAAAAAGCCACCACCAAACAATTATCAAGGATACTAATACTCCCTAACACTAACGTTTCAGCCAAGGTAGGCACCTCAACCATGATCAGCCCGGGTGGAACCGCAAGCAGAACTTCCCGGGGGCCATGCTGATCCCCGTTCTGCCAATTTATACCCTTGGTAAGGGTTTCGGAAGCCAACACAACATAAGTCATGTGGCTTCCTAGAGTTTTGTTTGCCGCCCCAAACGAAGGAACCCTTCCCCTCTTTTCCCCGAAAAACAGAGCGCCTAAGTTAGGAACACGGCATGGCAAAACCTGTTCCCCGGGGGGAATAACAACAACACAGCAATACGACTACAGAACTACAATTAGCTGTCACCAATTTAAACTAACTTCTAATTTTACTGGTGATGTTAAGCAGGTCAGTACCGCCAATGTTGTATAAAACCTAAAATAAATGGTAATAAGATAAATGTTCTAAAAAAAACGTAAAAAACTAATTGGTACACTGAAAGGGAATAAGCAGATGCTACTAAATACTTTAGCAAAAAAATGGAATGCCTGCGTCAAGGAGGTGGTGATAAAAATAAAAAGATTATCTGTAAATTACGTCGCTGGCACCTCTAACAAAATTAAGTAGCGGACTACTCCGCGGCAATTAATGCTGGCGACACTTGTAGCCAGTAGTCTGCTGCTTTGAATGCGCTTAGTGCATAATTTTTAAAAATTGTTGGTTAGTGATGCCACTACTCGTTACAGCGAACAACTCGGACAAACAATCAAGTGGCAAGATATAAAAAGAATAGTAGCAGTTTGCGATAAATTAATTTTGATTTTCTTTTTTAATAAATCTTATTTTTTTCTATTGAAGTAGGTGCGCGTTTTTTTAATATATAGCGATAACTAATGGTATATGTGTGAAAATAAAAAATATAGATCAGATGTTTATTATGCTGCTGTCGCTTCTAACATAATTATATAGCTGGCTCTAATGCGATAATTATATCTAACGACATATGTAGCATAGTAGCTGGTAGTGGCGTGGAGTCTGTAATATAATTAATGCATCATCAAACTTTCTAAGCAAGGAAAGTGTTTAAGTGATTGATTTTGGGATCAATTTTTTACCCAAGACACCAACCAGGTGTAAATAAAGGTTATAAAAAACATGTTGTTTCATGAGGAATAGTGGTATTTTTTTATACGTTTCCATAAATCACAGACATTTTAGTTGGATCCATATCTATTGATTTCAAGTTGGAACTGGTTTCCTCGTAGAATTATATAAAACCTAGATATTTATGAAACTAACTGGCCAGTACGATCACCCGGCTCATTTCGCAGTTAATTTTCAGCATCTTTGCGGTCGTTTGAAGAAACGAGTATATGTGCATAAGCCTGAGCCAGTCCTTGAGCTCAACGTTAACACTTTTGCCGAAATTCGAGTGCCCCCGCCCCAAATGTTCTAATGTGTTTTCGAAAAAGTTATTAAGGGAGTTTGAGAAGCTGAAAATAAGAGTAATTAAGTGGCATTATTTTACTTAGTGTAAATTTCCATAAGGTATTATGACCTAAATGCAAGAATTAAGTTAATTCGATAAACTATAAATGTATGAATTACGAAAATTAATATGGAAAGATTTATCTTCCTTTATAAAAAAAAGCTTGAAAATAATAAATGTATACGAAACAATAAAGCAAATCAATAATAGTGTTACATTTTTTGCCTCTAAAGACGCTTTTGCGGATTCTTTAATTACAAATGGAATAATAACTCACACACTTGATACCACTGTGCAACAAAATAGTAGATTTGCTTACTTTGACTTATGACTGTCTTGCGCAAAGCTTAAAAATCTGTCTGATGGCCATCGGCCCGCCTACTTTACACGTCTTTATCAGTTTCCGCAATTGACATAAACTTTCTAGCTATTCATAATTCTAGACCCAAATGTATTTTTTACGCATATACACATTCAAACACATACTTGCAAACAATAAGCAAAGTCGCAACATCATTTGTAGTTGATTTACTTGGAACTTTACGTACTTTAAATCATATATGTTTGTTTGTTTGTGTATTATGTTTTTACTTTTATCTTGTTTCTATGAATGGTGTTGTGCATTTATAATAAGCAGCTCAACAGCTGCACACTGGGTTAGATTTGACAAAAATTCGTAACAATAGAAATAATTTTCATGTAGGTGAGCTTGACGTTCTGAAAATCTTATGATTGATGGCATAACAAACATTCACTGATTTCTTATGATTTCACATCAAAAATAAAATTTTTTTATCTCTTAAAATTCAATAGGTGCTTATATACCACTTTTTTATTTTTTTTATGCTTCATCTGTACTCATGGATGGTATAAATATTGAGGAATCGGATGACCTTGGAGTTCTTGGAATGAAGATACAGTGTGATGTTCGCTGGACAGAACACATTTTTCATGTCTCTAAAGAAGCATTTAAGTACCTTGGTTTTTTGAAACGGTGTAAGATGTACTTCACTCCATCCAACCTCCTTACTATTTATACCACCTACATCCGACGACCGAAAATGGAATACAACTCTCATGTTTGGGCCGGTGCCTCAAAGTCTATTTTGGAGTTACTCGACCGTGTGCAGGAGAGGGCGAAGAAGCTTATCGGTGACAGTAGGGTATCCAACTCTATTGACTCACTGGAGCATCGACGCAGTGTGGGGTGCGTTACTCTGTTCTATCGTTACTACAGTGGATTTTGCTCTGACGAGATTATGGATCTTGTTCCCGAAACTCGCACATTTTTATGTAGCACGCGCACATCCTCTAGAGCTCATACATTTGTGGTTGATTGCCTGGGGAATCGCACTACGCATTACAGAGAGAATTCGTTTTTTGGCCGTACGCTTCGTCCATGGAATAAGTTGCCTGCAGACGTGTTTCCTGTCTGTTATAACGTTGGAAAGTTCAAGTCAAATGTTCACAAACACTACTCCCTCTTTCCCCCTCCTCATAACCTATTTTCCTAGTTCTGGTCATCCAAGCTAAAAAAAAAAAAATATTCGACTTTTTAAACTCGCATTTTTAAACAACCGTTCTTAAAGAAAAAATAATAATAATAGAAATTTGTTCACGCCTGATGACTAGATACAACTCAGCATTTAACAGAAAGCATGCTAAGAAATCAACATTTTTTGATTTGCCATCAAGCATCGCCAGCGTCGCATATTTATTCTTACAAATATTTTCACATTCACTATTACCATGCTAATTAAGAATTTTCATCGTGTGTAGCCAGTTTAAAAAATACAATTCTTGTTTGCAAACTTTCGAGTTCCGTAATGGGTTATACAGAACCTGCAGATGAAACGATAAAAATAGCACTAAAATCACTGCTGATATTTATTTATAATAAAACCAAATTTATTTTATATTGAAAATAAAAGTATTTTGCACAATGATTCTTTATTCAATTCAATAACTTATTAGGCAAAGTTTTCTCTAAGTCTGTGGGTCAAAATCAGTTTTAAAGAAAGGGAAAGGCATATATGTATATGCATCTTTATTTTGCTGGCAATTGTTTTTGTTTCCTGCTTTTAACACAGCCAGTAACTTTGTGTTTAGCTAAAAAATAAAAACAACAAGTAAGAGTGTAGTATATTCGGCTGGGCCGAATCTAAAATACCCTTCACGATAGTCACGAATATGTATAGTATATTAAAAATGTGACCTAAATATGCTCGGTTATATATGAACCGATATCGGATTTTTCTATTTTCTGTATTTTAGTAACCTTCTTTTATAACGAGAATTGCTTTCCAGCAAAAAAAAAAAAAAAAAAAAAAAATTTTAATGGAAAAATCGGTTCAGGCTATATCTCGGGTATATATGGACCGATATCGAAAATTTTAATTTTCCATATTGATATAACCTTATATCATTACCAGAACTGCTTTTGAGCACAACAAATTGTTTAAGTTCGCTTACGCGATATTTTCATGAAAAACCCGGTTTAGGCTATATCTCGGGTATATATGGACCGATATCAGAAATTTTAATTTTCTCTATTTTCTTAACCTTCTTTTATAACAAGAATTGCTTTTCAGTAAAAAAAAAATGTTATTGGAAAAATCGGTTCAGGCTATATCTCGAGTATATATGGACCGATATCGGATTTTTTCATTTTCCATATTTATATAACCTTATTGCATTACCAGAACTGCTTTTGAGCACAAAAAAGTTGTTTACTCGGCATTTTCATCAAAAAACCTGTTAAGCTATATATCGGGTATATATGAACCGATATCGGAAACTTTAATTTTCCATATTTATATAACCTTATTTTATTACCAGAACTGCTTTAAGGTGAAAAAAGTTGTTTAAGTTCACTTACGCGGCATTTTCATGAAAACCACGGTTTAGGCTATATCTCTGGA
The DNA here is from genome assembly GCA_914767995.1 of Thecocarcelia acutangulata. Taxonomy (NCBI): domain Eukaryota; kingdom Metazoa; phylum Arthropoda; class Insecta; order Diptera; family Tachinidae; genus Thecocarcelia; species Thecocarcelia acutangulata. The sequence goes on along the minus strand of OU612097.1, from coordinate 86,377,225 downwards.
ATATATGGACCGATATCGGAAATTTTCATTTTCCATATTTATATAACCTCATCTTATTACCAGAACTGTTTTAAGCGAAAAAAAGTTGTTTAAGTTCGCTTACGCGAGATTTTCATGAAAAACCCGGTTTGCGCTATATCTCGGGTATATATAGACCGATATCGGAAATTTTCATTTTTCGTACCTATATAACCTTATTTCATTACCAGAACTGCTTTAAGGTGAAAAAAGTTGTTTAAGTTCGCTTACGCGACATTTTCATGAAAAACCCGGTTTGGGCTATATCTCGGGTATATATGGACCGATATCGGAAATTTTCATTTTGCATATTTATATAACCTTATTTAATTACCAGAACTACTTTAAGGCGAAAAAATTGTTTAAGTTCGCTTACGCGGCATTTTCATGAAAACCCCGGTTTAGGCTATATCTCGGGTATATATGGACCGATATCGGAAATTTTTATCTTCCATATTTATATAAACTGATCTTATTATCAGAACTGTTTTTAATCAAAAAAAAGTTGTTAAAGTTCGCTTACGCCACATTTTCATGAAAAACCCGGTTTGGGCTATATCTCGGGTATATATAGACCGATACCGAAAATTTTCATTTTTCATACTTATACAACCTTATTTTATTACCAAAACTACTTTTAAGCAAAAAAAGTTGTTTAAGTTCGCTTACGCGGCAATTTCATGAAAACCCCGTTCCAGGCTATATCTGCGGTATATATGAACCGATATCGGAAATTTTCATTTTTCATATTTATATAACCTTATTTTGTTACCAGAACCGCTTTAAAGCAAAAAAAGTTGTTTAATTTCGCTGACGCGGCATTTTCATGAAAAACCCGTTCTAGGCTATATCTCGGGTATATATGGACCGATATCGAAAATTTTCATTTTTCATATATATGTAACCTAATTTCATTACCAGAACTGCTTTTGAGCACAAAAAAGTTGTTTAAGTTCGCTTACGCGGCATTTTCATGAAAAACCTGGTTTGGGCTATATCTCGGGTATATATGGACCGATATCGAAAATTTTCATTTTTCATATTTATATGACCCTATTCATTACCAGAACTGCTTTTGAGTACAAAAAAGTTGTTTAAGTTCGCTTACGCGACATTTTCATGAAAACCCCGATTTGGGCTATATCTCGGGTATATATGGACCGATATCGAAAATTTTCATTTCTCATATTTATATGACCCTATTTCATTACCAGAACTGCTTTTGAGCACAAAAAAGTTGTTTAAGTTCGCTTACGCGACATTTTCATGAAAAACCCGGTCTAGGCTATATCTCGGGTATATATGGACCGATATCGGAAATTTTCATTTTCCATATTTATGTAACCTAATTTTATTACCAGAACTGCTTTTGAGCAAAAAAAAGTTGTTTAGCTTCGCCTATGCGACATTTTCATTAAAAATCCGATTTGGGCTATATCTCGGGTATATATGGACCGATATCTGAAAAAAAAATTTTTTGCCTTTTAGTCACCATGCTTAATAAGTGTGTGAAGTTTGAAGCAAAACGAACAACTTTTGTTTTCAAAAATTTTCATACAAAACTGCAAAAAAAATGGCTTTTTTCGGAATTTTGAATATATCTCAGCTATACGTGGACCGATATTACTGAATTTCAATAGCAAACCCATGAATCGATGGGGTAAAAGAATGGTGAAAGAAAAAAGTTTCTAAGTCTAATGGTTTTCTCAGAAACGGTATTTCAACAGCGGACAGACGGACATCGCTTAATCGACTTTTCCATTAATTCTGATTCAGAATATATATACTTTATAGGGTCGCAAAAAAAAACTGTAGAAATTACAAACGGAATCACAAACTTATATATACCCTTAACATTTTTGTGAAGAGTATAAAAATGATATACCAAATATTAGCAAGATGCATCAACAGTACTTTTGCTGTGTAGCTTAATCTATATGATATAGTTTTTTTTTATTTTCAAGTATTTTTGTGTAAATACTCATTTGCATTAACCAAGATTTTCTTCTTCAATTTTCCACACACAACTCATATGAATTTGTCTACGTTAAGCCTTAAAAGTTGCTCTTACACATAGAAAAAAATATGGTTGATATAACAATATTCTAAGAGCAAAATACTGTTGTTGAATTGTATGGTTGAACACAACCACATAATATGGTTTCAATCTCCAATTTATTTACAAAACATAGTGCTGCCACGAACCAAAATTATGCCATATAATCATATATTTGGTAAAAGTTCCAAAAATTGTGTCATGACTAATGCTGTTATTGTAAAAATTGAAATTTTACTGGCATGCCCAACGATATAATAATTGGGGGCTATTCTGCGTTTTGATTCGGATCGAAATTTTCTCCGTCTGGCAACTTGGGTATTCTGCGTTTCGACTCCGCTCAGTTTGTTTCGATTGTATATAGTCTGCATTACGATCGGAACTCCGTTTTTTTCAGTTGTTTTTTTGTTGACGGAGAAGTTTTCGTTATCGGTTTTTTAGTTAAAAAATTAAAAAAAAATTTAAGTAGAAAATGATATAAAATGTTCAGTAACGATTAAAAAAACATTCAAAATTGTTTTATTTAATTTATTTAATTAAATTTATTTATTTATTTATTATTATTATTATTATTATTATTATTATTATTATTATTATTATTATTATTATTATTATTATTATTATTATTATTATTATTATTATTATTATTATTATTATTATTATTATTATTATTATTATTATTATTATTATTATTATTATTATTATTATTATTATTATTATTATTATTATTATTATTATTATTATTATTATTATTATTATTATTATTATTATTATTATTATTATTATTATTATTATTATTTTATTTTATTTTGTTTTATTTATCTGATGTGTTTTTTATGTATTTTGGGTCAAAAACAAGACCAGAGCAGTATGAAAAATTGGCAAATTTAACGTCATCTAATGCAGACATTACATGTAGATATCACCAGCGATCAAAGGAAGAAGTAGCAGTGTTTTGGGAGGAAATTGCTGGAGTCATCAATGCACTAGGTCCTCCAACAAAAAATACCAGCCTCATTATTTCTCATGTTGTTCTGCTCTCTGAAATAAAAAAAAAATAAATAAAAAAGTAAACGCAACACAGTGAATTCATCCCCTACAATTTTTATTAAAGTTTTATTTTGGTCTTTCCATATTTAATCACAAGACTTAATTTTTTTTATTATGTACCTTTATCTTCACAAGATTCTTTGCACTGTAATATATTTATGAACAATTAATTGTAGTTTGTTTTTGTATATATATTTCTTTTTTCTTATTAAACTTTATCAAGAACTTATTCTTAATTATGTATGCAAACAACTTTTTGTATTAAATTTGACATTTATTAATGAAAATGATAAACTTGCTAATTTTGTAATTTCATTTCCACATTCCACAGTGATGCTATTAATTTTATAAACATTGTTGTCTTCTTCTTTTTCTTTCGACCCCGTTTTATTCAGAATGCCAATTTTCGATTGCAACGGAACTGAATGCGGAGACTTATCGAAACGCAGAATAGGAGTGAATATCAATCCTGACCATGTTATTGAAAAATTGTAAATACTATTATCACGGTCAGCCGTAGTAATGTTGAAGTTCACAAAATGATATGATAACACCAATACACATACATACACACATAAGTTACTTCTATAATTAAAACCATAGTTTTGTAATTTATTCAATATATTTTCTTTTTAACAATATTTTAAAATTCAATATATATTTTTTAAGCATTATGTTAAAAATTAGAAAAGAAAAAACTAAGAGAATTTGCAAAGTATTGATGTTTTGGAAACATTGTTGAATTTTTTCTCTAGCCCATAAATCTGAAAAAAATATAGATATATCCAAAAACATTAAAACACTTGTATATACTCCTTTATTGCAACATAGTCATATCTCAAAAAATTAGATTTTGGAGTTAACAATGCAGAATTGTTAACAGCAGTACCTTTTATATCGTGCCAAAAATTTATTCAAATTACTTTTAAACGTTTTCCTTTAGGAGATATTTTCTAAAAAAATTGTTTTAAGACTTGTATGGCAACTAAAACTTTGAAATGCGTTTTTCTCGAAACGAGCTTTTTTTTAGTTATGACTATGTTGCAATAAAGGTGCGATGTATTTTTTCATATCAATTATATGTCTATGTTGCATTATATTTATTTGCACCAGATAAAACACATTCATATTTCTTTTTATATTATTAAAATGAAGAAAATTATCTATTATATTTATCAAAATTATTATCATGCATGTTCTGAGAAACGCAAGTCGCTTAAATTTAGCGTTTTCGATTTCAAAACGCCAAATAGGTGTTTTGAGAAACGTATAACGCAAGAAATATGGTTTTGCGACTTAAAATCGCCAAATAGGTGTTCTGGAAAACGCATATCGCTTAAAATTGGCGACTTCAACTCGCATGTGTATATTGTAGTGAAGTGATTGAATTTGCTAAAACTGAACTTGCAAAAGGCATTAAAATATTCACAATTAAAATTTAATATGTTTTCTTTTTATTTCAATGAAAAGTTTAAAGAATTTTACATATTTTCATTAATAAAACTATCAGGGCTGTTTTGCAAATCACTTTTTGTCAAAGTGATTTCAAATCACGCAAAAAGTGTTCTGCACACAGAAAATATTCAAATCACGTGATTTTAAACCGGTTAGCCAAATGGTTGGCTTTTTGATATCACTTGGTTATTTTCTCTGTGTTTTTCAATACAAATTTAATAAACTACTTTTATGTATTTAAAATGATGTGTTGTTTGTTGATTTTTGTAATAAGATTAAGTTTTATTCACACAGAAACATAAATATTAATAAAATTATTGACACTGCTTGTTTTTTCAGAAATTGTTTTGCTTTGTTTACTAATAGTAGTGATTTACATTTTCTCTTTAGCAGTCAGCTGGTTTATTTTTTTACTAAATATTCACTTTTTATTGTAGTTAAGAATATAAAACTAAAAATAAACAAAACAAAAATGTAAAAATAGCTGTTTTTCGTGCCTTAGACAAATTAAAAGTACGTTGAAAACCATAAAATCATTTTGCATTTGCAGAACAGCTTCAAATTGTCTGCGCGCTTTCAAAACGGTTCGTGATTTGAAAGCACGCCATTTTCAGAACAGGCCTGTATATTGAAAAATTTGTCTATTTGTTGTCAATTTTTTTTTCGTTTTATATTACTACCACATACATATATACGTATGTAAAACACATGTTGTATTTTTTCGGAAAAAACTGCTAAACGCCAGTAAAACGCTCGTTCCTCAGAACACCTAGAAATCAATTAAGCGTTTTTCAAAACGCATTGCGGTTTCAGAACACGCGTTCTCGGAACATGGCTATATATATTTGTCAAAAATTTTCACATAAACAACAATAGTTAGTATATTTTGTAAACGCATATGTGCTGCCTATACACACAATAACCATACGCAGGTTTAAAATAATAGTCTATTATTGTGTACTACAAAAGCTATTGTTGTATACAAACTGGGGTTAAAAACATTATTATTGAATTCAACCATATTTTGAAATGATAGAAATATAACAGCAGAAATGTAGAATTTTCAATACTACTATGACTAAACTAGTGGACTAAACTATATTAAAAACGATAATACACTGTTACCGGCAACAATTCAAATTATGACAGAGTAAATACTAGTGTTGCCACAACAATATTCGAAAATAACTTTTTCTCTGCGTGTACTCTTCTCATGTGAATAATTTAAAATGCAAAAATAGAACATTTTAGATAAAATAATATTTCAAAGTAAATAGTAATTAACATAATATATGTAATATATGCACGTAAATTTTGTGAAAATATGAAAAGAAAAATATGAGAGAAGTCCTTACAAAATAGAAGCTTAGTTCACTTAAATTTACAGCCAGTCAGTGCATGCTCATGCATGTACATTTTTGTGTGTATTTAAAATAAGTGAGATAAAATTAGGATAAAATTTTTGAAAGTAATAAAAAAGGTTAACAGATGAAAAAATTCTATCTAATATCAGAAAATATTCTTACATAAAATATAATATAGGAGAAATACATACATACATATAGCCAAATGCCTTCACCTTACGATAACTATGAAAGAAAATGATGAACAGTTTATATGGTGTTCTTGAAAAGATATTTAGTTCTATTTTATTGCGTTCTCTTCCTTTTTTTTCTATAACACATAAAAGAAAATTCTATTTCACTTCAAAATTTAAGGATGTTTTATTTACTTCTTTGGCGCTTTTTAATAAAAAAAAATGTTCAGAGAAAAGCATTTTGTCAGCAAAATGGGAAAACATGAAGTCTTCTTTCAGGGAGTTGTTTATTAAAATTCAATGTCAAATGTTTATGTGGTAAAATATTTTTTCATATACTAAACTAAAAACCTTTTCACCTGAAATTTTCTTGGACGCTATAGTTATTCCAGCGCTTCTGGAATCCGGTTCGAAGGACCAATAAAAATGAATACTAGACAAGAAATGTGTTTTTAGTTCCACGTCTGTAAAAAAATTATATACATTTTTTTAACCTATCTCAAAATAAAAATTCCTCTATCTCTTCTTTTCATTTTTTTAACCAATGAAAATAAACAACTCTAAAGGCCAGTGAATTTTGCGCTATGGCTTAAAGGCTATCACATATGAGAACCAGTTCTGCCTAAATAGTTGGTATGACAGATACCAATTATTTAAAAGCTTTGAAGTGTTTTGAGAATATAGTATTTTCCCAAAAGTTTTTAATTTAACAAATCTAGCACAACAAATTCATATATATTTTAATTATATGCTCTTAAGTTGGGGTGTAATTATAAATACATTTTTATAACTTTTGCAAATACTTCTCCAGATAAGTTATAACTGGCCTAATGTCAGCTTGCCTCTAATTGTTCTTCCCAATATTTCTAAGTCAGCGTCGAGTAAAAAACCTTATATTAATAACTTATATAACTAAAAAAGTTCACTTATTAATGATTAACATACAAATACGTCTTACATTTAGAAGAGTTTTTTATTTATTTATTTATTTATTTATTTATTTATTCAAGTCTATGAATTTTAATTCTTACACACTATTAATACGTAATCGAAATTATTGGGTCAAGCGTAATTTATCTGTCGAAAATTCTCTCGCACATACAAAATGTATGAGACAAACCCAAATAGTGCGGCGTCAATGCTTTACCATTGAAAAATTAAAATTTTACAAATTGTAGGAGAATAAACTTTATTTTCTCTCAGTAAAATTTGCTACAGAAGAAAAGTTACTTATTTTGTGAGGGCCCCTATTAATCCCACTTTAAGCGATTTCATAGTAATTTATCGACTTTCTCACTATGTATTATTTCTATTTAGTGATTTTTACTAAACAAGGTAAGTAAACAAGGTAAGTGAACAATGCTGTTCATGTTACTTACTAAAGCCTTAAATCAAACCGCTGAATTACATTGCGCTTTATGCTAGGACCACAACTGCCACGAAGGACGAATTTCGCCCATCACGACGAATTCGCTGTCATGTAGTCGTTGCATAAATTCATCCTGTGAAGCATAATATCAGCAAACATAGATAACATTGTTTACATTCCGTACAATTTACATCGCCAATTTTTTTCATATTTCCGTTTGCTCTGTGTGCATCCACTGAATACTGGTCCAAGATAAAACAAAGACTTGTTGTGGCGAGAAATTGAAGATGATTTGACCTAGACGATATTTAATGATAAGCATGGTCTATACGTACACGCCATAATTTCTCATCTTGAGCTATTCTTCATTTTACATATAATTTTTAAAAGCAAACACATGAAACAGCGAAAGCTGCATAAGTTAAATTTGATTTACTTTACAAGCGAAGCTTTCGCCAATTAAATGAAATTTGCTTGGAGGCAAAAAGGTGATGGCACTTATTGATGCTGATGTTTTTAAAGAAGCTGAAATATTTAAAACCACAAAGGCTACTATAGCCTTTTGTAAATTAAGGTTAATTACAGTTATTAAAGCTTTCAATTAAAATTAAAATATTTGTTTTCTGTCTTTGAGAAAGAGCTTGTAATTAAATTGTCACTGGTAGTGGGGAGAGTATGAGAGAAAACTATAATTGACTTTTGAATCAAACGAAATTGAAACTTGTGGCCTTGTTGAATATAATGCTTATACGAGTATATTAGGGTTTGTCGCTTGGGAATGACCAACAGTTATTGAGATTGTGATTAACATGATATTAAATATTCGTATTATTTGATCTTGCTTATATTGTTTTCTTCTAAATTTTCCAGCTAAAGATCTTGATTGATTTTTGTTTTTTATAAAAAAGGTTTAACTGTATTTTATAAAAAAACAAAAATCAATCAAGATCTTTAGCTGGAAAATTTAGAAGAAAACGATTAAAATAATATTATTGATATGTTATAGTGGAACATTTTCTTTCCTCATGACCAAATCTATCGAGAAATCGACGGTACAATAACAACCCACCCTAATCTTGAGAGAAAACATGGATAAGAAATTTAATTCCTTGACTTTTCTAAGGCCTTTGATTCCATTAGTCATAAAGTGCCTCTTCACAAGTTGTACAATCAGTTTGGATTCGCCGGTACAGCTTGCAAACTTATAAAATCTTTTCTTACCTATCATAGTCATGTAGTCAGTTTAACGTAATGCAGGATAGGGTCTCCTCAATTGTAATGACTTATAGGGGTGTAGCGCAGGAATCGGTACTTGCACTTCTGTTTATGATGTATATAAACGACATATTTGCGACGTTGTGTTTTTGTAAGTGCTTTACTTATGCGGATGATATTCAATCAGAGATCGCTGCCAAGAGGCTAAATATTAACGATTCACTGAATAGTGACCTTCTATTAATCTCCGAATGGGGTCGTAAAAACGGAGTCGCCTTCAACGCTCGTAAAATCCAACGTTGTTTATTAACACACAAACAAACGACCGCAAGTGCTGCCTCATCTGTACTCATGGATGGTATAAATATTGAGGACTCGGATGCTCTTGGTGTTCTTGGAATGAAGATACAGTGTGACGTTCGCTGGACTGAACACATTTTTAATATCTCTAAAGAAGCATTCAAGTGCCTCGGGTTTTTGAAACGGTGTAAGATATACTTCACTCCATCCGACCTCCTTGCTATTTATACCACCTACATCCGACCGAAAATGGAATACAACTCTCATGTTTTGGGCCGGTGCCTCAAAGTATATTTTGGGGTTACTCGACCGTGTGCAGGAGAGGGCGAAGAAGCTTATCGGTGACAGTAGGGTATCCAACTCTATTCACTCACTGGAGCTCTCTGTTCTTACTACAATGAATTTTGCTCTGACGAGATTAGGGATCTTGTTCCCGAAACTCGTACATTTTTACATAGCACACGTTCATCGTCCAGAGCTCATCCGTGTGGTCGATCGCCCGGGGAACCGTACTACGCATTACAGAGAGAATTCCTTTTTCTGCCGTACGCTTCGTCTGTGGAATAAGTTGCCTGCAGACGTGTTTCCTGTCTATTATAACGTTGGAAAGTTCAAGTCAAATGTTCACAAACACTACTCCCTCTTTCCCCCTCCTCACAACCTATTTTCTTAGTTCCGGTACAATGCACTGCATATGTAGGGGTCATACCCTGAGTACTGGTCCAAGAAAAAAAAATTAGTAGCGAACGATAATGGAAATGGTATTAGTCTAATATTAATGGCGATTGGGATTGGATATTGAATTGGTCTCAATTGAATTACTTAACTCTGAACCCATCCAAAACTCGAGCTGTTTCTTTTTGAAATAATGATTGTTCAAATATTTCGTTAGTCTTGGGTAATGATTCGATTGAGTTTGGTCATAACATAAAGTTTATGGGTATGTATTTGGATGGCGACTTAAATTTTTCTGTGCATGTGAATCGTGTTATTTCTTGCATATCATTTGTGTTAAAACGTTTTTATGCACTGGGCTGCTTCTTGCCAACATATATAAAGAAGAGATTGATTTTCTCCACATGTATGCCTATATATTGGTACTTCCCAGCAGAACATGGAGAGGTTAGGGCATTGCTTCAATATAATGGTGCGATATATTTACGGACTGGGTTATGGGGAGCATATAGTTCCTTACACAAAGTTGGTGCCTGGGAGTAGTTTTAAGGACTTTGTGAGCATGAGGTTGCTGTTGTTGCTCTACAAGACTGTCAGAACTCACTGTCCGCTATATTTAAGACATAGGTTCCAATTTGGCTGTTCATCTAGGACATGATAGATCCTCCTCGATTTTCTACGTTAATAATGAGAGATCATTTATTGTAAGATCTATTGGTCTATGGAATTCAGTAATTCCTTATGCGAATAGAAAATTTTCCCGCTCTAAGAAGTTTAAGAAAATTGTTTTTGACAACATGTAATGTAGTAAAAATATGTTTCGACTGCTACTAATCATTGTTTCACATACCTTTAAATGCTATGCAGTAGGGCTTCCGTGTTTGCAGAGTTTGTGCAATGGGAGGGGGGGATGAGTAATAGCAAAGCGTTTTTCTTTTCTTTCTTTTGAATTATGTATATGGGGCAATCCAAGTCAAATCGGACAGTTTCGAGAAAAATTTTTTTTGATTTGCTTTATTTTTTATTGCATTGATTTCCCTATTAAACAGCAAATTTAAGTTAATTTTCAGATTTTTTTGCTTATAGTTTTGGAGATATTGCGTTTTGAAAAAGCAGAATTATGAGAATACCGTGCCCGAATAAATACTCATAACTTTTTTAATATTAGTCCAAACAGAATAATTTTTTTTGCATTGATTTTCTCTTTCTGTGTACTATCTAATAAACAATAGAAAAAAATTGTGCACAGTGGGCTTGAATGCGATTTTCGGGATTTAATATTTTAAATCAATTTTTCTCACTGTTTGTACTCTTCGATTTTCTTTAATTTTTTATTTTTTTTTTTTATTTAACTTTGATTTTTTCCTCATCTTTTAAGACCCGTTTGGCAGTGGGATTCGATTATTTAAAATTTTCCTGATTATTTAAAATTTTTCTAAAAATATTTTTTTTTGCGTTAAGACACAGTGCAAAAATTTTCAAGAACTTTGTAGGATATATTTTAAATACTAATCCATATACAAAAATTATTTGGACTAATATTGAAAAAGTTATATAGGGACATCAATACAATAAAAAAAAAGCAAATCAAACAAATTTTTTTTTGGAACTATCCGATTTTACTTGGATTGCCCCATATATACGCTAAGTGCCATATTCAATATTGTCATAGTTTATTGGCCCTCATGGCTTAAGAAATTTGTGAAATAAATAAATAAATAAAAAATAAATAAAAATGATAGTTAATATACTGTATAATATTTACATAAAGGGTGGTTAAATTTAAAGGCCCGATGATGATTTTGAATAAAATACAAACTATTTAGAAATTATTAACATTTCTTTCCATTATGATAATACCAATATGGTTCAATTATATATGGAAAAAAAATATTGCCACTTGGTGGCTTGGTGGCCAATTGACATCGCCACCACTTGAGATAACATGATCGTTGAATTTGTCGCACAAAAGAGCAGTTGTTACGTTAGCTATGTATTAAATGACAGCGTCCTATTGAAACCTCATATCGTCCATATCCATATCTTCCAGTTTGGACCATAAAAAGTTCGTTATCATCTCACGATAGCGAACACCATTCACAGTAACAGCGTGACTGGCCTCATTTTAGAAAAAATACCGCCCGATGATGCCGCCAGCTCATAAACCGCATCAAGCAGTTACTCTTTGTCAGTGCATTGGTTTTTCTACAATCTATAATTTGCCCACATGCGGCAATTCTGCTTATTGATGAATCTATTGAGAAAGTGAGGTGAAAGTGTGTCTCATCACTGAAGATGGTTTTCTTCGAAAATTGATCATCCACTGCTGCCATTTCTTGCCACTATTCTGACCATCTCGATTGTGTATCTTTCCATGTTTCAAATGCAATTACTGTGAGATTGAGAACGCTAAATTAAATCCTGAAAAAAACTTGACGTTTAGATGTGATTTACACTCAAAATTGGCCCAACCACCCGATAGGTTACAGCAGTAAAAGCTTAGCTAAAAAAATACAGCACTTTTTCTCAGAAAATATTTTCATTAAATAGAACTTACCTATTTTTACGTTTCTGAAACTATTATGCGGCAAATACATTGTTTGTTCATTTTTTTCTTTTTTTAAGATGAGTTTCTGATTTCTCATATAACCAAAGACCTCTTTGAACTGAGGCCGTGTTTAAAGAGTTTTTTGTTTTTTAATAATTCTACTGTTTCTAAACATCAAACCACAGCAAAAGAAAAAATGTTTGGAGGCATACTTGCTTACATAACTTATCACAAAAACACAAAGAAATTGGCAGAAGAATGGCAAAAAGCAAAAAAAAAAAGAATGTAGATTTCACCATGGCTTATTCTTAACTTGCGCTTTCTGGGGCATAAAGGGGTAGATATCTCTAATTTGTTGCAGTAATTAAAAGTCTATGAAGTCTTGGCATGACTTATGTTCTGTTGGAACTTCCGAAGACCCTTATAAAGCATTAACAGATAGAACGGGGAGCAGCATCTCTCCAGGTGTTTCTATTTTGCTCACCATCCTGGCGGAGATCGTGGCAAAATATTCTAGTTGTGTTTAGATTTAAAATCACAGGAAGAGGTTACTAGTATTTCCTGATTCCTTATAGTGCATGAAAGATTTTTGCGCACTAATTACAGAAAACAGATTCCGCAACTCAACCACTCAAAATAAAATTCCCCAACAGGCACATTGTTCGCTTTTCATTAAAAAGCGATTCCATAAGAATCAATGAATTTTATTGCGCTGAATGTGTTAAATCAGGCGGAATGATATGCCGATTTGTCAAATCAGCTTTGTCACTTAAGTTGCCTATATGTCTGTAACATATGACTTTTGTTTATTTTTTTCAATTTCAAAATATTTTACAAAAAAACCGAAATTCACCGCAGATTGTTGAGTAAAATAATTATTTCTTAAGCGTTCACTGCAAGTGTCACAATTATTCTTTCTCAACATTACGGATGCAATAATTAAAAGCGAACACTGATATTGACGAACATTTTAAATTTCATTGTTAGAAAAATGGGCAATTTTATTAAGAGTTCAAGTTTTTTTATGGGCTTCATTCAGGCCAAAAACTCACCTAGACTTCCATGGAGTATATGGGAAACAGTATACAGGAGGGGCTAAAAGGCCTGACCTCTTCAGCAAGGACAGCAAATATATGACAAAAAGCTGCCACCAGTGTGCCTTGTAAGCCACATGGAGGCGCTAGTGAGCTGAGTAGAAGTTCATTCCGTGGAATTGGTTTACCGTTGGTTTAGGTCGCCATGGCAGGTACTGGCATGAATCAGTCATCTGTTTGAAGATATCATTCTTCCTAATGAGATTGCCAGTTTGTAGTTCATCTTGTTTAAGAACGAGAATTTCCTACATATAAATTTGTTCGCATTTATTTATACTTTTCGAGAAAAGCCTTTGTTAGATAGAGAACACTTTATTTACTTTGATATAACTTAAAAGTTGCTTGGAAAAATATAATATGTGAATGCACCAACTTTTTATAAAGGCATACAACTTTAAGTTGGCAACATTTTCTTCACTGGCGATAATTTTGTCAGCTGTTAAGTGTTTTATTATACATATGTTGTTCATATTTGATTTGGCATTTCCACATGAATAGGCTATCACCTGTATTCGTGTTTGACCCCCCAGGGAACAAGTTTTGCCTTGGCGTATTCCTAACTTGGGGTGTCTGTTTTTCGGGGAAAAGAGGGGAAGGTGTCCCTCGTTTGTTGTAGCAAATAAAACTCTAGGAAGCCGCATGACTTATGTTATGTTGACTTCCGAAACCCTTATCAAGGGTTTAAGTTGGCAGAACGAAGATCAGCATGGCCCCGGGTGGTTCTGCTTGCAGTTCCTTCCGGGCTGATCATGGTTGAGGTGTCTACCTTGGCTGAAACGTTCTGGCTGTGGTTGAAACCTAAAGCACAGGAAGGGAGTGTTAGTATCCTTTATAATTGCTCGGCGTGGCTTTTTTCGGGGACTAACAAACTCCCGAGGGTCTGTTGCTTTTACAACAGATATCTGTACTGTAAGGAGCTAGTGGTGATTGTTGATGGGTGAGCTGGTTTAAGGGCTGATGCTGCTAGTGGGCTTTAGCCTACCAACTCATTAAGCCTTCTCTTTCATTGATTGCTGGGAAATTGCATACAGGAGGGACTAAAAGGCCCGAGTTCCTCAACAAGAAGTTGCTCATACAGCTACAAACATATCGCATAAATTGGTACCTGTGTGAGCCGTGGAACTGGTCCATCATCAGATAAGGTCACAAGGCAGGTGCTGATGTAAATCTTTTTCACAACTGTATATTATCCCCTCCACGGGGAACCGGTTTTGCCTTGGCGTATTCCAAATTAGGGCAATCTGTATTTCGGGTAAAGAAGGGAAGGACTCCCTCGTTTATTGTACCAAATAAAACTCTAGGAACCCGCATGACTTAAGTTGTGTTGGCTTCCTAAACAGGGATCAGTGGGTCCCGGGATGGTTCTGCTTGCAGTTCAACCCGTGCTGATCTGGGTAAGGTGCCTATCTTGGCTAGCACATTCGGGTTGTGGTTTAAACCTAAAAATGCAGGAAGGTGGAGTTAGTATCTATGATAATTTTTGATGCATGGCTTTTTTCGACGGCTAACAAGCTCTCGAGTAGCTGTTGCCTTGCAACAGATACCTGTACTGTAAGGAACCCGTGGTGATGGTTGGACGGGTGAGTTGGTTTAAGGCTGATGCTCTTAATGGGCTCCGGCGTACCACCTCATTAAGCCTTGGCTTACATTTATGGCTGGGAAATTGCACACAGGATTAGAAGGTCCGAACTCCTGAACAAGGGGTTGCTTATATGGCTACAAACATATGGCTAGAGTTGTGAACTGTGTGTGTCTAGTAAGCTGGCGAATCCGTGAAATTGGTCCATCATAAGGTAGGGCCGCAGAGGCAGGTGCTAATGTAAATCTTTTTCGCTCCTTATACATTACTGCCAAATTTTGAAAATTATCGTTCTGTTCAATAAATATAACTGCCGTATTTCAATTGTCCATAATTTTCACGTGTATGTTGAGACACCGTTACATGCAGAAAAACAGTCTGTTTGATATGCTTAATGAGCTGGAAGAATCACTGGTCCATATTTTTGCAAAAATAGTACCGATTAGAGCGTTACAGTCAAAGGTGGTCATTATAGAGCCATGATTACTGAGCACACGTAGAAAAAAATATATTGTTGATACGACAATATTCTAAGGGCAACACTCTTTTGTTGAATTATATGTAACAGTATATTGTTATGTTTAAAACATTAAAACAAACATATTATAAGTAACCATACTATATTGGGGTTTAAAATTGTTATAATATTAAGTAACTATGGTATTAATGAACATCACTAAGTAATTGTCACACTCAACCAAATAATTATGACAGCCAATCATACTATTCCCATATACCTTCATTAAGTAAACATACTAATGTGGTAAATAGCTTTATTTTAAACATATCTTTCTATAATTTGCACAAATTTATATTCATATATAATTAACAACAATGAATGGACAGTATATAATATACCCTGCAAGAACAATTACGGTCCAATGACCGGTCAAATGACAAGGCAATATGAAGAAAATGACCGAAAGTTTCGTGTTCGTGTGATGTTTCTTCTACCACATTCTTAAAAATATTATATACGTATAACATTTTTGTGAATGTGTTGGAAAATAATATATAAGTGTTTTAGTTTCGGTCATCTATTTCTTATAGGGATAATTTTATAATAATTATTGTATAAAATATATTCAAATAAACAATTGAGTTTATTCACTTCATTAGCTGTTAATATTAATACCAATCATTTGCAGTATTTGCAGTTTGTAAAATAATTTAAAAATATAATCGGGTTGCATCAATTCAATTTCTTCTTCGAAATTGAAATATCCACTAGCTGTAATAAAACAAAAAGAGTTATTAAGTATTACGTTGAGATTTTAATTATATAAATCATATTAAACCATATTAATATAGTTGCATACATTATTGGTTTCACTATATATTTATGTTCACTTCTTAATATTAAATATACTTACTTTTTTAATATCACGAATATGTAATTTTAATGTGTGGTTTTTCGACTATTTCTTTTTGGTTTTTCGACTTGTTCTTTTTGTTTTTACTACATACTTTTGGTGTTTTAATTCAACACAAAAAACATTTTTTAGGTTCCAAAGAAAAACACAAACTGTTAGAAAGTTATATGCCAACGAGTAGAATGAAAATATCGTTAATGGCAACAATAGTAAGTTTATCCTATAATCTCACTTTTGTTGCATGTGAATTAGCGTATTATACATATGATAATAAGAATTATTATGGTATTGGGTGTGATAAAAGCTATCGTTGTTTTTAAACAATTTTCACAATTGTTATTATTGTATGTAACCAAATCTTGAAATATAAAGATGTTAACAATAGAATTATAGAAATGTAAACAGGAAAATATCTATAGAGAAACAAACTATTAATATGATAAAACAGCGTTTTTAACAATAATATATAATGTTGTAGAATATATACTAGTGTTGTTGCAACCATATTTCAAGCTGCCTTTTCTCTGCGTGCATCTCACAAAGCTTATGTCATAATTGATTTATTAAAAGAAACCTTTGGTTATGCCATAGTTCAACGTTTCGGACTAATCCACAGGCTTTCATGTTGATGCAGTTTTACGCTATTATAATATTTTCTGTGAGCAGATGCGAAGTCGCTAGTCTACGTCGGTAAGCCCGACACGAATGACCATTTAGAGTACAACATTTACTGCGTTATTGCAGATATACGGCTAAAAATTTTAGAAAAGGTCATCGAAAATTGGACCACTAGATTGCACTACGTTTGAGACTGTCATGACAGTCATCTGCCAGAAGACGAGTTTAAATTAGAATGCCGGAAGATTATCTTTCGAATGAAGTGAATTTCATGTTAATTTAAAAACTTTATGTTTATTTTATACCACTTCAAAAATCTATACCACTATAAAACTACCTTTTATTAATATTAAATACTCAAATATGCTAAGAACAACTTAACAGAATATATCTTTAAATATCCTTTCGAACCTTGTGTCCTGTATATGAAATATTTATGCAATTTAAGAGAAGTAAACGATTTACTGCTTTTACTTGTACAATATCCATCCTTTTGCATTGTTAATTTTATGCACATTGTTTTTGCTGTTGTTCTACAACACTTTCTCTAATGTACAGATGTTATTGCGTTGTCATACTGACAATAATGCGCTTACATGAGCGCCAGGAATATTTACGCACAACAATACTTATAAATCTACTTTTACTCTTGTTTGAAACCCTATCTGTATTGTTTTTTAATGCCGATGCAAACAGCAAGTAAAACAAGTAAGAGTGTAGTATATTCGGCTGGGCCGAATCTAAAATACCCTTCACGATAGTCACGAATATGTATAGTATATTAAAAATGTGACCTAAATATGCTCGGTTATATATGAACCGATATCGGATTTTTCTATTTTCTGTATTTTAGTAACCTTCTTTTATAACGAGAATTGCTTTCCAGCAAAAAAAAAAAAAATTTTTAATGGAAAAATCGGTTCAGGCTATATCTCGGGTATATATGGACCGATATCGAAAATTTTAATTTTCCATATTGATATAACCTTATATCATTACCAGAACTGCTTTTGAGCACAACAAATTGTTTAAGTTCGCTTACGCGGCATTTTCATGAAAACCACGGTTTAGGCTATATCTCTGGTATATATGGACCGATATCGGAAATTTTCATTTTCCATATTTATATAACCTCATCTTATTACCAGAACAGTTTTAAGCGAAAAAAAGTTGTTTAAGTTCGCTTACGCGACATTTTCATGAAAAACCCGGTTTGCGCTATATCTCGGGTATATATAGACCGATATCGGAAATTTTCATTTTTCATACCTATATAACCTTATTTCATTACCAGAACTGCTTTAAGGTGAAAAAAGTTGTTTAAGTTCGCTTACGCGACATTTTCATGAAAAACCCGGTTTGGGCTATATCTCGGGTATATATGGACCGATATCGGAAATTTTCATTTTGCATATTTATATAACCTTATTTAATTACCAGAACTACTTTAAGGCGAAAAAATTGTTTAAGTTCGCTTACGCGGCATTTTCATGAAAACCCCGGTTTAGGCTATATCTCGGGTATATATGGACCGATATCGGAAATTTTTATCTTCCATATTTATATAAACTGATCTTATTATCAGAACTGTTTTTAATCAAAAAAAGTTGTTAAAGTTCGCTTACGCCACATTTTCATGAAAAACCCGGTTTGGGCTATATCTCGGGTATATATAGACCGATATCGAAAATTTTCATTTTCCATACTTATACAACCTTATTTTATTACCAAAACTACTTTTAAGCAAAAAAAGTTGTTTAAGTTCGCTTACGCGGCAATTTCATGAAAACCCCGTTCCAGGCTATATCTGCGGTATATATGAACCGATATTGGAAATTTTCATTTTTCATATTTATATAACCTTATTTTGTTACCAGAACCGCTTTAAAGCAAAAAAAGTTGTTTAATTTCGCTGACGCGGCATTTTCATGAAAAACCCGTTCTAGGCTATATCTCGGGTATATATGGACCGATATCGAAAATTTTCATTTTTCATATATATGTAACCTAATTTCATTACCAGAACTGCTTTTGAGCACAAAAAAGTTGTTTAAGTTCGCTTACGCGGCATTTTCATGAAAAACCTGGTTTGGGCTATATCTCGGGTATATATGGACCGATATCGAAAATTTTCATTTTTCATATTTATATGACCCTATTTCATTACCAGAACTGCTTTTGAGCACAAAAAAGTTGTTTAAGTTCGCTTACGCGACATTTTCATGAAAACCCCGATTTGGGCTATATCTCGGGTATATATGGACCGATATCGAAAATTTTCATTTCTCATATTTATATGACCCTATTTCATTACCAGAACTGCTTTTGAGCACAAAAAAGTTGTTTAAGTTCGCTTACGCGACATTTTCATGAAAAACCCGGTCTAGGCTATATCTCGGGTATATATGGACCGATATCGGAAATGTTCATTTTCCATATTTATGTAACCTAATTTTATTACCAGAACTGCTTTTGAGCAAAAAAAAGTTATTTAGCTTCGCCTATGCGACATTTTCATTAAAAATCCGATTTGGGCTATATCTCGGGTATATATGGACCGATATCTGAAAAAAAATTTTTTGCCTTTTAGTCACCATGCTTAATAAGTGTGTGAAGTTTGAAGCAAAACGAACAACTTTTGTTTTCAAAAATTTTCATACAAAACTGCAAAAAAAAATGGCTTTTTTCGGAATTTTAATATATCTCAGCTATACGTGGACCGATATTACTGAATTTCAATAGCAAACCCATGAATCGATGTGGTAAAAGAATGGTGAAAGAAGAAAGTTTCTAAGTCTAATGGTTTTCTCAGAAACGGTATTTCAACAGCGGACAGACGGACAGACGGACAGACGGACAGACGGACATCGCTTAATCGACTTTTCCATTAATTCTGATTCAGAATATATATACTTTATAGGGTCGCAAAAAAAAACTGTAGAAATTACAAACGGAATCACAAACTTATATATACCCTTAACATTTTTGTGAAGGGTATAACAACGCTTTAATACCCGTAGCAGAGGAGGCACATGCATACTGTATGTATAAATCTACTCAAAAGTTTTTAGAATAACACTACAATCCTTAAACATTCTGTTGTCAGGAGCAATACGAGTACAACCATCAACAAGTTTTAAATAGTTCAGTGTAAGATTGCATGCAATTTACAAAAATGTGAAGAGCGCGGGTGTGTGCATACATCAGAAAATGCTCGTCTTTGCATATACACACATACTTAGTTTGGTATGGGTGTGGTATTAGTATAGGTATGCTATTGTTTTACGAAAACACGTAAAAAAATAACAAAAGGAATAAAGTATTTTGACGAAATCAACGCACGAAAGGGGGTAAAATCAAGATCTTAATCTATTATATTTTTTTAAATATAATTTAATCTGCTCATGGCAAAAATCATGTACTTTTTTGTATTCACAACTATTGATTCCTTTTTGACTAATACCTTTTATGTAGAATAAAAAACATGTACTCGTATATCAAAGTTGGTTGAACGAACACCCATGTGAAACAATCGGCCAAATGCTTGCAATGGCTCGGTGGCATACCTCTAACGTCGAAAGAATTTCATTTGCCAAGAAAAAGACCGACCTATGTTATATATATTTCGAAAGTAAATTTAGTTTTCGTTGTGTCGATCAATCCGAAATTTTTAAAAGTTTTTCTGAGATTAAATCCAACACAATAGGAATAAAAAAATAAACTATTACCTTTTTAACATATCCTTTCAACACAATTCTTACAAAATCTACATTCCCAGAAGCCTGGAAATTGCCAAGAATTATACCAATCCCAAAGCCTAATAATGAGTTCCGCCCAATAACTATTCTCTCGTATTTATCTAAGATGCTTGAAAACCTTATTTCTAAACAAATTAGCGAATATTTGAACAACAAGAACTTGATTTCAGCAAAACAATCCGGTTTTATGAAGGATAGAAGATGTATATCAGCACTGGTGGATGTCGTAGAGGACACAAGATATAAAATCGACGATAATATGGATTCTTTTCTGATTTTTTTAGATCACATTAAGGCATTCGATACGGTGGCCAACCAGGGGCCTAATCCCCGCATACGATATCGAATTAACTATCGTATCGAATAACATTACGATACATCTAGATTATGGTAAACGATGCAAAGCGGATCGTAATTTAAACAAAATGTAATAGATTCAAGACCATCACCCCTATTCTGCGTTTCGATTAAGTCTCCGCATTCAGTTCCGTTGCGATCGAAAATTGGTATTCTGATAAAAAACGGAATCGAAAGAAAAAGAAGAAGACAACAATGTTTATAAAATTAATAGCATCACTGTGGAATGTGGAAATGAAATTGCAAGATAAGCAAGTTTGTTATCGTTTTCATAAACAAATGTCAAATTTAATACAAAAAGTTCTTTGTATACATAATTAAAAATAAGTTCTTAATAAAGTTTAATAAGAAAAAAGAAATATATACAAAAACAAACTAAAATTAATTGTTCATAAATATATTACAGTGCAAAGAATCTTGTGAAGATAAAGGTGATTAAATATGGAAAGACCAAAATAAAACTTTAATAAAAATTGTAGGGGATTAATTCACTGTGTTACATTTTTTTTATCAATAATTTAATTTTTTAATTTCTATAACAGCTGCATTATTGTTGGTCAGAGAGGAAAACAATATGAGATATAATGAGGCTGGCATTTTTTTATTGGAGGGCCAAGTGCATTGATGATTCCTCCCAGAACACTGCTACTTTTCCTTTGATCGCTGGTGATATCCACATGCAATGTCTGCATTAAATGACATTAAATTCGCCAATTTTTCATACTGCTCTGGTCTTGTTGTTTTTGATCCAAAATACATAAAAACACATCAGATTTGAGTACAAAAATTTATAATTTAAAACAAAAAAATAAATAAATAAAACTAAAAAAATAATTTTAAATGTTGTTTTTTTAATCGTTCCTAAATATTTTATATCATTTTTTTTAATTTTTTAACTAAAAAACCGATAACGAAAACTTCTCCGTCAACAAAAAAACAACTGAAAAAAACGGAGTTCCGTTCGTAATGCAGAATACATACAATCGAAAGAAACTGAGCGAAATCGAAACGCAGAATACTCAAGTTGCCAGACGGAGAAAATTTCGATCCGAATCGAAACGCAGAATAGCCCCCCATATGTTTCCTAAAAGTACAAATACAAAAAAGAAATTGGGTAACTTTTTTATATTATTGCAAAACAATTCATTCGATATCGTGTGCCAGGATACCAAAATGAAAAATTTCGATAATATTGCTCGATATCGTATGCGGTGATTTGGCCTCAGGTTTTGTTATCAAAACTTAGATAACTTTTTCATTTTTCAACTTCTACTTGTAGACTCATAGCGTCGTACCTTTCTAATCGCTCGCAAGTAGTTAAACTTAATGACAAAATCTCCGAACGACTTAATGTTAAAAGAGGTGTTCCACAGGGCTCCATAGTTAGTCCTTGTCTTTTTTGTATGTACATTAATGACCTCCCTAACATTCCTATCACCAGTTCAATTTATATGTACGCTGACGATGTTCCACTTAATAACTATTGCACGATTGATGATGCAACTTCCTGTATAAGCAGTGGCTGTGTTCTGCAACTCTCGCCACGAGAAACTTTTCGACTGACACGTGTGAAATGAAACAAAGTTGAAACAAACAGCTGCTTTTCTCACTAAACTGTAGCTATAACTTTTTTTTGGTGAGTAACAGCTGTCACGTAAGGAAATTACTCGCCATTTTACAGAAAAACTGTGTCTGTACAACTTTTGCGAAAATATTTCCCGCATTCAACTGTCATTATTTCTCGCAAATAAAAAGGCTGTAAGATAGTAACGAGTGATTTTTTTGCTATTATCTTTTTGGCAACGCTAGTTTTGACAGCTCACGCACGTTTTGTATCTTGTGTCACTGTCAAACATCTTCAGTTTGGTCTATAATTTAATCATGAATCGTCTTACAAACGAACAACGCTCGCAAATTATTGAATTTTATTTCCAAAATGCGTGCTCTGTTAAGAAAGTTCATCGCGCGCTTCTTCCATTTTATGGTCAGTTTAATCGACCTACTGAGGCTTCTATTCGGGCTATTGTAAAAAAATTTCGCACCAAAGTTACATTGTTGGACATTAAGCCACCAACACGCTTACGTAGAGTGCGAACTGAAGAAAATATCGCAGCCGTATCGGCCAGTGTTGGTGATGACCGTGAATTATCGATTCGGCGCCGTTCGCAGCAATTGGGCCTCTGTTACTCCACTACGTGGAAAATTTTGCGGAAGGATTTGGGTGTGAAGCCTTATAAGATACAGCTGGTGCAAGAATTGAAGCCAAACGACCTACCAGAATGCCAAATTTTTGGTGAATGGGCTCTTGAAAAGTTAGATGAAGATCCACTTTTTTATCGAAGAATTTTGTTCAGCGACGAGGCTCATTTCTGGTTGAATGGATACGTGAACAAGCAAAACTGCCGTATTTGGAGTGAAGAGCAGCCAGAAGCATTGCAAGAGCTACCAATGCATTCACAAAAAACAACCGTTTGGTGCGGATTATGGGCTGGCGGCATCATTGAGCCGTATTTCTTCAAAGATGATGCGAATCACAACGTTACTGTGAATGGTGAGCGCTACCGTGCGATGATAACAAACTTTTTTTTGCCCAAAATGGAAGAGCTTGACTTGCATGACATGTGGTTTCAACAAGACGGTGCCACGTGCCACACAGCACGCGAAACAATGGACCAATTGAGAGGCGAGTTCGGTGAACAGTTTATTTCACGCTTGGGACCAGTCAATTGTCCGCCCAGATCGTGCGATTTAACGCCTCTAGACTACTTTTTGTGGGGCTATGTTAAGACTAATGTCTATAGCGACAAGCCCGCTTCGATTGACGTACTGGAAGCCAACATTGCCAACATTATTCGTGAAATACCGGCCGAAATGTTGGAAAGAGTATGCCAAAATTGGACTAAGCGGATGGACCATTTGAGGCGCAGCCGCGGCCAACATTTGCATGAAATAATCTTCAAACATTAAATTATATCGACCCAACTATCGATCCAAATAAATATTTCATGCATTTTTCTGAATTTTATGCTTTTTTTTTAAATTTCCGATAGTTCTTATAAAATCACCCATTATTTCAAATAACAATAATCATCATTAAATGAATAATAATATTGAAAAAATAAGTATTTTGTTGTTATATTAAGTTTGATAGATATATTTGCACAGTTTAGAATGATTTCTTTTTATTTTAACTTTTTAATTAATTTTTATACCCTTCACACAACAAGTTTTAAGGGAATACTTATATAAGTTTGAAATTTCTACAATTTTAATTTCCGGCCCGACCAAGTATATTGTAATACTTTTATAATGTTTTTTTTTTTTCAAAATTCACAATTTGAAATTGTTTTTTAATTTTACAAAATTTTGTGCATATATGCACAAAATACTTATATACATACTTATAAGTATGTATGTAAGTATGTATTTGTAAATCAAATGTAAACGTTAGACCCATACCATACATTTTCTAGAATAGCCGGCGGTTATAATGTGACGCCGTCAAACAAAATTTCTTAACTTTTCTAATATTATATGATGATGATGAGTTGGTATCATTCGTCTAGCTCGAATTCAATCCTGGCTAAAGCCAAGAAATATTTTTATTTATAATTATAACAATAATTGCCGCCATTATTGTTATAATTATAAATAAAAATATTTCTTGGCTTTAGCCATAATTGAACTCGAGCTAGACGAATGATAGCAACCCCTCATCATCATATAATATTAGAAATATTAAAATAAAGTTCGACCATTTAACATATTAATACATAAAAAATTTCTTAACTTTAGTAATTTTTGGTCGGCGGCGGTACTAATTGTGGCTGGCGCTTTTATTTTTAAAATTGCATGTCGGCTTCGTTTTATATTTTCAGACATTTCTAACGTAACGACGTAATCATTTTGGATAGTTTTCGACACGAGTTACAGACGCAGTTTTTTCTCACTTTTCGAGACACAATGGAATAATTTGTTTCACAAGTTTTCGACGCGAGAACTTCTCGCCAATGTTACAGAACATAGCCACAGGACTGATAGCGACCTGGATAAAATTGACAACTGGGCCGAGGCAAATGGTCTGAGTATAAATTCCGTTAAATCTAAATGTATTCTTATTTCAAAATCGAAAATTATGAGTGAGAATCTTCACATTAAAATCCATAATGACGAAATCGCCTTTGTTACAAAGCAACCAATCTAGGCATCATGTTCCATGAGCGGTTGACATGGTCTTCACATATTGGCATTGTTGTAGGTAGAGTGTATAGTATGCTGAGGATTTTGCGGACTGTCAAAGACTCCACCCCATTTAACATACGTATGCTACTGGCGGCAAATATGTATCTTATTCCTTCTTTTTTATATTGTTGGGAAATCTTTGCTAATTGTGGCAGCGAAGACAGGCGTAAACTAAACGTTGTTTATAACAATATAGCACGATATATTTTCCACATTTCACACTACTCATACCAAATATTTCACCTCAAATTTGATAATCTACTCAAATATAAATGTCCAACTTTCCTGCATAAAATAACTATTTCTAAACAACCATCATATATCTATGAAAAAAAAATTTTGCTAGATTAAATCGTGGTCGAAAAATTATTAAAATAAAATGTAGGCTTCTTATATCGCAACACCAGTATTTATTTCATGCATTTAGTCTTTGAACTGTATTACCAAATTATATTACAAAGATAAGCAACGCTAATAGGTTTAAAATAGAATTAAAAAGTTTATTTTTGTAAACTAGAGTCAGTTCGGATAATGTGGTATACCTATTTGTTTTTAAATTGCCAAATTTTTAGTTTTAATCCAATTAAAGTATGATTTAGCCACATTTGTGCTACATATTCTAAGCTTCCACGAAACTAAGTCTGATAAAGATTAAACTTACATTTTCAGAGATATTTGAGAAAATACTGCAAATCCCATAAAAAGCGACTTTGAAAAAAGTGAAGGCAATGTGGTATACCGTGTGCTGGTAATGTGGTATAGTGTACCACATTATCAGCTCATAAAATTTTATTGTAATTAAAAAAAAAATAATAATAACAAGATTAATTTTATAATTCATTAAAAAATATAACATAACTTCATTTGTTTCTATCTACTTTGTTTTATAGGATACAAGCAAATAAAATAATTAATTAAGTTAATTGCAAGAATCACAAATAAAAATTGCACTGCGTTTAAGAATGCAGTTTTCATGTGGGTTTTGATTTTTTCGAGGGAATATAAAAAACGGAGGTACAAACGCGCCTCCTGCGCTCATGCAATTGATGATGGTAACTAGATATCCCCGTTCAGCTGATGTCATCATACCAATTTGTTTTTTTTTTTTCTTTTTTAGCAATTATTTGTGGTTGCTGCAACGGTACCACTAATATCCCGGTTTTGTCCACGTTCCAGATACGTGTAGGTGGAAAATTGTGTTTTGTATACTCTTCTTCAAGTAAATTTAAAAAAATATCAACATTTTCTCTAGAGAAACCACGAGCAAGATCCGCCCTGGTACCAGTTGGCCTTCGAAAGCTTAAAACATTTCGAAGATGGTTAATAAAGCCCTTCAACCAATATCTTCCAACGCATTCTTTCATTACAGAAAACTTGTTGGGTATTTTGTTTATTGCTTCAATTTGAAAACATAAAGAACGTATATCTGCTCTTGTTCGTCCACAATATCGTGACTCCATCTCCAGTATATATTTAACTAATTAATTTTCCATATCAGCACTTAATATTGTAGGTCTACCAAGTTTACTTGTCAAAAGTTCTTCGATAGTCTTGCTGCTTCTTGCATTTCGATGTAAAGTTGTGTGAGGTACACCAAATGCTTTTGAAGCCAAGAGAATACCCATTGTACCATCTCGCACAGCCTGTACTTCTCATGTCTTCGGGTACCCATTTCCTTATTTCGCCTTTTTTTTGGGATTATGATTTTTTTTGGAAAGTAATGTGGTACACTATACCAAATTAGCTGACTCAAACTATACCACAATAGCTGCACTTGTGTTTAATATAAATATTTATATTTCTAATATTATATGATGACGGGTTGGTATCATTCGCCTAGCTCGAGTTCAATCTTGGCTAAAGTAAAGAAATATTTTTATTTATAATTATAACAATAATTGCCGCGAATAGTTTTTCTTGTTATAATTTTACAAATATGAAAAAAAATCGGCATTTGAAAAGATTTTGCTTATATATAATACAAATAAGAAATTGATACTATTTTTTTATTTATAATTATTTTTAAAAATTTATATTCAAAACTTACATTCAACTTGACTTGCCATTTTTTGTTTGCATTTGTTTACATTTGAGTTGTCAAATTTTTGCAAAGTGTGTTCATTGGGTATTATTGTGCTAACTAAACACGGTTGCCACAAAATTGTATATATAATTTTACCAAATATTAATTTAAGTTAATTAAAATTTTGTATGGGTAATTAAAATCAATTAAGGCATTAGTTGCAAAATTTTAGTTGAGAGTGTATGCATGAACAGCATTTTATATTAGTTTCACTTATATGTTTGTTTATTTGTATGTTTGCAACACTTGAAACCCACGTCATATAAGTGATTGTTAAATATTTAGGTATATCAAACTGTATATAAAGTAAAGCAAAAGTTGGAGCTGCGGTATTGCTTCTGGGTAAGTGGGGAAGTTGTGGAGATTCTCTAAGCCGATTTTGGGAATTCCCAAAAAATTCGGAACCACTTAGTTGACCGTTTTGGAGCCGATTTTCCATATTCGGCGCGAGTTTTTTGCCGTAGAATATACATCACCTTAATGCGCATATTGAAGTTGAAATATTACTTTGAGCAAGTTAGGGGCATTTGGTGAATTCACAAAAAACTCACACAATGGACCCATTGTATTGGTTTGTTGTAGAAACCATGTAACGTCTAGGTGCATATCCCTAACTTCTGGACACAAGTAGTCCTTTGTCACCTCGTAATAGTGAACACCATTTTGGGAATTTCCAAAATGGCGTTCACTAATACGTAACTGACTTGGCCGACTGCATTTTCGAAGAAGGGCGGCCAGCTGACACCGCCAGCCCAAAAGCCGCACCAGGCAGTCACTCTTTCTCGATACATCGGCTTTTCTATTGTGCAATCGCTCATGGATTTCCACTTCTGCTTGTTAAAGAATCCACTAAGGTGAATGCGTGCCTCGTCGAATGATTTGAGCACCTATTTTCGTAAAAGGATTCGAAGCTTCCATGTTTTCATTTGGCAAACACTAATGGTGTCTTCGTTTCTTCAAAAACTCTCATTTTCATCAAGAAAAAGGAAAAGTGTCAGCTATTTAAAAAATTGATTTTTCTTCTTTTTGCATAACTTATGGGCAAACAAAAAATTGCATTTTTACAGTGATTGCAGAAAATTTTTGGTTTTTACCTTTGAACAAGGAGCCATTTTTTGTATAGAAAACACTATAAAACAAAGGGATATCAAAATAAGTTGGCCAAAAATTAACTTGGTGCATTATAGTTGGACCACATTTTATAATTCCTTTCACCATCCATATAACTTATCACTATACCATCTCTTTCCAAAGAAAACAAACATTTATTTTTATTAGAATTTGCTTCTTAATACTCAACTATAAATGATAACACACACACTTATACATTACACAATACTTAAATGTCTCAGAACTTTAATTAGACTTAATGCAACTGTGTATTAATACACTAGACTTGCTTACTTTTCTGACTTATGACCATCTTGCACAACGTCTAAAACTAAAATCTATCTCTGCCGAACATCTGTGTCCTATTTATAGTTGTTTATTACCTTCTGTATTGTTCGTGAGGTTTTCAGTTAACGGGAATTCCAAACTCAAATGTGCAAATACAATTGCTACGCACATACACATACACACAGCTTGCGAAACAACAAGAATGCAACAATAACAATAAAATAATTGGTGGTTGATTACTTGGAATTTGCGTTCTTTACCTTATGTATATTTATTTGTTTGTGGATGAATCATATTTTTAGCTTTATGTTGTTTATATGGATGTACGGGTACACTTATACCAAGCAGAACCACGTTTGCACAATGGTTTAAAAGTGATAAAAATTTATAACAATATTATGCAAACCGTATGTAAATTACAATCTGTGCAATCGCGTTTAACTTGCGAAACTTTTTGACAAAGGCTATTTGTGTGTAATATATCGCAAACTCAAAATTGGGAAAATGTCACTTAAGGCCTTTCTACCTGAAACCTACGACATGTAATTAAAAATTTTATACAGTCTTGCAAATAGCAGTTTTTTAATATTTCTTTTGCAATTGCAAATCCATAAGGTTTTTAAAGACTGCAAAATGTAAAAACTAACAAACGAAAACTTTCATTTACCACAATGTTATACAATTTTGCAAGAAGAGCAAAAAGTAATCGGCACGAAATAACAAGCTAATAACTATTAAACATTCTTCTCAGCTGCCAGGCAAGAATTGTAGAAAAATTACAGCAACAAAAATTGGATTTTTAGAGAAACAAAGCAGACAAAATCAAATTTTTTTGAAATGAAACAACAAGTATGAGAAGTACAGGGTGGTTAAAAGAAACAAATGATGTTCAGTAATCACAATGTTTCAGTGTTCGATAAATTCCACAATAGCGAAGTACATAATAGAATGATGTGTTAAGTTTGTGAAATTAGGCTTTCATATCAAACCCTTTTCGATTACTTCATCGTTAGCGATAAGATACTCTTTCACCTCAATGGACTCTGTGCGGGGCACACGGGGGTAGCAAAGAAATAGGTGGACTTACCGAAAGATCTGCTGCTGGAGAGTGAAGGGACGCTTGTCTGACTACTACATGCTTCCTTCTGATGCTGGTTCCGGCAAGTTGCAGAGCAGCAAGCGGTACTTTTGACAAAGGCGTCTTCAGTGATGGGCCTATGATGGCGAGATGATGCGGGTCACTTCTGGGCTATGACCAGTGCCACAAAAGGAGAAAGAAAACACTGCTCTTGTCTTTAGGAGGAAATCAATACTTTTTATTTCTCTACTCGTAGTGGTAGATATTATTTACAATAAGCGTGTATTTTAGATCACAAATTCGGAGATTACATTGTTCGGAGATA
This sequence comes from Thecocarcelia acutangulata, assembly GCA_914767995.1. Lineage (NCBI taxonomy): Eukaryota > Metazoa > Arthropoda > Insecta > Diptera > Tachinidae > Thecocarcelia > Thecocarcelia acutangulata. Next base: position 86,347,097 of record OU612097.1, on the reverse strand, counting down.
CAATTGTTGTTATCTTTTGCTTTTTGTACTGTCCACCCACAAAGCAAAAGACTTTATTAAATTTAGGTTTAGAGAAGGCTTTTTACTAAATCAGCATTTTCATTTACACTTGAGCACTTTTTTTATATTTTATATTTAAAACTTCACCGAATTGAAAAAAGTTGTTGTTAATTGGACTACTGCTACCAACGGCATAAATGAAAGCAGCCAACCAGCCTGACGTCGAACCGTTGCAGCCAGAGCTCATTGAAAATAAGTTCGTTAAGTTATGGTTGCAAGGGAGTTAACAGACGGGTGTTAAATTAAACTGGTTGCCAACTAGAACAGACTCGCTAACAAGCGCATTTGGGCAGACGACAATCTACACGCTTACATTAGCTCCACTTTTATTATGTAACTCTCGCAATCCCTGTTATATGTGTACTTTTGAGAAATTCGATATTTAGCTATAGAAAAAAGTGTCGCCGCTTTAGTGCGAAAGTTGATATTGTCATATAGCTTCCGGATTTGTTTTAGGGCAGTGAGGGGACTTTGGTGATCAATTGAGACTACTTTGGGGTAAATTCCAGAAAAGTCAGAACCGGTGCGCCAACCGGCTTAAAAGTGGTTTTTCATGCTCGGTATGCGTTTTTTCCGTGGAACGAGTATCTGAGGTTCTAACGGTCCTTTGAACCCGGTTATATAGGTAATTTCCGGTTTTTTCAGTTGCCATCAGTTTGTTTTTGTTAGTTTTTACCAGTTTTTTGTCGATTTTTGCTCGTTTTTCTTAATCCTTGTCAGGTTTTTTGGCATTTTGCCGAGTTTGTGTCCGTGCAACCCTTGTTTGATATTCCGCTTTAGAAAAGAGTGTCGCCTCTTTAGTGCGAAAACTAAAGTTGCCGTACTACTTCCGAGGAAGTGAGGAGAGTTTCGCGGTCGCTATCCGGTTTTCAGCAATATGGCTTTCGGATTAGTTTCGGAGAAGTGAGGCAATTGCAGCGATTAACGAAATCTACTTTGGTAAATTTAAAAAAAAAACTCTCCCGTACGAACCCGGTTTTTCATATTCGTTGCTTGGTTTTGCCGTGGAACGCGTATCTGAAGTTTTAACGGTCCTTTGGACCCGGTTATATGGGTAATATCCAGTTTTTTCAGTTGTTATCAATCGGCTAAAAACTGGTAAAACACCAGTTTTTAGCCGATTTTTACCAGTTTTTCTTAATCTTTGTCAGGTTTTTTGGCATTTTGCCGAGTTTGCGTAGCACTTATTGACGTTTACTGACGGTTTTTAGTGGCTGAATTGATGGTATCTCCACGGCAGGAGTGATTATTAACGCTTATATTAGCTTCACTTACATATATGTTGGTAAGTTTGTATGTTTATACGAGTAAGTTAGTAACCACTGTCGTATGAGTGATAATTTATGGATGATGATTATAGTAAAAAGAAGTAAAACACACTATTTGATATCGGACTAAAAAATAGGAAATAATTTTTTAAATAATTTGAAAAAACGTGGGGGGCTTTATGCCAAATTTTTCATTTATCAAGCGGCTATATATATACATAAAGGTTATAGTATAAATTTACTATTATCAGCTTTCACAATAGTTTTATTCTAGACAATGATACACGTATATAAAATTAATTCTCTTCTAATTTTCGTTTTTCGTGTGATTAGATGTGGCCTTAGCGCACACAGAGAAAACTTAGGTAAACTTTTGGTGAAAACGATATTTCAGACGCCTCCAATTTGTTTCTTCTCAGGCATTGGACACACAGGGTGGCGCAAAAATAACCTTCCGATGTTTTTTGACTGTAATTTTGAAAAAAAAAAAATGAAAAACTTTGGTTCTTCTTGTGGACTATTTTTATTTAGTCTTTTGATTTTTTTACATCATGTCGAGAATATGATGTCATGTAAATGGCCGCCTTCACAGTTGATTGTCATTTGAGCCCTTTTTCTAGCCTTTTCCATCCCATTGGCCAAAACTTCCGGCGATAGATCCTCACATTCTTGACGGATATTGTCTTTAAGAGCTGCACGAGTCTAAGGCTTGTTTACAGAAACCCGCGACTTCGAAAAGCCCTACAAAAAGTACTCTGCAGCGGTCAAATCAGGCTATCTTGCTAGTCAGTGCAAATCGCCGAAACGGGAGATTAGGCGCTCGGTAAATGCATCCTTCAGCATATCGATTGTGGCACCTGCAGTGTGTGCCGTAGCACCGTCCTATTGGAACCACATGTATTCCAATCCCAATTCATCATTGCTCACCATTCACAGCTAACCGTTTGGACCGCGACGTCTTCGAAGAAAAAAAGTCTGATGGCTCCTCCAGCGAAAACAGCACACCATACAGTGACTTTGAGCAGGTGTAAAGGCTCTTCGTGGGTTACACTCGGATTTTTAGTGCCCCAGAAGCATAAATTTTGCTTATTTACGTACCCACTAAGATGGAAATGGGCCTCATCACTCATGATTATTTTTGATAAAAAATCATCTTCCTCTTGGGGTCAAATAGGTAGTCACCAGTATTCCGCGTTCTGGAGCAGTGTAGCGCAGCATTGTTTATTAACGTGTATTTCGCCTGTGTTTACTACACAAATGTCAAAACAGAACTGACACTAGGAGCCAATCGCAAAATTTATAGCATTTTCTGATTGGAGGATTACTTTTGCACCACTTTGCATATGTAAGTACATAAATATTATACTCGAGAAGTAATTCAAGCGCTAGCTCTAAAAATCTTCTAAAACGCTAATGCATTTAGGCGAAACTAGGATTGTGCAGTTCTTCAACGAATTTATATGTCACATCTGTTTTATATAAATACCTCTACATATGTTTTGGGTCAACCTGTAAGCTGAACAAATTAGTATTAGGCTCTTTTTCAGACAACAAATGCAAGTAGCACAAAAAGATAGTCATATCTTATCATGTCAAAAGTAAAAATAAAAGCAAAATTCATTTCCACAATAACACATCATTTTTCCGATACTAACTTCTGAAAAACAAAAAAAAACTTGCAAATTTGCAATGGGAAACTTATTGAATAAGAAAATGGGAAACATATTGGATAATAAAAGATTTTTTGGCTCTTAATATGAAAACCAAAGTGGCCGCTCTATTAAATTAAAGTACATTAAAAAAGGAAAAAGATTTAAAAAACGTGCATAAATACAACAGATTTGATCAGGAAAATAAAATACGAGTATATATCTGTGGTGCACTATTATCCAATTTAATTAACTTATTAAATATGCTTATTATTTCTTTATTTCGACCGTTTTTTTTTTTTTCTTTCCTAATATGTGTAATTCTTCGAGCTTAAGGTCTTTCTTGGAATTTTTAGTTTTTTTTTTAGGTTTTTCGTTTTTTAATTATCTGGCAATATTTCGCTTTCCTTTGGATAGCTTATTAAATATTAAACTCATATTTGCCAAAAAAAAAATTTTTGTATGATTGAAAACTTTGCTGTAATTTTGGTTTATTTTCATTTGTTCTTATATATAGCTATTCATTGAATTTTTTCTAAAACATCTTTTAGTTTTAACTCATCTTAAGGTGTTATGGTATAATGTCACAGATATGTATCTTACAAATTATGTAATTTTCCAACATGTTTAAATCGTTAGAATATTTGATCATCGATTACTGTGACGATGAGAAAGTTACGTGAAATTTTTGAGAGAAAGAACGTGCCAACAAATTGTACTATTTATCGTGTAGTGAATGACTTCGACGAAAGAGGGTCTGTAGGCGATTGGCCCAAGCATGGGCCACAACGTACTGCAAGATCGGCTGAAAACACTACTGCTGCTCAAGAAAGTGTTCAACACAATATATCAACTAAAATTGAACGGCATGCTCAGGAGCTTAGTCTTCAAAGAACAACTTTGGTCACAAATTTGCTTAAGGATTTGCAATTTGTTTCCATTACGATTCAGCTAATACAAGAGCTTCTTCCACAATATCATTTACGCCACCGTACATTTGCCAATATGATGCTACAGCTCACCCATGATAACCGCAATTTTCATGGAAAAATGATAATGAGTGACAAGGCACATTTTCATTTGAATGGATATGTGAATAAACCGAATAAGTCGGTTCTGGGCAACGGAAAACCCGTAAATTATTCATCAGTCACCTTTGCATCTATTAAAAGTGGCAGTCTGATTGATACTCAAGTTGTTTAGGGCGAAACATTGTATCTTACTTCTTTCAAAATGAAAACGGCATAATGGTAACCGAAGTCGTGATATAATTAAAAACTTTTTAATGCAACAACTGTATGCTTTGGGCTTGATTGAAATGTTGCATTAATAAGATGATGTCACACCGCATAAAGTCAGGATAATACTGGAATTACAACAATTTACTTTAAGAAATGGTGATGCTGACTGGCCTCCACGGTCGCCTGATTTGGCAACTCTGGACTTCTTTTCATGGGAATAACTGAAAAAAAAAACGTTTATGAATGCAAACCAAGAACGCTTGAGCAACTCAAACAATACATTCAAAAATATCAAAATATCGTGTAAAATACGAGGGCTGATCAAAAAATAGTCATTATTTCCAATTTTTAAAAAAGTATTTATTTATTCATTAATAGCTATATTGTCCCCTTCAAAGTACTCCCCCTCAGGTAAAATACACTTATGCCAGCGTTTTTTCCAATCCTCAAAACACTTCTGAACTTCTTTTTGATATCCAACCAACAGCTCCGGCTTCGATTTTTTTATCTACTTAATCATAGCAAGACGTTTTCTTTTCATCGATGTCTTCAGTTTTGGGAAGAGGAAAAAGTCGGCGGGAGCCAAGTCCGGTAAATACGGAAACGGGGTTTTTTTTGGCGGAAAACTCACGAGAAGCCGGAAAAAGCCACCGTGTCAATTAAACATCTTGGCATAAACCGAAAAACGAAAAAAAAGCCATAACATATGGCATCGATGTGTGAACTGGTGCGGTATCATGATGCAAAATCCTTGATTGTTTTTTTCACAATTCTGTGCGTTTCTGTCGAATTGCTTCGCACAAACGGCGCATTACTTGAAGATAGTATTCCTTATTGACCGTACGACCTTGGGGTAAGAATTAATGATGTATAACGCCCTTGCAGTCGTAGCTAAGCCTTCCCATTTGACCAAACTTTACGTTCTTTTTTCGGTCTTGGCTCTTCTGGACGCCTCCATTGGGACGTTCGGGCTTTGGTTTCAATGTCATAGCCATACAGTCATGATTCCGTGTGCCCGAGCGTATTTTCATTTGATTCAGTATTCCTCCCTCTTTTTTTTCTGTTGCGTCCTTTATTTTTTTTTTTATGTTGCTTGAGACTAAACACTGGTACATAAAATAATGTTTTATACCTGACTACCGGCAATGAACACCCGCCCAAAACCCAACGAGCCAAAGCCGCGCAAGATATGTGTTAGTTACCTGTGTGTTCTGTTAGTCCAGTACGCGTTTCACCTTTGTGGTTGTTATATTTTCTGTCAGTGAAACGTGACAGATATATTCTGATCTTTTTGAGGAAAACTGGATTGTCGTTGACGATGTTCAACAGCTCCTGAGCGATGTCCAAGCGACGTTATTTTTGCTCAAAATGAATAGTAATTTTGGAACAATCTTCGCTGCCGCACGTTTCATGCCTAAAGCATGCGTGTAAATTGCCTGGCATGAGACAAACGAGGCATCAACAGCATCAACAACCTCTCTGATACTGATTCGACGATTATTCAAAATCGTCTCTTCTTCTGCTTCAATGTTTTCATCGGTTGTTGATATGCTGGGGCGACCAGGACAAGCATCGTTATTGACATCTTCTCGGCCTTCCTTAAACCAGTTATACCACAGTTGAACTTGTATTCTGCTCTAGTAGACTCGCCAAACTTTATGGTCAACATTTCAAATGTTCTTGCACATTTTTTTTTTTTTTAGGTTTTTTTATACAAAAATTTACAATTATGACATCAGCGCCATTTAGGCATTATTGAGGCAAGTTGGCAAAGTATTCCATCTCTCGTCGTACAAATTAACAGATAAGTTCATTCGCATTCAGGGCGAAAGAAAATTGATTTGGGTTTTTTCTAACTTTATTCTATGCGAACGATGTGTCAAAATGCAATTAAAATACATAAGTTCATGCGAACGAACAATAATGACATAGACGAACCCAAATTGAATCGAATGTGAGTGACTAGCTTTCTTTCGCATACATTTTCATTCGTCGAACAGGCTGTAATATTTTAAAAAATTTAAGTTTAAATAAATATTATAGAGTGATTTTTTTGCTATTATCTTTTTGGCAACACTAGTTTTGACAGCTCACGCACGTTTTGTATCTTGTGTCACTGTCAAACATCTTCAGTTTGGTCTATAATTTAATCATGAATCGTCTTACAAACGAACAACGCTTGCAAATTATTGAATTTTATTACCAAAATGCGTGCTCTGTTAAGAAAGTTCATTGCGCCCTTCTTCCATTTTATGGTCAGTTTAATCGACCTACTGAGGCTTCTATTCGGGCTATTGTAAAAAAATTTCGCACCAAATTTACATTGTTGGACATTAAACCACCAACACGCTTACGTAGAGTGTGAACTGAAGAAAATATCGCAGCCGTATCGGCCAGTGTTGGTGATGACCGTGAACTATCGATCCGGCGCCGTACGCAGCAATTGGGCCTCTGTTACTCCACTACGTGGAAAATTTTGCGGAAGGATTTGGGTGTGAAGCCTTATAAGATACAGCTGGTGCAAGAATTGAAGCCAAGCGACCTACCACAACGCCAAATTTTTGGTGAATGGGCTCTTGAAAAGTTAGATGAAGATCCACTTTTTTATCGAAGAATTTTGTTCAGCGACGAGGCTCATTTCTGGTTGAATGGATACGTGAACAAGCAAAACTGCCGTATTTGGAGTGAAGAGCAGCCAGAAGCATTGCAAGAGCTACCAATGCATCCACAAAAAACAACCGTTTGGTGCGGATTATGGGCTGGCGGCATCATTGGGCCGTATTTCTTCAAAGATGATGCGAATCACAACGTTACTGTGAATGGTGAGCGCTACCGTGCGATGATAACAAACTTTTTTTTGCCCAAAATGGAAGAGCTTGACTTGCATGGCACGTGGTTCCAACAAGACGGTGCCACATGCCACACAGCACGCGAAACAATGGACCAATTGAGAGGCGAGTTCGGTGAACAGTTTATTTCACGCTTGGGACCAGTCAATTGGCCGCCCAGATCGTGCGATTTAGCGCCTCTAGACTATTTTTTGTGGGGCTATGTTAAGGCCAATGTCTATAGCGACAAGCCCGCTTCGATTGACGCACTGGAAGCCAACATTGCCAACATTATTCGTGAGATACCGGCCGAAATGTTGGAAAGAGTATGCCAAAATTGGACAGCCGCGGCCAACATTTGCATGAAATAATCTTCAAACATTAAATTATATCGAACCAACTATGGATCCAAATAAATATTTCATGCATTTTTCTGAATTTTATGTGTGTTTTTTTTTTTAAATTTCCGATAGTTCTTATAAAATTAAAACAAGTATAAATAAATATATTTACATTTTATAAGAAAAAAAAATTAAATAAAATAAAAATAATACTAAAAAAGCGTTTCCATATTATTGATCAAAAATTCTTTACAAAATGATTTAAATGTTGAAATTCTATTATTAGTTTTTATTTCGCAAGGTAAGTTATTAAACTTCACAGCACCCATATAATCGATGCGTTGCTTTGTTATCTCCAATCTACACCGTGGAGTTCTTAAATTTGGTCTGTTTCGTCTATTAAAGTTAAATTCTTGTTGAGAGAACACTACACAAAACATGTGTACAAACACAAAAGAAAAAAAAAATGCGAAAATCAAACATACGTAACTCACGAAATTTTAAAATAACGCTTATTTTTTTGATCAGACCTCGTATTATGAGATTTGTTAACAAATTTAATAATTTATAATAATAGTAAAAATAATCATATTGATTTGAAAATTTTATGTGCGAGGCATTTGATTTTAATTAATTAAAATCTTCTTTTGGAATTAAAAAAAAGCTTGTTGTTGCAACTATTAAACAAAAACTATTTAAATCAGTGAACATTTAATTTAGCACATCCAGTGCCAGGGCGGCCATAAAAAATGTTGACAGTAAATTATTTACCAACAAGTAATTTTGTTATCTTTACAAATACATTAAAAATTATTAAATAAATATATATAAACTGTATAAAAATTATTAAAGAGCAGTGCTTATGTATGTGTTGACATAAATTATAGTTTAACCACTGTGTTGTGACATTTATAGTAATTTATATTGATGCATTGATATTGCCATGCAGGGGCAAACAAACACGTCCAACACATTATTAACCACAGATACACATAATAAGACAATTAATGCCACAATATTGATGACGAAAACTATTGTCAGAATATAAATCTGAATCTTTTTTTTTTTTCCTTTAATAAATACCAGAAAAATATTCGCTGCCCAACAACTACTTTTGACTTTTCAATTCATAAATTAACTAAGCGAAATATCCAACGAGTATTTGTTTTAAAAATGTAAAATGTAAAAAAAATACAAATAATGAGATTACATTTTTAAGTATCAAATATAAGTGTAAAAAGTAGAATCAAATACTATGATAAATTTACAGCTGATGATTCCTGCAAATGCGAGCTGAATATCACAACTTATATGTAAATAATAGCCTCGTTCATAGTGTTGTGCAAATAAATTTTGCTTCATAGCTTTTATAAAATGGAAGAGTCTATTTTTACTTTATACTAATAAAATACACTTGCTATATTTTTGCATATTTACGAGACTAGAAGTAGCAGCTCTTAATTGTAAATGTACAGCTGACGCTCAGAGAGCTTAACCAATCAACTAAACCTAAACATTCACAATTGAAAACTTAGGATTTCATTGCCGATATCGAATGAAAATGTATGCGAAAGAAAGCTAGTCAATCACATTCGAATCAGTTTGGGTTTATCTATGTCACTATTATTCATTCGAATGTACTTAAATATTTTAATTGAATTTTGACACATCGTTCGCATAGAATAAAGTTAAAAAAAAAACCCAAATCAATGCGAATGCCTAGAATGCGAATGTACTTAAGCTTTCGATATCGGCGAATTGGCTGTTAATATTGAAAAGAGCAATAGTTTTTTGTTTCGGCACAATTACAATACTTAGATCAAACTTTTAACAAATGTTTTTTTTTAACCTCTACATATATAAAGAATTAGCTAGTACTATTTATTAGTACTATTAGTACAATTTATTGCAAAATAGTCATATCTCAAAAAATTTGCTTTTCGAGTTAACAATTCAGAATTGTTAACAGTACTAACTTTTATATTGTAGCAAAAATTTATTCAAATTAATTTTAAACTGTTTCCTTTACAAGATATTTTCTAAAAAAAAATTCTGAGAATTGTATGGAAACTAAAAGTTTGAAATGCGTTTTTCTTAAAACAACATTTCTTTAGTTATGACTTTGTTGCAGCAAAGGAGCGATATGTACTCGTATTAGTGGTCGCTAGAAGCGCAGCAAAGATAGCAGCGATAATAGTTTGTATTACATCAACACCAGAAGATGCCAGAGCCAATGTAATATCACATTTCTATTTAAAACGTTTATATTAGCTTCACTGGTATGTTTGTCTGTTTGCAACCCTTGCAATTTTTGTTGTAAACAGTGTGTACTTTTGAAGAATTCGATTGTCCATTATAAAAAAAAATGTTGCGGCTTTAGTGCAAAAATTGAAGTTGCTGTTTTGCTTGCGGGATTATTCCAAGGAAAAGAGGGGATTTCTGAAGCTAATTTTGGGAATTACAAAAAAACTCCAAACCAGCTACCTAACATGTTCTGAACCAGTTTTTCATTTTTTGCACGGCACTTTTTGCCGTGAAATGTATGTACATCTGAACTTTTGACGGTCATTTTGGACTCGGTAATACGGGTAATTATCCGTTTTTTTGTCGATTTTTACCGGTTTTTGTTGTGGATTTTGCTAATTTTTACCGGGTTTTTGTTGGTTTAAGAATATTCTCCTTTCATCGTAGAATGCAAAAAACTTAAAATTTAATCCGAATTCGGGCAACTAATACTATTGCTCTTGAAAAACTTATTTTATGGTACAGATATAAAGATACTATATGTTTTGACTAAAGAATAAATGTGTACTTGTGAGCAATATGATTTTATATTATAAAAAAAAAGTGTTGCAGCTTTAGTGTATAAATTAAAGTTGCCGTTTGGCTTTCGAGATTGTGCCTGTGATATAAAATGATTTTGGCGATTTCTGAAGCTGATTTTGGGAATTCCAAAAAAAAAACTCTAAACCGGCTCCGTAACCAGTTCCAAGCCAGTTTTTCAGATTCCGTGCGCTTTGGAACGTGACTCTGAACTTTTAACGGTCATTTTGGTCCCGTTCGTACGCGTAATTATCCGGGTTTTTATCGGTTTTCACCGCTTTTTAACGGGTTTTCTCTTGATTTTTCTCAAGTTTTGAAAGGCTTTGGCTTTTTCTTACAGATTTGTGGACATTTTAACAAGTTTGTGCCTTTTTTGCTCAACGCAGTATCATTTTTCAACGTTTCCTGGTAGTTTTTGGTGGCAGAATAGCTGATATAGTCACTTAACAAGCTCAGCGAGTACGAAACAGCTAGTTGTCCCCCAGGTAACGGTATTCAATTATTTTTTCTGTCTCCTTTGTTCATATTGTTCATAGCTAGTTATCTTCTTCAATCTAAAATTATTGATCACAGCATATTTGCATGGTAAAAAATCTTTCTTAAGAAAAAATCTAAGAAAGGACAAACGTGTTTATTATTTTATTCGACCTTTTGAAATTTCCAAATATTTGTTACTTTTTTAGGCTCAAGGTCCAGAATCAACTTAAATAAATCTCTTTTTTGTTTTATTAAATAAATTATATATTTTTTCTCTTCAATATTTCGAATCACCTTCGGTGTTCTTCTTCAGGAATAAGCTATACAAATAAATATTTGGAAAGGACAAACTTGAACTAAAACCCGATGTACAAATGTACAAACCACAAATTGAATTTAAAATTATAAAGTTGAACAAAAATTAAGCAAATTAATTATTGTTATTGTAAAGATTAATACTTCTTCTTGGTTGAAGTTGGACTCGAATGATTTATTTTAATCGTGTTTAACGATCGAGAGCACAGAACTTGTTGTACTGCCAATTTTACAATGATCATATTTATTTGCAATGCCCATTTCGGCTTCCGCATATTTGTGCAAGTAATATGCAAGTTGTATGGAAATGATCTACTAAATATTATTTTATATTATTCCAAAACAGCCAAGCTTAATAAAACACTCATAACTTGGGGTAGAAACCTATCAACCATAAAAGTATTCTCTTCCGTATAGTGCAGCTTTTTAAGTTTATGTTGCAAATATTTGCATTAAAGTTAATTTAAATTATTCCTGTAAATATTGATAAAACGCATTCATATTTTTAATGGCAAAGTAAAACAAGTTTACATAATTATTAATGGTGTGGAATCTTTACTAACATATTATTATTTGTATTCGAATAAATTTTCGATTTTTCTTACCATAAATTTTACACTTAATATGTTTAAGCTATTTTCGGCACAATAATTTAAATTAATATTCGAGTATATATTATTCGATTTTTTTGTTATTCGAATATATATTCCAATAGCTATTAAAATTGTTATTAACATACTCTTTAAAGCAATTTGTTTTTGGATACAATATAGATTCGCATAAATGTTCAGAAACTTATGAACATAATAACGCACAAATAGCGTATTCGAATAAGTAAAAATTCAATCGAATAATTCATATGGCCAAAAATTAGAAGAAAAGCATGTAAAATATTACGCCGGTTATTCGTATTCGCAAAGGCTTTCAGTTTTGCCATAATGCATGACAATAATATGCATAATATATCTATGTACATATTTTGTCATTAATAAATATGTATGTGACTGCAAGTGTCTATTAAAAAAAATAAACAATCAGCTTATCAACAATAAAGTACATGTAATTGAATGTTATGGAAATATTTTTATTACTTTAACGCATTTTTAATAAATTAATATGAATACATTTATTACTGTTCATTAATGTATTTACAATTAATATCGAAAATCAATTAAGGCGAAGAGTACAATTTAATTAATATGTTTAAGCCTGAAAGCAACTCAATAATATGTAGAAATTTTATTGTATATTTTTCACTTTAAATGGACTTATTACATATGTATATTAAAATGTATGTAGTATCTACGCTTGATGTGGCACTTGATTTTTGCCTAGAAAACCTAAAGCACTGCTCAATATTTTACGAGGGTGGTTCGGAAACTTCTTAGCCTAGCACAAAAAGCGCGGTATAAACAGAAAAAAGTTATGCTATGAGCACATGTTAAGTTTTGTTTCATATAGAAACAATGGAAAAATTAGAAATGCGTGGTGTCATTAAATATTTACATAAAAAAGGTTTATCGGGACAAGAAATTCATAATGATATCGTGAATGTGTTGAAAGTGCTCCTTCATATGCAAGAGTAAAAAATTGGGTTGCTGACCTTTAACGCGGTTGTACAAGCATTGCAGTTGAACAAAAACAGCAAAAACAACAGAAATTGTAGCCAAAGTGCCTGATATGGTATTAAATGATCGACGAATAAAAGTGCGTGAAATAACTAATATCATGGGCATCTCAGATTATCGAGTCCATTTAATTTTGCATGAAGAACTACAGATGAAAAAGCTTTCTGCAAGATGGGTGCCGCATTTGTTAACAGTCTACCAAAAACGCATAAGAATGAACATTTCTCAAGCTTATTTGGATCGTTTTAAACAACATAAAATGGATTTTAAATGTCGTTTCATAACTATTGATGAGACATGGATTCACCACTATACTCCAGAGACAAAAGAACAATCCAAACAATGGACTGAAGCTGGCGGAAGCGCCCAAAGAAGGCAAAAACAATTCAATCGGCTGGTGAGGTTATGGCAACGGATTTTTGGGACTTCAAAGGTATTTTATTGGTTGACTATCTGCAAAAGGGTAAAACAATAAATTCAGAGTACTATTTCAACCTTTTGGATCAATTAAATGTACAAATTCGAGAAAAACGTCCTGGCTTACAACAAAAAAAAATAATAATAATTTTTCATCAAGACAACGCACCAGCGCACAAGAGTGTTTTAACAATGGCTAAAATCAACGAATTAAAGTACGAGTTGCTTGACCACCCACCTTATTCTCCTGATTTAGCTCCCTGTTCCTAGATCTAAAAAAATTCCTTGCTGGCAAGCGTTTTACCTCAAATGAAGATGCAATTACAGTTGTAAACCACTATTTTGAAGACCTTGAGGAAAACTATTGTAATCAAGGGATAGATTTGCTAGAAAAGTGTGTTGAAGTTTCAGGAGATTGTATTGAAAAATAAAAATATTTTTGAAAAACTAGCTATTCTCTTTCATTGATAGGCTAAGAAGTTTCTGAACCGCCCTCGTAATATGTCAAATTTTAATAAAAAGATTATTTAAGTTTTTGTATTCTTTGCATATTTGAACTAATTTTGGCGTAGACTTCAGAGCAATAAGTTTTTACAGTTCATGTAGTTTTGAATACAACTAACTAAAGTGTTTCATTTATAAATAGATTTAAAAGTAGAGCCAAAGAGAACTAAAAAGGTTAGAGTAAAATCAGACAGAGCGATTTTTATATCCGAACCTTTTAGCACAAAAACTTTTTTCGGCCATTCTTGAGCTTTCTCTACCTTTTATTTCATACAATTTACATTGTACATGTACATTCACATACACGCATGAGAGAAAAGTAAGGAATTGCTGAAAATTGTCGAGTAACGTCAATTCTTTTCCCCTTCTTGTTCCCCTCACCGAAAGCTTCTATAAAGTCAAGAATTTCCCAACTAAAGTTGCTGTGTCTGACCTGGCACTTACGCAAATGAAAAGTATACGAAGTAAACAAGAAAACAAAGAATATATTACGTATTGTAACATTTAAACCTGTAACATTTAAACCAATAAAAATTATAAATAGCTTGGTTTCTATGTTTCCCAGCTATCTATATGTCGACATTTCATAGGAACTACGCTAATCATCAGTAGACTTCGGAAATTTTTGAAAGATATTCTCAAACATTCAACTTTATATCCCAACAATCTAAATAATTTGTTGAGAATTTAAAAAGAAAAATGCTCTAATAACACAAAAAACAAGCTTTTTATTTATAAACGTCTCTAACATTCCACCTTTCAAATAAATGAAAACTCAATGCTGAGTTATGGCACCTCAAAATTCAAACTTTGCCTATTTTTGCGTTTATTTCACAATTTTTCATTTTTATTTCCCTTTTTTTTCTACGTTGTAGTAAAGATCTGGAAGGTTTTATTTTTTTACCAAACAGTTTATTTAATTACCAACATTTTGAGCGTAATTTGAAAAGAAAACCGGATGAAAAAATAAGTTTTTATTAAGGATTTTGTGGAACGACAATATTTTCATTTTCATTGCTCGCACACTACATTCGGTGTAAATGCAAAAAATTTAAATTAAAATTACAAGCGATCTGGACTTTTGCGTTTTTTTCAGATGGATCTTCGCGAATGAGGAACCAACAATAAATAGTTCGGCATCATTTGTTCATCCCACCAGCCTTTGTAACGTGTCTCGGTTTCTTCCATTTCCTGGTGAAATCTTTCACCTTGTTCATCACTTTCGGAGCCCAAGTTCGTGGGGAAAACATCCAAATGACTGAATAAGAAGTGTAATTTAGGTGTCATATTTGAACCTAAAATTAAAAAAAAATAAATTTTCAAATCTTAATGGCCTTTTTGATATACATGCTTTCACTCAACGCTTACCAATGGCACTAAATTATTACAGTAATGTATCGATCTTCTCTGCGTAATCAGGACTTCTGTAGTTTCCCAAAAAGTTGTAAACGATGTCTTGGAATGCTTCATATGCCTCCAAACGAGCTGGACCTAAGCACTCATTAAATGTTTGGTCACCGCAAAGAGCCTGAATATGAGGTCCATCAAACATACCAGCTTCAAATTTGCTCGCTGTTTCTCTCGGAAGTTCTTGTTTAAGGTAATTCATGGCAAGACTGTCTTTTAGCAACTTTTTTACAATATTTGTAAATAACCCAAGCTTAATGTGTAATAGAGAAAGTATCATCTTCTCCTGAGGAATAAGGGGGTCATTTTTGATATTGTACTTTCCGTGTGTACGTCCACTTCGCTCGGGGTAAATTTTCGCGTGTAGTGATTCTGACACTCACGCCTGTCCCATAGGCATAGAAGACAGGAAAACTTCGCATTGCCCCCCTTACAATCCAGATAGTGTGGCAAACTTTCCATTGATGTTGGTCGTTATGTATGAGATCGGGAAGTTCTTTCACTGCTTCCTTTATGTATTTTCCATATCCGATTGGAATTGATGGTTTCGTATTCCTTTAATAAAGCAAAACTGCTTTCAAACTATCCTTGCCTCGATCTAGAAAAAGACGCCACTCCTCTGGGTCATTTTAATTTAACAGCCTGTTCGACGATATCGAATGAAAATGTATGCGAAAGAAAACTAGTCACTCACATTCGTTAAATTTGGGTTCGTCTATGTCACTATTGTTCGTTCGCATGGGCTCATGTATTTTAATTGAATTTTGACACATCGTTCGCATAGACTAAAGTTAGAAAAAACCCAAATCAATTTTATTTCGCCCTGAATGCGAATGAACTTATCCTTTCGACATCGACGAACTGGCTGTAAATTTTTTTAAATTTACACCGAATATAGTGTAAAAGCAATGAAAATGAAAATATTGTCGTTCCACAAAATCCTTAATAAAACTTTATTTTTCATCCGTTTTTTTTTTTCAAATTAAGCTTAAAATGTTAATAATTAAATAAGCTATTTGGTAAAGAAATAAAACATTCCAGATATTTACCACAACGTAGAAAAAAAACGGTTTGCTTTCGGTTATTCTCCACGAGGGTTTGAGTGGGACCACACAACGAAAAAACACAAAAGTACCGTTATCTAAAAAACGATACTTAAGACAAAAAAAAATTACAGCGTTTTTCGTGTTCAGAAGGTCCGAATTAATTTATATAAGCATGTGGCGTTCTTGGTATTTTTTGGCTGTAAACCAGTGTAATATACGAGCATTTGAAGTAATGAAGTTAATTGTTTGAAAATATATTTCAAAGTTTTCTAGGCCTAGTAATGATTAGAATAGCTTCTAAGAAATGTCAATATTCCGATTTGCGATTCAACATGTCTAAAATTAAGGATTTAGTGCTTCCACCGAACTTAAGAAAGTCCATACTTACCGTATTTTGGACATAACTTGGAATTGATGTACGTAAGGATGGTTTGAATTTTCTTTTCAGTGTACTAACTACGCTGATACTACGTGAATAAAAAATTTCCCCATTACTTTTCGTTACACTATTGCACGTCTTTAATACATACAAAGCGTTGTGTTATTTATTACTAATTTTCTATACTTCTGTAGTCCTTTTTAGGCTCTGTATGCTTCACGACTTGTAGTTAGATGTAAGATGTTTAAGTACTACGCATTTGATGCCCTTAATGATTAAGATGCCTGAATAAATAATCTATTGATATAGAAATATATTTAACTGCGTTTAACAACAACATCCCAAAATTATTGCTCTTACAGCTGCTGCCTGTTTGCCAGTTTGATATATCGTTAATTGGAAATTGTTATTCAATAAGAATGTCTGTTTGAGGAAGCGTTGTATTGTTGGAAATTTAATTACAATTTGATGGGTAAAATAAATAAGATATGCTGTGACAGCGGCATATACATTCCTCATACCAAAAAAAAAAAAAAAAAATAAAGTTATTGCCAGGTAAACAACTAGAAACATAATAAAAGTTTGTAAGCTAAAACTTTTATACAACTTTATTGCATTTCAATAACATTTGTCATTAATACTCGGTATTGAAAAAAGCATGAATGAAAAAGAAGATAGATATTTTAACCTACATATATTTTTTGCAAAGTCTAATTGACAATAGAAAACTGGGTTTTAAATTACTTCACTTAGTACTCAGACACGCACATATATGAATATATGTTGAAAAATATTTAATTAAATAAAAATTGGAAAAGTTTGCAATTCAAATTTTAAAATTCAAAGATATCTTTTACAAGATATTTTCTACAAAGGTATTTTTTCAAAATAATTGTGTTTACTTACATCAGTAATTGAAGCTTTGAGCAGACACAAGTGAAGGAAAAAAACTCTTTAATATTATAATATAAACTCAAAAAGTTTGTAAATAATATAGTAATGAAAAGCTTTTGAGTATCTGATGTTTTCTCAAGTTTCATGTTCTTCAAATTGGTATTGCTTGTGTATGGGCAAATCCAGAAAAAGGTCCACCTGGGCAAAAATGTTAAAAGTTATTAAAAATAAATTTTTTTACTATAGTATAATAGAAAAATACTTAAATTTTATTGATTAAACCAATTTAGCCATAATTTATTGAAATGAGATGAATAATCAGACGACTGTGCTGCACAAATGCAATTTCTCGTTTTTAACAATAATTTTTTGCAAGTTTTTTTTATTATAAAAATTCTGAGTATCGAAAAACTGCACTCATTTCCCCATCAGCGAGAACTGATATTCACAAAAGAAATTATTATACTTTAAGTACATGAATAATATATATATTTTTTAAGAATAAATTTGGTGAAAAAATAGTAATATTTTAATGTTCGAATTATTGTGGGAATTATGTCACGTTCGACATGTCACGTATCGACCGAAAATATAGGTAAGCAAAGTATACAAACACGAGCCTTTTTAGCCAAACCATAACATTTTAAAGTAACATTATTGTTAGGTAAAACTCTGAAAATTATTGCAAGATGAAATTGCGTAAGGTTTCGCTGAAATGCTTCCACTTTAGTCACGTTCGACCCACTACTTAATTTTAAATTTTTTGTTTTATTCAAGATTCCATTTGCTATTAACTTTAATATAAACTACAGTGTTCGCTATTAGGTACAATTTAAGATTAAGTCGAGCCTGAACCTACTTTTAGTTTTTTTGCTTTTTGGCTTTCAACACATACAAATGTCACCTTCAACACCAGGGATTTACCCATATATGTACATAGCATTAGTCTCATTAAGGCCCTAACTCGCATTTTCCTTGAATCTAACTTTTTTAGGGACTCTATTACGTTTCGCATAAATATTTTCCTCAACGACCTTCTCTACCAAACTTCCAACCCTATCCACTCTTTCGCGGATGACAGCAGCATTTGTCACTCGTACTCTTTTAGTTATAGGCCCAGCCTATCAGAGATCGCTGCCAAGAGACTAAATATGAATAATTCACTGAATAGTGATCTTCTATTAGTCTCTGAATGGGGTCGTAAAAACAGGGTCGCCTTTAATGCTCGTAAGACCCAGTGTTGCTTATTGACGCACAAACAAACGACCGCTAATGCTGCTTCATCTGTACTCATGGATGGTATAAATATTGAAGAATCGGATGCTCTTGATGTTCTTGGAATGAAGATACAGTGTGATGTTCGCTGGACTGATCATATTTTTCATGTCTAAAGAAGCATTCAAGTGCCTCGGTTTTTTGAAACGGTGTAAGATGTACTTCACTCCATCCGATTTCCTTACTATTTATACCACCTACATCCGACCGAAAATGGAATACAACTCTCATGTTTGGGCCGGTGCCTCAAAGTCTGTTTTGGAGTTACTCGACCGTGTGCAGGAGAGGGCGAAGAAGCTCATCGGTGACAGTAGGGTATCCAACTCTATTGACTCACTGGAGCATCGACGCAGTGTGGGATGCGTTACTCTGTTCTATCGATACTACAATGGATTTTGCTCTGACGAGATTAGGGATCTTGTTCCTGAAACGCGCACATTTTTACGTAGCACGCGTTCATCGTCTAGAGCTCACCCATTTGTGGTCAATTGCCCGGGGAATCGTACTATGCATTACAGAGAGAATTCGTTTTTCAGCCGCACGCTTCGTCTGTGGAACAAGTTGCCTGCAGAAGTGTTTCCTGTCTGTTATAACGTTAGAAGATTCAAGTCAAATGTTCACAAACACTAATCCCGCTTTCCCCCTCCTCAGAACCTATTTTCCTAGTTCTGGTACAATGCACTGCATATATAGGTACAGTACCTGGGTACTGGTCGAATATAAAAAAAAAAATATACAGCGTCACAATTATTTAATTAAAAAATTTCATAGATATCGCTTTTACAAGCAATTGAACAAAATAAAAATACTTGTCAATGAATTTAGGTATACAGTTTCCATTATCGTTCTTCATTCTCCTGTAAAATTGCGATTATGTTTGTTAGGGCCTTTCTGCATGAGACCAACGATATATACAAGGTGCTCCAGAACTCGATGTCATTTGATTTTTATCTGATTTTTCTCATGATGGTTGCAATCAACTATGTCACCCTATTTCTGCTTAACGCTGAGATCTGGGATAACCTGTACATGTACATATATAAAAAATAATTTCAGAACCAGACATCAATCGTAAAGCAAAAATATTTACAAATATTTTTGCTTTATACTAAAAATTCGTTGGAATTTAAGGATAGAATAAAAGGTCAAAATATATAAAGATTAATTTCTTTTGATGTAGTTTCTTTGTTTCCTAGTATACCAGTTGATTTAGAAATGAACACAGTAGAGGATAAGTGGGATGTAATAATCCAACATACAAGAATAGAGAACAGTCTATTTTTGCGCATTTTAAAATTTTGTATAGAAGATAACAGGTATTTTCAGTATAATAGTAAGATATATTCACAGACAGGGCTGGGCAGTATTTGTAATACATGTATTTGAAATACAAATACGTATTTTGCATCTGTATTTCAAATAATCAACCTGAAAGTATTTAGTATTTTGTATTTCAAATACATAACTTAAAGGTATTTAGTATCTTGCATTTCAAATACACATGGCTTAAAAATACATTTTTACAAAATACATTTATTTATTATAAGTTCAAAACATGTTTTTTCACACAAAAGCTAAAATTGCTAGAAACTGCGACCACTAAAATGTTTATTATTTTGCAATACCCCAATTCAGCATTCAGTTGTCTTGTCCAGAGCAAATACATTTTACACTAATCAGGTGATATCAATAGGAATTTTCACATATTCGCCACCAGCTTTTTCCCAACGCTTTGTATTATATACAGGGAAATAATATTTATTATGAAAACTTTTGCCTACCTTAATGTCTGCGAGAACCAGATTATATCGATTGCAAATACATATAATAATTTGAGATATTTCAGTTGTATTTTAACAAAACTAATGGAGAGCTTAGAAAGGACATATAACGACACCTGAAGCAAATAGAGCCATATTGGCATCCACCCTAGTTTTAAAATACACTGGTCACCAGAAATCGTCTTATTAAAAGAGAGGCAACGAATTCAAAACCTTGCAATAGATACCTTAGAGAAAGATTACAAAATACGTGAAACCGAACATGGATGCAATAGAAGAAGTAGTAGTTGCAGTAAAGATGATGAGAATTTTATTGTTTTTTGCATTTATAGAATTTGGCAGCAGGTTCCGCAGAACTTGTAGAAATATGTTTTTCCTCGGCAGATTTTATTCACTCCCCAAAAAGAAGTTGTTTGTCGGATGACTTATTAAATTATCTTGTTTTATTAAAGGAAATACTTGTTTTGCCGAGTGAATCTTTTATTTGCTATCTATTAAATCCTAAATATTATTAATTTCCCAGTTGGCGAGTTTAGAACAATCATATGAATATACACACGTATATCACACATGTATATATGTAAAATGCATAGAATGTTAAATATATATAATAAAAAAAATATAACACATTACACAGCTTTATGTCTAGTATTTGGATACATAATAAGTATATATGCAGTTGTAAGTACGAACATAACTGACAAAAAAATTCTAGTCTAGTCTAGTTATTATCAATAATACAACTATCCACAATTTTTAATAGGCTTTCAATACTTTGCCAGTTACGCCCTTTTAAGTTGTATGAAACAATATGCAACTTAGTTTAAGTGCATATATAAAATAAAATATTTACTAAAACCAGAGTGGTATATTCTTATGAGATCGAAAGACAAAAAAGTATTTGTAGTTTTTAGTTGTATTTTGTATTTAAAATACACAGCTGGAAAGTATTTTGTATTTAAAATACACAACTTGAAAGTATTTTGTATCTTGTAAAGGGTGGTTAAATTTCAAGGGCCGATGTTGATTTTGAATAAGACACAAACTATTTAGGAAATTATTGTAATTTTATTTTATTATGATACATTTTTTATTACTTAATTATGTATGGAACAAAATATCGGCCAAATGGGCGCCGAGACCACGGCGGCACACCTCCATCCGATGGTCCAAATTTTCGATGACCCTGAGGCATAATGGAGGTTCTATGCCGTTAATGTGCCGAATTATCTTATCCTTTAGCTGTTGAATTGTTGCTGGCTTATCGACGTACACCTTTTCTTTCAAATAACCCCAAAGAAAAAAGTCCAACGGTGTCAAATCACATGATCTTTGCGGCCAATTGACATCGCCATTACGTGAGATAGCACGGCCATTGAATTTATTGCGCAAAAGAGCAATTGTTTCGTTAGCTGTGTGGCAAGTGGCACCGTCCTGCTGAAACCACATATCGTCTACATCCTTATCTTCCAATTCGGGCCATAAAAAGTTCGTTATCATCTCACGATAGCGAACACCATTCACAGTAACTGCCTGACCGGCCTCATTTTGGAAAAAATACGGCCCGATGATGCCGCCAGCACATAAACCGCACCAAACAGTCACTCTTTGTGGGTGCATTGGTTTTTCGACAGTCTCTCTTGGATTCTTATTCGCCCAAATGCGGCAATTCTGTTTATTGACGAATCCACTGAGGTGAAAATGTGCCTCATCACTGAAGATGATTTTCTTCGAAAATTGATCATCATTTTCATAATAAGTCTGGATAACTTTAACACGTTGTTGGATTGTGTATCTCTCCATGGTTCAAATTGAATAAGTCTGAAATAGAGAAATGTCAAATAAAATTCGGACAAAATCTTGGTGTTTAGGTGTGGTTCACATTCAACATCGGCCCTTGAAATTTAACCACCCGATATTTGAAATGGGTGAACTGGGAAGTATTGTGTATCTTGTATTTGAAATACTTAAAGTGAGTATTTTGCCCAGCCCTGTTCAAAGATAAATGGACTTCCTATGGGATCTCCAGCTTCTTCAATTATTGCTGATATAGTAGAAAATATAAAGTAGGTAGTACAATAGAGAGATTAGATATAAAACCAAGACTAATGACAAAATATGTAGATGATTTATTTTGTATTATTCCGGACTTAGCAATTGATAATATGTTTTCAACTTTGAATAGCTTTAACTCAAGCATCAAGTTTACTATTGAAAAGGAATATAGTTCAAGAGTACCTTATTTGGATACTTTGATAATTAGGAGAGATAACAAAGTTGTAATTGATTGGTACCAAAAATCAACTGTATCAGGGAGATTAATTAACTATTTTTCAAAGCATAGCAGAAATATAATATTAAACACAGCTAAAAATTTTGTGAAAAGGGTTCTTACAATAAGTGATGAGGAGCTCCATAGAAAGAACATTATAAAGATTAAAAGCATATTAGAAGATAACAGTTTTCCAGCTGAATTTGCTTCTAGATTTGTAAGTCAGTTTAAAAATATAAATGTACAGGAGTTATTTAACTCATCAGAACCCAAAATGTATAAATCTTTAACATATATACCAGGTTTATCAGAAAGATTAGCAAGGTCTAATATATATAATAAAGAGGGATATACAATGGCTCATAGAAGCTATAATACGTTAGGTAAATTATTTAGTAGGACTAAAGATAGACTTAATAATTGGGGCATTTCAAATTCGGTTTATAAAATTCTTTGTCAGGGTAATGACCAAGAAAATTGTAGTAAAGTTTACGTCGGAACTACCAAAATTATAGATATTTAGTTAATAAGAAATTATAGATTTGAATTGTTTAAGAATGAATGTTAGGATAAAATATTTTAAATTATGTTAATAATATTTCCATGTGAAATAATATGTTGCAGAACATGTGTTTGTTGCAGAATTAGGTTATTTTGGTTTTTATGTTATTTTTTATGTTTGTAATTACTGTTATTAATATTATTTTTCTCTTTTTTGAACTTTTTGATAACCCAAAATTGTTTCTGTCAGTATATTAAATAGATATTTTTTAAGTTTTCAATTTAAAATTTTTCAATTTGATAATATTGTTAAGAATTTTTTCTTTGTGTATGAATTAACAATTTCTTGGTGTATAGATTTTTTGTATATAGGAATTTTTTGACAATAATTTTTCAAATTGAAAAATTTTTTAATAACATATTAATTTTCCTGACGATGATATCAAATTGTTATCGAAATATTAAAAATAAATACTGTTAAATCATAAAACGATCTTTTGCTGCAAAAATAAGAAATATTTACAATATTTTGAGTTTATTGGTGTTTTTACCAATATAATATAAATCATTGATTGCGTTTAAAAAATTAATCCAAAACTATAGATTACACTTTGCACAGGATCGCAATGTTGTTTAAATCTGTGATATCTAGAATGTGAATTAGACAGTGATTTTTTTATATTATTACAATAACAAAAGAGAAAATCAGAAACAACAAATTATATAAAAAGAAAATACAACAAATTGTAATCCCCTGTGACGAGATGCTCAGTAGAAAATTATTTCGTCAACTTTTCGGCGTATCTTAGCTAGTGTTGCCAATTTAGTGCCTTTCGCGCTAGATTTAGCGCTTTTCATTACCTAAAAATGCGCATTTTTTCACCACAGCGCTTTTTGAAAAAAATCGGCTAAAACAGCGCTTTTTTATACACTTTATGCATTTCTTAACAAATCTGTGCTAAATGTTGAATCCATATTAAATTATATTGTTATCTAGTATTTTTATATCTATAAAAGTCTGGCCTAAAATCAATGTCAAAAATTATGAAAAGGAATTAATTGAAGAATATTTAATGGCTTTTACAAAGGCCCTTATATAAAAAAAGAGATAACAAGGCACATCCATCCATATGCTTATTAGTTTTCTAATTTGATTTTGAAAACAAAATTGAAGGATTTTAAATGGTTTTTGTTGTTGCTTACGGGAAAATAGAAATAAAGCTGAATTATTTGGATTAATTCTAAAAATGTATTTAAGAAAAAAAAAAATTTATCGATCTTAGTCATTATTTTACAAGATTTTCCCTTTTTGAATGTGGAAATGAAAGGTTTTTAATTATGAACATTCTTTTCAAATCAAAAATAAAATCATTATTATAATCATTGATTGGTACAAAATAGTGGCATACAATGAAATACACTTGCTGTAAAAAGTCAATATGTTAATAGTAAAAATACTTATGTATAAGAATTCGAAACCTTACTTTCAAACAGTTTTATAGTAGAAAATGAGCATGTCTTGAAAGCTTACAATCTTAATCTGATTATATTTTAATAAATCCTAAATTCTAAAATGTTGCTAAACTGGCACTAGTTTGTATTTTGTTCCTTATGTATGCCTGAACTTTAAGAATGTAAAAAAGATTTTCAGTTTTAAGATTGTTATTGACTTTTTTGCTGTTTGTAAAGCTACGTACACACGGTTGTCAGATCTTACAATATTGCTACTAAAATTATCTGAAAATTTATTAAAATCGTGTGAACTGGCAATTTTTAACTTACAACGTTGTCAGAAAACCCATTGTCAATCAATTGTAAGACGACAATGTTGTCAGGCATCTGACAATCGTGGGAACTCTCTTTGTCGGCATTGCCAGCTAATTGGCTGGTATTGTAAGCTCAGTTTGAATTGTCAGATGTATAAAATTAATGCACCCGACAATGGCATCTTTGTCAGAAAAAAGTTTGATGGGCAACACTGCCAAGCAGATGGTTGTTGATATACATTAGTGGCAGTGCCTTACAACATGTCTGGCAATTTTTTTCATCTAACAATCTGACAATCGTGTGAACTGACAATTTTTGTTGTTAGATGAATTATTTATCAGACCATAGTCTGGCAATGAAATTGTAAAATTTGCTTACGATCGTCTGAGCACACAATTTACTTCTGCGGGACAATTTTTCATTGTCAGCATGTTGCCAGATCTTACAATATTGTAACATCTGACAACCGTGTGTACATAGCTTTAGTTAGAAGTTTACTTACTTGAATACAAATTCAAATTACATTAAAATTAAATTAAAAACTGTAAAATCGTTGATATCAGCTTTGACGCAGGTAATATAATGATCAGCAAGCCGAGAACCATCTAAGTCCAAATGAACTTGTGTCAAACTTTTCTTGCGGATATGTATAGTCTGGCGCTTTTTAGCTCCTTTTGGGTAAGTTTACTGCCCTTTTTGGCTATAAATAGTTGACAACGCTGATCTTAGCTATTTGCTTCATAGTTGAAGCTATATGATAGATTAGTTAAATTTTCCGTAGATTAAGAGCTTAGCATATTCTTCTTTCTCTCTCTCTCTCTCTCTCTATTGTTTTTGACAAAGAGCGAAGGAAATTACTGTAGTCAGCGTTGCCAGAATGAAGATTTTACCTTTATTTTGAAGATTTTTCAAGAAAAATAATATTTTTATATGATTTAAAGTTTTTGCTGCTGCATAATAAAGAAACATTTATTTATTTTCATTTATTTTTTTTTTTTTTGAGTTTAATAAAAGGAAATAGTGACATAAGCTCGGCTTCAAAATTAAGTGCAATTGATAGCGGACTAGTTTTAAATTTTAATCTACATTACATAAATCATTTTCATTGATAGGGGGCTAGTTTTAAATTTTAATCTACATAACATGATTCATTTTTTTATGTATTTGCTAGTATAAGGAATTTTTAATGAATTGTGTTTATTTTAAGCCATTTTTTATGCATCTGGAACTTCAAATTTTATGAAATAAATAAATAAATAATATATGATTTAAATATACTTCTTTTTTCTACAACAAATTTATGAATTACTTTTAAATATCCCAGTCGTAAGCCAGCTCTAGGCTGGGGAACAGCTCTCGCATCTTCGTAATTATATCTTAAGTATGATCAGGCTTGTTGTTGTTGTTTGGCCTGCGAGAGTTTTGCGTCTCACGCTCATTGCTTAACTATCTACCTCAACTAACTGTATTAGTTTTTAGTTTTTCTGAAGTATTTCGTTGTTAACTACGCGGCAACTTCCTATGCGAAGGCGTAGTTCGGTACGGTTAGTCACAGCCCGCAAAAAAATACTGCTAATATCATCGTGGTCACAAGGTCTACTCCGCCCATGCTGTGGATCCTATACTTTGCAAATTTATTTGTAACTGTATAGTTACAAATACAATACAATACTATTAAATATCCAAAGAAGTTTGACTTCTTTAGTTTTCTGAATAGTTTCTTTTTTGGCTCTTGGTTGCAAATCTTTTCTAAACCTACTTACATACATTAATACATATGTATGTACATAGTTAAGGCCCAAATAAACTACGAAAACTGTTCGAAAGACACACGTTTTCCGTTTGCATTCAAATTACACAAGTATAATTCATACAAACACATATCAATCACTTTTCTTTTTGTTTTTAATGAGAGTAAACAGCGAATTTGTTGCGCCAATTTTGTTCGCAATATGAAGCTCCCAAAATGTAAGCTATTTTTACTGGCATTTGTTTGTTGGCTTCAAGATAATTCTCTTTTAACTTCTCTGCAAAAATTGTATATGCCGTACTTCTTTCTATAGACTTTGCTTTAAATTTTTTCACAGAACTTTATCTTGATTTATTTTATGTGCTTCTTCTCTCCCTACTACACTCTGCAAACTTATCATTGAAGTGAAAAAATTTTGCCTTAACCAACACAAGTAGTTAGATCTGTTTTCGTGCATATCAATAATTTTTTCACTTTCATGCAAACATACTAAATATTTGTGCAAACACACAAACACTGCCATAAACAATACAAAATGTTTGTACAAACTTAAAATTTTATTATTTCTCCCAAGCAGTTTGTGTAGTTTATTTAGCCCTTTACTCGTAATACTAATTATAAAGAAATTCATTTAATTAAAATGAATTTTTGCCTTTAATTTTTGTTTTCATCGTTTCTAAGAAGAGACATACTTTTGTAATAATTAGCAACCATTATTTTTGCGCTTAGACATTAAAAATATTTTAAGATTGTTTTCTTAAAAGTAAAATTTTATATACACAAAATGAAGAATTTTCGGTGAAAATTCCTGCACCACTGGCTGTAACATCAAATTCGAGTGATGAACTCGCCAATATAGTTATTGAGGCTCGTTAAAAAATCGTCAAAAAGTAAACTTATTTCCTTTCCCTAAGCTTAAAGCTCTGAATTTATTTTCAAAATCTCAATAAAATTGATGTGGTGTTTATGGGACACAAATGAGTGAAACGTCTTGTAAATTTTTATGAAATGTACTCAATGTTTTGAGTGTATTTCATGCATAATGTTCGTTTATGAACATTATGCATAAGTAATTGCATTTACACGCTTACAAGGTGCAATTGAATCAAGAACTAAATCCTTTTGACCATTCCAAGCGTCGTCAATGGTCAGAATGGTGGCAAGAAACGGCAACAGTGGACGACCAATTTTTGAAGAAAATGATCTTCAGTGATGAGGTACGTTTTCACCTCAGTGGATTCGTCAATAAGCAGAATTGCCGTATGTGGGCGAATGATAATCATAGAGTGATTGTAGAAAAACCAATGCACTGAAAAGAGTGACTGTTTGGTGCAGTTTATGGGCAGGCGGCATGATCGGGTCGTATTTTTTCTAAAATGAGGCCGGTCAGGCAGCTACTGTGAATGATGTTCGCTATCGTTAGATGATCATGACCTTTTTATGGCCCGCATTGTAAGATATGGATATGGACGATATGTGGTTTCAACAGAATGTTGTTACTTGCTACACAGCTAACGAAACAATGGCTCTTTTACGCGACAAATTCAATGGCCATGGTGGCCATTCACGTGGTGTCGATGGAAATTAGCCGCCAAGATCATGTGATTTGATACCATTGAACTTTTTTCTTTGAGATTATTTGAAAGAAAAGGTGTGCATTGATAAGCTAGCAACAATTCAAAAGCAAAAGGATGAGATACATTAACAGCATAACCTCAATTATGCCTTAGCGTCACCGAAAATTTTAACTTTGGACCATCTGATGGCGGCCATTTGGCCGATATTTTGTCCCATACACAATTGAACCCTACCAATATTATGATAATAAAAAGAAATGAGAATAATTACTAAATAATTTGTGTTTTATTCAAAATCAATATCGGCCCTTAGAATTTAGGCAAATTTTTGTAGTGTAATATTCTTCTAGACGCCGTATTCATTCCTGCGTATTGATTTCTATGAGTATGAAATAAAACTAAATAATATAGAAGCAAAACTTTATAAAACAGTCTAGTTTATAAAATGTTAAATTAATATAACAATGATAGCAATAAAAAAATTATCAGCCCAAGTATGAATATTCTCATGGATTTTATTTCGCACGGAATTTATTCCTCACGGAATTTTTTTTTTCTCTCCTAAAGTACTTTTTTCAATTCAAACTAAAGAAAAATGCACAATTTTAGTTAACTTTATCGTAGAAATTGAAGATTTGATCCCCCTTTAGTGTTTTTTGTGAATGGAAAAAATAACACAATAAAAAAAGACAAACGCAATTTTTGTTCATAATTGGAGGAAAGAGAAAAGTGTAAAAACTCCCACAAAACTTTCATTTGTAATCAGGCTGTATAAATAGCTTGTTTTCTCTATTTCCCAGTTATCTATATATCGGCATTTCATAGGACCTACACTAATCATCATTAGAAAGATAGATTTGAAAGATATCTTTTAAAAATTTCCAAAGTCTACTGATGATTAGGGTAGCTCCTAAGAAATGTCGACATATAGACTTACCAGCTGTCTATATGTCGACATTTCTTAGGAAACAAGCTATTTATAATTTTTTCCAAAACTATTTATTTTTATTTCAGACACTTGTTTGTTCACTTTTAATACCAATTGTTTATTTTTATTTAATACCATTATGCATTAACACACTTGACTTGCTTACTTTTCTGACTTATGACTGTCTTTCAACATGCCCAAAATTAAACTCTCTGCCAAACATGTGCCTGCTATATGTACTTCTTTATCAATAATAATAAAACTAGAGATTACGTCATGTGCTTGATTTTCCGTTAGATGAAATAGTTTAACCTATCCAAGAGTATGTATTTAAAACTCATCTAGGGCTGTGTTGGCATTGTTTTGTGACCAACATGCGCAGAACATGTCATTTTTTGTGTCAGTTGTCGTAATCATGTATTCTATCATTCTTGCTTCTTTTTTGTCTTAAAATTTCTAGTTACTCGCTAAAGATCAGTCCAGACTCAAATCTACACATATGTATTTATTTATTTATTTATTTACTTATTTATTTAGTAACTATACAGTTGCAAAGTAAATTTGCAAAGTATAGGATGCACAGCATGGGCGGGGTGACAAAGACCATAATGCCCAAGATAGTCTTAACAGTACTTTTGTAGCGTCGCTGTGACTAACTATAACGACCTATGCCTTCACAAAAAAAAACTGTAGTTCAATACAGTTACTTGAGACAAACCGTTAACCAGTGCGAGCGAGACGCAAAACTCTCGAAGACCGAACAACAAACACAAGCCTGACCGCACTTAAGAAATAATTACGATGATGCGAGATCTGTTCTTCAGCTCAGAGCTACTTCGTATCAATGTTTGAAGCTAATAAAGTGAAGAAAACTCAATTGTCTTAATATAACAATTTTAAGACATAGAATGATACACTATGATAGTTTTATTATCTTCCGTGAAGTAAATTTTATTTTTTCGCCTTTAAGAAATTCTTACTTTCCATATTTCTGTTTTTTTCATTTATTAGCAAGTTTTTTAAGCCCCAAATTAATGGTTGACTTAAATATTGTATAACAAATTAATTGATGACTTTGTGACTGCAATCGATTAATACTCATTGAAGAATAATAAGCACCACTTACCCACACTTATACACACTTTGATATCATTGTCATTATATACGATTATAAAACAATACAGGCCACCAATGTTTAATTTATTTTTGGCATTTTAACTCATCATTTGTCTTTAACAATTCAATGCCATTAATTTAAGATGACATTATCATTAACAGCATAACGCCGCCTTAGCTCGTATTACAGCATACCCTTTTGCTTGACAATTCACGCTCATCCATTTATTTTCGTCGTGTCGCCAACTTTGCACCTGAACCACCTCAAACCATAACATCAGCATTGAAAAGCCACGACCAAAAAAAAAAAAAAAAACAAAAAAAAGTAACAGTATCAACAACAATATTGTTGTCGACAAGACTGCCAAAGGAAAAGCATCGTGTTGTTATCAACGAAAATAAAAACCATTTCGTCATGACAAGCGGCAACAACTGTAACATAATAGAAAATATATTTTCCAAATTGCTACCAAAGGAAACTTCTTATTTAATTATACTCGTATAACTCAAGTTTCGGGTGCAGCCACGCGTATTTAATTTATTTCACTACTGGAATCCACCCACCACTTATTTTTACTGCCGCTTGCAATGAAAAGGTTTTATAAATTACGGCAGCCAGGGTGACGGAATATTTCGATTCGAAGTAATATATTACACGAAGGCGGATTGATATTGAAGCTACCTAAGTAGGTAGCTTCAACATTTTTTTTCAAAAACCATTAGTTTCTCAATATAGTCTCCTTTAAATACTTAGTAAGAGGATACTCCGAATTTTTTACACCATCTGCGTAATACGATTTTGGGAATCCCTCATAATACGCGTTATTTTCTATAAATACTTCTTCGTTTGAGATGAATCTCTTTCCTGTGAGCATTTTTTCAAGTTTGGAAACAGGAAAAAACCACTAGAAGCTAAATCTGGACTATAAGGTGGATGACAAACAATTCGAAGTGTATTTCACGCAATTTTAGCATTGTGTGTAATATTGTGTGAACCGGTGCGTTGTCTTGAAGAAATAGCACTTTTTTTCTTTAAATGTATTGATTGCATCGATTAATTAATCCAATAATGCACGATAATGCATTCCTGTAATTGTGGATGCTTTTAAAAGATAATCGATGATCAATATCCGGTGTGCATTCCAAAATACAGTGGCCATAACCTTGCCAGCCAATTTCACTGTCTTCTCCTTCTTCGGAGCACTTCCACCCAATGTTTCGTGGTGGACCCACGTTTCATCAATAGTTATTAATCGACGCCAAAAAATCATTAGGATTATGCTTAATCATGTCCAAACGTGAAGTGGTCTGTCAACGCGTTTTTGTTCAACACTTAGCAAACGCTTTTTCATATGGATAAATATTTGGTGTTGAACGTAACCTTCGTATGCGTTGAAAAACAAAAACAAAACAAAAACCAAAAGTACTTTCAGGTTCGACTTAATCTTAAACTGTAGCTAACAACGAACACTGTAATTTATATTAAAGTTATTAGGAAATGCAGTCTCGAATAAAACAAAAACTTTAAAAATAAGTAGTGGTTCGAACGTGACAAAAGTGGAAACAGTTTTTGCGTCCGCAATTAGAAAGGAGTATTACCTTATTGCGTCTTGCAATTAGTTTCCGAATTTTACCTAACACTGTTACTTTATAATGTTATGGTATGACTAAAACGACTCGTGTTTGCATACTTTGCTTACCTATATTTTCGGTCGATACGTGGCATGTCGAACGTGACATTTTTTCCACAATAATTCGAACATTAAAATATTACTATATTTTCACCAAATGTATTCTTCAACAAGTAAGAGTGTGGTATATTCGGCTGGGTTGAATCTAAAAAACCCTTCACGATAGGCACGTATATGTATAGTATATAACACAATTTCAAACTACATGTACTCGGATAAAGATGGACCGATATCGGAGAAAAACTATGTTTGCCTTGTAATCACCATTCCAGAAAAAAAATGTTTCATGGACATTTTCATGGTAAAGTGGGCCGGTTATATATGAACCGATATCGTAATTTTCCATTTTTAGTATTTTATAACGAGAATTACTTCTCAGCAAAAAAAAATCTTCATGGAAAAATCGGTTGAGGCTTTATCTCGGGTATATATGGACCGATATCGGAAATTTTCATTTTCTGTATTTTACGAACTTCATTTTATAATCAAAATTGCTTTAAAAGAAAAATAATTTTTTTCATTGAAAAATGGATTTAGACTATATCTCGGGTATATAACCAGAATTCATTTTTGTGATAACCAGAACTGTCTTTAAAGAAACAAAAATTTTTTCACGGAAAAATATGTTTAGGCTATATCTCTCGTATATATAGAACGATATCGGAAATGTATATTTTCTCTACTTGGTAACCTTCTTATGTTACCAGAACTGCTTTTTAGCAAAAAAAAAAGTTGTTTAAGTTCGCTTAGGCGACATTTTCATGAAAAAATCGGTTTAGGCTATATCTCGGGTATGTATGGACTGATATCGGAAATTTTCATTTTCCATATTTGTATAACCTTTTACTAGCAAAAAAAAATTGTTTCATGAAGAAACTTTTACCTATAACCTTAAATATTTTTTTATTATTTCTTCGCCAAAATGCTTATTTATCTTATTTTTCCCCCCGCGACAAGCTTTTTGATCTTTATTTATTATTTTATATTTATTTATTATTATTTACTTCGAAACGAAACTACCATAACACTTGAAATGCACATGTTCAACTAACTAAGGCTGAATATCGCAAAATATCAAACGTACCTTTTTCTCCTTATACTAGTGGATGGAAGAATAGAATTTTTTGGGCGTCTATATGTAGCCGATTGTGTAAATGTTGTGATGACAAATCCACCTGCGTTGCACTCTCAGAGCACGCAAAAAAATAGATCAAATGTTTAGCTCAATTATTGGAATGGGAGCGCTGGTGAAAAAGATGGAATTAATATGTGCTGTCTGAGCCGATGAAACAAAATAAAGGGAAGCTTTTTATTTTGTTTACTCAGAATAAATTCCCAATCGGAAATAGGATAAGAAAAGATAGAAATAAAACAAGTGAATTAGAGATTTTGATATTTTATTGAACAAGTTGTTCGGAAAATGGGCACGGATATTTTACCTTCTTTCAGCATGCAGTTCCTCTGGTTAATTAATTTTAACACTATATAGGAAATAGAATTGATGACATTTTGACCAGTCTGATAGTAGGTTTGTAGCACAAACAAAGAAAGAGATAGCTATTACTTTTCATAATAATTCAGCGAATTTCAGAAAAACCAGCTTTCGTTTATAACTATGTGAAACAATCTGATAATAGAATTATTAGCTATGAGGGTTAAGGTCTTGGCCTTAACACCCGGTTTAGGCTACATCTCGGGTATATATGGACCGATATCTGGGGATTTTTTTCTTTTTAGTCATCATGTTTATTCATGAAGTTTGAAGTAAAACAAACAACTCTTTTTAAAAAAATTTTCATACAAAATTTCAAAACAAGTGGATTTTTTTCGGAATTTTGGATTTATCCCAGTCATATGTGAACCGATATTACTGAATTTCAATAGCGATGGGGTAAAAGAATGATGAAAGAAAAAGAAAAAAGTTTTTAATTCGAATGGCTTTCTCAAAAACGGTATTTCAACGGCGGACAGACGGACATCGCTTAATCAACTTTTCCATTAATTCTGATTCAGAATATATATACTTTATGGGGTCGCAAACCTGTAGAAATTACAAACGGAATCAAAAACTTATATATACCCTTAAAATTCATATACTAAAATCATAATATTATCTTTTGAGAATATGCAGCTCTCGCTGCTTTTATTTCATCACCGTCAAGTGAAAATGAGTGCAGTTTTTGGATACCCAGAATTTTTATAATAAAACAAAAAAAAAACTTGCAAAATATTATTGTCAGATATATAAAATTACATTTGTGCAGTAGAGTCGTCTGATTATTCATCTCATTTGTTAAAATTATGGCTAAATTGATTTCATTAATAAAATTTCAGTATTTCTCTACTACACTACTTTAAAAAAATGTATTTTCAATAACTTTTAATTCTTGGCCTCAGTGAACCTTTTCTGGTTTTGCCCATATGCAAATCTTAATTTAAAATATTGAACACACATTCATATGATATGTTTACCATTTCAGCAATGTCACATAACTTGACTCGCCGATCATTCATAGTCCCAATTTTCACGAGGCAACTTTAGTTGCGCAATTTTTGAGTTTGTGGACAAATAAGAGAGGAAAGAGTGGGGAGTATAAAAATGAGTACAGACTTGCTTGTACTCGGAAAGTCGTTTTGTGCTATCATTCGTAATATCAGAAATTTTACATTTTCTTTCATTTGTGTTTCTTTTATGTATTGATATGTTGTCCGTGATGAAAGTAATATTGGCGTAAAATTGCGATATTTTAATTCATTTAAAAAAAAAATTTTATTTTGTGGACAAATTAATAAAATAGACAGCAGTATTAATTTAGAAGAAGTGAAAATTAAATGGAAAAGTTTGAGAATGCAGTACATGAAAGGTTAAGAAAGTGTAAGCAATAGAAAACGAAAATTGCTCAAGTAAAATTGCTGAGTCTGAACATAAAAGCAAGTTGAAAAGAAAATTTGATAAGAATTGCGCAACTAAAATTGCCTCATGAAAATTGGGACATAACGATATCGAGGATATTCTTGATATTTTTGCTGATGGAGCAGACTTACTTTAATGTTTATCGAGCTTTTCTTTTGTCTCTTTCACCATTTTCCCGTTCAGATAATATTGTTTAATCACAGCACGAAATTCACTTTTTTCCCTTTTTCAAGAAACACAAAAATTGTTTACTTCAAACGACTACAACAAATAAACTATTCGATGCATTTGGGTAAAATTTTAACAGCTGAAGTTTAACATGTCGGTCTGATTTGACAGCTCCGGACTTATTTTGGTGGGGATATCTATAAAAGCACGATTTTTGGAAACAAACCAGAAACGCTGGAGCAACAAAACAAAATACTCGTGATGAAATTATTTAAATGAAAAATGTGCTCAAAAGAGCTCGCTTGTGAGGCCAACAGAGACGGATATTGCCGACGTTAAATAAAACATTTATCAAAATAAGATCCATTCTCTTTCATTTAATCAAAACTTATAAGCAAACAAAGTAGTGTACCTTCTCGTTGAATGCCTTGTATTAAAAACTAGCAACAACACGAGTATAATTTTTTAGTTTTGGCTCACAAATTTTCTTCTTTGTCTATTATTTTGCTTTTCTCGTTCATTTACACCACTTAAATGGCAATTTCCTTGGCCCAAAGTTTTTCAAATAGTTCCCAATATCCACTTTTAAAAACCCACTTATTAACAATAAGACGCCATCAGCTCAAGAAACCCAATTTATGGTGGCTGATTCTTATATTTATTTTATGAAACTTTTTATCCCAGAAAAAAACACATTTCATAGAACTTTTTAGCTAAATGATGAAATATTTAAACCCAAGTCAATCCATGTTGCTGGAATTAAAGGCAAAAGTTAAGAAAACTCCCTATTTCTTAAATAAGAGTAGAGAAAAGTGAAAACTGTAATAAAATTAGTTCTGGCAATTGAAAACTTTTCTCAAAAAATTTAAAGCAAGCAGCACACTTAATGAAAAACAGAGAAAATTAAGGATATTGTTGTGCAGTTTAAGCAGGTAAAAACATATTTTTATAAAGATTTAACTGCATTTCTAATCAATCAGCTGTGTTAAGAGAAGATTGAAACTTTTAAAGATAATAAATATCTGTTGTGGATACAAAACAAAATTGATGAACTAAAAATGTGTACTAATATACTTATTTCAAGTACTATATTATAAACATGAAATTTGCTGAAGAGGCGTACTAATGGACGCGCAAGCGTAAAAGAACACTGCTTCAAGACCAGTGCTGGAAAGCCATCCGGTCCAGAAGTCTTGTTTATGTCGAGGTCTGCCAAAACCCTTTTAACTGCTCGCGCCCGGAAGAATATCTTAGCCATAGTTACAGATACTCCTTCGAGCTCGGGAAGTGGTTGACTGCCTTCCGGCAAGCAGGACTTGCTTGCAAAAATTTCAGCCAACAGGTTAGCTTTGTCAACCGGGTCGGGGAATGCTTGGTCATTCTTTAAGAGAGTTGGGATTGATGAACTAGCATTGTTTTTTACTCCCTTCACGAAAGACCAAAAGGTCTTACTGCCCCGGGGAGCTGCAAGGACCTTGGCACGAAGGTGCTGTTCGTGAAGAAACTTTTCACGCCTATGTACCTTGGCACATGAAGATCTTGCCTTTTTGCATAGCAAATTAGTGACTGGGTTTTTGTTTAAACGCCAATTACTGAATGCTTCCTCTCTGGATCTGACTGCGTTTTTGCACATCTGATTAAACCAGGATTTCACTCTTGGTTTAACCGAAATCTGCTTGGAGGGGAGGAATGATTTCATCCCTAGCAATATCATATTCTCGACCATTTTTGCTGTAGCAGTTATGTCGTTATCAATAAAGCAAAGTTTCCAATTAAAATGCTCATAAAACTGGTTGAGCTCAGCCCAACGCGCCTTTTCGTAAATAAATATTGAACGTTTCGTAGCTGATTTCGAAACGTTACGAAGTTCGGAGATCGAAAAGGAGGCAGAAATGGTACAATGACGCTAAAGATAAAATCATCGATTACTTCTGCACGACATAACAGCTATTGTTAAGCTTTGCAGACATCTTGAAATTGAAATTGAACTGGCATACGAAATGTTTGCCAATCATCTCAGTTATTATATAAAAAATGGTGTAAGCCTGTGCAGGATGTGGCCAACTGGGCAATAAATATCCTTAACTAAGAGTTTTTTATATATCAGAATATCTGTCTAATTCATGTTGAAACAATATTTTCACTTAAGGGGTCAATAAGAGTACAACATAAAATATATAATTTTAAAAGGATAAAGTTTCCACAACGATTTCGTTAAATTTCGTTAATAAGGGATTTGACACCGTGAACTACGATATTTTAATTAACAAATTGTTAGATGAATTTAAACTTTCTGTCTTATCTTGTAGGCTATAATATTCGTATATTAGTAAACGCAAGCAGTTTGTTAGTAATAATATGGCAAGCTCATCAATTTTAAATTGAGTTAATGTAGAACCACAAGGATCGATCCTTGGACCTGTGCTATTTTTAATTTAAGTGAATGATTTTGAAAGGTTCATTGGTCTTAGTTTTTGTAACATTTTTCAATTTGCTTACGACATAAAATTATTCTTTTCTGGTGAATATCAGTTTATGGATACCTATGTAGCTAGTATTAATTACGAGCTAAATCAAGCTTCTTTATGGGCCCAACAAAACAAATTTATACTTAACCCAGCAAAATCGGAAGCAATCCTATTCAAGTCGTCATTTCATTTAAATTATTCTTTTAATATCGTTTTGCAGGGAACCAATATTCCGTTTGTAAACACGATGAACTGTCTTGGTGTTGTTCTTGATAAAAATTTCTCTTTTTTTTATATTGGACCAGTACTCAGGAGATAACCTCTACACATGCAGTGCATTGTACCAGAACTAGGAAAATAGGTTGTGAGGAGGGGGAAAGAGGGAGTAGTGTTTGTGAACATTTAACTTGAACCTTCCAATGTTATAACAGACAGGTATCACGTGTGCAGGCCACATATTCCACAGGCGAAGCGTACGGCTGAAAAAAGAACTCTCTCTGTAATGCGTAGTACAATACCCCGGGCAATCGATCACAAATGGGTGAGCTCTGGACGATGAACGCGTGGTACGTAAAAATGTGCGAGTTTCGGGAACAAGATCCCTAGTCTCGTCAGAGCCAAATCCATTGTACTGTCACCGATGAGCTTCTTCGCCCTCTCCTGCCCACGGTCGAGTAACCCCAAAATAGACTTTGCGGCACCGACCCAAACATGAGAGTTGTATTCCATTTTCAGTTGGATGTAGGTGGTATAAATAGTAAGGAGGTCGGATGGAGTGAAGTACATCTTACACCGTTTCAAAAAACCGAGGCTCTTGAATGCTTCTTTTGAAAATCTAAGATAAATTACACCTTAAAAACTCTAGCCTTTATTTGCCACGTATGCGATATTGTCTGGTGGTGTCACAGCAAAACATATTGAACGTGTGAATCTTACAGTAAATCGTATTGTTAGATTCACTTTTGCGCTTAATATTTCTATGCATATATCGCTCTATGCTAAAGATTCTTTAAATTGTTCATTTAAGGACTTTTTAAGGATTGAAATTTTGCTGGCTTTACAAAAAGGCATAACATCAAAATTCCCAGCTAGCTTGTTCGAACAAATTAAATTTCCTAGGTCTACTAGGAATCTTGTTTTGGTGCTACCCAGAATATCAAATTCCACGTTTGAACGATCTTTTCTGGTAAGAGCTTCTAGACATTGGAATAATTTGCCTATAAATTTAAAGAAATTTAATTTTTCCAGGGCAACTTTTAAGCATCTTTTACTTAATTTTGTATTTATTAATCTGTATTAATTATATATGGCCTTTAGGGGCCATATTGAAAAATAAATTTAAAAGAAATAAAAAATTATATCTTTTAGACTAAAAAATAAATTCGGTTCCTAATGGTAACGCCCATGCAAATCATGGTGTCTAACATTTATAAAGTGTGTCATATTAAAAAAAAATAGCGCTTACATAAAGAAGATATTCACTGGTTTACAGCCAAAAAATACCAAGAACGCAACATGCCTATATAAGATAATTCGGATCTCCTGTAGTGCAATTCACTAACCTGTTTTAATGCTGATAAAATTCGTTTTCGCGATTCTGTAACAATTTTTAACACCTTCGTTTTAAATCAACTGTTTTTATAACCTGACTGATTAGCGTTAACTAAACACCAATTATTTTTTTGGTGTTTATCTTAACAACAATGTCGGTAAAATTTCTATTAGAATAACTTCACAGAATTTGGCATACGACTTGTCGGAAGACTCCAACAGTCGGTCGGCGTGTTCTCCGTGAAAAGAACTTATCTTATTTATCAAAAAATATTTTAAATAACAAACATATAAATAGTTTTACTTACCCTTAACATGGAACTATTTACAAATTTGTTTGTTTTTTTTCTGTTCCTCTTTGGGGTTTTCTTTATTTTTAACAAAGCTGCCACATTATTTCAATTTTTTTTTACTTACAGCCAGAGGTGTTAAGAATAAGTTAGAGAATCACATAAGCGTTAGTGTAAACCCCAATAGCTCGCGTTAAGTTGTGCTCTTTTAAAATCGTTAAAATTTAGTGAATTGCACTACTGAACACGAAAAACGCTGTATTTTTTTTTTTTTCTAAGCACCGTTTTTTAGATAACGGTACTTTTGTGTTTTTCGGTGTAGGACTCCACTCAAAACCTTGTGAGGCCCAACCAAAAACTCCGATCGAGATAAGTGGCATAACCTTGGAAAGGTAATTGAATGCCTTTTCCATCGATATAATATCTGACAAGAAATGGCTGAGTTATGGCACCTAAAAATTTGCCTATTTTTTACGTTTATTTCAAAATTCTTCATTTTTAATTCGTTTTTTTTTTACGTTGTAATAAAGATCTGGAAAGTTTTATTTCTTTACCAAACAGTTTATTTAATTACCAACATTTTAAGCGTAATTTGAAAAAAACGGATGAAAAATAAAGTTTTTATTAAGGATTTTGTGGAACGACAATATTTTCATGTTCATTGCTCTTACACTATATTCGGAGTAAATTTAAAAAATTAAAATTAAAATGAGCGAGGGATTTGAACTTTTGCGTCTTTTTCAGATGGATCTCCACGAAGATGGATCTCCAATTTATCTCGATCGGAGTTTTTGATTGGGCTCCACAAGGGCTTGAGTGGGCCTATACACCGAAAAACACAAAAGTATCGTTATCTAAAAAAACGGTATTTAGAAAACAAAAATTATAGCGTTTTTCGTGCTTAGGAGGTCGCAATTAACTTATCTAGGCATGTGGCGTTCATGATATTTTTATAAATTTAAAATTTGTAAAGCAGTGTTATACTCGTAGAAATTTTATAAAGTCCAGCAAAATTGTTGCAAGATTATAATGAAAATAGAAATTGAATTTTAATTAGGAAATTGAATCAGCAAATAAAATATTTATTGGAAAGAGGTTATTTTTTAAGTAAAAATATTATTGATTAAATGAGCTTGAGGTCACTTGTTGTAGAAAAAGTATTTAGTTTCTTTTTCAAGAAAATTTTAAACAACAATTATACTCTGAAAAAGTTAAAAAACTAGGATCAAGATACGAAATCAAAAATTTTTTTGATTTCTTCCCCATTTCGTTTCGAGATTTCAGAGCCAAATTGGTCTTATTTGCAATACTGCTCATAACTTCGTACTAAAATAACTCCGAAAAATTGACAAAATAATTTTCTACTGAGAACGCAACAACAGCAATTTTGCGTTCTTTACATAAAAATTGTTGGTTTTGTATCATGTTTTAACTTTATGTTATAAGTGTGGCTGTACATTTACATATATTGCAAGCAGTTCAACGGCTCGCATAGTAGCTTAGAAGTGAGTAAAATTCGTAACCATATTTGTGAATAGTGATACCAACAAACTATTTAACATAGTTCAGACCTGTTGTAAAACATATATTGCACAAGTTCTCCCCCACTATTATTTATTGTATCTTCTAAAAGAACTAACAATAAGTATGCAAATCTTAAAAGTAAAAATCTATTTACAAAATTCATCAACTTCTTTGTATGAATAAATATATTCACGTAGAGAGAAGAAGAACCTGCTTCATCACCCGAATTTTGTTTTCAAATATAGTTAATCACGCCAACAATATAGTTAGTTGTGGCAATAATATTAGTGGTCATAACAGGCATATATCGAAGGACCAACAGCAACATCAGCTAACGAATGGCATAACAATATTACAATTTACTTGATCATAGTATTATCACTTTATGACAGATAGTAACAATATTACGAATAATTCAACTCATAAGATTGTCCCAGTCAAGCATAGTGTGACAATATTATGATCCAATATAGTATGGATTATCAAAATTGTATAGTATATATTTGTTTATTTAAAAAAGATATGCCAAATATAATAAAATCGAGACTCTTTTCAGCAACATGTTTCCAAATTGCTTAATAATATTATAATAGCATTACGTGTTTTTCACATTTACAATATAATACTTTTAGAATGTATTATTTTTTTACTTCAACCAGGTAATTATTTTTATGCCCGACTGCCTATTTTCTGCTATTTTCATTTCTCCCCACCTCAAAGACACAGCTGCTGCTTAAGAACATCTTTATTATTATTGTATAGAATTGTACACAATAAGAATAAGGGAGGTTTCATAACTCTCTATGTATGTATGTTTGTATACATACATATACGTTTTTATTTTTAAATTAAAATCTAATTAGCAATTAGCTCAGAAAGATGTTAAGACATAAGTTGAAGCAGAAAGTTATGAAAATATATTTTAAAGCTGAAATCATACTAAATGGTTTTAGTTAAATCTTGTTAGCTGAGATATTATTTTTAAAAGCAACGTGCTTTAATACGAGGGCGGTTCGGAAACTTCTTGGCCTATCAATGAAAAAGAATAGTAAGTTTTTCCAAAAATATTTTTATTTTTCAATATAATCTCCTGAAAATTAAATACACTTAGTCCAACACTTTTCTAGCAATTCTATCCCTTGATTAAAATAGTTTTCTTCAAGGTCTTCAAAATAGTGGTTTACAACTGTAATTGCATCTTCATTTGAAGTAAAACGTTTGCCAGCAAGGTATTTTTTTAGATTTGGGAACACTTTTCACTGTAAGCTAAATCAGGAGAATAAGGTGCGTGGTCAAGCAAGTCGTACTTTAATTCGTGGATTTTAGCCATTGTTAAAACACTCTTGTGCGCTGGTGCGTTGTCTTGATGAAAAATTATTTTTTTGTTTTGTAAGCCAGGACGTTTTTCTCGAATTTGTACATTTAATTAATTCAAAAGGTTGCAATAGTACACTGAGTTTATTGTTTTACCCTTTTGCAGATAGTCAATCAATAAAATACCTTTGAAGTCCCAAAAAAAAACGTTGCCATAACCTTACCAGCCATTTGAATTGTTTTTGCCTTCTTTGGGGCACTTCCTCCAGCTTCAGTCCATTGTTTGGATTGTTCTTTTGTCTCTGAAGTATAGTGGTGGATCCATGTCTCCTCAACAGTTATGACACGACGCTTAAAATCCATTTTATTTCGCTTAAAACGATCTAAATAAGCTTGAGAAATGTTCATTCTTATACGTTTTTGGTCGACTGTTAACAATTGCGGCACCCATCTTGCAGAAAGCTTTTTCATCCGTAGCTCTTCATGTAAAAAAAATGGACTCGATTATTTGAGATGCCCATGATATTAGCTATTTCACGCACTTTTATTCGTCGATCATTTAATACCATATCAAGCACTTTGGCTACAATTTCTGTTGTTGTTGCTGTTTGAAGGTGAACTACCTGGTTCATCTTCAATGCTTGTACGACCACGTTTAAATTCAGCAACCCAATTTTTTACTGTTACATATGAAGGAGAACTTTCACCTAACACATTCACCATATTATTATGAATTTCTTTTCCCGATAAACCTTTTTTATGTAAATATTTATTTACACAACGCATTTCTAATTTTTCCATTGTAAAAAAATCGCGGATGCGTCTTTTGTGA
This sequence comes from Thecocarcelia acutangulata, assembly GCA_914767995.1. Classification (NCBI taxonomy): domain Eukaryota; kingdom Metazoa; phylum Arthropoda; class Insecta; order Diptera; family Tachinidae; genus Thecocarcelia; species Thecocarcelia acutangulata. The sequence continues at coordinate 86,304,101 of OU612097.1, read as the reverse complement.
ACATCTGTTTCTATACGAAGGAGCTACCAGATCGAAACAAACTATAACATGTGTTCATAGCAGAGATGGAAGTTTCCAAAACACTTAACTTTTTTCTGTTTATACCGCGCTTTTTGTGCTAGGCTAAGAAGTTTCTGAACCACCCTCGTAAAGGCGTTTATTATGAAAATCAGGACACAAAAACAGTTTTGAAAACAGAAATAACTTTCGAAAGAATTTAAAATATTAAACTAAAACTGTAACCAACAGCAACTAGTTTTCAACTTTCTATTGCTGTTAAGCATGCAAACATAAATAGTTATTTCAATATTTTTAGAAACGTTCTTGCTTCCATATAAACTGTGTTGCTTTTTAACACACTTATATCGGGTCGAATTGTTTGTAACTCTCGCTAGCCCTGTTATATATAGTGAGTACTGTTGTGTGAGTTGATATTCCACCGTAGAAAAGAGTATTGGCCCTTTAATACTAAAATTTAAATTACTGTATTACTTCTGGGAAAGTGTGGGGATTTTGGTGATTCCTGACGACGACTTTAGGAATTGCCAAAAAACTTGGAATCGTTTAACTAATTAGTTCGGAAGCGGGTTTTCACATTCAGTGCACGCTTTTAGTTGTCGGTTTTAGTGATTTATTGTTTTAATTGGTTTTTGGCCTATTTTTGAAACTCCTTGGCGGTTTTTTGGGCATTTTGCAGAGTTTGTGCTCTCTATGTGCAACGCGTAGCACTTTTAAAAATTTCTTATGATTTTTAGTGACATTCACTTTACTTACGATTATATTAGATTCATTTGTATATTTACATGTTTCTTTTATGGATTTCACACGCAGAAAGTCTACAAATTACTGAGTTTGGTGGTGGCAAGTGAAAAACAAGAGAAAAGAAAGCCCTTTCCACCATCAAACTCAAGACTGCAAAGTAAAATACTCGTATGTGAAAGCAGTGTATGTTCGCATCTCTTGGAACCACTGTCGTATGAGTGGCTAAGTTTAGGAAGGTATATAACAAGGATCGTAAAATCTTAAAAATTAAGGTAAAATCTTCATTCTCTCAACACTGATTGAAACCGAAGATCTTCAGGTTGAATAAGTTATTTAACAATTACTTAAACGCCTAACCTATCGAAGATTATTTCGGGATCAAAAGACAATATTTCTTTTAAATTAAGTTTTTGGTTTGTACATACATATGTACATCGGGTTTTAGTTCAAGTTTTTTCCTTAAATTTTTTTAATTTTTTTTATTTATTTGTTTTTTTAAGTCCTTACAGACTAAAGAAAAAATATAAAGGAGTACAATTACAATTACAAGTATTTAAGTACAAAACTATTTTTCGTCTGAGAACATCATTAGATTCAGAAATATCTTTAATATGATAAAATCTGTTATATATTTCACATATGCGACGAAAAGGATCATTGTTAGCATAGACGGTCCTGTGATGATCTAGACTTAGTAGTTGATAGTTACGGGTTGCTCTTGTTGGTACACAGAAATTTATTTTGCTCAGCAGAAAGTTTGAATCAACTTAATCGCGCATCAATCCAAAGAGGAAAGAGATACTAAGCATGGTTCGAATACTTTTCGAAGTTATTAATTTAATGAGTCCAAGCCTACTTTCATACGATGGCAGCACATACGAGTTCCATCCAAGACCCCGTAGGCAGACAATAAGAAATTGTTTTTGGATAGATCCAATACTATTTATGTGAATGGTGAAGCAAGGATCCCGTACAATTAGTCCATATTCAAGAATAGGGCGAACTAAGGAAATATAAAGTTGCTTTGTAATGTAAGGGTCTGAAAATTCTTTAGACCATCGTTTCATAAATCCAAGAACTCTACAAGCCTTATTAACAGTTAGCGCAATGTGATCTCGAAAATCAAGTTGATGATCAGGGATGAATCCCAACTCGATAATAGTTTTAACTTTTTCAATCATTATTATTGTGATAACACAAATTTGAATAGTTGTTTCGATAAAACAACATTTGTTTACATTTTTTTATGTTAAAGTACATAAGATTAAATTTGCACCATTCCTCAAGTTTATTGATATCGGCTTGAAGTAGAAGTTAATCTTTGGGTTAATTTGGGTGTTTAAATAGTTTAACATCATCAGCATACCGTTGATTTAATAAATATTTTTATGTATATGCCATTTAATTATTATCTATCTATATTCATCTTATATTGACAATATTTTTGCTGAAACTATTGTGTGAGTTCTTAAAGCAGATTATACCATTTTACTTCTAATTTAATTTAAAATGTGTACGATCTTTAAGGACATAGAAATATGTTTTTCAGCATTAAATAATATTAATTATGATTTTTGACGAACTTTACAACTATGAATAAATATTTTTGGTTTTTAATACGAGTATATATGTATACAAATCTGGTTTTAATTCAAGTTTTTTTTATCCAGTAAAAAATTATAAATAGCTTGTTTTCTATGTTTCCCAGCTATCTATATGTCAACATTTCATAGGAACTACCCTAATCATCAGTAGACTTTAGAAATTTTTGAAAGATATTCTCAAACATTCAACTTTATATCCCAACAATCCAAATAAATTGCCGAGAATTTAAAAAGAAAAATGCTCTAATAATATCCCTCAAAACACAAAAAACAAGCTTTTCTATTTATAAACGTCTCTAATATTTCCAAAGTCTACTGATGATTAGGGTAGTTCCTATGAAATGTCGACATATAGATGGATGGAAAACATAGAAAACAAACTATTGATAATTTTTTACTGGTATAAATGTTAGAAGCTTAAATAGCGAATAAAAAACTTAATAGTTTTTTTATCTTTAATTTAAGAAAGACCAGAAAAATACTCATAAACTTTTTAGCTGGTCGAAAAAAGAGCTTTTTCCCACTATAGCTGTTACACTACGAGTACTCATGCGCACCCACTTTGAACGCGGAATTATGATACGAGTATGTTAAAGCTTTTTACTCTTATATATTTTTTACATTACCATTCGCTACGCATCATCTTCCAAAATCTACACGTATCGTAATGTTATTTGATACGATAATTAAATCGATATCATATGCAGTGATTAGACCCCTGAAATTAGTCCTTTCTTTAATTGAACCTTTCCACAAAAAAAAAAAAAGGATTTTTTTTGTTGTACAAATAAAATAAAGTTTGTTGTAAAAAAGTTGTTAATCTTTTAAACAGACAAAACTAATTTTTGCACTACAGAAAACAAGTTTTTTTAAACTTGTTTTTAAATATTTCCACATGAATTTCTTTTTCTTTCTTACAATATTTCAAGTCATGCTTCTAAGTTGAACTGAAGTTTTCATAAAACTGTAACACATGCATTCATACACATATATAGATGAACAATAATTCTTTGCACATTTGGTATATGATTTATGATTTTCATTGACTTAAACATACTTTTGTTTATTCCCTTCTCTTCTTTAAATACTAAATACATTCTAAAGGGTGTTTTGTTTTTGTTTAGGCAAAAAGAATTTGCAGTGAAAATTAAATGAAAAGAAATAGTATAAAATTTTATACTTTTCGTTATCTTACAGTAAACCAAGTAACTAGTTCAACAATAGTTGAACTAGTTCACGATTCACCAGCATCATTTTTTAATATGGCTGTAGCCAACAGATATATTATTAGGTGTATGACTTTGCTTCCGCCGTTTTGAAATAGATGGCTGTAACGGTAAGTGGCAGTCGAAATAAAGGGATCGTAGATGAGCTTAGATATTTGTAAACATCATAAAGTTTTTCTCTATTAAACATGTCAGCTTACGAGCCAAATTCCACTCATTTGCGATAGTTTCAAAGTTTCTACTTTAATATGAAAAAATCTACAACTGGGTCTCATCGAGTAGTCTCAAAAACCTATGTGGAGGCCGCTATTAGTGAAAGAACATGCCAACAGTGGTTTCAACGCTTCAGGAACAGCGTTTTTAATGTTGACGACGAGCTGGGCGTTGGAAAAGAGATAATTTTCAAAGATGCAGACTTGGACGCAACAAGAATTGACAGGATCATTGAAGGTGGCACAACAAGCCATTTCCAAGCACCTGAAAATCATTGAAATGATTCAGAGATAATGAAATTGTGGGCCGTATCTGTTGAATCCAATATATTGAACGGTGTTTTTTGCTTGTGGACAACTGCTTGCTAGTATCGCGTTATGACTGGGGACGAAAAATTGGTTCTTTACGATAATCTTAAGCACTGAAAATCATGAGGATATTTTGGCCATACTTCCACGGCAACGGCCGGCAAATAATGGTGCCAAGGCACCATTTTAGTGGGACCAGATCGATGTAGTGTATTATGTGCTGCTAGAACAGACTGCAACAATTACAGGCAATCGTTATCGAATGCAATAAATGTGTTTGGGCCAAGCATTGAAAGACAAATGGCCGCAATATAACTATACAACCAGAGATATTTTAAAATCATTTTACAGCATGACAATAATCGAACCCATATTGCGAAATTGGTCAAGACATGCTTAGAAACTTTGAAATGGGAAGTCCTATTCAAGTCACCATGTTCTTCAAACGTTGCTTCCTCAGACTGTCATTTAGTCCAATCAATGGCAAACGGCCTAACTGAACTGTTCTTCCGGTCTTATGGAGAAGTAAAAAATTGTATCGATTCATTGATCGCTTCAAAAGGTGATCAGTAGTGTGATTCTGCAACTTATATAACGATAATCAAATCGTTAAAATAGTTATAGCAATGTTTTGATCGAATTTATTATTCTGTAACATGTTTTTAACGATATTACGATATCTTAAAGACAAAAATCTTCTTGCTGTTTATTCAATCGTTAAAGTGTATTTTTTTTTAATTGTACTTCCATGAAATAAAGTGCTAATAAACTGATTTTTAATACATAAAAATATTTATTAAATACATAAGTTAATACATAAAATATTTATTAAATACATTTTCAAAAACAAAAATTTCAGTATAATTTTTTAACCGGTAAAGTGTGTTTTGTGTTAAAATAGCTATAGAGTGGTTAAATTTCAAGGGCCGATGTTAAATGCGAACCACACCTAAACGCCAAGTTTTTTTCCGAATTTTATTTGATATTTCTCAATTTCAGACTTATTCAATTTGAACCATGGAGAGATATACAATCCAACAACGTGTTAAAGTTATCCAGACTTATTATGAAAATGATGATCAATTTTCGAAGAAAATCATCTTCAGTGATGAGGCACATTTTCACCTCAGTGGATTCGTCAATAAACAGAATTGCCGCATTTGGGCGAATGAAAATTCAAGAGTGACTGTCGAAAAACCAATGCACCCACAAAGAGTGACTGTTTGGTGCGGTTTATGTGCTGGCGGCATCATCGGGCCGTATTTTTTCCAAAATGAGGCTATCGTGAGATGATAACGAACTTTTTATGGCCCGAATTGGAAGATATGGATGTAGACGATATGTGGTTTCAGCAGGACGGTGCCACTTGCCACACAGCTAACGAAACAATTGCTCTTTTGCGCAACAAATTCAATGGCCGTGTTATCTCACGTAATGGCGATGTCAATTGGCCGCCAAGATCATGTGATTTGACACCGTTGGACTTTTTTCTTCGGGGTTATTTGAAAGAAAAGGTGTACGTCAATAAGCCAGCAGCAATTCAACAGCTAAAGGATGAGATAATTCGGCACAGTAACGGCACAGAACCTCCATTATGCCTCAGGGTCATCGAAAATTTGGACCATCGAATGGAGGTGTGCCGCCGTGGTCGCGGCGCCCGATATTTTGTTCCATATATAATTGAATAATACCAATATATCATAATAATATAAAATTACAATAATTTCCTAAATAGTTTGTGTTTTATTCAAAATCAACATCGGCCCTTGAAATTTAACCACGCTTTATTAAACATTTGGCATTCGGACTTGGAAGGGATGAAACAAATTTGAACGATTCAAGGGATAATCGGGAGTTAACAGTTAATGAATTTAAAAAGTTATATTGATTATCACCAGCCTTAGCTGTGGTCATTCTGAACATATAGAAATTAGTACATATCTTATTACAAATTAAATAATATTTATTGTAACTTAAAAACTAAAATCACAACAAGTAAAAATCAATTGTGTTTTCTTTTCTTCTTTGTGATTTTCGCTTTTTTCTGGCAGAGATGCCACCTGATGCTTATATGAATGAACAGAATTAGGTTACAGAATCACTCAATCGTTAGTTCAAGCGATGAAATTTGATGACAAAAGTTGCGATTATGGGATCGTTAAAAGTTAGAAAATCTACACTGGATTCGTACGGTGCAAAAAAAAATTTAAGAAAAAGTAGTGGCCAGTGATGTAGAATACTTTGAATCATAAATGTATAAGCTGTTTTTTACAATAAAGCTTCAAATTTCAGAAAAACCAAAGTTGTACCCGCATGTATAAATATATGATAAAGCTGAAACCTTCGCAAGGCTAAAGGAAAAGTAAATGCACATTACATTGTTAAGGAAAGCCACAGAAGGACGAAATGGCAAACTTAACATTACATCTATCACAATCGTTTTTATAGTAGACGCTACTAATAAATGATACTAAAACAATTCCTGCAAAAAAAAAATCGCCTTTACATATGTGCATATTTTTTATACACATACACATGCATATGTATGTACATATATACATACGCATGCATAAAAAAAGGAAAACAAATGTTAAAGGAGATCAGAAGGGAATAAGATGTTTGTATCTTTTGCACAAAAGTGGAACATGCCATTATGAATTTTTGCATACTTAAATACTTTATCTACATAATTCAACATATGGAATATCTTATGAATTGGTAGAAAGGAAAATAAACTACTCTTACATACATATAGATACGTACGCACGCATGGGGAAATGCATGTAAGGAATATAAATTACAGCCATTTAAACTTTGTGTATGAGAAAAAAAATCTGGTAGTTTGGTTACCATAAATGCAGTTCCCTCTTACACATTGAAAAATTTCTGATGTATACCAATAATATGATGAAATTATGTTACCAAAGTTTTTCAATTTAAAAACTTTTTCATGACTTTTAAACCTTTTTTTCATGTATTTTTGGTGTAAGTTTCTCATGTTTAGTTATAAAAAATGCGATCAAAAGACTTTTAACGAAGACCTTGTTTTCAATTTCCTACGTGAACTTAACTATAGAGTAGATCGCTTCAAATTATGCACCAGTTGGATTTTCAAAGCCAAATTTTTATTGTAGCCAGCTTAAATAATTAAGAATGTCGAAATGTTTCTGAATTTAGATGGCTTCTAATTCTGCCAAAATACTTGTGCCGACTAAAACTAGCCGACATAATTTGTTTAAATTTAAAACTCTATTTTTCCGTAAATTCTCTTACTGCTACTATAAGATACAAGCCACATTTTCTGTAAAAACTTCATGTTTATGGTTTTTGAACTATAACAATGATAATTTAAGTTTTCTTGAAAAAAAATCAAATATTTTGTTTAAATGTTAATAGGACTACACTTTTCTTTAACACCCATACTCGTATATTAGCTTCACCTGTATGTTTAATTATACGTCTAGAACTCGCGAAACACATGGCGTATGAGTGATTATTACATATGTAGGTAAATAAAAAACAGTTCCGAAACGGTTTTTCATATTCGGTGTGCGTTTTTGCCGTGGAACGTGTATATTTACTATTAACGGTCATTCGCGATTCCAAAGTCGATTATGGGAATTCCAAGGAAAAAAACTGGAACCGTTTCCCTAACCGGTGCGGAACTGACTTTTCTTATTATTAACAGTCATTCGCTTTGTACCAAAAAATAAAGTTGCCCTATTGTTTCTGGTGTAGTGGGAGGATTTTGGCGATTTCTGAAGCCGATTTTGGGAATTCCCAAAAAACTCGGAGAGGCTTCCATAATCGGTTCGGATCCGATTTTTCATATTCGGTATGCGTTTTTTGACATGGAACGTGTATCTCAATAATTAACGGTCATTCGCTTTAGTGCGAAAATTCAAGTTGCCGTATTGCTTCCGGCGAAGTGGTGAGATTTTGCCGATTCCAGAAGCCGATATTGAGAATTCCTAATAAATTTTGAACGGCTTACATAACCGGCTTGCCATGTAATAACGACCATTTTGGACCCGGTTATACGGATAAATATTCGGTTTTTTGTCAAGTTTTACAGCATTTTTATTGATTTTCACAATAACACTATTACTTTTCGTTCACTATGGTTTTAAGCTTATTTTTAGCCAATAAGCACTTATCGAGTGCAGACGTTTACTAAAAAAGTATACTGTTTACATAATTTAAAAATTTATATAATACGTTTAAATATCGAATTAAAAAGTAAGAAATAGTTTTAAGAATAAGCTTAAGCAATAATATAATATGGTGAATTAAACGTGCGCTTTGTTATATTTTTCACATATCGAGTGACCGACGCTTAATTCAGAATAACACTCTCATTTTTCTTACTATCGAGATTATAGGAAGATTTTTCGGCTAAGCATCAGCTGATTTGCCTCATCAACGAAATCTATTCATAGATGCACACCAGATGCAGCGCAGTAATGCATTTTTGAACAGACCCACAACTATTCATTTTAAGTGCGCAGCAAGCTTACAATTGTAGTAAATCTTTTCAGTATTTAAACTTTGCAGCAGGCCGCTATTATTTAATATTCGTAATTATTCATTTTATTAGTTTTCATTGTTATTTCCTATGAAAGTGTATAGTTATTTAATCACTCGTTTCTGTGAGAATCCCAGTTACGGTAAAAGTTCATTCATCATTCAACATCATTAATGCTTAGGCAGAATATTTGTTTACTGTCTATCATACGTATTTATGGGAATGCATGTTAGGCTCAAAGCTTATTTTGTTCATGGTGAAAAGCTCTTTTCCTAATGTACAAAAGCAACGCAAATAATGATTATCGTTCAGTTTTCATTTGCAGGTTGGTGCGCACAGTCAATCAGCTAAACACCTTTAAGTGAATAGGCTTCGGATTGGCTGTGGAATATCATTGCCTGTTGCTCAGTGTGCTTAGCTAAAGAATAAGATTATGTGTTCGTCGGGAAGATGGCTGTATTTAATGCAAATTCTTGACTGCTCACATTCATTTATTATTTATTTGCAGTGCTACTGATTAAACTTGTAAGCCATTGGAAATAATTTTGTAAAATTAAAACACTTTCCCATATGAAAAATTCTTAAAATTAACTGCCTGGCTAACGATGCTGTTTCGTAAACACTCGTCTTAACTTTTAAGATCAAAAAGCCTATTCCGGTGCCGTTTATAAACTTTATTTTTCCTTGATCTTGTTTCATTTGCTTTTCTACCTCCGAAATATGCATTAGTTGTATAATAGTTGACTTTAGTCACTTATCTTTAATATAACATATTAGCGAACGTTAACGACACGACATCGTGAGCCAGTCAGTAAATGATTTTTTTTTTTTAAATAAAATGTATTAAAACCCATTAAAACTTACATTTGTACTCTACTGTATTAATTTTTTCTCATTAATAACTATTTAAATAATACCTTCTACTGGCAAATTAAACTAATTGGTCGAACAAAGCAGAAGTGTTTAACATGCAGTAGCTTTGACAGCAGAAAACATCTGTAGGTGTTTCCATACAAAAAATGGATTTCGAAATTTTGAGTAGTTGGAAATATGAACGACTTCTAAAATTAAAATGTGTGTTATTAATGTAAGCCTTTAGGTTAAATCGTAACGTGAGGGTACTTTCTAGATTCACTCTTTTACTTTAATGACCAGCAAGCTGCATAAATTCCAGCTGTCTAGCTTTTACAGTTACGGAAAATAAACGCTTACGCAAGTCTACATGTTGATAACTGACTGATTGTTTAAATAATTGATGGAGTGATTGATTCACTGATTGATTGATTGATTGATCAATCTTTACTTGGCATAGTGTTTTGTCTTTTATTCTGTACATACGTGTTTTTACAGTCAGTTTCTTTTGAAACCAAATTGCACCGGAATAGGTAGTAATATGGAAAAAAGTGCTTCATCTTCCTTTTTTTTTCTTTTACTTTGTTTTCCGCATTCTCTTTATATGTTCATTATTAAATATCTTTTGAATGCAATTTATTGCTTTGCAGTGTAATAGTGTTGGACTAAATTTTGTTAGTCTGAGCAGTGTCGAAGGTATATGCACTGGACTCTGATTAGTTAAATGCTGTGATCACTTTTGCTTTAGTCCCTAGACTCCAAAGAGAATAACATAGTTACGCTCTGAGTGCAAATAAATTTGCACTAATAAATTTTATATGAAAAAGATTAAAAAATAGGCAAAATACAGAGAAAAAACGAGGAACAAATTTAAACACCCGTGCGCATGTTCATTCGTCACTGTATCATTGACGACTAAACTAATGAGCGTAAGATTGTGTTTGCTTTTGTTTACCACTTTAATACAATGGATGGGCATCGCTACTTTAGTCATTACAAATCATTATTGACAGTAAAACGTCCACAAACACTAAAACTACTCCCTCTTTCCTCCTCTCCGTAATTCTATTTTCCTAGTTCCACTGCACCAGAGTACTGGTCCAAGATAAAAATAAAATCAAAAGCATTTAATTATTAAAACCATAAAGTTATTTCCTTAACTTAAATATATATATTTCTGTAATTTTTTTTTGTCGCCTCATAATATTCTCAGTGTATTTACGTAATTTCTTGCTTCCTTAAGCAAATTTATATCAAATTTATTACTACAACTGCAAGAAAAAAGAAGTGTATATAATAACATGTACTTAAATATTTTGCTTTTCAACATTTTAAAATCTTATATTAAGCAATGTTTTATGTAAAAGATTTCATAAAAACCAAAACTTACAAATTAATATAAAAAAATGTTTCAAAATAAATTTATTTATTATTGTGTTGTTCTGTTCAACTATGGCATGTTGTTGTAATGGCAAGGAAATACTGACAAGATATTATTTAGAAATTTATTTGAGAAAAAGACAAGTTCATATACACATTTTTTACATTTTATATTTCTTTCGAAAAGTAAAACAAAATTTTAAATAAATTTATTAACTTTTCAACAACTGTAGCAAATGCATGCATGTGCATGTCTGTACAAGTACAAACATATGTTAGATATAGAAGTAAGTGTAATAAAACTTTCAATATGTGTTATAACAACATTTAATTAAATAGTAATTTTAATGTTTAAGGAACATTTATTAAATTGGAAATTTACTATTTGCAAGGTTCTTTGGAATTTTTTTTTTGTGAAATGTGCTCGATTTCTTATAAATAATTTGATGCAATTAAGTAGTTATTTAGCATGTGAAAACTTTATTTATTGTGTTGAAATTTAGTGGGGAAATATAATAACCGGAAATGTTGAAGATTATATTTCGCTCGAATTTTTACAAAATCGTCTGTTTTTTAATTTGTATTTCGTACTTTCCTCGCCTAGCTCACTTAAAATTATGAGTATTTTTCCTCAGATGGAAGCCAGGAGTTAATGGTCTGCCTTGTTGTTCTATTTCGAGTTAACGACAAAAGTTTCTAAATTTATTTTATGTAGAACAAAATTGGGGTTTAAGAAGTAATTAGTTGGTTGGTGTACAACTATTTTTGACAGGACAAATTGTTGTAGTTGGATGTAAAGACTATATATCTGGTATTATACATTAGCAAGCGGACTGCTAATGTGGAATATTTTGGGGTCTATCCAGATACCAAACTTACGTGGAAACGACATATCCAGCCAAGGGCAGGCAAAGCAGCTGTCGTATTGCTTTTATTTAGAAGAACCAAGAAAACCATGGAAATTGAGCTTTGAAACTCCTGCTGACTCTTCCGCATGGCCCATATTAACGTATTGGTTGCACGTCTGCAGGCAGCATATTCCATAGGCGAAGCGTACGGCTGAAAAACGAATTCTCTCTGTCGATCCCCGTGCCAACTAACGCTTGGTAAGGGTTTGGAAAGTCCAACACAACATAAGTTATGCGGCATTCTAGAGTTTTATCTACTACAATAAACAAGGAACTCCTACCCCATATAACTCAAAAAGCAGAATGCATTTGAACCTGGAGATTTGCTGAGACACTGTGATGTGACCGGAATATTGTAGCGGGTGAAGTAAATAAATCCGGGCTCCGATTACAACTGCTTAAAAACTGTAAATACAAAGTACATCGTCAGCTTTTAGATACTGCACAGTACAGATGATCTAGTAAGGTTACCAGCTGAATATCCAGACTACCTCGGTGCGGTAATAGAAGGCTATTACCCTTAGGGATCTGCCGTAACGTAGAAGTTGTAGAAATAAAAAGGAGGAAGTGAGTTTTCAACACTCCCTCAGTTATTGTTCAGAGCTTTCTTATACAGGGTGACCCAAAAACCAACGTCAAGCCAAAATAGGGTGTCCGGATTTATTGTAACCATCATGAGAAAAATCACAAGAAAAAAAATCTTAAAAAAATATATAAGGGTTTGTGCGAATAAAAAACATTTGTACTGAATAAAACGCTTTTTTTAATTTTTTTCAAATTTTTCTCATGATGACTACAGTTAAGCCTGTCACCATGTTAAGCCTGTCACCATGACGTTGAATTCTGAGACACCCTAGATAAAAATGCTGCATCTGGACAATTGATTACTGCATGGTTTTGGCAGAAAAATCGTATTGTATTATAGATGGACTCTTTCATCCGATTCTAAGGTTGGTTCAATCCCGGATCGACCTATGCTAGATAGATATATACATAGATAGGGAAACATAACATCCTCAGGCAACACAATGGTACTAAATACGATCCAGCTGGCCGACATTTTAATAACCTAGGCTATTCTTGAAATAGAGTTATATATCTTTAAAAAATTATTATTTTTGAAACTTTCATAGCTCCACACAAAGTTTCGTCATGTGCTCTACATTGTGATATAATCAAGTTTTACAGATATTTTTCCTGCATTATTTGATTTTAGGAAATATTTTACTAGACAAGCTCATATATCTTATATGGACTACTATAGTTTCAAATTAAATAATTTTGCTCCTTGACGAACCCATTCATTCAAAAAAGGATGTCAACATTAAAAATGATATATTAATGAAAACTTGAGTTCGTTACCAACTACATCTTAACCTGTTCAGTGACTTTGAGTTACTGCCTATGTACGTTTGCAAACAAATTGTTTTATGGTCAATGATGAGATTCACTAAATCAATCAATAAATTATTGTTTGATTACGTACCTGTAAAAGAATTTTTGAATTCAAAGAAATTAATATGATTGTTAAGAACTTTTATCACATCTAACCCAGTGTGCAGCTGTTGATCTGCTTGTTATAAATGTACAACACATTCACACAAACAAGATAAAACTAGAAACATAATACGCAGACAAATAAATATATGTGATTTGGAGTGCGTAGAATTCGAAGTAAATCTACAAATGATGTTGTCGTTATTCTTGCATTCTTGGTATTTCTTTTTATTATTGTTTGTTGTTGTCACTTGTTTGTTGTACGCAAGCATGTGTTTGAATTTGTATATGCCTAGGAATTATATTTGGACATGATCGTGTTGATTGTAGAGGATGATAATGAAGTATAAATAGCAGGCGGATCGGCGGCAATGAGTCAGTTTACTTTTTAGCTTTGTGCAAGACAGACACAAGTCAAAGTAAGTAAGTCTAATGCTTTGGTACACAGTTGTATCAAGTGTAAATAAAGTTGTGATTTATTCATTTCCTGAATTTTTGTTGAACTTTATAACCAGATCATGATACGTCATTAGTGTAGCGACTACGAAACAGCTAGTTGTCCCCCAGCTAAAGATTTGATTATTATTTTTCTTGTCTTCTTCAATCAATAATTATTGATCACAGAAAATTTGTATTGCAAAAAATTCTTCTTAAGAAAAAACTTAAGAAAGAAAAAAATTTCAACTAAAACCCAATGTACAAATGTACAAATCAAAAAAATCTATTTTTTTTTATTATTAGTGTTTCCAAATAAATAAAAAATCCAATTACAAAGTAATAATTATGCCACAGCGCCAAATATGGCTATAAGAGGCTAAAAGGCAACTAATTCATGTTAAATTATAATCAATAAAAATAAAAGGATTCAAATAATGTAGAATGAGATCATGCAAGATACAAAGAGTGTACAATTTATAAGTCTCATAAAATAAGAAGCCTTTTGACATTTTCTATCAAATGGTCTTTCAGTTTGGTTTCATAAGTTGATAAAATTAGCATATTTTTGAGAGCAGTCGGTATATCCTTTAGGCCCGGAATAGCGAATCTTTTTGTTTTGTTAGCTCAAGACGACACCTCGCGGTGGTTAAATAACTCGACTGCCTTGTAGTTCTATGTGTTATAGAAATGTTTTGTTCAAATTCAATGGAATGCCAGCCAATATTCCTTATTGACTTAAACACATATATCAGCAAGTGTTGCTTATATAGCCATCTAATAGGAAGTACTCCTTTTGCCTAATTATTATATAAATCTAAAGTGCTGTAGCGTAAGGGTAGGTTGAAAACAATTTTTAAGGATTTATTTTGTGCAGACTGAAGTTCTTGCAGCGATGAGTTCTTTGTGTATCCATAAATCGTTGCCAAATATGTGAGGTGTGAATGAATCAATGATTGGTAAAGCAGAAGCTTAGTTTTGACATTTAGCTTATTCTTAAATTTATTTAAAGTTCCTATTCCACTTGCGACATATTGTGAGATTTGCTGGTTGATCTTCCATCAATATTAATGTGTATACATATCTCTGATTTTGAAACATATGGCTTAAATTTAACTAATTTCGTTTTATTGGCTTTTAAAATAAGTTTATTGAATCTGATGAACTCAAGTAATATAGCGGCATCATATTCAACTTGTGTTTGCAAAACTTTCTCATCCTTATAATAATAAAACAAGCTTAGGTCATCTGCAAACATAAATAATTTACCGAAAAATTTTATATTTTTCAAATCATTAGTGAAAATTTTGAACAATAATGGTCCAAGTACACTTCATTGAGGTACTCCACAATACATCCAGTAGTCCACTTTTTGATTCGTTAATTTGTACAAATTGCATTCTATTTTCCAAATAGTTTTTTAAACGATTTATTGTACTCTGCGAATACCCAAAATATTCCAATTTTTTAATTAAATAAAATACTATGATCAACTAAGTCAAAGGCTTTAGATAAGTCAAAAAATACTCCTGCAACTCCTTTATGTCCTTTATCTAGATCATTACATATGGAATCTAATACATTTACCACCGCCTCCTGTGTTCCAGAACCTTTTTCAAAACCACATTGTCTTTGAAATAGCATATCATTAGCAATTAAGTAGGTAGAAATTTGATTGAAGAGAATACTCTCAAAAACCTTGTCGACGGTAGACAAAATTTAAATCGGCCGAAAGTCTTCAATTTTATTAGAACCGAAGCACGTAGGTATATTCATTTATTATTTTGTTAAATATATTAGCAAGAATTTCGGATATCGCTTCCTTACGCACCAATAACATTTAATTTAAAGTTGTGCGTTATTTAAGTACTGTATAACGAGCAAGTGTGTTAGTCATTATATGATTTGCAATTGACGAATCCGCAAAAGCGTTTTTAGAGGCAAAACAAATTATTATTTATGTTAAAAATTTTATTTTTACCACCAGTTCTGGCTAAGGCCAATTTATGACACAAATAGTTCGAAGAGTTCGGCTCTTGTGAGCAGTATTGAATTTCTTTGCTCTCTCTTTAGGACCCTTACAAACCTTTTTTCTCCCCATCGCAGCAGCGCTGCTTCTATTACGGCTTGGCAATAGAATGACAAGTCAGTAGCTTTGGCAATATGACCTCCATCAACTGTGAAAATTTGAAAGTCTCTATTGTATAATGTTGGAAAAGTTTACCTGCACCTGAAAAAGCTAGCATTTTCTACGACCAAATAATAACAAGTAGTACCATTTACTTGTAGAGTTTTGAAACATACAACAAAAGAAAACTAAACATTGCGTTAAATAAATATAATGCTGATGTACAGGATATAAAACTTTAAAGACATACATACATATATTTTTTATATAAATACTTTTTTATTTTCCTTTCTTTCAATCTCCACCTTTATTTTTATTTTCCTTTGGTAATTATAAAGTTTATACGATACATTTTTGTTACTCATTTCCTTCATTAAAAACTTCTTTATCGCTTGAAATGATTGTCTTTAGTTGAAGAATGTGATTTTAACTTTTAATTATAAATTCTCGTTGTTTAACATTTTCTTTTTTGACGTCTGATGTTTTTTGTTGTTTTTTTTTTAATAGTTTAAAGCAGGAGAATATAATTTATATAATTTTATTTATACTGTATCTCAGCAAAGCATTTTAATTAATATTTTATTTATTTTTTTGTTCTCGACTCCGTTGCTATAGTTTATCATGATGTTTGTGAGAGTGTGAGTGAGAGCGCCTTTGTGGGCAAGTATAGAGTTGATAATATTGGTTTGTTTCCAATCTTTTGTTTAATGTTGAGTAACATTAACATACATATTTATTGTATATAATATATTTGTTTATGGACACATACAATTTTTACAATAATTATTGTGTGTCGACATGACATCCGGTCTGTATTTATCTACTTTTTTGCTAAACTACGGGTAAATTGATTAAACTTTATTATTCGAAAATCCAATTAAGTATGATGAAGCTCACACTTCGTATTTGAGTTTCCAAAATTGAATTAGCGGAGCCAGGTGAACATGTGGTTTCCACAAGACGCTGTAACCCCACACACAGGAACCACAATGGATATTGTGAAGGAAGCATTTCCTAATCGCATAATCTCCCATTTAGGCGATTTGGCATGGGCAGATAGATCGCCTGATTTAACCATCCCAGACTTGCTACTTTTGGGGCTATTTGAAGTCGTGGGCTTAAGCCAATAAGCTCCAGACAATAATCGCCCATGAGGAGAATACTTGTCAGGAATTAGAACAGTAAACATCAGAAATATTGTGCAAAGAAAGCCATGATAAAACGGGCACAAATGTGCAACAGCAATGGCAGCAGCTACTTGGCTTATATAATATATATTTTCAAGTTAATAGAAAAAATTGCGCAGATCCAGATGAAGATTTACTATACCCAAAGTGATTGTTTGTTATTTGGTAAAGTTATCCAAGAGCAAAACTGGATAAATAGTTTCCACCTGTTCATATTGTTATGACTTTTTATCACATCTAACCCAATATGAAGTTGGTCTGATTGTTATAAATGTACAAGCCCATCCACTCAAACACAATAAATCTAAAAACGTAAGACACTCAAATACTACTCAAATGTAAAAACATTTTACACAAACAAACAAATATGCATAATCTAAAGAACACAAAATGCCAACTACATTAACCACAAATGATTTTATTGTTCTTGTTGCGTTCTTATTGTTTGTTGTTGCTGTATTCTTAGTGTTTCGCAAACATGTGTGTTTGTGCTCATATACTCATAGCAATTATATTTGTACATTTGAGTGTGAAACTCTCACCTCACGAACCATGCAGAAAGTAATAAATAAGTGTAAATAGCAGGCAGATGTTTGGCAGACGCAGATACTGTTATTATATAATGTTAAATGTTGTGCAGTATACCGCTGAAACACCAGGTCAACAGAACCTGGTATCCCCTAAAAAAATTTTTGGTAGGGGGCAGTCCAAAGAAACGTTTCATTTCGATCCGTTTCGTTTTTACAAAAACTTATTTCTTACTAGGTCTTTCTGTTCTGCTTGAGCACCCACTCAACAAATAGAAATAGAATTTACTTGCCAAAGCAAGAGGGTTGCCTTTCTGCTGGTGCAGAAATACCAGGACAATACAACCTAGTAGAAAAGGTGGTATGACACTTCATTTTTATTATATCATTGAATTGTTATAGAATTGTTAGAAAAATATAGCAAATGTTAGAAAGAATAAACTATATAAAACGTAGGCAAAACGTGTTTTTGCTGAAAAAATTGACATTTCAAAAATAACCAAAAAAGAAAACGTAAATTTATGAAAAAAGTGATTATAAAAGAACAAAATGGTAAAAGTTTGGTTAGAAGAAGAAGTTTTATATATAATAAATGAAGTTAAGCAAGTGCCTTATATTTAGGATGTAAAGAAAGTTAAGTTTTGGGAGGAGCTGACCATAAAACTTGCTTTCTTGCTTAGTAATATATGGCTTTACTTTTGCTTAAAATTTCGCAAATTGATAAGGAATCATCCTGAAAATGAGCTTTCACATTCAATTTCTTTGAATAGTATAAATTTAATACCTTCGTCCTCTATGAGAAGGAACCATCGGGAACAACATTTTCTTGATTTTTTTTACTCCTGCTTGCCATTAATATGCTTATTGTATTTAAGATATTTAATGCAATGGAATCTATAATGGTATCATCAATTTTAAAAACGTTTATCTTTTTGAAACTTTTGTTTTTCGAGTTTTTTATACAAATAGATATATAGATATATTTTAGTTTTTTCCCGGTAGTAATATTATGATGGGTCTAAGTGTCGTGCATTTCTTGTTCATGAAACAAAACGCGCAGGTTAGAAAAAAATCACCTAAAAGCGCTGTCTTCGAAAATAAATTGCTGAGTTAGCAGCAATTTTAAATTTCCAAGCTGGAATTTTTAATGTCAAGATGTCAATTTTAATGTGAACATTTTTCAATTTTTTTTGACACTTATTCATTTTTTATCGATAACAAGCATACAATTTTTGACATTCTAACATTTTGTTCAA
The DNA here is from genome assembly GCA_914767995.1 of Thecocarcelia acutangulata. Lineage (NCBI taxonomy): Eukaryota > Metazoa > Arthropoda > Insecta > Diptera > Tachinidae > Thecocarcelia > Thecocarcelia acutangulata. Next base: position 86,285,293 of record OU612097.1, on the reverse strand, counting down.
TATATCTGAACTCTTCGAACTTATTTAATTTTTCTATTACAATATGTTCTTACTACTTTCCAATACTAGAAAAATTAAGTGTCATACAACCTGAAGTAACCCAAAGAAAGATTTTTGGTGGAACTCATTCCAAAGAAACCTTTCGTTACGTTTCATTTCGTTTTGCTTTTACTGTTTCTTAAAACTTAACTCCTATAAGTCGATCTGTTGGCTGGGTCTTGGAGCAGTACAACCTTTAACAACATTTAAATTCACCAAAAAAATCAATTACGTGATACACTTCATAAAAACAATAACGTAAGGGTTTGTTCAGCTCACCTCATTTAAAAATTATGCAGTGTATACCGCGAAAACACTAGGCCAATACAACCTGGTAGGAGGTATCTCAAAGAAAAATATTTGATGGGAGTCATTCCAAAGAAACCTTTCATTTCGTTTTTTTTCGTGTTTCCAAAAACTTAACTTCTACTAGGTCTATCTGTTGACTGGATGCTGAAGCAATACAACAACACTTAAATTCATCGAAAAGTCAATTAAATGGTACAGTTCATTAAAGCAATCTACGAAAGGGTTTGTTCAGCTTTACCTCATTTAAAAATTGTGTAGTGTACCGGTGATAAGGAAACCGTTTTAAATGTATTTAATTTGTATAATTTTGTTTGGTGTGTGTGTGTTTTTCTGTTCATATTATTGTTTTTACTCCAATTGCACTACATATGCACTTTCTTTGTGTCGGCTTTTTTTTTTTTTTTTTTGTTTTTGTTCATGCAGCTGTATTTTTAGCGTTTTCATTCCAATTTTTAGCGTTTTTACTCCAATTGCACTACATATGCACTTTCTTTGTGTCGGCTTTTTTTTTTTTTTTTTTGTTTTTGTTCATGCAGCTGTATTTTTAGCGTTTTCATTCATGCATATAAATTACTTTGTTTTTTTGTGTAACTGCGGAAGGAAATATTTACGATTATCGATAATGGGCAAACATACAATAATTAACATAATAAATGAAAAAAAAGAAATAAATAAATATGTAAACGAACAATGAAATAAATAAATAAAATTGCTTATATCCTTGATACTAGCAGTGCTTTAACGAAACGGAAAGATGCGCTGCGCACTATGGCCCCAATGGGTGAATTAAAATGAAGACAAAACCTGAGTAGAGACAACAGATCCGTTAGATTCATAGATTATTAGCCGAATGGATAGTTCGTGTAACACAAAGTAGTTTCAAGCCTAAAAGAAAACAACGAGTATTGTATGCAGTTGATATTAGAAATATTTGACAATTATATGTAGCGCACAAATTTACATTTTTTTTTTTTTTAAATTCTTTCAATTCTAAAGGAATGTACATTATAAACGGGACTTGAGATACATGAATAATATTCTCAGTTAGATATAAGAAGCGCAATGTATAAAATTCTTAATATTACAGGATCTGAAATATCCTAAGAGATTTTTCTCACAAATGCGGCCGCTGAATGGGCCTCTACGATGTAATATAAACCAAGTGGGCAGCAAAATTAAGTTTAGAAACCAGAACAATTTGAAGATCTAACATTTGGTTTACAAGTTTTAAATTATTATCTCATAGTTTATATTGGACTACCTTAGCATAGCGAAGTGTTAACTTAGATAAGGTCAGTTGGCAACATATTTTTAACACGCTTATTTTAGTTTCACTTGTACTCGTATGTTTGTTTGTATGTTTGCAATACCCCCCGGGGGACAGGTACTGCCTTGGCGTATTCCTAACCAGGGATTCTGTTTTTCGGGTAAAGAGGGGAAAGGGTGGCTCGTTTGTTGTTGCAAACAAAACTCTAGGAAGCCGCATGACTTATGTTGTGTTGGCTTCCGAAACCCTTACCAAGGGTTTAAATAGGCAGAACGGGGATCAACATGGCCCCGGGTGGTTCTGCATGCAGCTCAGCCCAGGCTGATCATGGTTGAGGTGCCTACCTTGGCTGAAACGTTCTGGCTGTGGTTGAAATCTAAAACGCAGGAAGGGGGTGTTAGTATCCTTGATAATTGCTTGGCGTGGCTTTTTTCGGGGACTAACAAACTCCCGAGGGTCTGTTGCCTTTACAACAGATACCTGTACTGTGAGGAACCAGTGGTGATGGTTGAAGGGTGAGTTGTTTTAAGGGCTTATGCTGCTAGTGGGCTTCGGTCTACCAACTCATTAAGTCTTGTCTTGCATTGATTGCTCCTCAAAAAAAAGTTGCTCATATGGCTACAAACATATAGCAAAAATTGCCGCCTGTGTTAGCCTGTTAAGCCACACGGGGGTGCTGGTGAATCGTGAATAGTTCACTCCGTGGAACTGGTCTATCATCACATAAGGCCGTAAAGCAGGTGCTGATGTAAAACTTTTTCACAACTGTATCTTTGAAACACTCGAAACCCTTGACTTATAAGTGATTATTACATATGTAGGTATATAACACTGTGTATACAGTGTTGCCGCTTTATTGTGAAATTTGGAGTTGCCGTATTGCTTCTGGGGAAGTGGGGGTATTTTGGGAATTCACGAAGCAGAACCAGTTTTTCATATTCAGTGCGCGTTTTTGCTGTGGAACATGCATCTGAAATAAACAGGCATTCGCCTCAGTGCGAAAATTGAAGTTTCCTAAAGCCGACTTTGAGAATTCCCAAACATCCGTCTGATTTAGTGGTTCTCATTAGACTCAATTAAGTTTTATTATGTATTTTTTTGATCTTCGTTATTTATTCGCTATATTTAGTACTTAGCACTTATGTAAACATATTGTTTAAATGCAGGGATGGCACTACAATATTCCATTGATAGAAAGCATCGTTATCAGAACTTATTTCTTTAAGACTTTTTGGAAATTTGAAAATTTTACTAAATAATTTGGTGCACTTAAATTGAATTCAATTATTATTTAATTGATTTAAAGCAATGCAATAAAACCTATCTAGGTAAAAGAAAAAATAGGGAATAATACTCGTATAGGAGTTAAATCTTTAACCGGTGTGTGAGACCCATTTAGGTAATATGTTTATTATAAACGAAAAGTTTGGGTATATCGTAATTTTGTTTTTTTTTTTCTTCATCATTACCAATAATCTTTAGTTTAGTATGGTTTTAAAATTTAAGATTTCAAGAAGTATGTGCCATTTTAATTCTCATTATTGTTTTGAAAATAATGAAATATATAGATAAATGTTTTTTCATCTTAAACCAGTATGCAGTGGATGACTCTTTTATATGCTGTAGCTTGTTCCAGAACTGGGAAAATAGGTTATGAGAAGGGGGACAGCGAGTAGTATTTATGGACGTTTAACTTGAACCTAGCAATAACAACACGGAAAGAGACTAACCCTTGAAAATATTGTAATTATATTATTTTAAAGAGATCAGTATCCAGTGTATACAGATACTTTTGACTCTACTCAGACTAGCAAAAATTAACTCAAAACCTTCCACACTGAAAGGTACTGAACTACATTGATAAGAAACAGATTGGAAGACAAAATACTACTTTTTTGCTATTCAACCATCAATTCATGTAATGCGTACGTTGCGTTCAGGTTCTGCTTTTGCTCCTCCTATAAGGATAGTTGTGGATCTGGTATACTGTCCGCTTCAAACTTCTTTCTTAGGCGAATATATTTGACTTATTCGGCCACAATTTTCCAGTTGAATGCATTCGCCGATATCTTCTCAAAAATATTCGCAACTTTGATCATGCCTATTCATCTAATAAATTCACTGCTGAACTCACCTTAGCATTCGCGGTGCAAAGACGTATGTTATGCGTCGACCTACAATAGGACCTTCAATAGATGAAATAATGACTTGGTTTTTATACAGTATTGAAATAATTGACAACTTTATTTACAATTCATATCACTATGTATTAACACCCTGCACTTGCTTATTTTTTTTTTTTATTATTATTATTTTTCTTTTTTTCTTTTTTTGACTTATAACTGTCTTTCTTTAACCCTATGTCTGCCAACAGCTGCCTGCTGTTTGAACCTTTTTAACTAGTCATGAAATTTCTCGTGATTTGCTAATGATCATCCTAGACTTAAATGTACAAATACAATTGTGAACGCACATACGCACACACATACTTGCTAAACAAAAAGAGCGCAACAATAACTGATACATATAAATAAATGATTAGTGGTTTATTTACTTACAATTTTGCGTTCTTTAGATCATGTACGTTGTTTGTTTGTGTATTATGTTTGTAGCTTTATATTGTATGTATGGATATGTATTATAAGCATTTATAAGCAAACAAGCAACGACTTCGTACAGTGGGTTAGAAGAAATACGACTTCATAACAATATGTTTCAAAGATTTCCAAGTGTACAGCTAGAACACACAAAAAACATCTGTAAACATTTTTACATTTTTTAAACTGTAGGGTGTTTTTAGTAGAGATGTAGAACTTTGAAAAGAAATAAAAAAAATTTTAAATTGATATGAAATACACCTTATTCTAAAGATAATCTTATGGCATTACAAATCTTATACGTCCTCTGACATATAACCACCATGACTGGCTCGTATATACATATTTCAATCTGGAGGTACACTCTTCGAGGATATATTCCAATATCAATATAAGGCTCGTAATGTTGCTTTCCAAGTGACCAATCATTTCCGGCTCACCGGCGTAGATTAATGTCGTTACATATCTCTACAGAAAATAGTCTGGCGGCGTTAAAACGCAACATCTTGGAATACAGTTCACGGATTCGTGAAGCTATTCTATTGCCAAATACATTTTTTTGCAGTAAATCAATTGTGACACGCTGTTTTGGTAGGAACCGTCATCAAGGGTAACTTTGTTTAGGGTCCATTTGCACAATTTTGAAGCGTTGTTCCGGTGTAAGTCTATCCATATTGTAATTCCAAACCAAACTAATCATTTAACAACTGCCAAAATATCCACCAACTAAAAAAGTGCTGCCAACTTAAATTGTTATACCTCTATAAAAATACTCTTTATTACATTCAATATGCAAAATTTGACTAGACTATATATTCTTTGACATTATATACATGATTTCTCTTTATTTGCTCAGGTTTCCCAGAGATATTTTAAGGTAAGACTGTAAATTATAGACGAGTGACAAATTGTGCATGTTAACCATTTGTCAAAGATATAACGGGGCTCTAAAAGAAGGCTAAATAAAAATATGTGTACATATAGCTGGCAAGTTGGGCGAAAATTTCTGTGGGGTGGGACATATTTACGAACACAACTTATATAAATTACGAACGAACACAACCTACATAAATTACGTTTACATTCATACGCACACAGAGACAGATCACACAGAACAGTATTGACGCAGCTAAACAAAGATGAGAAACTCAACTAACTAACGATTTGAAAAATTTTATGAAACTTTTCAAAACATTATGGTTTCTGTGCGATCAGTGTGGTATATATTGTGAAAAATATAAGAATATTGTTTGTTCCTCAGGAAAAAAATTTAAGCGATGTAAAATTATAATGTTAATAAAAGTTTTTAGTTGTTTTATTGTGTAAATAAATTATTTCAATCATACTTGTATAATAGTGTGGCCTACAACGCCATTTTGAAGCGATTTTTTCAAGTCGGCCAGACTTTTGAAACAGTTTCCTGTGAATGAATTGTACGATCGTGTAGGATTGTAAACCAGGACCTTTAATATAAAATTTCTTCAAAAATTTGTGTGAAGATACGTTGGCGTAGCTTCCACGATTTTCTATTGGCTTGTGTCCGTTGTATAAAATGTTTTAAGTTCTTGGCCATTGGGGTAACTTTTGTAGATGCTACAAATGTCAGTATAGCAGACCAGGAACATGTATACATATTTTATATATTAATGTTAGGATAGGAAAGTTAAAAAAGTGTTTGTATAGAAACGCTTATGATGGGCTGGATTGTTTATCCTTTCTCTTTCTCATTACCCTCCCCCTTTACTTAAAAACCCAATTGTTATATAATGAGTTCACGTTTGAAATGTAATACTTAAAATTTAATTATGTTTTTTTTTATTTTTAGCAGATACAATTTTAAGTTATATTATATTATAAGCACACATCTTATAAAAATAATTCGCTGTTAAAAATTCATTTAGTCTAATTAAAAATAATTTAAAATGTTTCTATTTCTTTCTCGCATTTTTATCTATTAAAAAGATGTTAAATTATTTATTTCAGAAATATGTTAATTTTTCTTGCAATCAAGAGTACTCAGACAGTCCTGCTTTATATTCCTATTTTTAGACTTTTAGAACCTGTGTCTTTTTTTTTGTACTTAATTACGGAAATCCACTTAATTTATAAAATTTTTTACTTTTCCTCCTTTTATTTTTATGTAGTGATAAGAAAGTAGAACTAAAACGAACACAGATATACCTGCAGTTATTATAAATCATTAATATGATGCAGGAAATCAACACACACACACACCCACACCCACACACACATACGCATACAGTAGAGAAAATTACAAAGCAGAACAACAGGATATAAATAAGCAAAAGAAAGCCACTGAACCCGCATCACAGCAGCTTTTTATTTAATATTTCACTTTGCAACAGTATTGTTATTTATTATCTTAAATTTGTAATTTTTAAAAGCGAAAAAAAATTTTATTTTAATGAGCAAATTTTATTGTATTTTTCATTAATAAAATCCATGGAAATCAATGCATAAACTGGCAAAGAAAAAAGGCAAAAAAAAAAAAAACATGGAAACGCAGCAAAAGGACACTAAAATTATTTTTGAACAACAAAATGCTGAACGTGCAAAATAAAACGTTCTGTGTCGTTTTGAATTTCGCTGCGGTAAAAGTTAATTGCACAATCTGCTTTTAATTGTTATTTTCAAAACTCCAAAGATTTGTTTTATAATTAGACGGGTGTAGAGGGGGAGTAGCGGAGCGGGGGGAAGGGTGTGGAAAATTTGTTAAGTGCTTTAATTCGCACGTACGGCGGAATTTAAAAAAAAACTATATACATATATTTTTAAAATTAAAAATAAGCAGCATGCAGACCAAATAGAAAGGCATGATGCATGCGTGCGTGCGTGTGTGTGTGTGTTTGTGCCTTAATGTGCGTGCAATAAAAATTGTGCTCAAATTGAAAACATGGTCACGAAACAAATGCTTTTCCAAAAAGAATAGAATTCCCAAGGGCATTGGCAAAAAAGAAAAAAGACATACATATATATAGGGTGTTTTTTTAAGCTAGATAGAACTTTAAATTGTAAAAAGTAACACAAAAAATTAAATTTTGATGAAACATTTTTTTTATTTGTTTCAGTATACTCTGACAAATCATCATGAATAGACTCACGCTTGAACAACGCTACGAAATTATCCAAATTTACTTTGAAAATCAGTCGTCGATTCGCCCCGTTGTTTTATCGCAAAATTGTGTTCAGCGATGAGGCGCATTTTTGGCTTAACGGGTTTGTTAACAAGCAAAATTGCCGCATATGGAGTGAGACCAATCCACAAGAGACCCTACAGGCTCCATTACATCCAGAAAAATGCACTGTTTGGTGCGGTTTTCATGCTGGTGGCATCATCGGACCTTATTTCTTCAAAAATGAGGCCGGAGCTCGCGTTACGGTCAATGGAGATCGTTACCGCACCATGATCAATGATTTTTTGTTTGAAAATATGGATGACATTGATCCGGAGGAGATGTGGTTTCAACAGGATGGCGCTACGTGCCATACGGCGAACGCAACCATCGACTTACTGAAATCAAAATTTGGCGATAAGTTGATTTCGAGAAATGGACCTGTCAATTGGCCTCCAAGGTCGTGCCATTTGACACCTCTCGATTATTTCCTGTGGGGCTACGTGAAGTCACTGGTTTATGCTGATAAACCAGCAACAATTGACGCCTTGGAGGCCAGCATTGTTCGTGTTGTTCGTGACATACGGCCAGCAGTGCTCGAAAAAGTGGCCCAAAATTGGACGTCCAGAATGCGCTTCGTCAAGAACAGCCGCGGTGCCCATATGCCCGAAATCATTTTCAAATGTTAATGTCACGTATTGATCTTTCGAATAAAAAAAAATTTTGATTACAATTTAATTTTTTGTGTTATTTTTTACAATTTCAAGTTCTATCGGGCTTAAAAAAACACCCTATACATACATATGTACATGCATATGCAATTAATTGAATTCAGGGTTTAAAAAAAAATTTAGAAAAATTTTTTTTCATTGCAGAACACTACTCCCTCTTTCCTATTTTCCTAGTTCCAGAACAATGCGCTGCATATGTAGGGGTCATCCCCTGAGTAATGATCCCAGATAAAAAAAAAAAAAATTTTTAATTAAATTAAATTATAAATTGCACTAAATATTTTGTCTTTATGAAATACGAGTATGGTTTCTTCCTCTTAGTTCTGTATTGAAATACCAATTACCAATTTAATTTATTGTTGCTTCGGTGTCTGTGCTTATTTTGTCAAATATCTGTTTAATGTGACTTCTGTTTGAACCTTTTAAACTCCTATTAGTTTTTTCTTACTTTTTACAGGACTCAAATGTTAACTTTTTTCAATTTAATTTACTTTTGATGATATCTCGTTTAATTCCTGTCATTTCAATATCAGATTTTATTTTAAATCTTATGTAACTGCATGTTTCTTTTAAATGTAAAAATCTTGTTTTTCCGATTTAAAAACGTCAACATGTTCTGCCATAAAGAAGTCTGAATGCAGGAATGTGATAAAGTGTGTTTTTGTAACAAACAAACAAACAAACAAACAAACGAATTTTATGTACATACATATGTATGTAAATGTTATAAAAAGTGATAGATATCATGTGCTAAGCTTAAACTTTGTAAAAATTATAGTTTAAATGTTTGACATCACACTCTTGGGAGTGTGATGATATTTGCAAAGGATAAGCTGAAACAAATCAGATGGCATTTTAAAAGTTAAGTAAAAAGTTTACTGACAAGAAAAGCAATAATAAAAAATAAACAAATGATAGATGTCAAGCAACAAGTAAAAGTATGTATCCACTATAAAACATAATTGGAATAAGGAAAAAAGTTATTCGTAGTTAATACGCATTAAATTGTTAAATAAGAACAGGTCTGACAAGAAATTGAAGAAGTTTTATTTGTTCTTCTCTTTACTTAAACTGACTTTAATTTTACTAATTAAATTTCGTTTTTTTCTAACTTGATTGATTTTTATTGCGCTTATTGACGCTCTTTGATGTTTTGTATTGAAAGCCATAATTCCAGCGAGTGACAGGTCTTCAAATTATACTATACGTATGTTAAGCCAACGTTCAAGTCAAATAATAATATTATTTTGCTTGGCGTTTCTTTCCTTCAATATATGACAGTTCCTTATTGTCCTTTTTGTCATATAAAATAGTAAGATTTAATAACTTACATATGCTTATCTAATGCTTAAAAGCAAAAAACTTTCACCATAAACCACTCCCTACCTTTGATTTTAATAGATATAATGGCAGCTCTTCAGGTTACAATAATGTTTACAATTGGAAGTAACATTCTGATTTGCTTCATTTAAAAAAAAAATGTAGACCAACTTTTTCACCAGCCCATAAACCACACTGAAAGAATTATGCGTCATATATTTAATGAAACTGTTTCATTAAATATTTTTCATTAATCCAATGAAAACTTTTCACAATATGCATGAAACTTCATATTTATTATGAATAGTTCCATCAGAATGGTTTCATTAAGTTTCATAGTTTCATTAAAAAAATCACTGGATTTATGTCTACAACAAAATTTATTTTTTTTTTTTTAAATTCTTTGAATTTTGGTAAGATATATTAATGGGCATTTATTAATCTTAAGCTACAGTTTAAAAAATGTCAAGTTTTTTTTTTACTAAAATGAAAGTTTTATGAGTTTCATAATTCCAATGAAATAGAATTCATTAGATCAATGACAAATAAATTTTTGGGTCATGTGAATTAATAAAACCTATTTTATTTGGTGCATACTTGTTCAATATTTTCTTGTATCATAATTCGGAATAGTATTGTTTGTGTAATGAAATAAAGTATCAATGAATAAATGAAATAATTCCATTGATCTTATTACGTACATTTGTGAACATATTTTATTAATGTATGTTATGATATTATTTCATTAAACAAATGTAACTATTTCATTGATTTAATGTAAATTTTTCAGGTGCTCAATAAATAATAAAATTAGATAAATGAAATAACTTCATTGACCTTATGAAGGAGTTTCATATTTTTAGTGAATATATTACATTAGTACAAAGAAGTTATTTCATTAAATAAATGTTACTTTTTCATTAATTTAATGTACAGTTTCCATGTGCTTTATGAAATTGATTCTTTGATCTAGAGAAATTATTTCTTTAATTTTATGATTTGTCTTTCATTCTTTTAATGAAAATAAGTCATGTGTCTTATTAAAATGTTTCATTACTTTTATGAAGGTTTTTATTAAAATAATCTTATGAAATTTCTTTTATTATTTCTATGAAAAGTTACAATGGTTGAAAAATAATGAAAAAATTCATAAAAGTAATGTCAAAATTCAGAGAATTTCTGAACAAAATTTTTTCAGTGCACTACCCTACCTTTGTTATTAAAGGATACAATGGTAACTCTTCAGGTTGCTCATCAGCCCGAATACCTCAATTTTGTTTATTAACGTAACCATTGAGCCAGAAATATGCTTCGTCATTGAACAATATCGCAGGAAAAAGATTTCGAAACTCACTTCTCCTCTCAACCAATAAAATAATAAATAGCAGCAATTAATTGCTGACAATGACAGGGTTTCGAATGACCTGCTTGCATTATTATGGTTGTGGCTCAAGAATGACCTATTCTCGGTAAGCAATTTGATTTACAACAGCACCTGCCCTGAAGGTCTAATCTGACGAGGGACCAACTCTACAGGGTGATTATGCACCATTTATCAGGACTACCATGTGGCTTGTAACTTTTCGCTACATGTTTATGGCCCTTGCTTAAGAGTTCGGGTCAGTCAATGGAAGGCAAGGCTCAATAAGTTGGTAGGCCGAAGCCCACTAAGAGCAACTTAACCAACTGACACGTCTAACCATTACTCCTGGTTTCTTACAGTAAAAACCCAAGGTGAAATACAACAGTACCTCGGGGATTGTTAGTCCCCGAAAACCAGCATGCACCAAAGTCATGAGGGAAACTAACTCCCTTTCCTGCGACTTTAGGTTTAATCCACAGCCACAACGTTTTAGCCAGCTCAGACACCTCAAGCATGACTAGCACCGAAAGATCTGTGAGGCAGAATTTCCTGATGATCCCCGTTCTGCCAATTTTAACCGTTGGTGAGGGCGTTGGAAGTCCAGCAGAACATGAGTCATGCGGTTTTCTAGAGTTTAGTTTGCTACAACAAACGCGGGATTCCTTCCCTTTTCTAACCCAGAAAATAGAGTGGTCTAGTTTGGTCTACGCCAAGGCAAACCTTGTTTCCCGGCTGTCCCCCTAACCAACAGTGTTAAAGCAACTAAAAGGGTGTATAGTGCCACCATCTTCATCTATACTAATGGATGGTATAAGTATTGCGGTATCGGATGCTCTTGATGTTCTTGGAATATACAATGTGATGTTTGCTGGAATGAACACATTTTTCATATCTCTAAAAAAGCATTCAAATGCCTCGTGTTTTTGAAACGGTGTAATATATACTTCACACCATCCGATCTCCTTACTATTTATACCACTTACATCCGACCAAAAATAGAACACAACTCCTATGTTTGGGTCGGTGCCTCAAACTCTATTTTGGGGTTACTCGACCGTGTGCAACAGAGGGTGAAGAAGCCTATCGGTGACAGTAGGGTATCCAACTCTATTGACTCACTAGAACATCGACGCAGTGTGGGGTGCGTTACTTTGTTCTATTGTTTCTACAATGGATTTTGCTCTGGCGAGATTAGGGATCTTATTCCCGAAACTCGCACATTTTTACGTTGTACGCGTTCATCGTCTAGAGCTCACCCATTTGTTGTCTACTGCCCGTGGAATCATACTGCGTATTACAGAGAGAATTTGTTTTTCAACTGTACGTTTCGCCTTTGGAAGAAGTTGCCTACAGACATGTTTCCTGTGTGTTATAACGTTGGAAAATTCAAGTCAAATATGCATGAACACTATTCCCTCTTCCCCCTCCTCACAATCTATTTTCCTAGTTCTGGTACAATGCACTGCATATGTAAGGGTTATCCCCTGAGTACTGGACCAAGTTAAAAACTGCAGTACCCGCCAAAAAACTTCTACCAGCCAAGACTAACAAACGATGGCAATTGCCGACACGGCGAAATATGGGTGCGGAGAATGAACTCGGACACCGTCAGCAAAAATGTGAAAACAAGGTTCAGCTGGAGATACCAGATTTGTGGCAGCTACGGTATCACAGCAAGCTAAAATGCTTTATAAAAGAGGATGGAAAATATACAACTATGGCAGTGGTTCTTAATGGGTTTTTGTTTGTAAGGTAGGTTGAGTGGTGGATTTATATATCAGTATAGAAACTAAAAACAAAATAAAAAAAACTTATTTTTTTAAATGTAGTAAGCGATAATTAAATACATCCTGCGATTCCTACAGGACCCGCCATGATAGTATAATAATTATAATAAAATAGTAAAAAATATTTCCTGCCACTTCCTACGAAACTCATCAGGAAACGCTATAATAGCAATTTTGAGACGCTGTTAAGGTGTGAGTATTTCCATGATGATTTACCAAATGCTATAGAACAAAAGCGATAAAGCAGCTTGATATGAGAAATGCCTAATCCGTCAAAAACAGCCTATTGAAAATCAAATCTCACAACGAATCACCCGATATAACTTAATTTTATACAAACCTTAAAACAGCTTTTGTTAGAAAGTTAAACATTATTAATATTATTATTATTTGAATGGGGCGTGGCCCGAAACGGCTCCTTGCACTGCGGCCGTTGTTGATATATTGCGCCTCTTGCGCCCTCGTGGTATAATTACGTTAAGGAACCGGTCTAACTTCTTCATCGGGAGTGATAGCAAGTCATATTCTCTCAGCGTGTGAGCTTGTAGCAGCCTGTATCTCCTTTTTTTTTCCTTGAACCAGTACTCAGGGGATGACCCCTACAAATGTAGTGAACTGTACCAGAACTAGGAAAATAGGTTCTGTGGAGGGGAAAAGAGGGAGTAGTGTTTGTGAACATTTGACTTGAACTTTCCAATGTTATAAGAGACAGGAAACACATCTGCAGGCAACTTGTTCCACAGACGAAACGTACGGCTAAAAACTAATTCTCTCGACTCTCTCAATCGACCACAAATGTATGAGCTCTAAACGATGAAATCGCGCTACGTAAAAATATGCGAGTTTCGGGAAAAAGATCCCTAAACAAAACCCATTGTCGTAACGATAGAATAGAGTAACGCACCCTTTGTCCCAACGCCACATAATGGATGATTAAGTGTTGCATTGATTCCTCCTCCTGATCGCAAAATCTGCAAATCATCACAAAATCCTAATCTGTACATATCGTACGCTGTTGTGTCTTGGATTGGGGTTTGTGTAGAGTTCTCTCTGTAGGCCCGATTATATTAGCAAGATCATTCTGCAGAGACATGACTATACGGGTGAGCCTGTGCCCTGCAGCCACTACAAGGAGGTTATAATCGCATCTGCTCAGTCTAGCAGCCTGTATATCCTTTGTCCCAGTGCCACATAATCACAAAAACTGTAAATCATCACAAAACTACAATCTATACATATCGTATGCTGTTGTCTCTTGGTTTGTGTAGAGTTTTCTCTTTTGTCCTGACGATATTAGCCAGACCCTCCTGCAGAGACATGACGATGGTGAGCCTGTAATCACTACGTAAAGGCTATAATCACACTTCTGCTCAGTCTAGCAGTTACGGCACTACATGTACTGCGATGATGCCTTTACATAGACTTGCAGCTGACAAATAAGTTAAACATACTTACGGCCGTATGTAAAAAAACTTAACAAAGCTTGGTAAGCAATTGTTAAGACAAATTTCCTAAAGTTGTATGCAAAAACAATTGTTAGCTTACCACTCGTTTAAAGTTGAATTGAATACACTTTAACTGTACGTTAAAATGACATTTGACTTGCCGATTATTATTTTTCTTGAAAAACACATTATTGGGAAAATTTAATAACAAAAAGATATTATTATTTTTATTATATAAATTAATTGAAAGATTACATTTTATATAAACTGAAAATATTAATTTTGAAAGAAAAATATAAATAGCAATTATGTTAGTGATGCACTTTCAATCAAACGAATACAATGAAAATCGTTATTCGAATAATAACAATTTTTCCAGATAAGTATCCCTATTACTTTTTCTCAATTTCATTAATATACTACATATTATATATTCATTATTTATTAAGAAGGTAAATCGAAGAACTGTCTGCAAAAAAAATGTTATTTTATGTAATAATAATCAGTTTTTATTTTTTAAATTTGTTTTTCGGTTTTCGAATATTAGTTTTTATTCATCACTATTCAAAAAAATAACAACTGAACATAACGGCGTTGCCACAACAAAACAATTAAATTCCTTACTACATTTAAAAATTAACGTACTGTTTTTGCATACAAATTTTTAAGAAATGTATGGTAGTGCTAATGTGCTTGGTAACTAACGTATGCGTTAAAACTCAGGTAAGATTTTTTTTTGATATGGCCCTTATACTCGTATATATATCTTCATAAAGAATTTTGCTAAAGGGTTTAAAATTTTCATGTGTTTGTGAAGGCAAAAACTGTTTTCAAATTATTCACAAATTTTATAAATTCTTAAAAAATAATTTACTGAAAAATAATTTTTAGACCCTTACACATATTCTTTTCCGTTTTAGCCCCTTCAAAACTTGCGGGCTCTCTTTTATCTTGGACTAGAACCCAGGGTATGACCCTTATATATGCAGTGCATTGTACTGCAACCAGGGGAATGGGTTATGAGGAAGAGGAAAATAAAAGAAGGGCTTGGGGCAAACACTTTGTTTAACTGAAATCATGCATCTAAATTTCAAGATTTACTTTTCAATATCGTAAAATAAATAGTTTACAAAAGGATCTTTATTGTTATCCTATGCACGCAATTTATTTCCTACAATAGCACAATGAACGAGTATTTATGTTTCACTTGAGTATTTTATGAAATTTTTATTTCTAAAACTTTTTAAAACATGATTCAAAAATAAGTTTCATGAAAATTTACTCAAAGCGATAAGATACTTTATATAAACCAGCACACACAGATAAACCTTTCTTCCCCGGTAAGCTCTTCTGCTGATAAATTTGTTAATCAAATGAAAAGTTTGAACATAAAACTGAAATTAAACTATTGTATGTTTAAGTTAAATCTCATGTTAAGCTATTTATGTTTATACATATTTATAGGAAAAAATAATTAAAATATCCTGTCGGTCCTGTGCAAGTCTAAGATCGACATTCAAAATTTACTTGGCCTAAAACAGACATACACACACATACACACACGCCCACAAAAGCATACTTTAATACATTTTTATGCATGAAAGTAATTGTATGTTATAATTCATATTAGTGCTCATCCTGAGATGCTGCTAATAACAAATTGAGGAAACTTTATTTTCCAGTAATTATTTTATGAAAATTTCCAGCTTTGCTGAAAGTTTAAATGCAATTAATTATATTGGCTTTAGCCAGAAATAGAAGATTATATTTCATATTCATGAGTTGATTGCAAATGTTTTGGCAAAAGAAGCAGCAGCAGCAGCAAAAGAAGAAGAAGAAGAAGATTTGTTGTGGAATGTTTTCTTTTGTGTTTAAGAATTTATAATAAAACAATAAATTTCTATGTAAACAATAAATTTTAAAATGCTGATGAGTATATTAATATGATGTTGTGAAATTTCCAAGTCAATTGTTGGCTTAGGAAAGTATGTCATGAAAGAATGTTATGTCAAAGTTCTGGGAATTTAGCAAAATTATCAATAATTAAATGTTTGCTCTTTGTTATATAACATAGGAGTTAATATATGTCAGAAAAATTGCTGCTAGACAAGAAAATAAGATGCAGGTTAAGTATATGTTGCCAGCATAATGCATTAGTTTCTATAACAAAGTGCATTCTTATAGCAAATTGTGCTATATCGCTCATATTACGAATATGTTTGTCTGTGTCGCACGATTGGCATTTAACTCATGACTTTATGTTACTCAAATATTCATGTGTAAACGAGGCTTACTGCATTGTAGCATGTTCACACGAAGGCGAATATTCGAGGTTCGCTCTCTCATTCGTGGTTCGCGGCCCAATCTTGATTGAACCAACATGATTCGCCATACAAAATTTTGAGAGCGAACTAACCTGGTTCAGTTTGAATCTTGTTGCGAAGCATGCAAAAATTACTATCATCTCCAAATTTGATAATAAATTATCGCTAGTTTATCTGAACTAGCTCTCAAAAGAAATGTAAGTAAAAAAAACAGATAATTAATGTGTGTAAAATCAAAAGAAACCCATTGAACATATAAAAATTGGATATTTACATAAAGATTTGAATAAAAATTGAAAAAAAGTAGTGAAACACGTGCAAAAAATATGTAAACATCAGTGTAGAACAAAAACGATCGTCTGAACACCTAGTTTCATATTACAGTCTGAACATGGTATTAGCGTACTATATTCGCCGTAGCATCTGTTGAGCAGCCAAGGCGAGTTTATACATGTGAATGCAAGCGGAAAGGCGAATTCAGTACTATGTATTTTGTTATTTTGAATGTCAAAATCAAATTCACCTAAGATTGTTCAGCTGGAAAAATTTTTATATAAACGTTAAATATAAACTTTTATAATTGTTTGTTATTAAAATCACAGATTATATTAGTTTTCCACTTTAAAATTCACACAAATTTGTTGAAATTGCACTAAATCGTACAAAAAAAAAATCTTCAAATTAAAATGGCGCGAAAAAGTTTGTAAACAAAAGAAAACAAATTTGACAATCTCATTAGAAAAAACGCGAGAAGCAAAAAATAATCACCTGTGTTGTTAAGTTCACCTAGTAATGAATTCGCCTTGTGAGCAGCTTTTGTTTGTTCGCTTGTTGTTTATGATTATTTTTTATACCCTTAACAAAAATATAAAGGTTTGTGATTCCGTTTGAAATTTCTATAATTATCAATTCTGACCCCATAAAGCATCCACAGTACAAAGTCTGCATCAGTATTGATAGAAAAGTCGATTAAGCGGTGTCCGCCTGTCTACCGTTTTAAATACTGTTTTTGAAAAACCATTTTTTTCAACTTTGGGCGTGTGCGAAACGGTAGCAAAGTACTCTCCAAGGCAGCTTTATAATAGGTAGTGGTAGAATTACAATAAATACAACACCAAAAAACATCAACATGTATTTTGTTGGCAGAATTTACGAAAAGTTGTCAGAATTTTGTTTGAAAAAGCAAGAAAGTCTATGAGGAAACGAAAAACAGCTGTGCTTATACCACTACCCTATTAAAGCTGCCTTGGTACTCTCGTTAGTAAAATTTTGACATTTCTGAGGTGAATAAAATTCCACTAGCTCTAGAGCAAGGCGAATTCATAACAGGTGAAATTGACAGCTCAGCTGATAACTTTTTTTTTAATTTTAATCTTTTTCAGATGTCAATGGAATAATTAAAACAAATTAAAAAAAAAATTTTGTTAAAACAATTTTTATATTATTATTGTATCTTGAGCGCCAGGTATCATCCAGAATTCTCCCCAATCTGGCTGGCCATTTTCACCTTTTCAGGCTCTATCATCTGAGACTTTAAGTTTCACAAAATAGTTAAAACTTTCACGAAATAATTAAGTTTTTCTTTTGTTCTAAATTTTTCACCTTTCCGAGCTCTATGATTCGAGACTTTAATTTTCACGAAATAGTTAAAAGTTTCACGAAATAATTAAAATAAATAATTTCTACCAGTAAAAAATTATAAATAGCTTGTCTTCTATGTTTCCAGCTATCTATATGTCGACATTTCATAGGAACTACCCCAATCATCAGTAGACTTTGGGAATTTAATTAATCTACTGATGGGTAGTTCCTATGAAATGTCGACATATATATAGATAGCTGGGAAACATTGAAGACAAGCTATTTATAAGTTTTTACTGGTATAAATGTTAGAAGCTTAAATAGCGAATAAAAAACTTAATAAATAATTTCTTCTAAATTTTTTATATTATATATTTTTTTGAATTCCTTTTTGTGTTTATATTTTTCCCTTGACGTTTGAAAAAGATTTATTTTTTGTAGTGTTGTATTTATTGCTCTTGCATATACCTGTTATGAATTCGCCTTGCTCTAGAAGCTAGTATAAATTTTGGCAATAGGTATATTTGAAATTTAAAAAGTTTACGGAAATAAACTCTAATTGAAAATTTTATAATTAAAAGTGTCAAAATAAAACAATTTAAAATAAAAAAAGCCATACTATGGAAGAAGAACCTGCTTCAAAAGAAAAATTATGAAGATTACATTACATGTAAGTATAAACAGTGTTTAATATGTAAATATTTTTGTGTGCAAACAATTTGTTTAAAGGAAACAATACAGAACGGCATTTGGTAATACAAATGCGAATTGAAAGGGATATGTGGTTTTGTGGAAAGAATGTGAATGGCAACAAAGGCTGAAAGTGAGTATTTAAAATAATTATGCACATTGTGGTATTAAACTTCTTGTTTACAGGAAGATTGCGGAAGATTTGCTAAATCATGTTTCAAATAGAAAGGATGCAGGAGCCTCTAAAGCTCAATGGAACGGGTTATTAGAAAAATATAATCGTTTGCTTACGTACCGAACTGGTGAGGGTGCTGGAGAAGAAGCTATGTTGGAGGAAGCCACTGATTGGAATTTTTTTTTTATCAAATACATGCATACGCTTAAAAAAAATATAACTGCCACCCATCATTTCTAATGGATAGTA
This sequence comes from Thecocarcelia acutangulata, assembly GCA_914767995.1. Classification (NCBI taxonomy): domain Eukaryota; kingdom Metazoa; phylum Arthropoda; class Insecta; order Diptera; family Tachinidae; genus Thecocarcelia; species Thecocarcelia acutangulata. The sequence goes on along the minus strand of OU612097.1, from coordinate 86,266,282 downwards.
ACGATATTATGTTGTCTTTGAAATCTAAATCTAGTGAAAGTTCAAAAGTTCCAAAAAAATAAAAGTATGAGACTACACTCTTACTTGTTTTAAACACACATTATTTTTACACAGCTTTGTTGTATTGATAATTTTTACCAAAGAAAACCAAAGTTAACCAAAGTGCTTTCACCTGGATCGAAGTCGAAAAAAGTCTAGCTTAAAGAATCAGTTTGACATGGAGTCAAGCTGCTTAAGTTGAAAGTTTCATTATACTCCCAGCACCTCTGAACTAGATTCATACATACTACATATGTACTTGTTATACTGCATTTTCAGGAAGAAAGAATTTCACTAAAATTGAACATTTGCTCCAGTTTACTTTAGTTGTGTTCATCTATTTTGTAGTAATTGTTACTAGAAAACGTTCATTAACCCAAAAAATTTGCAACGAGAGAGCGTCAAAAGAGCCTAAAAAATTGAGAGCCATAAAAATTCTTGCAAGTTTTTACAAGTAAAACTTTTACTTGCAATAATTATTCAAACAGCTGTTTTGCGTTTGTGTTTACAAAACAGTATTTCTAAATTAAGTTCAAAATAAAAACATTTTGAAAAATTTAAGAAATAGTAATTGTATATAAACTTTTAGACCGATTAAACGTATTAAAAAGATTAGAAATTTATTTTTGTGTAACTTATTAGCAACAGAAGTAAAATAAGAAGCCTAAGGGAAATAAACTAAGCAACATCAGTGGCAAAGAATGTTCCGGCAAATTTTGTTGCTTGAATGTGTTTAAAGCTTCTAGGGAAGCTTCCATTTATAATTATATTAACATTTATCTAATTTTAACCTCTAAAATATTTCTGTTTTTGTTTCTTTATTTTTTACAAACCAGATGTTATTTTTAGTATTGTAAATATTATGAGCTACTCGGTACTTTACACTTTGAAATTAATTTGAAAAAACAAAAGGGCTATGTGTAGGCAGGCAGTTATAACGTATAAAGCGGCTCATACACGTTTCAATTCAATTGTGAATTGAGTCTTTCAATTGAATTGGTTCTTGGCAACACACTTCATAAACTGAATTGAAAGATTTTCATCCAACTATCAGATTCAATGAAATTAAAAACAATTTTAAAATTATTTAACATTTTCTTTACAAAAAATTACAAATATAAATTTGGACAATAATTTATTGAATTTTTGTTGAACTTTATAATTTTTAAATTAAATTTTTGGTTTGTACATTTGCAGAACGGGTTATAGTTCAAGTTTTTTCCTTTCTTAACTTTTTTGGACAACTGATCAGGAGACTCGAACATACAAAGCACTATCGAATTGAGAGACATACTAGCCAACTTGAAAAAAATCAAAATGGTTTGAGTTTTCTTCAACCAACTCGACAACTTCCAAACGAATCAATTTAAACGTCTTGATTTGTAGAACAACCGACTCAGTAGCCAATTGAGTTTATCGCAAAGGGAACGATCTTTCAGAACCCAAGTGAGCTGGAGAATCCAGGTACTTTTTTGAGAATCCAGCAGCCTGCTGACCTAACCAATTGAGTTGAAACGTGTATGGGGTAAGCGCCCCTAATTAAAAATATATATTTTATTCAAAAGTAGCTAATCACCCCTGTATTTAGCGTATTTCGACCATGTCTAGTACTAGATTAAATAAAATTGTAAAACTTTTCTTTGTTCTGTTACAAGTCGTAGTCAAAAAACGCCAGCCACGACAATGCTCAATATAAATGACCACAACCACGCTCTTTTTATAACAATATACATATACATATGTATTTGTCCAAAATATATAAGAGTAGTTATTAAGTACTCATATATACCTATACATAACAACACTACTTTAACTTGCAAATTTTAGCTAGAAAAGTGTTCATTTACTTTTTCACATTTTTGAGAGTAATTTTGAAAATTTTCTGGTTATTCTCTCGTTGCTAATTTTTATTAGTAAAGTAAATGAATACACCTATTTATTGAATCTCACTTATGTTTTGATAACAAATTTTTTTTCAATTACATGTGACAAACACGAAATTAATATTTATGCATTTTTTAATGCTAGACGAAAGAGGCAGTCGTTTTAAATTAAAAAAAAGTCATTACAGCACACAAAAATAAGCACACACGCACATAATGTCCTTACCTTAGATGTCCTTTCATAAGCTGCTATATGATAAGGGAAGAAAAAGATATTAAAGAATTTGTCATTTTGATGAATATTTAAACTTAATTTTAAGGTTAGTCGTTTGGCTTAAGAAATCTTTTATTTGAAATTATGCTGAGGGTTTATACAGGGTGGCGCAGAGCTACCTTTATGGCGCAGAATTACTTTATGGTTTGTATGTTCCATAACTTTTTTTAAATTATATACATTTTAAACAACCAATTTTGGCATCAGTTACAATTATTTTTATTTCAGAACTTTGTGACGAAGACTTGGGAAATTTAGGGATCAAAAATTGTTGAAAAAAATCAAAGGTCAATTCAAATCAAAAGGTATATCTGCACCACCTATTATGCTGAATGCACGATGGGAAAGTATTTTTTTAAGACTGAATTTATTATGGCAATAAGAAGATACTATTATGCCATTTGCCTTCAAATAAATTTAATTCATATCTGTAAATAAAAAAGAACATGATAGCTTTACCAGGTAGTGCTACAATAACACTAAATGCAGGGTGGCGTAGAACTACTTTTATGGTGTGAATGTTCAATAAATTTTTTCGTTTTTGTACATTTTTTATTTTCATTCCAAAATATTGTGAAAAGAACTTGGGGAATTTAACATAGAGCACTACACAACAGAACAGCAGTTGTGAGAAAAATTTACATCAGCATTTGCCTTATGTCCTTATCTGATGATGGATCAGTTCCACGGAGTGAATTATTCACGATTCACCAGCGGGGGCTATGATATACCCCATTCTGCAAATTCATACTATTGGTAATGGTTTTGGGAGTCATGCGGCTTCCTAGAGTTTTATTTGCTATAACAAGCGAGGAACCGCTTTCCCTCTTTACCCGAAAAAAAGAGTGGCCTGGTACAAAAGAACAGCAATAAAAAATTGTTAAGTTTTATTTTGGAAATCAAAGGTCAATTGTTTTAACGCAACATGCTTAATGTGTGTACTGGACCTTTAGCGTCACAACCTTTAACGCCTTTAAAGCTACACACCAAACAATTATCAAGGATACTAACACTCCCTTCCTGCGGTTTAGGTTTCAACCACAGCCAGAATGTTTCAGCCAAAGTAGGCACCTCAACTATGATCAGCCCGAGTTGAACCGCAGGCAGAACCACCCGGAGGCCATGCTGATCCTCGTTCTGCCAATTTATACCCTTGGTAAGGGTTCCGGAAGCCAACACAACATAAGTCATGCGGCTTCCTAGAGGTTTGTTTGCCGCATCAAAAGAGGGACCCTATCCCCTCTTTACCCGAAAAACACTGAGCAAGTTAGCCATACGCCAAGACAAAACCTGTTACGCGGGGGAACAACATGGTACAACTATGAAAATGATTTACATCAGTACCTGCCTTGCGGCCTAACCTGATGGTGGACCAATTCCACGGAGTGAATTATTCACGATTCACCAGCGCCCCCGTGTGGCTTACCAGGCTCACACAGGTAGCAATTTATGCCATATGTTTGTAGCCATATGAGCAACTTCTTGTTGAGGAGTTCGGGCCTTCTAATCCCTCCTGTATGCAATTTCCCAGCAATCAATGAAGGACAAGGCTTAATGAGTTGGTACGCCGAAGCCCACTAAGAGCATCAGCCCTTAAACCAACTCACCCGTCAACCATCACCACCGGTTCCTTGTACAGGTATCTGTTGTATAGGCAACAGATCCTCGGGAGGTTGTTAGTCCGCGAAAAAAGCCACGCCAAACAATTATCCAGGATACAAACACCTCCTTCCTGCGTTTTAGGTTTCAACCACAGCCAGAACGTTTCAACATTTCTGTGATGTTATTCTCTACATTTCTGTGATGTTATTCTCAACATATTCTCACCAACTTCTATTAGGTTATTCTCTAGTCGAGAATGACTGTAAATGGGGTAACGGAGGTTTGGCACGCTGGTGGTCGTCGGGCTAAAGCTCGCCGGAAATGAGGGGATCGTTTTCGTTTTAACATCACAAATAAAAAGAATCGTGCCAATTTTTTAATAAATAGTAGGCAAAACTAGAATGCAAAGAAAAAGAAATCACGAAGTAACGTCAAATACAAATCGAAATGAAATATGAATTTAGTTGCTGACGGACATCTGATACAGTTGATCCGGCATCACTGGACACTGTAGGAAGTTGGAACTGATTTGGTTGTTCCAATCAGGCTGCCCTCCCTTCTATGACATGGGTATGTCTTCCATATGCATTATTCGTGCCTGTAAAAAATATTTTGAACAATGCCCCGAAACCAAAACTTCCCTCGACCATGACCAGCCCGGGTTGAACTGCAAGCAGAACCACCCGAGGGCTATGCTGATCCCCGTTCTGCCAGTTTTACCTTCTTCCTAACTAATTTCTGCAAATTTACCCTTGGTAAGGGTTTCAAAAGCCAACACAACATAAGTCATGCCGCTTCCTAGAGTTTTATTTGCTACAACAAACGAGGGACCCCTTCCTCTCTATAGCCGAAAACCAGAGTGCCCACGTTAGGAATACGCCAAGGCAAAACCTGTTTCCCGGGGAGAGACAACATGGTGCAGCAAGACAGCTTCCATGTACCCGAAAACCACGTGCGGTCCACACGGAAGAAAATATGCAACGTGTTGCGGATTGTGTACAGGATAGCCCAGATACATCAATAACATTCGACAGAATGTTATATATATATATATATATATATATATATATATATATATATATATATATATATATATATATATATATATATATATATATATATATATATATATATATATATATATATATATATATATATATATATATATAGCGGTGGTCCGTTCAGAGGATTTTGGCCACTTTGCACATGTTCCCGAGAATTTTTTCATACCCAAGCCAAAAATATTCCCCACAAATTTACTGTTTTAGCAAATAATAATAATTAACAATTAAATAATGTAATTATAATTATAAATAAAGTAATTAGATAGTAAATTCCAGTCATAAAGGTAGTTTTGCGTCACCCTGTATAACATTGAAAGACAACGCATATATTTAGTTGGCACTTGTAGAAATTAACGGAATATTATCAAAATCTGCAATCTCTTTTGCTTACAAAAGTAACGTAGTCTATACGTTTTCTCAGAATTACTCGTATATAGCTTGTAAACAAAATTCAACAATCTTTTGTTACGAAAGCAAAAGACAGTTGAGCTTATATCACTACCTGGTGAAGCTGCCTTGGCAACGACTTTTTTAATTATGAATGGATTGTAATGAGAATATCACCAGAATTTGAGGCAGTCAAATCTGGCAGCAAGTTATCTATAATGTATTTGATTTGTATACAAAAAAAAATTATAATTAATTAAATTATGGCAGGCAACATGACTGACAGTCACAAGAAAAATGTAGCCAGCAAAGAGCGAAAATTTTTCAAAGGCATGTCATATACTCGTATGTATGTATATAAATTAATTAATTAAAATATTAAAGTTAAAATTGAAAATAAATTTACGTGTTCATAGACAATTTCAATGTAAAGCACATGGTACTGTAATTGAAACCAAAATTGATTGTTTAAAATTAGAAAATTTATATGTGCCATTAGACAGATGTCAATATTTTTACATGTAAGTATGTATGTATGTATGTACTATGTATAAGCGTTGCCCAACAAAATTGATTCCAATACACAGTCAGCCACACAATTACACAGTTCCAGCTAAGCCATTGTCAATTTGAAAGGAAACATTTGGCCGAAAATGATATTGCATTGAAAGGTTGACATGTGAGCAAAATTTCTGGTGAATTGTTCACAATGTTATTGCTTGTTAGGCAAACCATAAAGCAAGTGATTATTTTTGTATAGAAAATTGATGAAATTTTGGAAAATTTGTTGACATATGACATCATCAGTGCAACTGTCACAGGATATACACATATGTATGTGCATATAAGCGTTCTTCCTTGTATGGCAAATTTTTTTTAGGCAAAATAAAGAATTCATATTCAAAATATGTAAAATGATGCTTGCCCTAAGCTTTTGGTATTAACACCGATATAATATAACATGTTATTGTTTTTGTTTTTTTTTTTTTTTTTTTGTTTTTTTGAGTAGCACAAGTTCAAATCATAATAAAATAAATATATTTTTTTTAAATTCCTTTAGTATATATCAAGGCAGCTTTAATAGGGTAGTGGTATAAGCGCAGCTGTCTTTCATTTCCTTTTTTTTTTATCAATTTTTATCTATTTGTTGAATCTTCAGGAAGAACTAACAACAATTATTCAAATCTTAATAACTAAAAAATTTTCTTTAGGTCCAGTCAATGCTAGACAAAAAATTATGATTCAGCGAATGTATCAGAATACCGTGCCACGGGACATCATCTGTTATGCTCCCGAATGGAAGCCAGGGTGTCCCTTCTTTTTAATCGTGTGCGACCACCAAAGGTAAGGATGTCTCGAGCAAGTGGATTTGGGTGGATTTCAAGTTTGGTTATATACCTTCCAGCATATTTGGCAAATTCATCTTTTACTAAAGGTACGTTTAGGTCCTTGTGAATTCGAGAATTTTTTACATACCATGGGGCTGCTGTAATCGTACGTAGAACGCTGTTTTGACGCCTTTGAATTTTTCCAATATTCGATGAGGAGGCGGTGCCCCATAGTTGAATTCCATAGCACCATATTGGCTTTAGGATCGCGTTATGCGCGCAAAAGTTTGCAATCTAAGCTCAGGATGGAATTTCTGCCGATGAGCCAATTCAATTGCGCGGCTTTTAATTTCATCTGGGTTGTTTTTGCGTCAATGTGTTTCTTCCAAGTTAGTCGACGGTCGTTGTGAATACCGAAATATTTGACGTCACTGTGTTGTGAAAATATTTGATTATTAATTTTTATTGACGGGCATGTATTTTTACGCAGTGTGAACGTGATATGGACACATTTTTGTTCATTGACTTTGATTTTCCAGAGTTTTAACCATTTCTCTAAATTGTAAATATGTTCCTGCAAATTTTGTGATGCTGCTTAGTGGTTTTCATGTACACTGAAAAAAGCCGTATCGTCTGCAAACGTGGATGTATGAATTTTATCGCTTGTTGGCATGTCAGAAGCATAAATCAAGTATAAGGTAGGGCCTAGTGTGCTGCCTTGTGGGACGCCTGCGTCGATTGGTTGAATGGGGCTATAAAAGTCACCTTCCTTAACCATAAATTTACGTCCATACAAATAACTTTCAAAAAGTTTGTGCGTGTTTGCAGGAAAGTTTAGTTTTATTTTGTGCATTAAACCGTCATGCCACACTTTGTCAAAAGCTTGGGAAACGTCAATGAAAAGTTCAGAGCAATACTTCTTGTCTTCAAATGATTTTCTTATGACATTAACTAGTCTGTGTGTCTGTTCGATGGTACTATTAAATTCTATTTTTTCCAGTACTCGACTCAACTTCATCGTTAGCAATTTCTCAAATAGTTTTGAAATTGTTGGCAGTAGACTTATTGGTCAGTACGATTCTACTTTAGTATGATCCTTCCCCGGCTTAGGTATCATCGTTATCATAGACACTTTCCACTCGACCGGATAATACTCAAGGCGTAAGATAGCGTTGAAGATAAAAACAAGAATTCTTCTAGCCACACGAGGTAGTTGTACAAGCATTGTATCAATAATTTTATCCTTTCATTTCCTTTGCGTAAATTTGTCAAAAATTTTTTAAGAAGGTACATAATTCTGAAAAAACACATCGACTTCCTTGATTTTTCAAACAAAAGTAAAACAAAATTTTTACAATTTTTCGAAAATTCTACCAACAAAATACATGTGATGTTTTTTGGTGTTGTATTTATTGTAATTCTGACACTACCTGTATTTGTATTGATATTAAAATGAAATCATCGCTGTGTCACCAATGTAATGGAGTCTTTAACACAACCTACACTCAATGTCTTCTGAAGTAAATTTTAAATTTCCCAAATACGTCTTGGCATTTTAAAGCAACATCTGTTTTTCAAGCGAAAAATTAAATATAGCTTAACATCGATAGTAAAACTATAAGAAACTTATTTTGTGCTATTTTATATTTAAACTCACATCAATGTGGCCATATCCAAAAATATTTTATTCTTAAATCCTAAAAATGCTGAAAAAAAATCCTACACGTAGAAAAAAATATATGGTTGATATGACAATATTTTAAGGGCGACATACTATTGTTGAATTATATGGTTGGTAGGGAAAATATTATATTGTTATATTTGAATGCCATTTATTGATTTGTCTTAACATAGTTTTGTAAGAATAATGTTATAAATAACTATACTATATTCTGGTTCAACATTGTCATAATTGGCAGCAACCACAGTATTAATAAAAGTTATACCTAACCATATTATTATGCCAACCAATCATATTTTTTTCATTAAATAATAATCGTTAATGCTACTGGTATAACAGGATGACTAAGCCAGCTGATGGCGAACATAGGAGCCCCACTACTAGAAAAGCGTAAACTTTTAATGGAGGCATGCAGTAGCATCCTTCTGTACGGGAGCGAAATCTGGGGAAAAAAGCTAGGATACAAAGTAGCGCAAAACCATTGTTAGCAGTGCAAAGTGTAGCTGCTTTACGGGTCACATGTGCATACCGTACGGTATCGGCGGTGTGATCCCAATAGATCGACAGATCCTAACACGAAGGAAGGAATAAATATCAAGGCAGACTGGCCATGCAGACATTGGAAGTATGCAGCAAATACGAGAGGAAATGTTACACAGTTGGTAGTCTAGGGGGAATACTGACACTAGGGATAGATGAACAGAGCGTCTCATCCCCAATATCGAAAAATGCTTGAACAGGCGGCATGGGAATGAGAACTATTATCTGACTCAAATGCTGTCAGGTCACGGCTATTACCGGAGCTATAAAAAATGGGCAAGTGTAACACACCCTTTTGTTTATACGAAGAAGAAGTCCTGGACGATGCTGAACATGCTTTCTTTACATGGGTAGAAACTTGAAGAGAACTGGAGATGGCATCTGGTTCAATAATGGTAGAGAATACCGTGGATATCATGATAGTGAGCGAAGCCAACTTTTTAGTGGTATCGCGATTCTGCGAAAAAGGTCTGCAGACGAAAGAGCCAGATCTGGAGGCCGCAGAACAAAATCATAATTAGGATCCCAGACGAAGGTTAGTGTAAAGAGAAGGGCTGATTAAGCCATTGGGAATCCAACCCGAAGCAATGCTAAGGCGGTCCGGGGTGGAAATTTTTATCCCAGCAAGAAGAGGGGGTTTTTTAGTCCATAAGTTTACAGTAGTTATCAGTCCGACACAAAGCGGGGGATATGGACTCTCTGGTCAGTGCGTAATGCATTTTTCCCCCTCGCCGAAAATAAATCGTTAATGCTAACAATAGTAAGTTGATTTTGTAAACTAATATTTGTTACATGTAAATAACCGTATCACACATATGAGAGAAGGCAATAATAGATTTGCAGAAATTCACACGAAAACATATTTATGGGGAAACAAACTACAATTAAATCGATAATCGGCTAGATTTAACAGTAATACACAATCTTACGGCGTATATAGTAATGTCGCTGTAACCATATTTCAAACTGCCTTCTCTTTGCATGTAAACTTAAAACAATGATAAACTAAAAATACTAGTATTACTGTGAGAAAAGTATTGGCTGCTCGATATACGAAAACGTATATCGAGCACTGCGTGTACAAAAAGTGCACAAACTCGGCGAAATGTGCAAAAAACTGTCAAAACCTGGCAATAATCGACACCAACCCGATAAAAGTCAACAAAACCCCTGTTTATAAAAATGATATAATTAACCATACACTCAAGTCCAATATGACCGTTAAAAGTTCAGATATATAACCGAACTGGTTAGTGAACCGGTTCTGAGTTTTTTGGGAGTTCGCAAATCAGCTTCAGAAATCGCCAAAATACCCACACTTTCCCGGAGCAGTCCGGCAGTAATAAGGAAACTTTAATTTTCGCACTAAAGCACCAGCACTCTTTTCTATAGCGAAATATCAAAGTCCTCAGAAGTACACACTGTATACAGATTATCCCAGTACTCAACGTCCAGCCGAAACAGGGTGGCAGGTTTGGTTGTAACCACCATGAGGAAAATCTAAAAAAAGAGATTTTACTCAGTTCAAATGTTTTTTATTCGCATAAGCCCTTATATTTTCTTTTCTGATTTTTCTCATCATGGTTACAATCAATCCGATTTCAGCTGGACGTTGAGTTTTGGGCCCCCGGTATAGCAGAGGTTACGAGGGTTTCAAACTTACAGGTTAGTGAAGCTAGTTAAAAAGCCAAAAAAATGTACGAAAGCTATCTAAATTTAACAGTATACTATTGAGCCAAAAGTGCTTCATGACCGAGTCACTTCAATCCCCTTGATAATGCGTTTAATTTAATCGGTTCATTCACCAACAGCACAACTCTAATTTTTGCCTTTTGCTGATAATTGGCTTACCCACAAAGTAAATATGCGAGTAGATGTTAAAGGTAAGCAAGAAAAATTTAAACGCAAGAAAAATTTACGGTAGATTTTCCAATTGAGATTAATATATTATATATTTCTAAATTAAATCATCCTAAATCATATTTAATATATAGTTGCAAAATGCTAACTGCTATATGGATATCTTGCACCTAAATCAGAAAATTATATGCCAATTTGGCTGCAAAAATGCCAAAATGGCCACGCTGGATCTATGGTAAAGCTTCTAAAGCATACTTTCAGGCGTATTAATGCATTCATATACACCCACTTAGTTTTATAAAAATATAAGAAACACTTTTACTTTTGCTAATGCTCCATTTATATTATTTTAAAGTTCAGTTTCGTTTCCACTTTTACAGCACTAAACATTTACAACTTAAAAGAATAACACTTTGCATACTCCTCCAGGTTTTAATAACCCAGCACACCTACTCAAACAATAATCTGGAATCAGTAGCAATCAGCATCATGAACAGCTTTTGCTATTGACTAAAGTTTTGATTTTTGTATTTAAAGGTCATTTTATTGAGTGCTTGAGAGAAACGTCTAGTGGAACATGTGGGTATCAAACATAAATACATATGTTATGCATGTGAATGTAGTTGAAAAAGTAAAAACTCTAACAAAGGCTGGAGGGAAATGAACGCGTGCTATAAGAGGTACTTAAAACCGTAGAAATATAGAGTTTTGAATGGCCAATAGTAATAATTACGTGAATTATTTTTAACGGGTATTTATTTTATCGTCAGTGAGGAAAAAATAAAAAAGGGTAAAAATAAAAAGCACTAAGAAATTTCATTTGTTTTCCAAAAACAAAGAAGTCAATATTTCTTATGTTCTTTATACAAATTTGTTAATCTGAGAAACCTTAGCGCTTTTCAGGTGAGTCGCAAAATCATATAATATTTGTTCTTTCCACATTCCTACAAAGCCATCCAGTCAATTAATTAAACTAGCATTAAATAAGTTATTTATGATATAGATATTCATATCTGTTGTGCATTTCGGCTACACCAGCAGAGCACAAATTGTATGACATCTAGGATCTATTTATTTTGACTACCACTTACCACCGCAGCCCTCTATTTAAAAACGGCGGAAACAAAATAGTGCACCTAATAATAATTTAGTAATTCATCAGCCATCATAATTTATTTATTTAATTAACAGTTTGGTAATTCATAGGTTACCTTCATAGATTCGAACTTCGCTATTCAATGTCTAATTGCTTTTTGACATTTGACGAACTTGTCCTGATCAAGGCGAATTCATTTTACCAGGTGAAACTGAAAAAACAGATGTACTACTTTTTTTCTATTTGTAAAACATCAAGTGTCAAAAGCTTTTTCTACCCTGTCGGTTAATCAGTAGCTGACTACAAAAATAGCCAACTTTTAATTAATTTTTATGAACCAATTTTAAGCTCTCATGTACACAATGCAAAAATGCATTTTCAATGTCGCCACCTAGTAGGCGCCGTAGATTTCCGTTTTTATTATTAACACTACTGCGTGATATTAAAGTCTTTTTATTTGGGTACATATAAATTTTTCAATTCTGTGGAAGTTTTCTAAAATAAATTTTTTTATGTAAGTACATATGTTAAATAATAAAGATATTAATGCTGTTTTAATTTTAATTAAAAGTGCAAGAATGAGAGTCGTTAGCAGAAGACATTTAAGAAGCCTTTTTAAAAAAGAATGTAATGTATACGCCAACAAACAAACATTTGATACAATATTATTTATCTAAATTATTTCTGTTTTTTTAAGTTTTTTGCAACATGCAATGTAATATTTTTTGTTTGGTGGAGTATGTAATATAAAAATGAAAAATTACAAATAAATACGTTAAAAATGTTGACTAATTTATTTTATTACGAAAAAATATTATATGAATGAATGGTTTTTAGGTGTCAGCTAGTTGTTTTTCACCTATAGTGTCAACAATTAACTTTTCGTTGATTTAAAACTAACTAACTTATGGTTGACTTAAAAATATTGCTAGCTTCAAAAAGTTAACATTTAGCTAGCTAACTGTAAGTTAATTGAAAAGTAGTGTAAAATTGGACAATTGACTACTTCCTAGGACATCACAATGTTAAAATAATTAGTTGCTTCCATTGAAAAGTAATCCAATTGTCAGTCAGCACTAGTTGAGGAATAGTTAACTTAAAGTTAATTTAAAGTTAACTGATTTTGCGACAGGGTGGTTTGCTCACACACAAACACATCAGCAAGTAAAGTAAGTGTGTGTGTATGTACTAGATGGCTGCTCATGCACAATAAAAATGCGTTACACACAACAGGGTGGTTTGCTCACACACAAACACATCAGCAAGTAAAGTAAGTGTGTGTGTATGTACTAGAGGGCTGCTCATGCACAATAAAAATGCGTTACAAAACATGGTAGTATTTTGAAGTACTATCCATCGTCTTCTTTCACATTTCAAAACAAACACTTCAGTGCCGAAATGTTCTAAACACACAAACGAATACTTTCTTATAAGCATTTAGAACACAAAACACAAGTAGAACCAAATGAAAGAGAACAAATTTGAAGTAGAAATTCAAGCATTGGAGTAATGTTCTACTTCAGTTTTGTTTGTAAACTTTGTTGTTGTTCATGATTTTTGTCCTTGCATTAGTGCACAACTGCTGTATGCACATATACTCATGTGTGTGTGTTGTTGTTGTTCATGGTTTTTGTCTTTGTAAATATTAAGCACAAATATTTAAGACGCAATGTGCTCAAATACCAATGTACTTGCTGTTATTCATCGTTTATTTGCTTTATTATTAGGCTTTGTTTTGGATTTTCCTTGAAACTACTACACCATAGTGGGCAGTGTTTTTTAGAACATTCTGTGCAGCCCTTTAGTATGTACATATTTTCTACACAAATTTTTTGACACACCAGCCGCTCAAGCAACAACAAATGCCTATGTTGTTTTTGCATTGTTGTATTTATTGTAATCCCAGTTTCACTTGGTAAAATAAATTCGCCTTGGTCCTGATCATCTAATAGCAAAATAAAAATAGCAAATTTTATTTAAAAAAAAATCTAGAGAATGTGTACAATATACAACAACAAAATTGTCTTACTTTGTACATACGATATAGCGCGTTTTCCTTATTACTACTACGTGTCGTGATTATGGTCTGCAAAATGAAATAAAACAAATTTGGACCTTTGAATAAACTCTTTCTTACATTACAACAAAATGTTGCATCGAATTTGATTTGGTGCCACCGAAAATTAAAAAAATCTTGTTATGCCCAATCTAAGAATTTGCTTTTTGAAAGTATCGAAAAGCAGAGAACAAAAATTCAAACAATTGAGTTGAATAGCGAATAAAAAACTCAATAATTTGTTAAATTTTTGTTGAACTTTATAATTTTTAAATTAAAAATTTTTTGGTTTGTACATATGTACATCGGGCTGTAGTTCAAGTTTTTTCTTTAGAAGGATTTTTTACAATACAAATAATTATTGATACAGCAAATTTGTATTGTAAAAAATCCTTCTAAAGAAAAAACTTAAGAAATGAAAAACTTGAACTAGAGCCCGATGTATAATATGGGTGGGAGTGATTATATCAACAATCAATCAATCCAAGGAGGAAAGAGAGACTAAGCATGGTTCGACTACTTTTCAAAGTTGGTAATTTAATGAGCCCAAGCCTACTTTTATATGATGGCAGCACATACGAGTTCCATCCAAGACCCCGGAGCCAGAAAATAAGAAATTGTTTTTGAATAGATTCAATACTATTTATGTGAATGGTGAAGTAAGGATCCCGTATAAGTGGTCCATATTCAAGAATAGGGCGAACCAAGGAAATATAAAGTTGCTTTGTAATGTAAAGGTCTGAAAATTCTTTGGACCATCGTTTCATAAATCCAAGAACTCCACAAGCCGTATTAACAGTTAGCACAATGTGATCACGAAAATCAAGTTTATGATCAAGGATGAATCCCAAGTCGGTAATAGTGTTAGCTTTTTCAAGCATTATTCCATTAATGTGATAACAATAATTTAAATAGTTGTTTCGATACAACGACATTTGTTTACAATTTTTATGTTAATGTACATAAGATTAACTTTGCACCATTCCTCAAGTTTATTGATATCGGCTTGAAGTAGAAGTTGATCTTTGGGGTCATATAGGTGTTTAAATAATTTAACATCATCAGTATACATTAAAATTTTTGAGTGAAAGACAGCAGAGGGCAATATATGTGTATTTTTGCAGATTTACAGACCGGAGCAAAAATGAACTCGATATACCCAAAACACAAAAATTCTGTAAATTTTATTAGTATTGTATTGACATATTCTACTTGTAAAAATATTGATTGACAAAACAAATTAAATAATTTACAAAAAAAGCGAGTTTGAATTATAAATAGACGCCAGTTGTATGTGTACATATGTGAATTTGTGTAAACATTATATTGTGATTTTTAACCCTACTACGATTAATCGTAACAATAGAATTACCAATTTTTCAATAATATGGGTGGGAGTGATTATATTATATAGTTGGACATGACAGTAAAATTTTAATTTTTCAATAACAG
Organism: Thecocarcelia acutangulata; assembly: GCA_914767995.1. Lineage (NCBI taxonomy): Eukaryota > Metazoa > Arthropoda > Insecta > Diptera > Tachinidae > Thecocarcelia > Thecocarcelia acutangulata. Next base: position 86,251,020 of record OU612097.1, on the reverse strand, counting down.
TATTAGCTATGATACAATTACTATAATTTTTACTAAATATTTGGTTATGTACTATAATTTTGGTTCTTGACTGTGCTTAGTTTTGTAAATAAATTTCAGATTGAAACCATATTATGTGGTTGTATTCAACCTTATAATTCAACCATAGTTTTTGCCCCTGGAATATTGTTATATCAAACATATTTTTTCTTCTACGTGTATTATTAAAACATTTTGCGTTTTTTTTTTATCATCTAATTCAAATTTAAAACAGCATACACAGATGGTTCGGAAACTTCTTAGCCTATGAATGAAAGAGAATAGTCAGTTTTTCAAAAATATTTTTATTTTTCAATGTAATCTCCTGAAACTTCAATACACTTAGTCCAACGCTTTTCTAGCAATTCTATCCCTTGATTAAAAAAGTTTTCCTCAAGGTTTACAACTGTAGTTGCACCTTCATTTGAGGTAAAACGCTTGCCAGCAAGGAATTTTTCTTTAGATTTGGGAACAGCTAAAAGTCACTGGGAACTAAATCAGGAGAATAAGGTAGGTGGTTAAGCAACTCGTACTTTAATTTGTTGATTATAGCCATTGTTAAAACACTCTTGTGCGCTGGTGCGTTGTCTTGATAAAAAATTATTTTTTTGTGTTGTAAGCCAGGACGTTTTTTTCGAATTTGTACATTTAATTGATCCAAGAGGTTGCAATAGTATTCTGAATTTATTGTTTTGCCCTTTTACTGACAGTCAATCAATCAAATACCTTTGAAGTCCCAAAAAACCGTTGCCATAACCTTACCAGCCGATTGGATTGTTTTTGCCTTCTTTGGGGCACTTCCTCTAGCTTCAGTCCATTGTTTAGATTGTTCTTTTGTCTCTGGAGTGTAGTGGTGGATCCATGTCTCATTAACAGTTATGAAACGACGCTTAAAATCCATTTTATTTCGCTTAAAATGATCCAAATAAGCTTGAGAAATGTTCATTCCTATGCGTTTTTCGTCGACTATTAACTAATGCGGTACCTATCTTGCAGAAAGCTTTTTCATTTGTAGTTCTTCATGCAAAATTAAATGGACTTGATCATTTGAGATGCCCATGATATTAGCTATTTCACGCACTTTTATTTGTCGATCATTTAATACCATATCATGCACTTTGGCTATAATTTCTGTTATTGTTTCTGTTTTTAGACGTCCACTACGTGGTTCATCTTCAATGCTTGTACGACCTCGTTTAAATTCAGCAACACAATTTTTTACTATTGTATATGAAGGAGCGCTTTCACCTAACACATTCACCATATCATTATGAATTTCTTGTCCCGATAAACCTTTTTTATGTAAATATTTAATGACACCACGCTTTTACAATTTTTCCTTTTTAAAAAAATCGCGGATGCGTCTTTTCTGAACACCTGTTTCTATATGAAGGAGTTACCAATTCAAAACAAAATTTAACATAGCAGAGGTGGAAGTTTCCCAAACACTTAACTTTTTTCTGTTTATACCGCGCTTTTTGTGCTAGGCTAAGAAGTTTCCAAACCGCCCTCGTACTAAATTGTAACGATTTGTGTCTTTAAGACCACACTTTAATCATAATAAATGATCAGACAACGCTTGTAATGTTCAACACAGCATGTGAATGAATTAATTGATTATAAATTAAAAGGTAATTTCTTAGTTTCAAAATCGAGCAATATTTGTATTCAGACAATATTATTCATATCACTTTCACAAGAACTGTTCGCGGCTTAAAAATGTTATTATATTTTATTTTGCTTTTGCAGATTTTGTTACACTTACACCACAACAATCATCGAGATGCATTCGAAACATTATTGTAAATCGCTATTTCTAAAAGAAAAACTAAATGGCTTTAAGCACTTTTTATTTGTAGTTAATAAATTTTTAGATTTATTTGCATCATTTCGAATGTATAAATAATACCCAGTCGTGTTGGAATTTTTATTTTATTTTTTTTTTTTTTTTTGCATCCATTTAGTTGCTAGTGATTTGTTAGGATTAGAATTTTTATTTAAAATGTTTACACAGTGTTGGATTGTGTGTTATTTATGAGGTAATGTTTTTAGATTTTTATTTATTTAACAAAACTGTTGTTAAGTTATTCATATGTGAATTGTAAATAATTTATAGATTGTTTCAAACCGCACAATAGCAAAAACGAAAAACCGTTTTTTGTTTTTCGTATAATATAAAACGTAAAATAAATAAAAAAAAAACTGTTGATTTTGTGAAAATTTTTAATATTGATTTAGCTTAGCGAGATATGTATATATACATACTCGTTTGTCTGTATATATTTTTTTGTTTAAGTAAAGATGGTTTTTGATAAATTTAACTTGACATTACTTCAAAATTTATGTTGTTAAAGCGGTTTAAAATTGCTTAACAGATTTATATTTTTTTATTATTAAATTAATTTAGTTTTAAAGAATTACGGTCGTATGCAAAAAAACTTAACAACGCTTGGCAAGCAATTGTTAAGAAAAATTACCTAACGTTTTATGCAAAAACAATTGTTAGCTTACCTTGCGCTTAAAGTTAAATTGGGTACACTTTAACTCTACGTTAAAATGACAGTTGACTTGCCGATTGTTATTTTGCTTAAAAATTGAAATTTTGCGAAAACTAGAGAATAATACTATTTATTACTTTCATTATATAAAGAAATAAAAACATTACATTCTCAAACTATTAATTTTGAAAGAATAATATAAATTACAATTATGCTAGTGATGCACTTTCAATCAAACGAATACAATGAAAAACTTTATTCGAATAGTGAAAATATTTCTAGTAAGTAAACCTAATAATTTTTCTTAATTTCATTAATATATAATATGTAGTATACATATTATATATTCAGTATTTATTAAAAAGGTAAATCCAGGAAATGTTTGCCAAAAATGTGTAATTTTATGTCTTAATAATAATTTTTTATTTTTTAAATTTGTTTTTCGGTTTCGAATATTAATTTTCATGCATCACTAATCAAAATATTACAACTGAACATAACGGCGTTGCCAGAACAAAACAATTAAATTCCTTACTACATTTAAAAGTTAACGTACTGTTTTTGCATAAAAATTTTTAACAAATGTATGGTAGTGTTAATATGTTTGGTAACTAACGTATGCGTTAAAACTCAAGTAAGAATTTTTTTTTGGATACGGCCCTTAATATATATTTATTCTTTCAAAAAATAAATTGGTCTTTAATTTTTTGGTTTTTGAAAAACGAAAAAAGAAATTTAAATTATTAATCAGTGAACTTTTTTAGTTATATACATATGCACGATATTAACTAATCAGTTGTGAGTTCGAGTTCAACTTCAGTCAAGAAGAAGGATTATTTTTAATTATATTAAGACCAAAGAAGAACAGAAAAATAATTGAATGCTATGCTGCTATGAACACATGTTAAATTGTTTCGATCTGGTAACTCCTTCATATAGAAACAGGTGTTCACAAAAGACGCATCCGCGATTTTTTTACAATGAAAAAAATAGAAATGCGTGGTGTCATTAAATACTTACATAAAAAAGGTTTATCGGGACAAGAAATCTATAATGATATGGTGAATGTGTTAGGTGAAAGTGCTCCTTCATATGCAACAGTAAAAATTGGGTTGCTGAATTTAACCGTGGTCGTACAAGCATTGAAGATGAACCACGTAATGGACGTCCAAAAAAAAGCATCGTACTACGCATTACAGAGAGAATTCGTTTTTCAGCCGTACGCTTCGTCTCTGTAACAAGTTGCCTGATGACGTGTTTCCTGTCTGTTATAGCGTTGGAAAGTCCAAGTCAAATGTTCACAAACACTACTTCCTCTTTCCCCCTCCTCATAACCTATTTTCATAGTTCTGGTACTGGTCCAAGGTAAAAAAAAAAAAAAAAAAAAAAAAAAAAAAAAAAAAAAAAAAAAAAAAAAAAAAAAAAAAAAAAACAGCAACAACAACAACAGAAATTGTAGCCAAAGTGCATGATATTAAATGGTCGACGAATAAAAGTGCGTGAAATAGCTAATATCATGGGCATCTGAAATGATCGAGTCTGTTTAATTTTGCATGAAGAACTACAGATGAAAAAGCTTTCTGCAAGTTATGTGACGCGTTTGTTAACAGTCGACCAAAAACGCATAAGAATGAACATTTCTTAAGCTTTTTTGGATCGTTTTAAGTGAAATAAAATGGATTTTAAGCGTCTTTTCATAACTGTTGATGAGACATGGATCCACCACTATACTCCAGAGACAAACGAACAATCTAAACAATGGACTGAAGCTGGAGGAAGTGCCCCAAAGAAGGCAAAACCAATTCAATCGGCTGGTAAGGTTATGGCAACGGTTTTTTGAGACTTCAAAGGTATTTTATTGATTGACTATCTGCAAAAGGGTAAAACAATAAATTCAGAGTACTATTGCAACCTTTTGGATCAATTAAATGTACAAATTCGAGAAAAATGTCCTGGCTTACAACACACCTTATTCTCCTGATTTAGCTCCCAGTGACTTTTTCCTGTTCCCAGATCTAAAAAAATTCCTTTGCTGGCAAGCGTTTTACCTCAAATGAAGATGCAATTACAGTTGTAAAACACTATTTTGAAGACCTTGAGGAAAACTATTTTAATCAAGGGATAGAATTGCTAGAAAAGCGTTGGACTAAGTGTATTGAAGTTTCAGGAGATTATATTGAAAAATAAAAATATTTTTGAAAAACTAACTATTCTCTTCCATTGATATGCTAAGAAGTTTCCGAACCGCCTGTGTATGTATTGTTAAGAAAACGATTAGAAACGAAATTAACAAATACTCAAAATGTTCTCTTACTAAGTGCGAGTAACAACAACACTAAAGATTTGATTATTATTTTTCTTTTGTGTTCTTCAATCAAAAATAATTGATCACAGCATATTTGTATTGTAAAAAATCCTTCTTAAGAGAAAACATAAGAAAGGAAAAACTTGAACTAAAACCCGATATACATGTCGTTCCTTTATTGCAACATAGTCATGACACAAAAAAGCTTGTTTCGGGAAAAATACGTTTCAAATTTTTCGTTTTCATACAAATCTTAGAAAAATTTCCTAAAGGAAACAGTTTAAAGGTCATTTAAATAAAATTTTGCCACAGTATAAAAGGTAGTACTGTTAACAATTCTGCATTGTTAGCTCGAAAAGCTCATTTTTTGAGCTATGACTATGTTGCAATAAAGGAACGATATGTACAAACCAAAAAATTTTTAATTTAAAAATTATAAAGTTCAACAAAAATTTAACAAATTAACATCACTTGTAGTTGATTTACTTGGAAATTTACGTACTTTGTATAATGTTTTTTTAGTTGTGTCTTGTTTGTTGAGTGCGTTGTTTATTTATAACAAGCAGATCAACGGCTGCACATTGCCCGTATAAGTTTCATCCTCCAACAAAAAAAAAAAAACATTTTTTTGTTTAAAAATGTTTCATATAATTTGTTTGTGCTACGAATTGCTTGCCATCCAGCTAATTGACTAAAAGTTTATTAAACACCTCATTGCTATAACATTTTTTTTACTAGTGGCATAAAATTCTTTGTTCACCACAAGCCATATTTATGCCTGCAACATAAGTTTGCTTAAGCTTTGAATTTTTAGCTTCAAGAACTTTCATCGATGTGTGTTTGAAAATTTTTGCGCGTGTAGGTGCAAACATTTTAGGATTTTTCGCTCTAGCCACAATTTAATTGTTTCGCTCTTTCTCTTATCGTTTCAATACAAAACAACTAAACGATGCTTTAGGCATTTTGAAATATTTGTAATTTTGTCATCAGAGCCAAGGTGAACAGATGTTTAAACGTAAAATAAAACTTAACTGTTGAAAACTGATTTTAGCAATTGTAGTAAAATTATTTTGCTGCACTAATGAAAAAACACATCTTCATATTGACAACGGCGCGTCATCAGAATTGTGATATCAATATTATTTTAATAGTCACCAGTAATGTGAAAAGTGACGTCAATCTCAATGACAAAAGTTATAAGAGGATTTTTTCATATATTGAGTATCATCAATGCTACAGCTATGCTGATATCAATTAAATGATACATTTTATTTATAATTATTATACATCTTACTTTCCACGACTGATTTAAAAAAAAATTATAAATAGTTCTAAATATTTTATATTTACTCATATTGCTGAAAAGAAATTTGTTGTTAAAAGTGTTATTTCTATATTTAAATATTTCTTATTTTTGCAGCCAAAGATTGTTTTATTTTATATAAAAAATTTAACAGTATTTATTTTCACTATTTAGATAACTATTTGTTATCATCGTCAGGAAACCATATTAATATTGAAAATAAATACTGTTGAATTTTTTATATAAAATAAAACGATCTTTAGCTATAAATATAAAAAATATTTACTTAAACAAGATCAAATAATTAAATATCAAATATATCTAAATGTAAATTAATTTTAAGAAGTAGGAAAAAATGCATCATATTGATGTAAATTTGTAATCACAGCAACATAATTCTACCTATAAAGCGAATGTATGTAAAGGGTGGTTAAATTTCGAGGGCCGATGTTGATTTGCAATAAACCACAAACTATTTAGGAAATTATTGTAATTTTATTTTATTATGATATATTGGTATTATTCAATTATGTATGGAACAAAATATCGCCGCGACCACGGCGGCACACCTCCATCCGATGGTCCAAATTTTCGATGACCCTGAGGCATAATGGAGGTTCTGTGCCGTTACTGTGCCGAATTATCTCATCCTTGAGCTGTTGAATTGTTGCTGGCTTATCGACGTACACCTTTTCTTTCAAATAACCCCAAAGAAAAAAGTCCAACGGTGTCAAATCACATGATCTTGGCGGCCAATTGACATCGCCATTACGTGAGATAACACGGCCATTGAATTTGTTGCGAAAAAAATAGCAATTGTTTCGTTAGCTGTGTGGCAAGTGGCACCGTCCTGCTGAAACCACATATCGTCTACATATCTTATCTTCCAATTCGGGCCATAAAAAGTTCGTTATCATCTCACGATAGCGAACACCATTCGCAGTAACTGCCTGACCGGCCTCATTTTGGAAAAAATACGGCCCGATGATGCCGCCAGCACATAAACCGCACCAAACAGTCACTCTTTGTGGGTGTATTGGTTTTTCGACAGTCTCTCTTGGATTCTCATTCGCCCAAATGTGGCAATTCTGTTTATTGATGAATCCACTGAGGTGAAAATGTGCCTCATCACTGAAGATGATTTTCTTCGAAAATGTTCATAATAAGTCTGGATAACTTTAACACGTTGTTGGATTGTGTATCTCTCCATGGTTCAAATTGAATAAGTCTGAAATAGAAAAATGTCAAATAAAATTCGGAAAAAAACTTGGCGTTTAGGTGTGGTTCACATTCAACATCGGCCCTTGAAATTTAACCACCCGATATGAATGAATGTATGTAACATTTCTTGAATGAATGAATGTATGTAACATTTTTTAATTTTTTAGAGGTATTTATTGAATCTTCAAAATATAATAATAATAATAAGTATTCAAATCTTCATATTAAACATACAAAATGAAATAAGTCCAGCCAATGCTAGACCAAAAAGTTTTATTTTTTGCGACAATATCGGTAAAATCACGTATATAACGTATGTTTACCAAACGGTTTGCGTAGTACGTGAATTCTCTAAGTACACGACAAGGTATGTCAGTAAACTGGAACTTCGTCCAAGTCCTTTTGCACGCAACATATATAATTTTGACGGCCACTTTCGGTTGAGAAGAAGGGATACCCTTGCCACCATAGAACACACAGATCTTTGTGAGTTCATGAGTTTCTTACGTACTACGCAAACTGTTTGGCAAACACACGTTCTCCTCTTGCAACTAAACCAAATACTAAAACTAAACGAATACAACTAAAGAAATATAAACATATGCAAACGTAATTTAATCACACAAATTAATCACTTTTTTTTTTGTTTTCAATGCGAGTAGACAACCATTGTGTAGCGGAAATTTGCTTGACCATATGAAGTTCACAAGATACAGATTGTTTTATACATTTTGTACCCCATTTTGATTGGTAATCTGTTTTTTAATATTTATTTAAATAACTTCTACAATGAAGGTAAACTTTTATACAATTCTAAACATTATTACAATAAAACATTTTCTTGATTCACTTTGTGTGATTCTCTTCCATCACCTCACTCTGCAAAAATTTCATTGAAATGATAAAATTTACACACACAGATTCACAATGCTTGCACGAAAATTAAAAATTTTTTATTATCATACAAACATGCTTCAAATATTTGTACAAACTTGCAAAATAAGCGAGCAAAAATGTTTGTACGAACCTAAAACATTGATATGTGTAACAAGCAGTTTGTGTACTTTATTTGACCCTTTAGCCATCATTTTATTTTTAGTAGACATAAAAATATTGTTCAAAAGTTTTGCATTCTGAATATCATGTCACTATTAATTGTTAACTATTTGTCTTCCTTTATACTGAGATTATTTATTTAATGACATGTTAATAATAGATCACTAGCACTGTCATTTATAAGATGTCTTCATCTTGTTGTGCTAGATAACTAATAAATAAATAAATAAATAAATAAATAAATATGCGGCGTTAGTCAAAAACTAATAAAATGAGAGCGTAGAGAGTAAAATAAAAAAGGAACTACGAGGCAAAGAGATTAGTTTCTCGTACACACAATTGAGATGTGATAACGCGACTCACAGACATTATATTGATGTTAGTAAGTCATCAAAAGTATTAGATCAGTTTTAATTCTCATTGATTTCTTGAACAAGTTAAAATATAAAGTTACATGTTTGAACATGTTTTTGAAATCACTAAATTTAATCGGCGCTTAAGTTCAGCTAATGATAGCGTGTCTTTCTACTGATAATATTTTGTCATAAAATTTACTTCACTTAGTCACTTTCCTGATGTTAATGAACCACCACATCATTAAAATTTTTACACCAAATTGAGCCCAAATTATAGTTGGTCTGTTAATGTTAATGTGTCATTCTATTGATAATATTTTGTCATCACATTTTCTTTATTTAGTAATTACTTTGATATAAGGGCGTCATTGCATCGATCATATGCTCACATCAAATCGCTCCTTTATTGCAATATAGTCATAACTCAGAAAATGAGAAATGAGAATTGTAAACAGTAATACCTTTTATAATGTGCCAAAAATTTATTCAAATTACTCTTAAACTGTTTCCTTTAGGAGATATTTTCTGAATGTTTTACCTAAGACTTGTAGGGAAATTAAACATTTTAAGTGTGTTTTTCTCGAAAAAAGCTTTTTTCTTGTTATGACTATGTTGCAATAAAGGAGCGATATGTATTCCGATAAAACATTCCCATGACGGCAGTATGACATTTCATTGATGAAAAGATTCATGGGATCAAAAATGAAAACATTTGGCATTGTATTAATGCTAAAACACATCACAATTATGACTGGTTTTCTATTAGTGTGCTTCCAAAAAGCTTAAAGCTGAAAGTCCATATCACGCGTTATAAAGGTTTCGCTTTTTTATGCTTTTCAAATTTTCTATGCGTGCTACACTTTTCTAAACTCTAAGTTACATGCAACGCTTTTCATGCGATAAGCTTTTTGTTGTGTTTGAAGTATTTTTTAAATAAAAACCTTTTTTTTTTAACAAAAAAAAAACATAAAATAACAATCCACGGCACAAATATTCTTGGCGACAACTTTGAAAAAATATATTGAATTGTGACCTGCGTCTAGTAAAAACAACTCACAGTTTTGATAACGCTTATGACGCGTTCAAAAGTAGAAAGTACTACACCTACTTTTGGCATCGTAAGCGTTTAATGTGTCATACGCTTTGTGCTTTGTAACCTGTCACATAAAATTACACTGATTCTACTTTTTTGACAAATGCTTAGAACGCGTTGTCGCTTAAAACGCGTGTTATGGACTTTCAGCTTAAGTGTTTTTCTGGGCAATGAATTGTTTAAAAATCAATTATCAAAAAAAATTTTAAACATATTCACCCCTATTATGAAATTTTTGTTCACGAAAAATTTTTATTTCACTCGAAGCGAAAAATGCTATCGTGAATCTCTTATGAAATTCCTTAAAAAAAGTTTTCAAAATAAAACAAGCTACCAGTCCACATTGAATATATTCAGATAAGAATAAGTTTTGTGAGATTTTTGAAAAGCAAAATTAAAAAATAAAATACAAGATGTTTAGAATCGGTAAGTTAATGCTATTGCAAGAATAAGAATTGAGGCAACGTCAAATTTTTCGCCGTTGTTTGCGCGACGCATCCACCCCCTTGGTGCTACCAAATACGCAGTAAAGGCCCTGATTCACTATCCTATACGATCGTACGATTCATTCACAGGAAACTGTTTCTGGCCGACTTGAAAAAATCGTTTCAAAATGGCGTTGTAGGAGACACTATTATACAAGTATGATTGAAATAATTTATATACACAATAAAACAATTAAAAACTTTTATTAACAATAATAATTTTACATTACTTAACTTTTTTCCTCGAGGCGCCAACAATATTTTCATATTTTTCACAATATATACAACACTGATCGCACAGAAACCATAATGTTTTGAAAAGTTTCATAAAATTTTTCAAATCGCACGATTTGTCAAATACTCTGTCGCACGGTTGAATTTTTAGTACTTTTCCAGCACACATGCTTTATTTAGTAGATTGCACGATCGTGTATGATAGTGTAGCAAGGCCTTAAGTAACATACATATGTAATTATTATTTATTTTGTACATTTTAGATGTATTTAAAAACTCTCTGCCATCCTCAAAAAAAAAAACATTTGGTATTCCGCCAATAGTTAAGCTAAGTGCAAGGCGAATTCATTACCAGGTGAACTTAACAGCACAGGTGATTATTTTTTGCTTCTCGCGTTTTTTCCAATGAGACTGTCAAATTTTGTTTCTTTTGTTTACAAACTTTTTCGCGCCATTTTAATCTGAAGGTTTTTTGGATGATTTAGTGCAATTTCAAGAAATTTGTGTGAATTTAAAAGTGAAAAACTAATATAATCTGTGATTTTAATTACAAACAATTATAAAAGCTTATAAATAACGGTTATATAAAATGTTTTCTCCGCTGAGCAATCTTAGGCGAATTTAGATTATGACATTCACGATATGTTTTACAATAACAAAAAACATAGTACTGAATTCGCCTTTCCGCTTGCATTCACCTGTATAAAGTCGCCTTGGCTAAGTGCTTGCAGTTCTTTGCTAAGGGCGGATAACAAAAAGGAGTAGCAAGGGAATATGAAGTTGGAATGGCTCAGTTAACGTTCTGTGAGGTTCTCTCGCAAGTACTAGATAGTTTTGAGCAAAATCTATGTATGTGAGCAATGGATAAATTCATCCATCGGACATTTTTAATTGGAGGGCCAGCACTATTTAGTTCATCTGTAAGGCATTTCCAAAATTTTGCCACTACATCTTTGGATAATTTTACAAAACCGCATGCAATTGGCCTGTTATTTTGCATTTAAATAGTACAGGGTGGCCCAGAAAGACCGAAGCGGTGTGAATTGCTTATAACTTTTTATTTAAGAGATATTTTTTTAATTTTTTTTTTTTTTTAAATACATTAAATTTATGGGGAATATTTTTGGATTAGTTATTAAAAATAATATCCCGCAAGTGGTGGCCATATTCTGCTTCGCACAAATGTGCTCTTTCCAACACATTTTCCATGACCTTTCGCAAAACTTCCGGTGGTATGTTGTTAATTTCTTCTCGAATATTGGTTTTTAACTCCTCAATAGTCCTAGGCTTATTAACATAAACTTTTCCTTTTAAATAGCCCCAAAGAAAACAGTCTGGAGCGGTTAAATCCGGGGAACGCGGAGACCAATTAAAATTGCTGTTACGAGAAATTATTCTTTCACCAAAGATGTCGCGTAAAAGAGTCATTGTGGCCCTCGCAGTGTGCGCTGTGGCTCCATCCTGTTGGAACCATATTTGCGGATGGTTTTCCACGGCTGGCCTTACAAAATTTTGCAACATGGCCCGATATCGATCACCATTGACGGAAATGGCGACACCTTGTTCATTTTCAAAAAAAAATGGGCCAATGATCCTTTCTAAAGAAACACCGCACCAAACGGTACACTTAACTGGGTGCAATTGTCGTTGATGAAGTACTCTCGGGTTTTCCGTAGCCCATATCCTACAGTTTTGCTTGTTAACGAACCCATTTAATTGAAAATGGGCTTCGTCACTCATTATTAAGTTATGAATAAAATTTGGATTCTCTTGTGCTTTTTGCTGGAAATAAATTGCATAGTCAAGTCGTTGCTGGTAATCTGTTGGTTTCAATTCTTGGACAAGTTGAATTTTGTATGGAAACAATCCTATGGTGTGCAAAATTCGCTGCAGCGACGTCCTTGAGAGGCCCAGTTGTGACGAACGTCTCCTGGTTGATGTTTCTGGATCCTCCCGAATACTCTCCTGTACCACTTGAATATTGTCAGCCGTGTGGACAGTTCGGTGTCTGCCGGGACCAGGAAGGTTCCTTACTGCTCCTTGTTCTCGAAAATTTGCAACCAGACGGTTTATTGTTGACTGAGAGGGTGCAACCCGCACATTAAATTGACGACGGTATGCACGCTGAGTCAACACAATGGACCGTTGATTTGAAAAGTAAATTTCAACAATTTGGGCACGTTGTTCAATTGTGTATTGCTCCATTATAAATTATCCAAGTCTTCTTTACAAAATACTGAAAAGAAAAGAAAAAAAAATTATAATAAAAAAGTTATAAGGAATTCACACCACTTCGGTCTTTCTGGGCCACCCAGTATATGGCTTTGGGCTCTATTAACAGATCTTGTCCTGAGACAATTTATTATTACTATTTTAGTTAAAAGAAAATAACACTTACATGTTGAAAACAATTCGCCAGCAAAAATAAAATGAACATATAATAAGGAAATGTGAAAATATTTCACGGCAAAATATATTGACGATAAAGCGATTTTTTTACAGGAAAATTATTTAGGATATTATTCACAACTGAGTTACCATTAAATAATCACCCCTATCGTGAATAAATGTGAAATTTTTATTCCCATAAAACTTTCATTTCTCAAGTAGGGAAATTTGCTATCATGAATATCATGGGAACGTTTGTTTTGCTATCAATATGTAGTGAGTGTACAATAGTTAAGAAGAAAATATAAAAACAAAGTAAAAAATATTGAAAATTTGTGAAAAGAAATTAAATTTAAGTTTTATAATTAATATAAAGAAATTTGTATTTCATCTGCAACTTCTTTTTCGCGAAGTTTTTTAATAACTGAGTTGTGACGCTCCAAGTCTCTTATATTTTTCGATTTTAAGCCGTTGATCTTTTCTAAGGAGCGATATACCCTTTTCATCATAGCTTCTACTTCTTTGTTGTGGTTCTTAAGTGGCTCGAACATTTCAACGATTGTGGAGAGCACAAGTTTTCCTCGTTATTCAACTCTTTCTCAGTTGTTAATTTTTCCTGTGGCTCAATTCTTCTTCTTTTGATGGAGGAAGCGTTTTTATTACTGGACTCTCCTCTCAATGCAGTGGCTAATGGCGATGGTGTTAAAAGTTCCGAACAGATGGGTGCTTCAGAACTTATTTCATTATCAAGAGCACGTAATAATATTGTTTCATTTTTTTCGCATTCATAAACGTCTTTGGGTGAACCAAAGCTGAACCAAAGCTTGTCACTGGCTGACAAGATTTCGGTCTGGTTTGATCCACCTCCCCTTTCTCGTTGGGTTTTTAAGCCAACGGATGCTTTTGACTGCACATACGGATGCTTTTGACTGCACATACCTTTTATGAACTTTTTTAACAGGAGGGCCAGCACTATTTAGTTTTTCCGTAAGCGAATTCCAAAATTCAGTCACCATATCCTTAGAAACTTTCACAAAACCACATATAATAATAAACAATAACCGATCCATTGCATCTTGTTTTGCATTCTATTGAGAAGCATGCCAAGTTGCACATTATTTATTGATTTAGACCTAAACATAGTTTTTAGTTAATTTATATATTCCTTAAAATGTAACAACTACTTACATTTTTTTCTAGTTCCCCAAAGAAAAAATTGACACAAAATATGGGAAAAATTTCTTTGAAAAATCCATTCATGATAAGGCGAAATTTTGAATGGGAAATTTTTTTCGTGCATGTCATCCTCTGCTGAATTACATATCAGAAAATGGGAACACATTTTATGGGAAAAATTATTCATGATCGCACTTTTGGGAAATGGGAAACTATTTTAGGGGAAAAATTATTCATGATAGGGGTGAATATTTTATGGGAATTATTCATGGTTACCATTAAGTGAAAAGTGAAAAAATTTTGAGTGAATAATTATTTACGATAAGGGTGATTATCTTCATTAGCCAATCCATCACATCTTCTGAAAACCATACTTTTGAAATCGAGCGGTTTGCATTATGCACCTAAATATGTATCTGTTTATGGCTAAAAGTTTTTTATAATATATGTAGAACAAATTTAGCAATATAAATTTGTTAAGTCGGTCACCTCAACAGCCTTTGGCTTATACGGTCAAAATAATATTTTCTATAACGTCAATAACAGCGATGTTTAGCAAGTTATTATTTCCAAGCTTTTTTTAATTTTGTAGTTTTGATTTTCATCTGTGTAAAAAGTAAAACAAAACAGCAATTAAAGTTATTTATGTAAAATTTTTATAAATCCAATAACAATAGCTTTTATTGCTGGCGGCAACTACAATAATAGTATTCAAACTATTACTGCCAAAGTTTTAAAAGCATAAAAGGAAATTACTTATTTAAAATTTATTCAAAATATCCAAAAGCTGCAATGGAAACATTTAAAGATAAAAAAGAATGAGAATAATTTTACACTTGTTGAGCGCCAGTTTCAAAAAGAAATTTGTATCTTATTTTTTAACTCCAAGCGACAAACGAATAATTAAATTGTAATCTTGTTTCAGCTAGAAAACTTAATTATTTTATTTTAGCTTTCATTAGTAGAAAAAGAACTAAAGATTGTCTGCACATGCAAAAACCAAAGACATCGGTCTGACTGTAGAACAATGCATGTACACAAACACACACACACACGCACACAGTCATTGCATTCCATGTTGTTACGAGTATTCTATTACCATTATCACTCTTAACGTGTGTTTTAACTTTCCCACAGTATTTTTAAGGTAAATACAAATTATGCAAAACAACTAACAAGGAGCATCTAGAATATTGAGAGATGGTTAAGCAAATATTATTCCGTCACAGATATTTTTGAAAATTTCTTCATAGATCAGTGAAGTGTAGAACTCCTTTTTGTTTATATGATATTGCCTAATAGATGACCATGAGTATACTTTCTTTGAATGCTCCCACTAGGAGTTAGATCGGCAACAGCTTGAGCCAGAAATGCGTTTATTGTTAGTAGCAAATGCCATAGATACCATTATTTTGGACGAAACCAAATGGAACATAATAGCGAAATACTGCGAAAAAATTCTACCACTAAAAAGGCATGACTTGGACTCAGCTGAATCTATAAGTTAAAACATAAGTGAACCTAGAAAAAAGCATCTTCATATTGATGACGTCAGTTCGAATAATCATTAAGGTAACAAAATTAATTTTAAAAATTACGCATTAAACCGAAAAGCGGAGTAATTTTTGAAAAAAAAATTAAATAAAAAATTAAATGAGATGAAAGCCAGAGAGGAAGAAAAAGGGATAAATGATTAGTTGAAAAAAGAATGCAGGCATTTTGTTGAGATGAGGGAAAATAACATTTTTAGTTGTCATACTAATTTAAGTAAATGTACACACATACGCTGCTTTTGTTAAAAAATATACGAGGACTGATAACAAAATAACCATTATTTTAAATTTTTTCAAAAAGTTTTTATTTATTATTATTTTGTCGCCTTTAAAGTAATCCCCCTCAGATATAATACATCAAACATTGAAAAAATTCAAAGGCGACAAACAATTACTTCAAACAATTCGAACAATTACTGCAGCTCCATGGTACGTAAAAAATTCCCGAATTCACAATTATCTGTGTGTTCCAATGAATTTGAAGATGCATTTTCAAAGTATGCGGCAAAGTATATCAGCAAATTGAAACTTCACCCAAACCCTCTTGCACGAAACATACTTAATTTTAGCGGTCACACTCGGTTGAGAAGAAGGGATCCGTTGCCACCATCAGAGCGTTAAGTAGTTGATTTTACCGCTATAATATGCGCAAAATAAAACTTTTTGTCTAGCATTGACGGGACTTAGTTAATTTTTTAAGATTTGAATACTTATTGTTAGTTCACATTGTGAAGATTCAATAAATAAATAAAAGCTAAAATAAAAAAAATAAAAAAATATTGATGACGGAGGGTCATCAATATTATCTTAATAGTCATCAGTAACGTGGAAACTGACATCAATCGCAATCATCAATCTTTATCAGAGAATTTTGTTATACATTGGGTTTCATCAATGCTGCAACTGTGGTGACATCAATTCAATGATACATTTTATTAATAATTATAATACAAGGTGGCGCAAAAGTAATCCTCCTATCAGAAAATGCTATAAATTTTGCGATTGGCCCCTAATGTCAGTTCTGTCTTGATATTTTTGCAGTAAACACATGCGAAATACACGTTAATAAACAATGCTACGCTACAGTGCTTCAGAACGCGGAATATTGGTAACTATTTATTTGACCCCAAGGGAACGATGATTTTTCATCAAAAATAATCATGAGTGATGAGACCCATTTCCATTTTAGCGGGTACGTAAATAGGCAAAATTTACGCTTCTGGGGCACTGAAAATCCGTGTGTAACCCACGAAGAGCCATTACACCCGCTCAAAGTCACTCTATGGTGTGCTGTTTTCGCTGGAGGAGTCATCGGACCTTTTTTCTTCGAAGACGTCGCAGGCCAAACGGTTACTGTAATGGTGAGCGCTACAGAGCAATGATCAACGAGTTCTTTTCGCAGCAAATGTTTTCCAATTGGGATTGGAAAACATTTGGTTCCAACAGGACGGTGCTACGGCACACACTGCACATGCCACAACCGATATGCTGAACGATGCATTTCCCAGGCGCCTAATTTCCCGTTTTGGCGATTTGCACTGACTAACAAGATCGCCTGATTTGACCGCTGCAGACTTCTTTTTGTCGGGCTTTTTAAAGTCGCGGGTTTATGTCAACAAGCCTCAGAGTCTTACAGCTCTTAAAGACAATATCCGTCTAGAATGTGAGGACCTATCGCCGGAAGTTTTGGCCAATGTGATGGCAAATGCTATAAAAAAGGCTCAAGTGACAATCAACTGTGGCGACGGCCATTTACATTACATCATATTCTCGACTTGTTGTAAAAAAATTAAAAGACCAAATAAAATAAAAAAACAAAAAGAATCAAAGTTTTTCTTTTTTTTTTAATTACAGCCAAAACACATCGGAAGGTTATTTTTGCGCCACCCTGTACATCTAATTGGTGAAAATTTATTTAAAACAAAACGATAAACAGCATTATAATATTTTTTCTATTTATTTTTGGGCAAAGAAATTTTACTGTTAAAATTATTATTTATAAATTTAAATTAATTATTAACAAGTAGAAAAAAATACTTCGTATTAATGTAAATTTGTAATCAAAGCAAGTATTGTTGAGGCAAAGGCAAATAAGTATAACTATAAAGCGAATATGTAAATGAACGATGTCATCAATACAAATGTGTAATATTAACACATCATATTGATGACAATTAGTCATCGCATGCGGCATTAGTTAAATAACAAATATAATGAGAGCAGAGGGAGTAACATTATTTTGATCCTAATTATTTGACCTTTTTTTATAAATTAAATTGAAATGTTGTTTAAGCTTGAGGTCAGTTTTGTTTTTTATACAAAAAATTTTTTAATTATATTCGATATTTCGACTTCTTCAGGAAAATAAACAAGGAACTACCAGGCAAAGAAAAAGAGAAGTTTCTCGCACTCAGCATACATGCAATTAAAATATGATAAGGCGACTCACAGGCATTATATTGACGACGGTAAGTTATCAAAAGTATTAGAACATTTTTAATTCTCATTGATTTCATGAAAATGGCAAAATTTAGAGTTACATTATTGAACATATTTCTGAAATCATGAAATTGAATCGAAGTTTAACTTTAATAGATGATAACGTGCCATGGTACTGTAAGACGAAATCCAAAAAAAATGTACTTTACATAAATTAAAACTTTTCAAACTGTAGCATTTCTTTTTAAAAGAACAAGCACAAAAATATTCCTTTTGTTTAACTAATATTTAATTAAATTTCAGGTTTTTGTTGCACAAAATTTCCAAGTTATTTCAAGTTTAAAGTTATCAATCAATAACTTTGCGTTACGGAATGCAGCTTACAACAAAAATTGCTTTTGCAAAGTTGCTGGCTGTGACAGTATCTTTCGCAGTTTGCAACTTTTCTTTTATGAAAGAAATTTTCTTTAATAAATAATATGTCATGACTCAAAGCATGAGCTAAATTTGTAGGTTAAAAGAAAAAGATTTGCACAGTAACCGTAAAGTTGCAATATGTTGTGGAGAAGCTTTTTGCCAGAATTGATGTCATCATAAACACAGTTTCATGGCAATGCTGTACTTGCTTTGCAGCACATTTTTAAATACTTTTTTTTACATTTAAAAGTGTGTTCTGGCACGCAACAAATGTGTACATATGTGGGTGGCTGGGAACTATTTTTGAGTTGTGATTAATTCTGGTGCTTTGACTGGTTTTTTTTTTTCTTTCTTTTATTTCAAAACTGATTTTTGTGATGTGGTTTTGCAGCAAAGTCTATAGACTTTGAATTGTTGAAAGAGCTTTGACATTTTTTGTGAAGTAGTAATGCAATTTTTTTGACAATATCTTTTTGTTTTTGTGCTATGAAATTAGATTTTTTTTACTTTTTAATTTTAAGCAAATTTTTTCTGTTTTTATTTACAATTCAATACATAATTTTATTTCCACTAAGTGACATTTTTTAAGAAAAAAATTTTTAACATATAAGATATTAAATTTTCGTAAATTTTTTTTAATGGTGTTTTCAAAGTTTTTGTCTAAAAAAAGGACTACAAACAGATCTAGACACGAGAAAATAATATCCGAGTATATGTTTTTAAACATTTAATTTAACAGCAGAAACACTAAAATGGGCACAGAGTGTAACAGCAATGTTAAAAGCGTCAATATCAGCTGGTAGAGAACATATATATATATATATATATATATATATATATATATATATATATATATATATATATATATATATATATATATATATATATATATATATATATATATATATATATATATATATATATATATATATATATATATATATATATATATATATATATATATATATATATATATATATATATATATATATATATATATATATATATACATATACATATGTATGTCGTATATTGTGTACAAAGTTTTAAATGTTTTCAAAACTTTGACTTTGTATTTAAATACAAAATTAGTTAAATTTCATTTACTTGACCAAAGCTGTTAATTCTTCGAAATTGATTTAAAACATACATTCGGCTAAAGGTACCTTCACATTGAGCAAGTACTTAATCAAATAAAAGTAACCACTACTTTTTCTACTTTAAGATGGTGTTTGAGATAAAGTAAAGAAGAAAATAATATTACCTACTAACATAAAGATATAGATTATTAAAAATTCAGGAGTACTATTGTTTTCTTTGCTTCATTTTAGACAAAAATACCAAAGCAGTGGTTAGGCTTATTTAGTTATATGGTTAGTTTTCATATGTACAAAATTTATATTATTTAAATATTATAATTAGAGTTTTTTAGTATCTGTAAGAGTTTAAGCCTGCAAATGAAATGAATAAATAAATAAACCAAGTCAAAAATTTTTGTTCGGTACAAACCTACTGTAAAATTTTTCTAAGTGCACAAAAACAGTATACATATGTATTTTTATTACAATAGTAAACAAAAGCAAAAAAAAATATCATGAGTGTTTCCTTTTGACGAAAATGTAAGTTATTTCTTAAATTTTGTTAGTTCTCGCCTGACTTTACACCTTTAAAGCCTTTAAGTCAAGTGTGCCCAGCCCTATGCACTTGATACTCAATAGCTTTTGTAAATGCCCTTAAGACCCGATCAGACTATTATACAAGTATAAATACTTTCATTCGATTTTGTGAGATAAAAGTATAAACACGTTTCTTGCGACTGTCTAAAAGTCTAACGTAAATTAGATTTTGCATTCACACCATCACACTTGATATAAACCAAAAAATTTGAGTAGAAAAGAAAACAGCTGTTCATATTTTTTTATTTATTCAGCAGAGAGATGTGCCAACATAAAACTTTATACGGCGGCAGGTGAGCTCTTCGTCGTAGGCGGTAGACGTGCCGGCGTTTGAAAATCTTTAGCAGCTAATATAATAATTATGTAAAACAGATCCAAATTTAAAAGCACCAAAATATTTTATGTTCTACATATAGCATGAGTAAAATAGATTTATATACGACAGCTAAATCCCAAATTTCGAGCTTTCTTATAACGACAAAAAATACTATCGGTGACGGCACGCCATCGGCTAGTAAATAGTCGGCTAGTAGATCTTTTTACAGCTGGTTTCCTAAAAAACACAACCCTGATCCAATGAAAAGTATTATCGTTTTGAAAAGTTTCAAAAAACAAAAAAGTCGTATGGGATGTCAAATTTTTATCGTATTATTTTTCGTATGTATGACGGGGTACATTCAGACTATCAGACTTGCACGCATTATTTGAATTTTTGACAAGTATTAATACACAGTATAATAGTCTGAACTGGGCTTTAGCTATATGGCTGTGCTCATTAATACACAAATACTGCGCTTAGCACTAGCAATGAAAAATACACAAACTACTTCGTCTTACATATTTTTTTATCGTTCATCACTGCACACACACAAAAGCAAAGCAACAACACTTTCGCATATTTTGCTGGTGAACATTGACGACAGCGATCATCAGTGTGAATTTTGCTTTTGTAAATGTTTTGCTTTTTACAACAAAATATATTAAATAAAAATAGTTTTTGATTAAAAGTATTGGTTTTTACTCTTCCATATAGAACATGTGGGCACCATTGCTTTAATTAAAGGAAAAAAAGTTTGTTGTTGCATTTTACTGTTTTGGAAAAAAAATATTCTGAAGCATTATTTCTGCTTTTGCTATTAAATCAAATTAAACCAAACCAAAAAAGGATTGCAACTTGTTGAAAATCTCGTAGTTCTGACGGTTCATCAAATTGCTCACAAATAAATTTTAATTAATATAAATAAATTTCTGCATGATTAAGTTAAGGCAGTTGAACGGATTTTTCACAAATAGCAAGAAAAAAATGTATATTCTTTTGTAAATTCCTTCGAGCGGTAAATACTCAAAACACAAATTTCATTTTAACATAGAGGAAAACATTTTAGTGTGGAGCAAAACAAAAAATTATTAGTTTTTTACAAAAGTTTCCGGAATATAAGAAAGATTGTGAATTATTGTGGATGAGATAGTCAAACCAAAACAATGATGATTTCTTGTAATAAACTTCCATACCAGTAAAAAATTATAAATAGCTTGTTTTCTATGTTTCCCAGCTATCTATATGTCGACATTTCATAGGAACTACCCTAATCATCAGTAGACTTTGGAAATTTCTGGAAATTAAATTTTAAATTAAAATTTTTAAATTCTCAGCAATTTATTTGGATTGTTGGGATATAAAGTTGAATGTTTGAGAACATCTTTCAAAAATTTCCAAAGTCTACTGATGATTAGGGTAATTCCTAAGAAATGTCGACATATACTTAGATAGCTGGGAAACATAGAAAACAAGCTGTTTATAATTTTTTACTGGTATAAATGTTAGAAGCTTAAATAGCGAATAAAAAACTTAATTGTAATAAACTTCCTTTTTTGAGTAAGTTTCAACGATAATTCTTCCAACATCTTATAACAAAAAAGCAAATGTTGTCATTTATTTTTAAACTTCATTTTCTATCATAACTAATATTTTTACATTTGCACTCTAAAAACTCATTCTGATAATTGTCGAAATAATCCTCCTAAAATTTTTGATTATCTTCGCAATTTTTAGAAAAGAAATATAAACATTTAAAAAGGAGATTACCCGCAACAGCCTATTGTATCCATTTGCACTACAGCTCATACTAACCAACACAATTTTAAGTCACAGTTATTTACGTTTATCTCTTAAACAAGCAGTAACATTGGCATGAACATCATCTTCCTTATTAACATTTGAGTGTGAATATTGAAAAACAATCCCGATTCTCAGGAGCATGAAAGTCTCATTTCTTGTATCTAAAAAATGAGTACATACTATACAGTTTATGTGAAAGAAAACCAGGAGTTGCTCTCTTTTTAGCATTTAAATTTTGTAATAGTAAAGTAAACTACAACGATTTAATTGAATGCTTTTTAAATTTAACAGGAGAGAGAATTAAATACAATGCAACATAGAAACAACTACTGATGGATTAAAAATATCAAAATTTTAAACAGTATTAAAGGAAAAAGTTTGTTTCTTCTCTTTTTTTCGATAATAAAGAAGTTGTTAAGCTACAAAAACTAATATTTTATAAAAATTTTAATTATTCAATAATAAAAAAACTATGATTTTTACAAAGTCATAAAAAAAGTGACACAAAATCAAACTTTCGGAATGGGAATGGTATAAAACCAATTGAAAATTAAAGTTGTTATCATCCACAACAAAACCTCCAAAGGTTTTTACTTCAGTGAGAGATTTTTTTAACGCATTTGAAGTTATAGAAAATGCTTATATATTTCTATTAAGTTGTGGTTTTTATTAAGTTGTGGTTTCGTACTGCGAGGAATCCAATTTTGGTTTTTACTTTTACCTGGCGCTATTTATTGTGGACTTTCACGAAAAACGGTATATTTACAATTGGACATGTTCCGACATTCACATCTTGCTTGAGACTATGACTTGAACTCGCAAGAGAGGTGTTCTGCAAATCGCAATCGCCAGACTTTTGGCGAGTTCAAATCGCAAGCGTACCTATATTGAATTTCCACTAAGCTTCAACGCTCGTAAGACCCAATGGTGTTTAGTAACACACAAACAAACGACCGCTTGTGTTATCTTTGATCAGTATTCAGCTGCAATATTATTTATTGTAAAATGCAAAAATAATGATAAAAAAGCGACTGGTTTTATGTAAATTATTTATACAAACTGACGAAGTCGACAGCCCACATCGACGAAACGTTGAGTAAAGATATGAAATAATTGGTTTTATTTACATAAACTCTGACCATATTAGCCCGAAAACAATGCCAAATATCTTTTACATATTCTTGCGCATCAGCTTCTTAGTGGAACATATGTATATAGATGCTTATGTCTTCTTTCATATGATAACGTTCGACCCATAAAACAGGGGTTTAATTTTTTCATGCCGAAACTATTTTTCATTCAACAATTTTCTTGTATTTTTTATTAATATTAATGATATTATAGTTTAATATATATAACATATTTTAAAAAAATCGCAACAACTTAATAAAAAAAGTTTTTTCACTTTTTTTATGAAACTAAATTTGTAATTTTCCATACCTGTTATATTGAACATTTAGGCTTCTCTCTATTACTGAACAAAATAACAGTTATTTACTGCTAAACTAGTTTCTGTAACACTAAAAAAAATATATATGTAAACACCAACGCAACGAAGACAAAAATTATATAACAGCAAGAGAGCAATCTCCCTAAATGTTAGTTAGTTTGTGTTACTGTCGTTTTTATTCGCCCATTTCAAACTGTTATACGCAACATGTTAGGGATAATACTGTATGTTGCTGGAGCCATATAAAATAACAGTATTTGCCTTTAATGAAAAGAATTCAATGCAATTCGTAAATTGGGAAAATGAAGTGGCGTTAAATGTCATCACTTCATTATGCAGCCAGGTATCGGCCTTAAAAGTTCCAGTTCCAAGTGCCATTTATTTGTATTTTCAAACATGTTATTATTACTAGATAACTGAGTTTGTAATCTTGTACACGTTCATAAACTTGTATGTAGGAGTATTTGTGTAGCATGTTAAAATATTTTACATTTTTGTAGGTTCACCGATTTACTGAACGAAATAACTAAGAAATATCGGGAAAAGTTTTTCTGTAAATCTTTAAAAATTTTTTTGCAAAATGGTTTTCTTGCAGTTTGTAAATTTTATTTCTTTGTCAGCTTCTAAAATAGAAACCACAATAAGCTGCAAAAAACACTTTTTGAAAATAAACTAAAAACTTCATGCACATATCACCCCTTTATTGCAACATAGTCATAACTGAAAAAAGCATGATTCGAGAACGACACTTTTCAAATTTTTTATTTTCCATAGAAGTCTTGAAGAATTTTTTAAAAAATATCTCCTAAAGAAACAGTTTGAAAGTAATTTGAATAAATTTTTGGAACAATATAAAATACAGTACAATTCTGCATTTTTAACTCGAAAAGCTCATTTTTTGAGATATGCCCATGTTGCAATAAAGAAGCGATATGCTTACGATTGTATTAGTATTTGTATTTCACAAACCCTTATAACATGTTTACTTTAGAATTTTTCGCAATATTTCGCTACTGCCCTCCATTTGGTTTCATTCGAAATTATGGTTCAATATTCCCGTTCATGGTATGGTCAATGTCATCTATCGCACTTTATTAATCATCTATATAATTATAATTTTTTTACATCTGTACTGCATCATCGGTTTTGGTGGACCAGTTCCACGGAGTGAATTATTCACGATTCACCAGCGCCCCCGTGTGGCTTACCAGGCTCACACAGGTAGCAATTCTTGCCATACGATTGCGGTCATATGAGCAACTTCTTGTTGAGGAGTTCGGGCCTTCTAATCCCTCCTGTATGTAATTTTCCAGCAATCAATGGAGGACAAGGCTTAATGAGGTTGGTAGGCCGAAGCCCACTAAGAGCATCAGCCCTTAAACCAACTCAACCGTACACCATCACCACTGGTTCCTTACAGTACAGGTATCTGTTGTATAGGCAACAGATCCTCGGGAGATTGTTAGCCCTCTTGGAAAAGCCATCACCAAACAATTATCAAGGATACTAACACTCCCTTCCTGCGTTTTAGGAATGGAGTGCCAGAATGTTTCAGCCAAGGTAGGCACCTCAACCATGATCAGCCCGGGTCGGCCAGCAGAACTTCCCGGGGGCCATGCTGATCCCCGTTTTACCAATTTATACCGTTGGTAAGGGTTTCGGAAGCCAACACAACATAAGTCATGCGGCTTCCTAGAGTTTTGTTTACCGCACCAAACGAGGGACCCCTTCCCCTCTTTTCCACGAAAAACAGAGCGCCTAAGTTAGGAATACGCCAAGGCAAAGCCTGTTCCCCGGGGGGAATATCTCGGACAGTTAGTAGTTCTCTTTTTCCCTCACACATCAATTGGGAGCACCCCAGCTATGGTCAATACTGCGCAAGCAGCTACGGTGCTGTATGCTGAGGCTACCTGCAATGTAGCTGTTCTCTGAACTGCTGGTACTGAACTTCTTGCACCGCCTTCATCTTTACTCTATCTCTCCATATCTCGCACGCGTGAAGAAAAATAGATTTAGTGGCCTCCATAAGAAGCTTCCGTTTACTCGGCAACGAGCCGCCGATATTCACCATTAAACAGGTCAGCTTCGACTTTATCCCAGCTGCCTTTGCCGTGACACAGTATTTTTAATGTTCGTTCTTCAGCACTGGAATTCAACTCTTTAAAGAGTGTCACGCTGTTAATGAACTCAAATATGTATTTTAAGCTTAATAGTTTTTCACAGCCGGTTCAAATAATTCCAAAAATACTGTAATAGAATTACTTGCAAAACACACAAAGATTTAATTCTATCCCGCAAAAAATGTATAGAGCATTTCATAAATATTTGAGATTAGTAAGGTCGGCCCTAATTATTTATGAAATGCACTACAATGGATATTTGCGAGTGTTACAAACTTTCAGCCGATTTTGGCTTTATAATTTCAAAATATAATAATACATTAAGAAAAAAATAACTAAAGAATCTACAAAAGTATCCACACTAATCATACAACTAGCAAAACAACCTTAAGTTAATGAAACAAATATTAGCCTCATCGACTTACAATACTGTTTTAAAGTAAAAATTGTTTTGTATTGAAAAATCAAATTTTTTAATTCTCTTTAGATTTACTAGCAACTATTCTGGAGACAATTTGTATACAATAGAATTCCTTAATATGTCAAAAGCACAACTACGAGTACAAAGCTTTAAGACAAAAAGCCTGATCCAAATTGAAACCTACCAACAGATTTATTTTTCAAGAGTAAATTTTCTCATATGTAAACAAATAAAAACAAGCAATTTTCGTGGCGGTTTTATTTACTTGGAATTAATGTTACAACTAAAACTTTTTGCTTGTTTTACGTGGTTTATAAAAATGTATAAACTTCTATTCGTTTGGATGCCAGAACATACATACATATATGCTTGTCTTGATGAATGGATATTCAATATCTTCAATAGCAAATTTGAACTTAAACAAGCAGACTGACAGATTGGAGTGCCGTTAAAGCTAAAATATATAGAGGTATAAATGTATACACAAGATATTAAAAACAAATTGTTTTCCAGCCGTGTTTCAGTTAGAGATAAGTGTGTGCTTGTGAATTTATTTTTACACTGTCGTTCAAATATATACATTTTATGAACGCAATCAATATCTTCCCGTAACACAGGAAAAATTCAATTTTAATGTCTTTTATTTCGTCTGGATTGGACCAGCTGCAAAATGGTTTGTACTCGTATGTTAATAATAATTAATTAATTAATAATAATTTCAGCTTTTTTTGCAATCTCTCTCTCTCTCTGACCAAGGTAGAAAAGTAGACAAAATCTACTGCAAAATAAACATCTTAATGAATGCAACATCTGTGTCTTTTGAAAATCATTTAGAAAGCACAAGTTAATATAACCATTATTACACGGAGAGAAATTTTAGTTTAAAGTGCTGTTGCAGCATTAATATAATGTTTTCTGCAACATATTTTTGCGTTGAGTGTTTTCTGCTTTATTTATAAGATACTTTTATTTATACCAAAATATTGCATCTGCTAGCTGTCTACATGTCGACGTTTCACAGGTGCTCACCTATTCATCAGGAAACTTGAAAGATGTTATTAGGACATTTTTCATTTTCATTGCTCTTTTTTATTTTTTTATTTTATTTTAATAGTATAATATAGAGTTAAGTTAGTTTGTACAGATTGGTAGTTTCATGAAACCAGCCCACTTTGGCCTCCTGTTGATGCCAAATGCCTCTGGTTAAGTTTGTATCGCAAATATATTAAGATATATACAAAAAATTATTTTTATATAAAAAGGAGAGAGAGCTGTGCATATATTTTTTTAAGCATTTTTTTATTTATTGAATCTTCAACATAAACTAGCAATAAGTATTCAAATCTTAATACTAAATTTAAAATTAAAAAATGTGATTCTTAAGTCCGGCCAATGCTAGACAAAAAGTTTTATTATACGGGAGGTATTTCGGTAAAATCACCTATTGAGCAATCTGATGGTGGCAACGGTATCCCTTCTTCTAAGCCGAGTGTGACCGCCAAAATTAAGAATATTGCGCGCAAGAGGGTTTGGATGAAGTTCCAGTTTAGTGACATACCTTGTCGCGTACTTAGAAAACTCCTCTTTTACCAGCGGAACACTCAGATCTTTATGAATTCGTGAATTTTTGACGTACCATGGAGCTGCAGTAATCGTTCGAAGAATTTTGTTTTGTCGCCTTTGGATTTTTTCAATGTTTGACGCTGAGGCGGTGCCCCATAATTGAATTCCGTAGCACCATATGGGCTTCAGAATTGCATTGTATAACAGAAGTTTGCAATCCAACTTCAATGTCGAGTTTCTGCCCATAAGCCAATTTAGTTGCGCTGCTGTTAGTTTCATCTGAGTGACTTTTGCTTCAAAGTGAGACTTCCACGTCGAGGTGTATACCAAAGTACTTGACTTCACTGTGCTGCGGAATAGGTGCTGCTGTGCGTATAAACATATCTTTCTTTTATATAAATGCCTAACAAAAATTGTCAATATGCTTTAAAATGCTACTTCCGGTTTTTATAAGTTTTACTCAATCTTGATTTGAACACATACAGAGTATGTGATTTACCACAGAAGTATTCAAATAAACTTTTCATTCCAAACATTAACATACACAACTATATTCATCGTAATTATATTATTATGGCCATGATTCAAATAAACATTCAATTTTTTTAACAAACCATTAACTCCATTGGTTTTACTTTCTTTCTCTTTTTATCGGTTCATTTGTAATTGGGATTTATCCTGTGTGAACGAGATAATGGATTCCTCTCTGTTTTGTTACGAAGACTCAGACATCAAACTTATTTCCTCCTTTCACTCTAACCTACCATCGGTTCACCCAGATACCGATCTCTCATAGAATGAAGAGCCGGACACTAACAACAATACTCAATACTCTCTTCCTCGTCCTCATCCCTACAACTTCTACAGATATGATTAAATGGAAAATTTAACCTCCTAGTATTCCTCCTTATACAAAAATGTACAGTCAAAACCGCCACCAAAGTACGTAAGCTTCGCCGGGAAAATCCTCTCAGGACCATAGTCCTCCTGCGATATTGGGTGATTTGGTAGAGTTTTTGACCAACAGCCTCCAGATCGCTGATACAATTCCTGCCACAGATTCTGGGTGCTTTTAGACAAGCAAAAAAGCTTGACATCTTTTTTTTGTTTTTTGTTTTCTTCGACATTTTAATTTTACTGATGATGTTAACAAATTGTTATCGAAAATAAAATACCGTTAAACCTTTCTTATATAAAACAAAATTCAATCAAGATCTTTTGCTGAAAAATTTAGAAGAAAACGATATAAACAAGATCAAATAATACGAATATTTAATTTTTTTTTAAATAAAATTTGTTTGTTTTAAAAAATATAAATTTCAAGACCATCTGTTCTCTGCAGCCCCTACAAGTTGTTGCTGCACTTGGTTCTTGCAGCTTTTAAGCGACACTGCCACCATTGTATCAATGTATTCTTGTTCTAAATGGACCCTGGCTTTTGTCACTTCATCCGCTACAATTTTCCCGGGCCCTCCACTGTGCTCCAGTACTCAGAAAAATTTTAGGTGTGAATATCTCGCTATCTATCACTTACATAAAACCAGCGAACTCTGCTTTCTGGGGCATAGAAGTTCAAAAGTTGCTTGTGTTTTGTGACAATTAAAAATGTAGGAAGCTGCATGACTAAGATTTAGCTGAACTTTCGAAACCCTTACCAAAAGTTAATTGGCAGAACCGGGATCAGCAAAGCCCCTGAGAGGTTCTGCTTTGCAGACCATCTTGGTGCTGATGATCATTCAGGTGCCTGCCTTGGCGAAAATGTTCTGGCTGTGGTTTAAACCTAAAATCGTAGGAAGGGGAATTAGTTTCGATAACCACTTGCCGGTTTTTGAGGGCTAATAATTCCCCGAGGTGCTGCCCTTCAATAGATAACTGTACTTTAAGGAACCAGGGGTGATGGTCAGACGGGTAAGCTGGTTAACAGCTGATGTTCTTGGTGGACTTCGGCCTACTAACTCATTAAGCCTTGTCTTCTATTGACTGTTGGGAAATTGCATACAGGAGGGATTAGAAGGCCCGAACTCTTAAGCAAGAGGTTTGTCCATATGGCTAAATACTTATGGCAAAAAGTTGCGATCTGTGTCAGCTTAGAAAAGCATATAGGGGCGCTGGTGAATCGTTAATAATTTCACCGTGCAGGTGGGTCATCATCAGATTAGGCCGACAGGGCACATGCTGATGTAAATCAATTTCATAATCTATCCCAAATAGTGATATACAGTATTTATGAACCAAAGACATCGTATAGAAAAACACATTTAACGCCACCTTACCATCAATACAGAATCGGATATTCATTCCTTATACCCCATGGTACCTCAACCAGTTAGCTGCTCTTATTTTAGCTGTAATTTCAGATTATCATGGACAACCAAAATACTAACATACACAACTATATTATAAACATCATAACCATATTATCATTGTAATGAAAATGAGTCTTTGAAGATTCTCTTCACCCCAAGTCATCGAAGTCATATTGTCTACTTTAACCCTTCATATAGTTAACCAACTGCTAGTTGCTCTTAAGCTTTTCGCACCTCAATTAAATATTTTTTTAACATGTACGAGTACATTGATTAAATCGATATTTGTACG
This sequence comes from Thecocarcelia acutangulata, assembly GCA_914767995.1. Lineage (NCBI taxonomy): Eukaryota > Metazoa > Arthropoda > Insecta > Diptera > Tachinidae > Thecocarcelia > Thecocarcelia acutangulata. Next base: position 86,220,531 of record OU612097.1, on the reverse strand, counting down.
TATCTAGTTTACCCAAAAAATAATTATAACTTTCATTCACATTTATTCGGCAACAATTCTAGTATTAAACTTCTGTTTATTTTCATAATTATTGTTGCCTTTTTTGTTCTCAACAATATTCAGAGAGATATTCAGATTTCCTATTTGTTATCACATTCATTAACTAGTTTGTATACGCACACACATACACACCAGTTTTGTCTTTGTGTACAAGCATAAAAGTTTCCATTAGAACAATGCAATATATTTTTACCCGGTAGTTTCGGAGAATAGCTGGTTTTATACAAATTATTTTGCAACAAGATTATAACAATAGGATGCGTTGAAATTTTGTTAAGAGAACCGTCCACAAGTCATCATAATCGATATGTACAAAAGCTCAGCACTCTCGATTCGATTATAAAATTTTGCTATTTGTGTTTTAAACAAATTCAACCAATAGAGTGATTAACAGCGTTTCTCTGTGTTTGGAAATTGTTGATGCCAAGTTTCAATGGCGCTGAAAATAGAAAGTATTAGTTTTTCCAAAAACTACCGAATAACAAGAATCAATTGCACATCAAATATAAATATTATTTAGTGAAGTAATTTCGAAATAGAGTCAGAGAAATTTGTTATTTTATAGGCAAAGCACAAGAGACTGAAGTGCCGAAGTTAAGGAATGTTTTTAATGCCATATACTGTTCGTATTTTCGAAAAACCAAATTAACAACTGCCGACGACATGTTGTAGAAAATTGTCTTTTGTTGCAATTTCTACTATGCAAGTCTTATATGCTGTTCCTACATACATTTTTTAATTAATTCAATTATCAGTTAATTAAAAGTTTTTTTAAGTGTTCATATATATTTAATATTGCTAATGCAATTAACGTTTGACAACAGCTGACAGAAAAGTTGTTTACATTTTAATTGTAAATATTTCTTCTTGTTATAATTTTACAAAAATTCGGCATTTGAAAAGATTTTGCTTATATATAATACGAAGAAGAAATTGAGTTATTGATCGCAGCAATTTTTGTTATAATTATAAATAAAAATATTTCTTGGCTTTAGCCAAGATTGAACTCGAGCTAGACGAATGATACCAACCCATCATCATATAATATTAGAAATATTAAAATAAAGTTCGACTATTTAACATTAATACATATTATTTTTTTATTTATAATTATTTTAAGAATTTTATATTCAAAACTTACATTCAACTTGACTCGCCATCTTTTGTTTGCATTTGTTTACATTTTAGTTGTCAAATTTGAGCAAAGTGTGTTCGTTGGATACCATTGTGCTAACTAAACACGGTTGTCACAGGGTTGTTTATTTATATGGTGTTCATACATACACATTTCAATTAATTCAATTATCAGTTAATTAAACATTTTTTTAAGTGTTCATACATACTTAATATTGCTAATTGACGTTTGACAACAGCTGACAGAAAAGTTGTTTACATTTTGATTGTGAATATTTCTTCTCAAGGCAGCTTTAATACGGCAGTGGTATAAGCACAACTGTCTTTCGTTTCCTTTGCGTAAATTTGTCAAAAACACATAGACTTCTTTGTTTTTTCCAACAAAATTTTGACAACTCTTCGTAAATTCTACCAACAAAATACATGTTGATATTTGTTGGTGTTATATTTATTGTAATTCTGCCACTACCTATTAAAGCTGCCTTGTTTCTGCTTGTTGAAACGCCATCTTTTGTTTACATTTAAGTTATCAAATTTGAAGAAAGTGTGTTCATTGGGTATTATTGTGCAAACTAAACACGGTTGCTATAGGCTGTATATTTAATTTTACTAAATATTAGAACAACTGTTAATTGGCAATTAAGTTAATTAAAATTTTGTATCCGTAATTAAAATCAATTAAGGGGTTAATTGCAAATTTTTAATTAAAAGTCCTCTAAAAGGACATACCTCTTAAGACCAAACTCCTCACTTCATAAGTAAAATAAAAAATAAAAGTAAAAATAAAATCAACAAAATTATTGTCTGAAAAATAACCTTTGATAAACACACAGAAAAGTAACCTTGGATATCGTATTTTGTTGTTGTGTAAAGATATATTGTTATGTATTATGAGTCGTTAAAACCGAATAATATCTCGGATAGGGCGTAAATCCCTGTTTTGTTCTCTAGTAAAAACCACATTAATTGCGAGCATCATTGCAGCTGTTGTCTGAACTGCTAGTACAGCATGTTCTTTCGCCTCCTTTATCCTCACTCTCTCTCCACAGAACTTGTAAAGAAAAATAGAGTTAGTGGCCTCTATAAGAAGCTTCTGTTTACCCGGTAACGGGCCGCCGATATTCATCATTTAACAGGTCAACTTTGACTTTATACCAGCTGCTTTTGCCGTACGTACAGTTTTCCTAATGTTCTCGCACTGAAATCGAATCTGTTTTTTTTTTCTTGTGAAATGTCACTTCCTTATTCAACAAAAATATGTTTTTAAACTTAAAATTCTTCGCCGGCCGTTCCAAAGATTTCCCAAAATATTGTAATAAAATTATCCCGCAAAAATGGTGTAGACAATTCATAATAACGACTGAAACAGTCACAAGTGAATTAATGCGTTTAAGCCTAGCATTGAGAGACAAACGGCCGCAATACAACAAGAGATGTGATAGAGTGATTTTGCAGCATAACAATGCTCGCCACAAGTTGCCAAAGTGGTCAAGGCATACTTGGAAACATTGCAACCGGAAGTCCTACCCCATCCACCGTATTCTCCAGACGTTGTTCCCTCGGACTACTACATGTTTCGATCAATGACACACGGTCTGGCTGAACAGCACTTCCAGTTTTATGAAGAAAAGTATCGCTTAAGAAGATTACCAGTTTTTTCAACGCATAATTCGTAAGCTGGCCGAAAGATGGGAAAAAGTAAAGGCCAGCGATGGACGATACTTTGAATCATAAATGTATAACCAATTTTTTACACTAAAGTCTCGAATTTTGGGAAAACACGGCGGCAGCAAAGTTTTACAAGGTATTTCCAAGCTAAGTCGTCGATCTGCGTCGGTGTGGGAGCCTATAGACCTATCCTTTGAAAATATTTTTCTTTTTTTCAATGAATCACCTAAACCTTAAGATTAGTTGTAAACTCAACCTATAAGCTTATAAATAACTCAATCCGTTTATCTTTATACCATGAATAAGAATTAAATTAGAGAAGATCCTTTTGTTGAAATTGAAACAGATATTAACCATGCGGGTTTAAGTTAAGTACAGGTGAGTATAGAGTGGAGTAAAAGTTTAAAGAAAAAGAAGAACTATAGGGTTGCAATGCTATCCAGGTGTACCACCAGTTTCGGTTGCTGAGGGAGGGACTACCCCGGGGTTAATAACATCATTACCCTACACAAGCAAAAGATATTGCTTTCCAGGTACGTTTTGGCTTCGTGTTCTTTAATTTTTTTTTTGTGCCTCATCATTTTTTTTTTTTTTTACCAAAACACTGGTACACAAAATTTTTGCTGTGTCCAACACTTCTGCCTGCAACGAGCATCCGCATAAGCCCGATGAGCCTTAGCCGCGCATAACGATAGTCAGTTACCAGTGTGACAGACAGACAGTGGATACCTTGAAAGGCATTTCACTTTCACGCCATTTTGGAAACGTGACGGTAAACCGTTATAGCGACAAACTAGGCGCGACAGTTGGAAATGTATATTGACCAAGGTATGAGGCCGCAAATGTGTTTCTAGGCTCATGGTTCTCTTTTGAAACGGGACAGTTAATAAAAATTTTTGGTATGTACACCTATATACATGGTCTGATCAAAAAATACCCGTTATTTTAAAATTTCGTGAGTTACGTATGTTCGATTTTTGCATTTTTTCTATTATGTTGGTATACATGTCTGTTATATATGTTGGCAACATCAGCCATTTACGATCGTCATTTTACTTTTGACAGATAAAAAGGGTAATCGTGTTTTGGTGTGCTCTTTGATTTTTTACTAAATTTAATAAACTTTAAGCAGGAATAATTTCGCATGGACATTGCCCAGGAGCTATTGAACATCATCAACAACGCTCCAGATTTCCTCGAAAAGGTCATAGCCGGTGACGAATAATGGGTGTATGGCTATGACATTGAAACCAAAGACCAATCATCCGAATAGAAACGTCCAGAAGCTCCATAACCGAAAAAGTACGTCAAGGTCGGTTAAATGTGTAGGTTGTACACATGCCTAGGTGTAGGTTTTGCTTACTGTTTTCTTCGACTGCAATGGCGTTATGCATCATTAATTCTTGCCCCAAGGTCTTACGGTCAATAAGGAATACTACCTTGTAGTTATGCGCCGTTTGCGCGAAGCAATTTGTCAGAAACACACAGAACTGTGGAAAAAAAAAATCATGGATGATAACGCACCAGCTCACACACCGATGTTTGTGCGTGAGTTTTTGGTCAAAAGCAATACCGTATTCACCGGACTTTTTCTCTTCCCGAAACTGAAGACACCCATCCTAGCATTTTGCTAGGATTGAGAAGATAAAACAAATCTAAACAGGAGCTGTTGGCGATGCCGGCGTTTCAGAAATGTTTCGAGGATTGAAAAAAATGCTGGCATAAGTGTATTATATCTGAGGGGGTTACTTTAAAGGGGACAAGATTATTACACTGGTATACAGCCAAAAAAAGAAATATCAAGAACGCCACATGCCTAGGTAAGTTAATTCAGACTTCCTGAACACGAAAAACGCGGTATTTTTTTTTTTCTAAGTACCGTTTTGTAGATAACGATACTTTTGTGGTTTTCGGTGTATGGTCCCACTCAAACCCTTGTGGAGCCTATATACAGTGGAACAATTATACAGTTCTATTGATGAATAAATAAATACTTTTTGAAATATGTTAAATAACGGTTAGTTTTGGTCAGCCCTCGTATATCTTTCAACAAAAGTAGAGTATATGTGTACATTTAAGGTACAATTATACGAACGTCCACGTACGTTTATGGAACGGTCGTTAGTATTTAAGTATACATTAATAATGTAAGTGCTTACTGAAATTAACTGTCACGTTGCCGGAACGTCTCAACCTGTTTAAAATAGAATTTGACGCCGTTGTTACGTGACATTCGTAGACCAGTGCTGGAACTCTTATATGAGAGATGGTATTCTGGCACATTTACCCCTTTTTGGAACTTTTTCAGTGATGCAAAAATAATAATAAAATATATTGAGTTTGAATAATGACAATAGAAACGTAAATATATGTGTACAACTACTTCTTTAAACATAAACGTATGTATTAATGTTAATGTTAATGTTAATTATTTTTCCTGTCTTCTTTGATCAAGAGTTATTGATCGCGGCAATTATTGTTATAATCATAAATAAAAATATTTCTTGGCTTTAGTCAGGATTGAAGTCCAGCTAGAAGAATGATACCAACCATCATCATATAATATTAGAAATTTTAAACATAAACTTTATATTTCTTGAAGCCAATTGGTACTTATTTGACTATAGCAAGTACGAAAACTAACTTAAAAATGCCCATCACTATGTTGAAAAGCTCAACATTGTTTCGAACAGCCGACAATAATTGACGAAAAAAATCAATTTCGCTGGAAAATATAAATAGTTTTATTTTGTTTTAATAAGTGAAAATTGTTTTGTTAATAATAAAAAAATTTAAAAAAAAGATATGGATGCTCTTTTTTTTTAATTAGAAACACCGAAAAATTAAACAAAACATTGCACACTATGCTGTGTAATGTTTTGTTTATTTTTTGTTGACATGTGTACGTTTTTTAAAGTTCTATAACTATACAAACGGCCGTACGTTAAGGTACGTTAAGTTTTTCTAACATCAACGTTCGCATAACGAGGCCTTTACTCATATTACATGTAAACTGTCTGTCACATTTTTAGTTGTCATATTTAGTATGACAACTAAAAATTTTATTTTCACTCATCTCAACAAAATGCATGATTTCTTCTTTCGACTAATCAAATATCTCCCTCTCTCTCCCTGGCTTTCATCTCATTTAAATTTTTTATTTAATTTTTTCCAAGAATTATTCCGCTTTTCGGCTTGATGCGTAATTTTTAAAATTAATTTTGTTATCTTAATTATTATTCGAACTGATGGCACATTTCAAAAATTTTAACATTTAAATCAATAAGTTTCTAATTAATCTGTCAAACGAATTCAAATGTCAACTAATTAGATACTCTTATTCCTACATTTGCATAATTGAGTTTTTTTTTTCTTTTATTTAAATAAATGCGAAACTTCTTAACCACAACTTTGCATACGAAATTGATTCAGTGAAAAGTAAAAAAGTAAAACCAATAAATACACTTGTTCTGCAAGTAATTCAGTAATAATTTCGAAATCGACAGAGAGCTTGTAACGGAAGTAAGATAAAATAAATAAATTGTTTGTGGTTGTATGTGTAATGCAAAATAAACAAACTTTAGCTAATGCTTAAACAAACAAGAATGAGAACGAGAACGTAAACGCAAACGAATACAAACGGAAACACAAATACACACATATACTAAAATACAAAATTAGATTACAGGCGAATATTGGAAAGCAAATTCGGCATAATTTGAGTTGTGTTACCAGAATAATAAATACATACAATACATTATATTTGTTGTGCGCTTAAAGAAAATCATTTTATTTTCATATTTTTAGGATTAAGACGTTTTGCTTTTTTATTTGTAAAAAAAAATCTTATTTTTTTATAGATTTAATACGTCCAGTTACTTTTCCCTTGAAAAAATCTAATATATTTTCATTTAATTTAATATTTAACAAAACAGTATTTTCATGTTAAATTTATCTCACTACGGCAAAAATTTTATTTTAACACATTTTTCTTGTTACTCTGCCATTTTATAAATTATTAATAATCTCATAAATACTTTGTTTAATGGGTTTTGTTCTAGAAATGGCTTTTTCTCTACTTAAATTTCACAAAACCGCTCTTCAAAATTTATTTTTATTTCTTTATTCTCCAGCTAAATTTTTCTATTGTACTTTCAATTTTTAATAGAGGCCATAAAAATAAAACGTGAATTAAATTTCAAATTTATTTCACCACATGAAAATTTGAAATAAAGAAAGGGTTGCCGCTTTTGTTTCGAAGAGTAATCACAACTTAAACACATCTAAAGCGGCAGTATGACTAGGCTTCTTTAAACTATCCGAAAAATTGATATTACGCTATAGAGCAATGTGTTGCGGCTTTAGAGAAAATTTAAGTAGCATATGACTGAAAAGTCCCGGGTTTAACAAAGAAAACACAGTGCTTTTGGCTCAAAATTAGCTTTATTCATCAACGTAATCTCCATCAAGAGAAACGCAATCATTCCAGCGCCGCTTATTTCAGTACCACTTTTGTAGAACGATTTATCTTTTGCCGCAAAATAGGCTTCAGTTTTAGCGATAACCGAAATTTCTTACCAGCGAGCACTTTTTTCAGATCTGCGAACAGCCAGTAGTCGCTCACAAGGTGAAAAATCTTCATGTATGGGTACCATTTTCCATCACAAGCTGGATAGCGCGTGCTTTCCCCCATGGTGTAGGGCGAAGCCGTCCTAAAGTTCATTCTGATCTCAGGGTCAGACACCTTGTTGCACTGCAACTCCACACTGATCTGAAAACTCTCCCCGCATTTGGGTACTACAACCCCAACGTTGTCATAGCCGTTGGACTTCAGCATAGCCGGGTGAAAACAATGTTCCCGGGGCTACCGACTCCCGTGGTACCAGAAAATAATAGCCTCTGGTCAGTCTATCGCAGCCCTCAAAAAGGCTGCTACAGTTTAAAGCCCAAACGCTTCGAGGAACTGCTAGCTCCCATAGCTATCTTTTGAAGGTTAGTACTAACTGAAAAAAAGATGACTACAATAAAACTAGCACCATCTATGTGGCCCGGAACCTTTCAACCCATGTAGTAGCTATCTTGCTTCCGGGAAATTGAATGCACTTTGGCTATTCCTGAAGGTAAATTTGGTTTGCTAACCGATTCGGAACCGCTTTATCATATTCGATGTGTATTTTTGCCGTGTAATGTGCAGCTGAACTTCTATCTGTAATTTTGGGTTGCGGTTATATGGGTAATTATTCGGTTTTTTGTGGGTTTTTACTGTTTTGATAAGAAAATAAATCAAAATTTAAGCACATCTAAAACGACAGAGTCCTTTTGTATTTTCAAACTACTCCGGCGAAAATTTGTATTTCACTATGTAAAAGAGTGTTACCGCTTTAATTAGAACTTATACCTGAACCTTTAACGGTAATTGTGGACTCGGTTATACGGGTAATTATGGGGGTTTTTGCCGGTTTTTTGTTTTTTTGCTTTGATGGGAAAAGTAATCAAAACTTAAACACATCTAAAATGGTATAGTCACTAGGCTTCTTCCAACTAGCCTGGCGAAAATTGGTATTATGCTATAGAGAAAAGTGTTGCCTTTTAGTGAGAAAATTGAAGTTGACGCGTTGCTTCCAGGATTGTACCAGAGAATTGAATGTACTCGCTTTTTAGCGATTCCTAACGCCAATTTTGAGAAATCCAAATAATAGTGAGAGGCCAGTCTAAGCGGCATGCGGTAGCAACAAAGTGACCCATTTACAAAAAAATTATATTTTTTATAAAAATATTCGTACATAAATTTCAACATATTGAGATTAATTTAATTTGGCAATGCCGTTAAAAGCAACCGAGCGGCAATGTTGAATTCAGTTTAACTTTTTGTTTTGCCGCTTCAATTTGTCAAACCAAAAAGTAAAGGAAGAAAATAGAAGACAGAAATTTATTTTCGGGTTTGAAAGTTCAACAATTGAATTTGTTTATTTATTTTGGCTTTAAAAAAAAATCAAAATGTTTTTTTGTTTAATCTTCGAGGCACAAATTTTTCTTCAATTAGCCGCGTTCATTTGCCTACAACAAATAAACTCTTGCGGCAAATAGAACAGTTGTTTGCCGCTCGTTGCCGCAAGCCGCTTACATTGGCCTTTCACTATAAATTCGGAACGTTTCCGCTAACTGATTCGGAACCGGGTTTTTCGTATTGGGTGCGCGTTTTTGCCGTGAAACCTCTAACAGTAATTGAGAACCCGGTTATGTGGGTAATTAATCAGTTTTTATCAGTTTTTCATTGATTTTTCCGCTTTTTTGCAATTTTAACCGGCTTTTGGCACGTATTGCCGGCTATTTTTTACTTTTCCGAGTTTGTGTGATTTTTGTTCAACACAGTAGCTGATCCTACGTTTTCTAGAGGTTTCTAGAAGCTGGATAGATAGCATACACCTGACAGTACGAGTTGCTAACAGGATTATATTAGGTTCACTTGGATATTTGTAAGTTTGTATGTTTTTCTGTTTGTAACTCTGGCAAGTACTGTCGCATGAGTGATTATTTATAGAAAGTAATAATTACGACTAAATGTGTCCATAGCACGTCAAAATAAAAAGTAATAAATAGATAAAGTTAAAAAAATTCAAAAACTTAAAACATTAGTGAACGAATAATACTTGTGATATTGTGAAAAAATCGTGAAGCGCTTTGTGGCATATTTTTCTTGTATCGAGCTCTTTTTTCACAATATTCTTGTATTTTTCAGCTACTATCTGAACTGCAATTTGGCATTCCCAATATCTTTGAAATTGGTTTAAAATAGAATGCCAACATTGAAATAATATTCAGTTAATTGAAATAAAACGCGAAATTGTTAGAAAATAGAACAATTGAAGGCATTATTTATTCTAATGTGGTGTTTGTGGGAGACGAATGAGTCGTACGTCTAGAAAATTTTTATGAAAAATACTCTAACACTAATTAGTATATTTCATTCGTGTCCCATAAACACCACCTAAATGCCATTTGAAATTAACTCACTCGAGTGTTTTGTTACTCCAGTTAAGCTCAATTTTTCGTAATTATTCTATTCAGATACCAATTTCTTGGAACAAATACCTTTGAATAAAAGATATGAAATAACATATGAAATGTAATAATTACACTTTATTACTAAAATGTATATACGTGTCACGGAAAACTCAACGTCAAGCCGAAACAGAATGACAAGATTGATTGTAACCATCATGAGAAAAATCCGAAAAAAACTTAACAAAAGAATAAAACACTTTTGAACTGAGTAAAATGCTTGTTTTAGATTTTTTCAGATTTTTCTCATGATGGTTGCAATTTTGTCAAACTGTTTCGGCTTAACATTATTTATAAAATTACGTATTCTGTTTTATTCAAAGATATTTATTTCAAGAAATTGGTATCTGAATAGATTAATTCCGATAAATTGAGCTTAGAAAACAAGCTTTTTATAATTTTTTGATTGGTATCAATGTTAGAACCTAATATGGTAAATAAAACTCATTTGTTTACTTATTTATTTCTTACACAAAATTTATCTCAATTTTGTTTATATAAAGCTATCAGATCATAAGAAAGTTTTACGATTTTTCAGCACTAAAATGACGATGTTTTCAAAAATGATCGGAATTTAGAAGATTACTTCTATATATTTTCTGGCGGTCCTGGTTAAGAGACCTACAATTTAAAAATTTTTGTTAAACACACGAAAACTGTTGCTAAGACTTTTCTCACACAAAATTTTCAAATATATAATACAAAAAAATTTTCGAGTTTTGAAATCTATTTACACGCCAGCAAACAATTAACAAAAATTTTATGGAGTTCATGAAAGGACGTCATAGCGCTGTGCATAAAAAATGGCGAAAAAGTTGAAAATTTTGCAGATTTTTGATTTTTTTTATATATGCGTAACTTAATATTTTATACACAAAAGTATTCATTAATAAAAGTTCCCCATCATTTTCGCATACATATATATTTCATACTTATTTCTTTGCGTTTCGAAAAAAAATGTCATTGACAAGAAATTTGTGCATAATACTGTAATATTTGTTAAAAAAAAACGGTACCAACCGCATTGAAATATAACAACCTTAGTCTTGGTCATTTGTAGTTCCTATAAGGATATTTTTTTATCCGCTTATTTGTTGTCGTAACAAACTTGCTTTTAACAGTTGAAACAAAACCTTCGTTTGGATTTTTTACCAAAAAGAACAAAAAAAGGAAATTCCAACAATTTATAACTCATCTGTGTACTGCATATTGCAAAATATATTTTCATATTAAAAACTAAAAGCATAACAAAAATAAATAGCATAAAATTCAATGCATACACAAACAAGACCATGCAAATATATTTTGCATATATGTGTGCATATGTGTGTGTGTGTGTGTGTGCATACATACGTCTGTGAACATAAATGTGGAATTGTAAAAATATTAAATGACTTTTTACGAGTACTTTGCTGTCGCTGAAAACCAATATTTATTTTGTTAATATTTGTTCGACACTGGCTGCATGTAACTGATCGTATGTGCCACCGCGTTTGTATGCGAACAGATTTATGTATGTATGTATGTATGTGTGTGTGCGTGCGTGTATTAAAATAAGCAGTGCATGATACTTGATTTGTAGAAAAAAGTTATACTTGCATTTAAATAAAAACATTTAAAATCTTTACAAATGTAAAAGTTCATGCTTGCTTGAATACCTGTATATGTATAAGTGTATTGCTTTTTTATTATCCTGCTCACGACAAATTCCAAATAAAACTTTCATAGACTCTAAAGAACATATTCATTATCAGAACTAAAGTCATCTTTAGGAACAAATTTATGATGCGAGCGGTGTTAATCATCAAAGTTTGTCACTGTTGAGATCGGATATAGATATTGAATTACATCAGTCGTTATGGCTGATGATAGTATAATCCTATAATCAGTAAACAATTTGGCCATACGCCGGCTAACCGATTACAAATCAAGAATTAAATTAAATTGAATATGTACCAGAGGTTCAATTCGTCGCATAGTTGTCGGCGGCGGCGGCTGGGCAAAAAAAAGGTCGGCGGCGGCTAAAAGCCGGCTGTAGCCGACATATGTGCTTTTTTTGCATATATGTATGTGGTAATATATTAATTTATTATGTCAAAATATTGTTTAAAAAAGTACGCTTTTAGAAAAATACCTTCTTCACTATTTTTCATCTAAATTCACAAAAATTTTAAGCTAATTATATAAAAACTTCTGTTGTAAAAATTTACTAAATATCGTTGATTTACTCAAACGACGTCATAATTATTTCGAGCCAACAATGCAAATTTGTTAACAATACTATCCTTTGTAGTGTTCCATAAACCCATTCAAACTTTTATTAGCTATTTTGTAAACTCATATTTTCTAAGACAAGTATGGAAATGAAAAAAGCAAAATGTGTTTTTTTTTTTTGAAACTATGGTTTTTGAGTTATGAGGTTTTTTCACTTATTAAGAAATAAATAACATTACGTGGCTCAATTTATTTAGGCAAAACTGATTTTAAATAACAAACTGTGGGTCAAATTAACTAAGATATTAAAAAAAGGTAAGCTTATATCAAACCAAATAATTTCCAAGGTGACACTAAATATATTGTAACAAGAAACAGCTTGTGGTATGATTATACTGTCAAACTCTTACATGCAATATAAGAAACTATATAAAATACTTAAATACAAAAAATCATTATGCTGCTACGAATATGACACCTTTTGGAGCTAAGTGCCAGGTCAGAAACAGCAACTTTAGTTGGGCAATTCTTGACTTTATAGAAGCTTTCGGTGAGGGGAATAAGAAGGGAAAAAGAATTGCCAGTACTTGGCAATTCTCAGCAGTTCCTTACTTTTCTCTCATGTGTGTATGTGCATATACAATGTAAATTATATGAAATAAAAGATAGATAAAGCTCAAGAATTGCCGAAAAAAAATTTTGAATGTGGACAAGAAGCAATTCCAAAAGAAAATAGTTCAACTATTAAAATCGGCTCAAGCTGTCGATTATGTAAATACGGCGGCTGAGAATAAGCCGATTTCAGCCGCCGTAACGGCGGCGGCTGGGCAAAGTAAAACAATACCGCCGGCGGCTCAAAGCTGGCTGTCAGCCACATGAATTCAACCTCTGATATGTACAGGTGACCTAGTCAGTCGGATACTTTGTGACTCGGGCTATATAACTTTGTAAAGGATGGTTAGTGTTCTTTTTTAATAAAACACAAATTATTTATAATCGTGATCTTAGCTGCTTTGACCTGTATTTAATTTAATATTTAATAAATTTTTTCAGCTCAAGGTCTTTTTTGATTTTTTTATTTTTATTACTGTATTTTTCAATATTCCGTTTTCCTTCGGAATTCAAGTTTTTTATTGAATAACACACAAACAAATTTTCCTGAAGAAGTCTTCCGAAGGAAGATGAAATATCGAAAAATACAATAATAAAATTGAAAAAAACCCAACAATTTATTACATACAAATTATTTATTATTTTAATATTCTTTTATTATAATAATATTGGTATGGTTCAAATATGAATGGAAGAAAATATTGCTCAAATGGCCGCCGTAATCTCTGCGGCACACCTCCCTCCGATAATTCAAATTTTTGATGACTCTGAGGCATAATTGAAATTATTTTCCGTTAATGTGCCTAATTATGTCATCTTTTAGATCTTGAATTGTTGCTGTCTTATCAACATTCATTTTTTCTTTCAAATTATTTCAAAGAAAGAAGCTCAACAGTGTCAAATCACATAATCTTGGCAGCCAATTGTCATCGCCACCACGTCAGAGAACACGGCCATTGAATTTGTCACGAAGAGCAAAAGTTTTAGTATTTTCTATTTTCGTATATACATAAGTATTTTCTTATAATAAATACCCTTATGACGTAGGCACACAGCCAACTTATAAAAAGAACATTCTGCAAATACTTTTGTTATGTAGTACATGCCTCACTTTTACTTAACATTAACTGGCATCGCGGCTGCCAGATTTAATGATTTACCACTATTTTGACGATTTTAAAAGCAACATATATCTCGTTTATACGCACGGTTACCATAATTGACGATTTATTGTTATTTATGAAAGTTTATTAAATTTTTATATAAAACTTGGCATATGTTTAAAACAAAATAAAATTTTAAGAAGGAAATTGATTTTAAACTTATTTCTACTACTTCAGAAGTGCAAATAAGGAATAATTTTTAATTGTAGCAATAAATTTAAAAATAACGAGACTTTAATCGAAAAATCATCACTTCTCAAAAAACAAAATGTTTTGCTCTTAATTTTTTCAAGTCAAATGCAGAAATAAGGGCTGTCCTGCAAATCACTTTTAGTCAAAGTGATTTCAAATCACGCAAATGGTGTTCTGCACATAGAAAATATTGAAATCACGTGATTTTAAACCGGTCAGCCAAATGGCTGGCTTTTTGATATCACTTGCTTATTATCTCTGTGTTTTTCATTAAAATTTAATAAACCTATTATCTCGTAGTGTGGACGGTGTTGGACTAAAATTTGCTTGTCTGAGCAGTGTCGAAGGTATACACACTGGGCACTGATCAGTTTTAACTAATTTAATTCCAACATTTTATATGCTGCAATAGAGTTTGTTTTAGTCTTTCGTGTTGTTATCGTTAACATTTCGCGAACACTACTCCCTCTTTCCTCCTTATCATACTCTATTTTCCTAGTTCCAATACAATGCGCTGCATATGTAGGGGTCATCCCCTGAGTACTAGTCCCAGATAAAAAAAAAAGAAGAGAGCTATTGTTTCCTTAGCAGTGTAGCAAGTGACACCATTCTGTGGAAACCACATATCGTCCACATCTATATCTTCGAATTTGGACCATAAAAAATTCGTTATCATCTTAAGATAGCACACATCATTCACAATAACTGCCTGACCAGGGTCATTTTGGAAAAAGTACAGACCTATAATGCCGCCACCCCATAAACAGGCACACTTTGTCTGTACATTGGTTTTCCGACTATCACTTTTGGATTATCATTCGCCCAAATACAGCAATTCTGCTTATTGGCGAATCCACTGAAGTGAAAATGTGCCTCATCACTGAAAACTAAATTCTTCAAATATTTACCGCGTTGCCCGATTGCATATATTTCCATGATTCAAATTGATTTGGTCTGAAATTTAAAAATAATAAACGAAATGGAGAAAAAAGTTCGACGTTGAAGTGTGGTTTACATTAAACATCGGCCCTTAAAATTTAACCTCCCGATTAGTCCCTCTCTCAATCTTGTGCATTTCAGATTGCATACTTTTGCAATAGCAAATAAAATATATTTGGTAGTATTTTGTTAGTGTAGAGTAAAGTATTTTTCAAATGTCATGATAGCAAGGCCATTTGCACTATATTGTGAATATGGCTGTTGCGTTTTTCCCAGTTGTGCTTCTGTTGCGAGTATCTAAATTAAAATAAAATATGAGTTTGCTGCTTATAAAAATACAAAAACTCCCAATTAGCAGCAGATTCTTTCAAACTAAATTATTTCACTTCATATAAATTTTATTTGTTTTTAATTATTTTTTAAATAATCTAATCTCTTTATGATGGTTTTATGCATGAGAGATAAAGGCAAAGAGAGAAAGACTTTGGGCATGACCAGAGTGGCCACATTTAAAAATGTTTTACGGCTAAATTGGTTTTAAAATAATGCAAAAAACTGCTAAAAACAATTCTAAAATATTAAAAAATAATGCTAAAATTTTAAGTGTTTATAAAGGGCCATATGCAAAAAAAAAAAATGAGTTTTAAGGCATACGTTAGTTACCAAACATAAGCTATGTACACACGGTTGTCAGCTCTTACAATATTGTAAGATCTGGCAACATGCTGACAATATAGTGACAGTGAAAAATTGGCCCCCAGAAGTAAATTGTGCGTTGAGACGATCGTAAGAAAATCTTACAATTTCATTGTCTATTGACATTGACCATTGACTATGGTCTGACAACTAATACATCTGACAAGAAAAATTGTCAGTTCACACGATTGTCAGATTGTTAGATGAAAAAAAATTGCCAGACATGTTGTACGGCATTGCTAAAAAAACTAAGAGAATTTGACAGAAATTACTAGTTGTCAATTGTATGGTTAATTAAAAAAAAAAATTAATTACAAAAGTAAAAACAATTTGCGAAATTAAAATAACGAAGAAAACAAAATTGAATCAAACTAGTCATCATGGACCAGCGCATAAGAATTGCAATGATTCTGAATGCATATTTATTAAAATGCGGCGACGAAGAGGAAGAAATTACAAAAACACGCCAAAAAGTTTGGGTACTTTGCCGCCAACAAGAAAGATTTTATATTCAGTTGCTCATGAAGCTGCGAAATGATGAGCCGGAGTTGCATCGCAATTTTTTGCGAATAGACTCCGAGCAATTTGATATCCTGCTTAGCTTAGTCTGTCCACTTATTCAAAAGCAAAACACCAACATGCGCCAGAGCATTTCAGCAGGTGAGCATCTTGTGTTGATGCTCAGATATCTAGATACTGGCGGAAACTTCCGATCGCTACAATATCTATTTCGTATTCCAGCATCAACGATATCAGCCATTATTCCGGAAGTCCCAGATGTCATTTACAAAGAGCTGGTAGATGCATATCTCAAAGTAAGTTTGTGTTCTTCATTCACACATCATAATATAATAAGCTTATAATTTTATATATATAAAATTATATATGAGACTAACAATTTTTTCATACAGATTCCACCGTTTTGCGATAGGATTTCTACTTCGGCCTTGATTTTTTCCCGGCGTCAGAGCCTGTTGGACTCAAAATTACACTCAACTGTACATATGTATTTCTTCAAAGTTTTGTGTAATTATAATATTATGCATCGAAGTCTCACAAGCTTTTGATAAAGTGTGGCACGATCGCTTAATGCATAAAATAAAGTTTAACTTACCTACAAACGTACATACCCTTTTAAAAAGCGATTTATATTGTCGCCAATTTATAATAAAAAAAGGCGATTTCATAAGCCCCGCCCAGCCTATTGAAGCTGGAGTTCCCCAAGGCAGCATATTAGGGCCTATCTTATATTTGATCTACGCATCTGACATGCCGACAAGCACCAACATTCGCACTTCAACATTTGCAGATGATACAGCATTCCTTAGCATACATAGTAACCACCAGCAAGCATCAATAAACTTACAGGAACATATCGACAAACTAGAGAAATGGCTCAAGCTTTGGAAAATCAAGGTTAATGAACAAAAGTGTGCCCATGTTACATTCTCACTGCGTCTAGGAACATGCTCACCCATCACTATTAACAATAAAGCAATACCTCAACACAGTGAAGTCAAATACCTCGGTATTCATCTTGACCGTTGAATTCATGGAAGACGCACATCGAGGCAAAAGCAACGCAAATGAAATTGAAAGCAGTGCAAATTGACTGGCTAATAGGCAGAAATTCGACCTTGAAGCTTGATTGTAAACTTTTGCTGTACAACTCGATTCTAAAGCCAATATGGTGCTATAGGATTCAATTATGGGGCACAGCCTCGGCATCTAACATTGAAAAAATTCAAAGAAGTCAAAATAGAATTCTCCGTAGAATTACAGATGCTCCATGGTACGTTAAAAACTCACGAATCCACGCAGATCTGAACGTACCTTTTGTGAAATTTGAATTTGTGAAGTACGCGACAAGATATATTAACAAACTTGAATTCCATTCAAATCCTCTTGCAGTTAATATTCTTAACTTTGGTGGTCATATCCGTCTGAGAAGGAGGGATAGTTTGGCTACCATTAGAGCTCTAAACAGATGACTGAACTCTGAAATAATATTCACATAAAAATAAATTTTTGTCCAGCACTGGCAGGACTTATATCACAATTTTTTTTAGTATTAAGAATTGAATACTTATTGTCATTACATTTTTTATGTAGATTTAATAAATAAAATAATAAAGTTAAAAAAAAATATATATATTATTATTCATTTTTAATTGTGTTTCTCTTTTTACTTTTTCCACTGTTATGAATTTTACATACACTTATGTATATCAATAACCTCAGTTTGACAGTGTTGTCAATCAAACTTTTTTCTGACAATGACGGTGCATTAATTTTATGCATCTGACTATAAAAATTGAGCTTACAATATCAGCTAATTATCTGGCAATGCCGACGAAGAGTGTTGTTATGATTGTCAGATGCCTGACAACAATGGACTGACAATGGTTTTTCTGACAACGTGGTAAGTCACACGATTCTAATACATTTTCAGACAATTTTACTGGCAATATTGCAAGATCTGACCACCGTGGGTACGAAGCTATATTAACACCCACGTTAGTCACGAAAAGCGTGACTAACGTATGCGTTACACTACCATACATTTGTTAAAAAAGTTTATGCAAAAACAGTTCGTTAACTATTAAATGTAGTAAGGAATTTAATTGTTTTATTCTGGCAATGACGTTTATATTCAGTTGTAATTTTTTGAGTCGTGATGCATAAAAATGAATATTTAATATGTAGTAAATTAACGAAATTCAGACATATTAACAGCATTACTTATACTAAAAAAAATTTTTTTATTCGAATAACTTATTCGTTTGATTGGAACATATTTTCTATTTATATTTCCCTTTCAAAATTAATGTTTACGGTTGATATAAATTGTAACAGCCGTATTCATAAAAAATTCAAGTTTTAGGAATAAAAAGTATATTAGTTGTTATAGACATATTGTCAAATAAACTGATAAACCTAAACCTATTATAGTTATGCATTTTATAGTTACTTTATTTTAGTCTCTTGTATGGCAATACTTTTCATTTTCGCTTGTTAGTGATGCTTACATCCACTATTCGATGAACCCGGAAGGGAAGAAAATATGATTGCTGATATTAAGTTTATGCATAAAATAATGATTTTTAATATCCTTACAAAAGTGGATAAAAAATTCATGAACAAACCTATTTTTGTAATGACAAATGAAAAACTTTACAGAGCATGTATACATTTTATACTCATCACTATTAAATTTGTTTAAGTTTTATTAATATAACATGGGCTGAAAAGTCCAGGGCCTAACGAAGAAAACACAGTTTCCTTGATTCAAAATTAGCCTTATTCATCAACGTAATCTCCACCAAGAGTAACGTAATCATTCCGGCGCCACTCTCACATTTCAATACCGCTCTAACATTTCAATACCACAATTTATCTTTTTCAATACCACAATTTATCTGGCGAATAAGGTGACTGTGAAAATGATTTACATCAGTACCTGCCTTGACGGCCTAACCTGATGGTGGACCAATTCCACGGAGTGAATTTTTCACGATTCACCACCGCCCCCGTGTGGCTTGCTAGGCTCACACAGGTAGCAATTCTTGTCATATGATTGCGGTCATATGAACAACTTCTTGTTGAGGAGTTCGGGCTTTCTAATCCCTCATGTATGCAATTTCCTAGCAATCAATGAAGGACAAGGCTTAATGAGTTGGTAGGCCGAAGCCCATTAAGAGCATCAGCCCTTAAACCAACTCTCCCGTCAATCATTACCACTGGTTCCTTACAGTACACGTATCTGTTGTATAGGCAACAGATCCTCGGGAGATTCTTAGCCTTCGAAAAAAACCATCACCAAACAATTATCAGGGATACTAACACTCCCTTCCTGCGCTTTAGGTTTCAACCACAGTCAGAACGTTTCAGCCAAGGTAGGCACCTCAACAATGATCAGGCCGGGTCGAACTGCAAGCAGAACTTCCCGCGGGCCATGCTGATCCCCGTTCTGCCAATTTATACCCTTGGTAAGGGTTTCGGAAGCCAACACAACATAAGTCATGTGGCTTCCTAGAGTTTTGTTTGCCGCACCAAACGAGGGACCCCTTCCCCTCTTTTCCCCGAAAAACAGAGCGCCTAAGTTAGGAATACGCCAAGGCAAACCCTGTTCCCCGGGGGCGAATAAGGTGACTGCAATAAAACTAGCGCCATCTATGTGTTAGACTTGGGATTTTTCAGCCCACGTAGTAAAACAAAAACAATATTGTGTGAACGAACGCCACTGCTATACAACGGGTTATAGTTCAAGTTTTTTTTCTTTCTTAAGTTTTTTCCTAAGAAGGATCCTTTACAATACAAATATGCTGTGATCAATAACTTTTGATTGAAGAAGACAAGAAAAATAATAATCAAATCTTTAGCTGGGGGACAACTAGCCGTTTCACAGTTGCCACACTATTCACCAGCACCCACTGAGTAAATGAGTTTTGTTTACTTTGTAATAGAGCAAACATATGTTTTAGAAAAAGTAGCATATGTATGTATATTTGTAAGCACAAGCAGAAGTTAATAAATTTTACTTAAAAAAAAAAAAAATAAATGCAACATGAATATTACTCCGCTTGCCATCTCCCCCCGGGGAACAGATTTGGCCTTGGCGTATTCCTAACTAGGACACTCTGTTTTTCGGTTATAGAGGAGAAAGGGTCCCTCGTTTGTTGTAGCAAATAAAACTCTAGGAAGCCGCATGACTTATGTTGTGTTGGCTTCCTAAACCCTTACCAAGGGTTTAAATTGGCAGAACGGGGATCAGCATGGCCCCCGGGTGGTTCTGCTTGCAGTTCAACCTGAGCTGATCATGGTTGAGGTGCCTATTTTAGCTGAAGCATTCTGGCTGTGGTTGAAACCTAAAACGCAGGAAGGGGGTGTTAGTATCCTTGATGATTGCTAGGCGTACCTTTTTTCAGAGACTAACAAACTCCCAAGGGTCTGTTGCCTTTACTGTGAGGAACCAGTGGTGGTGATTCACGGGAGAGTTGGTTTAGGAGCTGATGCTACTATTGGGCTTTGGCCTACCAACTCATTAAGCCTTGTCTTCCATTGATTGCTGGAAAATTTCATACAGGAGAGATTAAAAAACCCGAACTCCTCAACAAGAAGTTCCTCATATGGCATAAATTGCGACCTGTGTGAGCCTAGCACGCCACACGGGGGCGCTGCTGAATCGTGAATACTTCACTCCCTGCAACTGGTCCATCATCAGATAAGGCCGCAATACAGGTGCTGATGTAAATCTTTTTCAAAACTGTGCTTGCCATCTAAAGATGATTCTAATACTGTATGCATTAGGTAGCAAGTGCGTTACAAAACTGATCCCTTGTCGTCGCAGACTGTTGCGTAAGTAAATTCCACTATCCATTAATACGAATAATTAACAATTAAGAATCATTAAGCGGTTTATGCTTTCAATGGACGCGTTCTATTTTCTGCTTTGTGAACTGCGGTTTGCATACAGCATTACTCGCAAAACTGCAACTGGCAGTAACTCCATCACTTCTAAAAGTTTTCAGCAGACGGTTGAAAATTGCTAAGTAACGGGTGTAACCGCCACTGTACTTTTATATGAAAAAATGCAGCTCTGACCGTTCACGAATGGTCTTATATACATACAAAATACACTGATATAATTTTATGTACTTAAATTTTCCTTATTTTACTGTTTTTCCCCCTTGAAAGTTAAAAGAAGAAACTAATTTAAAATAGCGTGAACTAGTTGCGCACATAACCTGTAAAATTTTATATTAAATATTTGATGGTTTTAACCAAAAAGTAAGTCAATTTGTAAAATCAATTTATTATTAAAATCTAAAATTATCTTCTAAGATTTAAGGAATTAAAACGTATTGTTGCGTCACCAAAGCTGACAATAAAGAAATAATTGTATTTCAATAAACCTAACGTGTGTTATTAATCCTCGGAAGCCAGCACGAATTACTTCCGTTAATAATGGGCTTTAAATTTTTGGACAATTTAGCTAAAATTGCTTAAAGAAATATCTTGTTTATACTAATTATATGCTTTTAATTTCAGATATGCATTTAAAGTTTTTAAATCTTGTGCACTTTTTTTTTTGCCATTCATTTATTTATTGAATCTTCACAAAGTGAACTAACAATAAGTATTCAAATCTTAAACTAAATACATAAAATTAATTAAGTCCAGCCAATGCTAGACAAAAATTTTTTATTTTGCACGGTCAGTATCGGTAAAATCACCTATTTAACGTTCTGATGGTGGCAAGGGTATCCCTCCTTCTCAACCGAGAGTGGCCTTCAAAATTAAGTATATTGCACGCAATATACTTTGGATGAAGTTCCAATTTACTGATATACCTTGTTGCGTACTTTGAAAATTCGTCTTTTACAAGAGGAACACACAGATCCTTATGAATTCGTGAGTTTTTTACGTACCATGGAGCTGCAGTAATCGTTCGAAGAATTTTGTTTTGTCGCCTTTGAATTTTTTCAATGTTTGACGCTGAGTCGGTGCCCCATAATTGAATTCCATAGCACCATATAGGCTTTAAAATTGCGTTGTATAATAAAAGTTTGCAATCCAGCTTCAATGTTGAATTTCTGCCCATAAGCCAATTCAGTTGCGCTGCTTTTAACTTTAACTGAGTAACTTTCGCATCTATGTGAGACTTCCACGTTAACCTACGGTCCAGGTGAATACCAAGGTACTTGACTTCATTTTGCTGCGGAATAGGTAAATTGTTAATTAGGATAGCTGAACATGTTTGTTTACGCGATGTGAATGTAACGTGAGTACATTTTTGTTCATTAACTTTAATTTTCCAAAGTTTTAACCATTTCTCTAATATTGAAATATACTCCTGCAAATTTCGTGAAGCTACTTGATGGTTTTCATGAACGCTCAAAAACGCTGTGTCATCTGTAAAAGTTGAAGTGTGAATACCAGATCTGGTTGGCATGTCAGAAGCGCAAATTAAATATAAAGTGGGTCCCAGAATGCTACCTTGGGGTACTCCTGCCTCGATTGGCTGAGTTGGGCTTACAAAGTCGCCTTCTATGATAACAAACTTCCGCCCATATAAGTAGCTTTCCAGAAGCTAATGAGTGTTTGGAGGCAAGTTCAACTTTATTTTGTAAATTAATCCCTCGTGCCACACTTTATCAAAAGCTTGAGAAATATCAATGAATAGAGCTGAGCAATACTTCTTCTCCTCAAAGGTCTGTCTTATGACATTGACTTGACTGCGCGTTTGTTCTATGGTACTGTATTTAGCCCGAAAGCCAAATTGATGATCAGGGATGCATCCCACATTATTCAATATTGGACTCAACTTTGCCATTAACAATTTTTCGAACAGTTTTGAAATTGTTGGCAGTAGACTTATTGGTCTGTATGATTCTACTTTAGTGGGATCCTTCCCTGGTTTGGGTATCATAGTAATCATAGACACCTTCCACCTTGTGAACTTTAACAACAAAAAACTTATTTCCGATCGCTGTAGAGTGAACGGGTGGAATTTAAACGGATGATACTAGATTATACACTCGATATCGTAAGCTGTAAACCAAAATTAAAATAGTACCTGTTCGATAACAACTTCAGTAATCCCAATTAAAAGTATACGAACAGATTTACTCGAACAAATATGCGGAAATTCAGACCCAGATTTTAATTTTCGTTCGTATTCTTGCTGGGCTTAAAGATTTGAATGTGTAATCAAGAAAAATTTGCCAAAAGTTTTAGAATAATGATTACTATTTTGAATATTCTTAAATTAAATAATGCTGAAAAAGGCTAAATATACAACTAAAAAATTATCAAAATAATGCTAACCGCTAAATTCAAAAAATTAATGCTAAATTCATTAGCAAAAATGCCAAAATGGCCACGCTGGACATGACAGCCTTCTAATTAAACACACCAACTTGTTTGCCAATTTTTCCAGCTCAATAACTTAAATAGCATCTTCTATGGCCTTTTGGCACGAGTATACATATATAGACATACGAGTATACATATATATACATATATGTATGCATAATATAATACATATGTATGTATGTATGTATGGTTTTTATCTCTTTCTTTGTGACATTGTGTTTGCTGACGAGTACTTGTGGATTATGTTGTTCATCTAATTGATTTTTGTGTTTATCTAAGCTGTGTTTGCTTGTTTATAGTTTGGAAATCTCTTTAACAAAATAATTATCATTTTATTATATGTTTAATAGATGCACACACACACACACATACACAGATATTCATATGAAAACGGGCACATGTTTGTGCATGTTTAAAGGAGTCCTTTGGTTTAATGTAAATGCTTGTTTTTCATCTTCGATAATACACTAATTGAATTTTATAATGATACATATGTTTACAATGTATTTTTTTTAATGGCAAAGAAAATACAGGAAAAAGAAGCTGAAGCCATCAGGATTTTTAAGATTCTGCCATTTTTAATTAGCTTAAGTAAACAACTCTTTAGAGATGTTTAAGCTACATAAACACTCCATTAAAGTAATTATAATATTTAATTTCTTTATTTGCCGCCTATAAGAAGTTTGTATTTACAAAATGAAATAAACAATGTTAAAAGAATATTTTCAAACGGCTTTAAATTTACAAAAAAAATCAGATCACTTATAAGATATTGATATTTAAAATGTTCTTTTTAACATATGCAGAGCATTGCACTAGAAAAATAGGTTTTGAGGAGGGGGTAAAGAGGGAGCAGTGTTTGTGAACATGTGACCTGAACTCTCTAAGGTTATAACAAACGGAAAACACGTCTGCAGGCAACTTATTCCACAGACGAAGCGTGCTGCTGAAAAACGAATTCTCTCTGTAATGCGTTGTACGATTCCCCGGGCAATCGACCACAAATGGATGAGCTCTGAACGATGAACGAGGGTTGCGTAGAAATGTGCGTGTTTCGGGAACAAGATCCCTAATCGCGTTAGAGCAAAATCTATTGTAGTAACGATAGAACAGATTAACGCACCCCACACTGCGTCGATGCTCCTGTGAGTCAATAGTGTTGGATACCATACTGTCGCTTATAAGTTGTTTCGCTCTATCCTGTATACGGTCGAGTAACCCCAAAATAGACTTTGAAGCGCCAGCCCAAACACGAGAGTTGTAATCCATTCGCAGCCGGATATTGGTGGTATAAATAGTACGGAGATCGGGTGGAATGAAGTACATTTTACACCGTTTCAAAAACCCAAGGCACTTGAATTCTTCTTTAGAGACATGATAAATGTTTTCATTCCAGCGAACATCGCACTGTATCTTCATCCAAAGGACATCAAGAGCATCCGATTCCTCAATATTTATTCCATTCATGAGTACAGATGAAGGAGCATCTTTGGTCATGTGTTATGTGTTCATAAACAGCACTGGGTCTTACGAGCGTTGAAGGCAACCCTTTTTTTACGACCCCATTCAGAGATTAGTAAAAGATCACTATTCAGTTAGTCATTCATATTTTGCCTCTTGGTAACGATCTCAGATAGGCTGGGCCTATAATTGAATGAATATAAATGGCAAATGCTGCTGTCATTAGCGTTTATTATCATTAACGGCAAAAAAAAGCCTTCTTTGTATAAAAAACTATCTTTACCAAAAAAAATTATAAACAAGTAATTTTCTATATTTCCTAGCTATATATATATATCAACATTTCATAGGAACTACCCTAAGCATCAGTGGGCTTGGAATCCAATGAAAGTAATTCTCAAACATTCAACTTTATATCCCAATATTCTAAATAAATTGGGATATAAAGTTGAATGTTTGTGAATACTTTTCAAAGGTTTCCAAGTTTACTGATGTTTAGGGCAGCTCCTATGAAATGTGGCAGCTAGCAAACATGGAAAACAAGCTGTTTATAATTTTTTTGATTGGCATCAATATTAGAAGTTAATAAAGTGAATAAACTCAGTTCTATAAACTTTCTTTAAAATGTTTCTATTTTTATATTTTGCTGCACAGTTTATTTTTAATTTACAAAATTTTTTATATTAAAGCATATTTTAAATTAAATTAAATAAAAAGGTCTTAATCAATTACACAGAACCATGTTGCTGGAGATTACAGTAATGAGATTCTGCTGTTCGCTGGCAGCTGAATTGTCGCAAAACAATATAAGAAATGTTTTTCATGACAGCCAACCAGATTTTAAGTAAAAGATCAACATTGGTTTAAGTAAAATAAAATGCAAATGCCTTTGCAAATGTAAAATTCATGTTTCTTGTAATTGGACTTCGTAAGCTTTTGTATGTAAGAGACGAAATCTTTTATTACGTAAATTATTAAAAAAATATATAAAGTAGCATACATATTGTTACAATAAACAAAATACGGTTGACGGAGATATGTACATACCCTGCAGGAAATGTCAATCTTAAAACTGTAGTGACACAGTCAGTTCTTGAGATGTCCCTTTGTTATTCAATCTTAAGTACTTTTTTACTACATCTAGTGCTTCGTTTAAAAACTCTACTCCGGTTCAGTACCATATTAAAAACCAGAAAATTATTATATACATATGTGCACACGGTTGTCAGATGTTACAATATTGTAAGATCTAACAACATGCTGACAATGTAGCGACAATGAAAAATTGTCCCGCAGAAGTAAATTGTGTATTCAGACGATCCTAAGAAAATCTTACAATTTCATTTTCAGACTATGGTCTGACAAATAATTCATCTGACAAAAAAAATTGTCAGTTCACACGGTTGTCAGATTATTAGATGAAAAAAATTGCCAGACATGTTGTTAGGCATTGCCACTTATGTATATCAACAACCATCTGTTTGGCAGTGTTGCACATCAAACTTTTTTCTGACAATGATGCCATTGTCAGGTGCATTAATTTTATACATCTGACAATTAAAACTGAGCTTACAATACCAGCCAATTGTCGGGTAATGCCGACGAAGAGTATTCCTACGATTGTCAGATGCCTGACAACATTGTCGTCTTACAATTGATTGACAATGGTTTTTCTGACAACGTTGTTAATTAAAAATTGGCAGTTTCAGACAATATTGTAAGATCTGACAACCGTGTGTACGTAACTTTTCAGTGTAGTATATAAATACATATGTGTGTACGTATGTGCATGTAATTGTGTTTTTTGATTTTGTTTGCAAATACACGCAAAGAAAAGACAGTTTGAAATATGTTTACAACAATATTAGTATTTATATCATAACATTGAGTATTATTATTATTTTGTTTTTATCTTAGGGCATAACTCCTACATATGCAGCACATTGTACTGGAACGAGCAAAATAGGTTATGAGGAGGAGGAAAGAGTAGGTAGTGTTTGTAGAACTATAACAACATGAAAGACCAATATAACCTCTTTGACAGCATTTAAAGTGTTAGAATTATTATTATTAAAAACAGCCTCGATTATCGATTTAATTATAGTTTACTTCCCCATTATTATGTTTTCGCTTGCATTTCTGTAAATCTGCTGTTACCGTCAATCAGTATCGGTGTATGGTTGCTTGCAATGTTAGTATTGTGCGTAATTTTTTTTTTTTAGTTAAAATAGAGGATACTAAATATTTATTTTCATCATGTCTATGATACGCCTACTCACATGTAATAAATACAAGTTTACAGAATAAACACGGGCCATGACGTATCATGGCTGAGTCGTTAAGGCAGCAGTTCATGATACGTCAAGGCCCGAGTTGAAATCCGAATGGGTGCTGATAAGTAGTGTAGCGATTACGAAACTGCTAGTTGTCCCCCAGTTAAAGATTTCATTATTATTTTTCTTGCCTTCTTCAATCAAAAATTATTGATCACAACAAATTTGTATTGTAAAAAAATCCTCCTTAAGACAAACATAAGAAAGGAAAAACTTGAACTAAAAACCTGTTGTACAAATGTACAAAAATCTAATTTAAAAAAGTATTTTAATGATGTATCTATAACATAAAATACTTGCGAGTACTAATTATATAAATTCATTCATTTCTATTATTTCCAGTGCATTAGCATCGTCAGGAAAATTCGATTTCCAGACAATGTTAAAATACTATATAAAATAGCGAAAATAAAATTAATAAATCTTTTTTACAAAAAAACAACAAAACAAAGATCTTTAGCTGGAAAGATTAGAAGAAATTAAAATAAACAAATATTGAATTTTCTATAAATTTATTTACTTTTAAGTTACTTCCTTCTTCCCTTAAAAATTACCTGGATTGTCTTGATGGTACTCCACAATCCGACTATTCTCTATAGAAAGCGACAAAAGGTCTGCAAAGACCCGTAATATGTAAACCGGTTGCGTACTTCAACTGGCAATTGGGCAAGAACCGATTATGAAAAATGGATGGTGTATGTTAATCATTTAAAAAATTTTTTTAATGCAAATGTTACAGTGGATAATGAAGCTGAATTTCCGCCATATGCTGTACGACCGCCTGTGCCTTTGAGACTTAGTTTTCAAGATGTCAAAAATGTTATAAATAAAGTAAACTCTAAAAAGCTCCAGATTTTGATAAAATTACTGGTAAAATGCTTTTACAGTTACCTAGAAGAATTCTTCTTTTTATTTTTAACGCTATTTTGCGCCTAGAATACTATCCTGCAGAGTGGAAAGTGTCTATGGTTACTATGATACCCAAGCCAGGGAAGGATCCCACTAAAGTAGAGTCACATAGACCAATAAGTCTACTGCCAACAATTTCAAAACTATTCGAAAAATTGTTAATGGAGAAGTTGACTCCAACATTGAATGATGTAGGATGTATCCCTAATCATCAATTCAGGCTAAGCACAGCACAATAGAACAAACGCATAGACTAGTTAATATTATAAGAAAGGCTTTTGAGGACAAAAAGCATTGCTCAGCTCTATTCATTGATGTTTCTCAAGCTTTTGATAAAGTGTGGCATGAGGGATTAATTTACAAAATAAAGTTGAACTTGCCTACAAACACTCATAAGCTTATATGGGCGGAAGTTTGTTGTCATAGAAGGCGACTTTGTAAGCCCAACTCAGCCAATCGAGGCAGGAGTTCCCCAAGGTAGCATTCTGGGACCCACTTTATATTTAATTTGCGCTTCTGACATGCCAACCAGATCTGGTATTCACACTTCAACTTTTACAGATGACAGCATTCTGCAGCGTACATGAAAACCATCAAGTAGCCTCGCGAAATTTGCAGGAGTACGTTTCTTTCATTATTAGAGATGTGGTTAAAACTTTGGAAAAGTAAAGTTAATGAACACAAGTGTACTCACGTTACATTCACTCTGTGTAAGCAAACATGTGCGCCTATCCAAATAAACAACTCATCTATTCCGCAGCACAGTGAAGTCAAGTACCTTGGTATACACCTCGACTGTAGGCTAACGTGGAATTCTCACACTGAACTAAAGCAAAAGTCACTCAGTTGAAACTAAAAGCTGCGCAATTAAATTGGCTTATGGGCAGAAATTCTACATTGAAGCTGGATTGTAAACTTTTATTATACAACGCAATTCTAAAGCCTATATGGTGCTATGGAATTCAATTATTGGGCACCACACCCACTTCTAACATTGAAAAAATTCAAAGGCGACAAAATCAAGTTCTTCGGATGATTACTGCAGCTCCATGGTACAAAAAAACTCACGAATCCATAAGGATCTCTGTGTTCCTCTTGTAAAAGACGAATTTTCAAAATACGCAACAAGGTATATCAGTAAATTGGAACTTCATCCAAATCGTCTTGCACGCAATATACTTAATTTCGAAGGCCACTCTCGGTTGAGAAGGAGGGACACCCTTGCCACCATCAGAACGTTAAATAGGTTATTTTACCGATATTGACCGTGCAAAATAAAACATTTTGTCTAGCATTGGCTGGACTTAATTAATTTTATATATTTAGTATTAAAATTTGAATACTTATTGTTAGTTCACTTAGTGAAGATTCAATAAATAAATGAATGAAAAAAAAAACAAAAAAAAGGCAGAAATTCTACATTATAATTAGATTGCAAACTTTTGTTATACAACGCAATACTAAAGCATATATGGTGCTACGGAATTCAATTATGGGGCACCGCCTCAGCGTCAAACATTGAAAAAATTCAAAGGCGACAAAACAAAATTCTTCGAACAATTACTGTAGCTCCATGGTACGTAAAAAACACCCGAATTCACAAGGATCTGTGTGTTTCACTGGTATAAGATGAATTTTTAAAGTATACGACAAGGTATATCAGCAAATGGTACTTCACCCGAACCCTCTTGCACGAAATATACTCAATTTTTGCGGTCATACCCGGTTGAGAAGGAGGGATACCCTTGCCACCATCAGAACTAAAACATTTTTGTCTAGCATTGTATTTAGTATTAAGTTCACATTGTGAAGATTCAATAAATAAATAAAAACTAAAAATAAAATAAAAAGAAAAAAAAAACTTTTTGGCGAAAAAAAAATACCATAATCGTCAAATGTCCAATGCAAATCTGTTTTAAGTGGCAACATGTTTGTGCCTTCATAGCATTCTTCTATAGGAAGACATAATTGATGAAAGCTGGGAAACTTTACCCAGCTCTAAAATAAAACCCCGATGATATCATTCAAAGCGCTGACACACTTTGTTGCATTTGTTTTTTGGTCTCCTCTATCAGAATCAATCGGTGGAACCCCGTCATTTTTGTTCGTGTTAAACTGTTAACTTTTTAATTTTTAACTTTCTTTAACTTTTTTTTTCTGTTTTGTATTCATGCCACATTTTATTTATATATCCTTCATTTAAATATTAAAAAATCTACGCACAACCAAAAGTGAAATATTATATTAAAACTGTCTTCCTGTTTTATTTGCCAGTGAATGCGAGCAGTTTTATTAACAAGTTTCTACATACAACATATACTCGTATTGTATATATGTACAGGGCTGGGCAAAATACACGCCTTATGTATTTCAAATACAAGATACAAAATACTTTCCCGGAGTGTATTTCAAATACAAGATATAAAATACTCTCCAGTAGTGTATTTCAAATACAAGATAAAAAATACTTTCAAGTTGTGTATTTCAAATACAAAATACAACTACAAAATACAAATACATTTTTGTAATTCGATCTCAGAAAGCTTTAGATACACATTTATATATTTTACATATGCACTTAAACTAAGTTGTGTATTGTCACCTAAAACCCAAAAGGACGTAACTGGCAAGATATTGTAAGCCCATTAAAATTTATGGATAGTTTATAATTGATAATAACACCTCATTTAATAATAATTTTGGACTAGAAAATTTTTGACAGCTACGCTCTTTTGCGTTTTAGGCGTTATATAAAAATTTTCTATTTTTTTATTATATACATTTAATATATACACATACGTTTTACATATATACACGTATGGTATACGTATGTATATTGACATGATTATTCTAAACTTGCTAGGAAATTAAATTAACAAACCTAATATTTAGCATTTGATTGATAGTAAATAAGAGATTCATTCGGCAAAACAAGTATTTCCTTTTATAAAAACTAGATACTTCAGTGAGTCATCCGACAAACAATAATCTTTCTACAGGTTCTGAGGAGCACAAGCTGCAATCAAATTATATAAATGCATTTTTGATGTTTGGATAGTTTTCCAGAATGGCAAGCTCCTTGCTTTTATCATTTAGAAAACTGATCAACTCAAGTTCCAAATTTGATTTACAAGGTTAATCACTGTATTGTCAAAAACAATAATAAAATCGTCATCATCTTTACCTCAACTACTACTTCTTCTTCTGCATCCAGTCATGGTTTCACGTTTTTTGTAATTTTTCTCCAAGGTATCTATTGCAAGATTTTGATTTTTTGCCTCTCTTTTATTGAGATGCTTTCTGGCAATCAACTAATTTTGAAACTAGGCTGGAAATTGACACCAATATGGCTGTATTTGCTCCAGGTGTCAGCATGAGAAACTCGTTAAATCTTCTCTCCAATAATTTTGTTAAAATACAACTGAAATGCCTCAAAGTATTATATTGCAGTGGATCTAATCTGGTTCTCGCAGCCTAAAGTTTTCCATAATAAAAATTATTCCCCTCCAAAGCGTGAGAAAAAAGCTGGTGGCGAATGTGTGCAAATTCTTGCTGATATCACCTGATTAGTGCAAAATGTATTTGCTCTGGACAAAAAAAATGAAAGCTGAATTGCAGTATTGCAAAACGGTAAATATTAACATTTAAGCTTTTGTGTGAAATAACTTATTTTCAATTTATTATAATAAATAAATGTATTTTGTAAAAATGTATTTTTGAGCCAGATGTATTTGAAATACAAAATACTAAATACTTTCAGATCGTGTATTTGAAATACAGATACAAAATACGTATTTGTATACAAGTATTTCAAATACTGCCCAGCCCTGTATATGTACATATATACTGCAGTCGTTATCGAGTCATGAAATCGGCAGCAGAATAACAAAACGTTACGTATCGTAACTGATGCAATAAATTATGGCTTAAAAATATCTAAAGCAATTTTATTCATGTAAGCAAAGAATTTAAATGTTTAATATTCGTGACATAAAATAGTCGCGATAAATACGTGTAAGATACCTGTTACAACACACCAACAGCAACAGTAACATTTGAAATACTCGTATATAAATATGTATGTACTACTCGCAGATATACTTATATGTATTATGGCCTTATAAGGGTATTTATGTTAATTTTTTGGCTCTTAAATACGGAAAAGAATGACAATCAGGCAGGCTATCTGTGTCATTGTAAGGCAAAAGTACGAGTATTCTGTCGACGTGCAGAAATTAAAATGTCAGTATTTCTTTTATTTATTTTAAAATCAAGCTGAATTTTTTAAAGTATCGGTATCAGATAAAAATAATTGCTGAAATATTTAAGTGACATGAAAGAGATGAACTTGTCTGATAACAACTTTGAGATGCTGCTGTTGCTTATGAAAAATGCTTTGGAAAAATATCACGTAAACAAATTTATCAAATTTATAGGTCTCGATTTTGGAAAGGGCTGTACAATAAATATATTAAAACATTAGTGCTGGAGTTAGTAAAAACTGTACGAAATACGATGTCAATTACAGAAAATTTTATTTTTAATAGTCCACCTGCTGCGTACTCGTAAATTGTGGATTCAAACATTTTTATTTATATGTACAAAGTGACACAAAATTAATTATCCAATTTCATTTTTTAATACTTTTATACCAAAGGATAGTGTCTTTATCTTTCCTACAGATGTTTACATATTATGAGCGAAATACTATTAACAATAAAGTAATACCTCAACACAGTGAAGTCAAATACCTCGGTATTCATCTTGACCGTAGACTAACATGGAAGTCGCACATCGAGGCAAAAGTAACGCAGATGAAATTGAAAGCAGTGCAAATTAACTGGCTACTAGACAGAAATTCGACCTTGAAGCTTGATTGTAAGCTTTTGCTTTACAACTCGATTCTAAAGCCAATATGTTGGGATTCAATTATGCGGCACAGCCTCGGTATCCAACATGGAAAAAACTCAAAGAAGTCAAAATAGAATTCTCCGTAGAATTACAGACGCTCCATGGTACGTTAAAAACTCACGAATCCACGCAGATCTGAACGTACCTTTTGTGAAATCTGAATTTGTGAAGTACGCGACAAGATATATTAACAAACTTGAATTCCATCTAATTCCTCTTGCAGTTAATATTTTTGACTTTGGTGGTCATACTCGTCTGAGAAGGAGGGATACTTTGGCTACCATTAGAGCTCTAAACAGACAGGCAGGACTTTATTCATAATTTTTTTTTAGTATTAAGAATTGAATACTTATTGCCGTTACATTTCTTATGAAGATTCAATAAATAAAATAATAAAGTGAAAAAAAAATAAATTTTGCAATTTTTTACTATTTTTTTTTACTAAAACTCAAGATCTAACTCAACAAATATTTATTTAGTATTATTTTTGCTGATATATTTTTTTTAAATATGTAGTTATGTTTATGGATGGTACTTCATTATCTTGTAATGTGAAAGGTGTTGAACTAAATTTGAACTGAGCAAGGTCGAAGGTATACACACTGGGCACTGATCAGTTTTAACTAATTTAATTCCAACATTTTAAATGCTGTAATATAGTTTATTTTGGTCCTTTGTGTTGCTATTGTTATAGTTAAACTTGCAAAAGCACTACTCCCTCTTTCATCCTCCTCATAACCTATTTTCCTAATACCAGTTTTTTAACGTTGGAAATCTTTATTTTAACTTACAACTTTTTTCTGTTAATGGGAGAATATGAGATAAGTTACTGCTGCCAGTGTGGATACACAGCTGTATCCATTTCATCGCATTTTCGATTATTTTGCACAATATTTCTGATGATAACTGCTCGCATTTATGTCAGATATTCATATATTACGGGCAGTATTTGAAATACTTGTATTTGAAACACGTGTTTGAAATACAAATACGTATTTTGTATCTGTATTTACATTAAATACATGACCTGAAAGTATTTTGCATTTCAAATACATGTGGTTCAAAAATACATTTAAAAAAAAAACATTTATTTATTGTATATAGTTAGTTCAAAATGAGTTATTTCATACAAAATTATTTTGTCCAAAGCAAATTGATTTTACACTAATAAGGTGATATCAATAAGAACTTCCACATATTCGTCCCCAGCTTTTTCCCATCGCTTTGGATTATATACAGGTAAATAATTATTATTATGGAAAACTTTTGTCTGTGAGAACCAGATTAGATCAACTCGAAATGTAATAATTTGAGGTATTTCAGTTGTGTTTTAACAAAATTAGTGAAGAGCTTGGAAAGAAGATTTAGTGAGTTTCTCATGCTGACACCTGAAGCAAATAGAGCGTCATGTTATATTGCCGTCATGTTTCTACCCTAGTTTTAAATTGCGATGGTTACCAAAAAGCATCTCATTAAGAGAGGGGTAACGAATTCAAAACTTTGCAATAGATACCTTGGAGAAAAATTACAAAAAACGTGAAACCAAACTTGGATGCAGTAGAAGAAGTAGTATTTGCAGTAAATATTATGAGAGTTGTATTGTTTTTATGCATTTATATAATTTGACAGCAGCTTATGTTCCGCAGAACCTGTAGGATTTATTGACTCTCCAACAAGAGGTTGTTTGTCAGATGACTCATTAAAAAAATCTTGTTTTTATCAAAGAAAATACTTGTTT
Organism: Thecocarcelia acutangulata; assembly: GCA_914767995.1. Taxonomy (NCBI): domain Eukaryota; kingdom Metazoa; phylum Arthropoda; class Insecta; order Diptera; family Tachinidae; genus Thecocarcelia; species Thecocarcelia acutangulata. Next base: position 86,185,561 of record OU612097.1, on the reverse strand, counting down.
TACGGAATGAATCTTTTATTTACTATTTATCAAATCCTAAATATTAACTTTCTTCCTTTAATGTTCCAGCTTGCGAGCTTAGAACAATCATATGAATATACATAACATAACATTCGTGTACACCTATATGTAAAATGTATATAGTATTAAATGTATGCATTAAAAAAATAAAACATATTTTATATAATATTACACAACTTTATTTCTAGTATTTGCATATATAGATAATCATATATGCCGTTGTAAGTATGAACATAAATATATATTGTCGCCTAAAACGCATAGGAGCGTAACTTTATTATTAATTTATATTTCCGTCTCTTTTGGTAACTCAATTTTCGACATTATTAGTTTTCGATATTGTCACAGAATTCGAATCCGTTCGGAAGTCGCTTTTGTTTATTCGGAAAACGAAAAAAAATTTTTTCTGTTAAAAATTATTTCAAAAAACTTTTCATTGTTTCATTTTCTAAAGAACTAAAAGAAGGATTCAAATCCATTTCCGAACGATATTGAATTCTACGAAAAGTCTGATTGCAAGCTCTTAATCAATGCTGCCGAATACCAGGAAAAGTAAGCGTTTTCAAAAAGGTGATATTTGTATTTTTGAACAAATATTTTGTGCTTTTTGAGTCTGGAAAGCAACAAACAAAAGTATTTAATATTGTAATTGTAATAATCCATTTCTTGTCATTTCACTCGTAAATGTTAAAATATCTCGATTCTTATGTACAGCATTTTAGATTTATTTGTTTTATTTTTTAGTTTCTTTTGTAAGAAGTCACAATTTTAATATTATTTTCACACAGAATTTCAACCAAACCTCAAAACAAGAATAAATATAATCTAATACGGTAGAAAATGTCACAATCCTTATACTTGTCAGATGGTGATTGTTAAGGAAAATTGAGAGAACGAAACTACCTATTATTTATATCATGCAAAAAAGTATTTGTATTTTGTAGTTGTATTTTGTATTTGAAATACGCAGCTGGGAAGTATTTTGTATTTGAAATACATTAGGTGAGTATTTTGCCCAGCCCTGCTTACGAATTGCGTTTGTCTGCACTGATAGAAAAACGTTCTTAGATATTAGGTGTACAATTTTGTTTCCGCCGTTTTGCAATAGATGATTGTAGCGGTAAGTGGCAGTTGAAATAAAAACATCACAGATGTCATGCCATATGCTTAGATAATTGTAAACATACCGCCATTGAAATATTTTGTATCTACATCATAAAGGTATTCTCGATTAAACATGTCAGTTTACGAGCCAAATTTTCGGCATTTGCGGGAGTTTTTAATTTTCTGCTTTATTAAGAAGAAATCTTCGGCTGAGGCTCATCGAATGCTCTTATATACTCGGTAAGGCCAGTATTAGTGAAAGAACCGGCCCAGAAAAGTTTAAACGCTTCAAGACCTGCGGTTTTGATGTCGAAGATTAACATTGCGGTGGAGGAAAGACGGTTTTCGAAGATGCAGAACTGAGGGCATTACTTGATCAAGACTCGTGTCAAGCGCATCAAGACTCACTCATTGTAAGTGACGCAACAAGCCATTTCAGAATGCCTGAAGGCCATGGGAATGATTCAGAAGCAAGAAAATCAGGTGTCGTATGAGTTAAAGTTGAGAGATGGTGAACAACGTTTGTTTACTTATTAACAGCTGCTTACAAGGCAAACACGGAATGTATTTCTGCATCGTATTGTGACTAGAGATGAAAAGTGGGTTCATTATGATAATCCCAAGCGTAGAAAATTATGGCCTTACTCCCACATCGACGGCGACAACAGAATATTCACGGCTATTGTCAATATTTAGTGGGACCAGTTCGATGTAGTATACTATGATTTGCTAAAACCAACTAAAGCAATAATAAGCGATCGTTATCGAACGCAATTAATACGTTTGAGCTGAGTACTGACAAACCAACGGCCGCTATACAACGAGAAACATGAAGTCTTCTTGTTTTTGTCAAACGCTAAGGAGTTTGATGACCCTTATGTCACTAAACAATTGTTTACATCTCTTGCTCTTCCTGTTCCGAAATATGACTCAACTATATGGCATCCAACATATAAAATTTACATTGATAAAATTGAAGCAGTATATAATCTAAGTAACATACTTTTATTTATATTTCAAGTAAAATTATGCTTTATGCAGACAAACATCTGAACGCAACAAGACCAAATTGAACATAAGTGGGCTCGCTTGCAGCCTGTTAAAGCTAACCTATACAAACATATGTATATATATAAAATTTGTTTTGTGAATATGTTTAGTATGGCGGGCTTTAGCGCTTTTTGGATAAGGTCACGAATTATGATTCAAAATCGTACTCTACGTTGGTAAGATTAAGGATGGCTCTGCTGGCGGTGTATAGCACTCCATTGTTTGTCTGTTTGTATGTTGCAGCTGTCTAGCTCGCATATGCCAAAGATGGTTGAAGTAAAACGCAATCTACAAAAGCTGTCGTATTTTGAGTGGCTCACATTTATTCTAAAGGAATAATAATCACCTGTTCTTGAAGACTACCAAATTGGTAGTCACTCCAGTTCTTTTAATCTATGAGAAAATTTGCTGCCCGGCTTGGTCGCTCTTAAGTTAGCGCCATCTGAAAAATCCTGAGCAATAGAAAAAATTACTAATGAAACTATTCAATCTCTAGTTCTAATTTCAAAATCCAATCATTATTTGCATTTTTTATTACTGTAATTAGCTGAGGCACTCGCAAATAAATTATTTGGTTTTTTATTTAGGTTAATCAGAATTTATGTATGCATGAAGTTGTGTTTATTTTTGATTCTGCTTTTAGGATTTAGCTGCACACATTTTATGCATTTTAATTACAATTTAATCATGGCTTAAGTAAACAGACACACAGAAAAAGTAAAAACGTTTTAAATAATAAAACCAGCATTCAGTTACACAAACATTTTCCACATTCATTTAATGCATTTTCGGAGAAAAATTATTTTATATATCAACAGCAAACAGTGAATGGCGCTTCTTCTACTTTCATAGTAAACAAAATATTTTGAGCAATAAATTTATTACTGTATTTGTATTTCTAAGGCTTTGAAATGAAACTCTATAAAAAAAAAAAAATAGAGAAAAAACAAAAAATAAAAATAAATAAAAAGTAAAAAAAAATATTGCAGGGAGCTTGTTTGTTGGCTGCATCTGATATTAAGTCAACTGAACGAACGGTTTTGAGTTTTCTCTGCTAAAATGTTGTTAAATATTTGAAAATGTTTTCACAATTTGAATTTATTTTTTATTAGTTTTATGGTGTAGAAGCAAAATTCAATTAAATTAATTTCATTCGACTGGTTAAACAGACTAAAAATTGTTTCTTTTGGTTTAATTATTTTAATGATTTTGTTTTTGCAAGAAATTTTAAATTATTCCAGCCATGGCAATAGTTTTGCTGCAAAAATGAACTTTTCTGCCACAAGGTGTTTTTATGAGACTTGTTCAACTTTTTGAGTTTCTTTAGTTTTGGATTTTTTTTGCTGCTAAGGGGTAAAATGTTCTTGCTGATAAGTTTTTTCTTTTTTTTTTTTTAAATGCCAGCATTTACGCCAAAGTGATTTTAATCAAACGAACTGAATATAAAATAACTTTATGCGAGTAAAATGCGAATGCTTTCTGTAGACATCATTTACATATAAAGTTGTTCCTTGTTCTTTTTTTTTTTTTTTTTTTGTCTTTTTCTTAATGTGGCCAGATTTTAGAGGGGAAAGTTTGACGATTTTCTTATTTAACTTAAGCATCATACCATCCGGAGTTCTTTTAATTTTGCTTTCGAAAACGCAGCTGTTCGTTCGCAGAATTACAACAACATTCAAAATTTTGTTATTGTGTTCAATGTTATTGTGCGAACGAACAGCTTTTTTTTATCTTGGACCATTAAAGAGGGGATGACACCTACGTATACAGCGTATTGAATCGGATCTAGGAAAATAGGTTATGAGGAGAGGGAAAGAGGGAGTAGTGTTTGTGAACATTTGACTTGAACTTTCCAACATTATAACAGACAGGAAACACGTATGCAGGCAACTTATTCCACAGGCGAAGCGTACGGCTGAAAAACGAATTCTCTCTGTAATGCGTAGTACGATTCCTTGGGCGATCGACCACAAATGGATGAGCTCTGGACGATAACCGCGTGTTACATAAAAATGTAAGGGTTTGGGGAGCAGTCGTTACATTGCAGTAACGATAGAACAGAGTAACGTACAATACACTGCGTCGATGCTCCAGTGAGTCAATGGAGTTGGAAACCCTACTGTCACAGATGAGGTTATTCGCTCTCTTCTGCACACGATCGAGTGTGCAGGAGAATAGTGCCAAATAGACTTTAATAGAATAGTGCAAAATAGACTTTGAGGCACCGGCCCAAACATGAAAGTTGTATTCCATTTTCGGTCGGATATAGGTGGTATAAATAGTAAGGAGGTCGGCTGGAGTGAATTACATCTTACACCGTTTCAAAACCCCGAGACATTTGAATGCGTCTTTAGAGACATTTAGCAATATATTAAAATTTTTAGAAATAAAAGAAACCCTGATTCCAGTCTTTCAGTTTTAAATCACGACATACTGAAAGCCAGTATGTGTTAATAATTTGCAAAAGAATGGAAATAAAATTTGAGCAAGATCGACTGCTGCAGGTCATGATGCAAATAACTGAGCCAAAAAGTTTTTTCTACTGCGCATGACGTCACACGAGACCACAATTATTTGTTTACATCAAACAAATGCTTGTGATTTGTGCTGAAATACTGGAATAATCAAATAATTAATATTATTTTCGAGACAATTTAATAAAGTTTACTTCTAAATGAACTTTGTTTTTTGACCAAATTTTTCTTTAAATTTATTTGATATCGCTGACGGGCTAATATGGTCACAGTTTATGTAAATAATTTAATTTTAATTTATTTATTTAACAGTAAATTTTACAATTTTTTACACTTAACGAAATAAATATTGCACAGAAATGGCTTTGCCTTATATCTTAAATATTAACAATTTCCAATGAATAAGTTTAGTAATACAGTTAAATAATTTATAATTTTGAAGGAAAACTATTAACAAAAACCTTCAATTTAAAAGAGAGAAAAAATAATAATAAATGATTTACACAGGATGTTATAAATACTACACTATGTCAATAATTACATATTTGGAAAGATGAGTGTTAGTGAAGTGCACAAATAAGCGGATTTTCTGAAATTCCACATTTTGTTACAAAACGGGAATTAAGGATTTCAATATTGTCTGAAACGGTTTTGACGTTACTGATAACATGTAATCTTATGGTGGAAAAATGCCATGGTAGTTTTAGGGCCTTTTTCAAGATTTTGTTTTGTGCTATTTGAAGGCGTTTAATGTGGGTTTTAGCACAGTTGCCCCATACCGGGCAACCATAAAGTTATATAGCCTGAAATATTGTTTTTATTATCAACATTTTATTGCAGTTATTTAGGGTGGAGTTTCTGCTTATAAGTGGATAGAGTATTTTTTTATATTTGTTAATTTTATCAATAATATGTCATATATGTGGGTTAAAAGTTAATTTAGTATCTAGACAAATCCCTAGATATTTTATTTTGTTGGACCAAATAATGCTGTAGCTAGAAAGAGTGAGATTGCTCCTAGGTAGATAACAAGGTTTTCTTTTCCTTGTGAAAAAGATGGCTTGTGTCTTATTAGGATTGACTTTTATCCTCCATTTAAAATAATATTCCTCCAAACGGTCTAGTGCGCATTGAATTTCAGTCAAAATATTCTGACTGAGTTCATGGCTATAGTAGATTGCCAAATCATCTGCATAAGCAGCAAATTTACATGGAATAATTAAGGGTATGTCAGCACAGTAAATATTATATAAACTTGGTCCAAGAACAGAGCCTTGTGGAATACCTGCTGCGATGCTGTACAAATCAGAAAAAGTATTACCAATAGAGACGCAGAAGTGTCTATTGTGCAAAAAGTTTTTTATTAGCTTTACAAGAAACAAAGGTATGTCATTTTGTATATTAAACCACAGTGCCAGACTGAGTCAAATGCTTTTTCAACGTCAAGCAGAACAAGCGCGGTTGATTGTTTTGCTGCTAAACTATTTTTGATATCATTACAAATTCTTTTCACCTGATAGATAGTGGAGTGAGATTTTCTAAAACCAAATTGTTCATTGGGTAATATCTGTTTTAAATTTAAGACCATTAAAACCTTTTCGCTTACAATTTTTTCCAAAATTTTTCCAAGACTGCTTAGCAAGCTTATCGGCCTGTAGTTCTTGGGGCTGTTTAGTATTTTTCCAGGTTTAGGAACTGGTATAACTTTGTCAGTTTTCCAAATATTTGAAAAGTATTGCAAATTCAAACAGGAATTGTATATGCTTATTAAAAAACTAACACCAATTTTAGTTAGATTTTTTAGCATCCGATTATTTATTTCATCTAAATTTATGTAAATAAAAACTAATTATTTCATATCTTTACTTAACGTTAAGTCGATGTAGGTTGTCGACTTCTTTAGGAGTATACTTTTATTAAAAAAAAAGAAACATATACATCTTCATGATAAGCAAAACAGCATTAAAAATTCTTTAGCAGCATATTTTCTCAACCCTACTTAAGCAACAAAGTCCAACGCAACAAAATTCAAGTATTTTTATTTCGCTGTCATAATTAAACACTTTGGCATCACTTTTCTTCCACTAGAGTTCTGCCTGTTTCCAAAAAAAAAATTTGCAAATATTTTATAAAAGTTTTCGAGAAAAACTAAATGTTTTAAATATTTTAATTTGCCACAGAATGTTGGCAAAATCATGAAATATTTCAACTATATATTTCACTTTATTCCATTTTGATTTTCCTGGTTGTTTTTCGTCTTCATTTTCAACTTTTTTCTTTCATTTGAATGAGTTAATGCAGGTTTACTTAAGTAATTTTCATAAGAAAACTTTTTCTGAATTTTTGCTTCTTTTTTTTGTTTTGTTTGCATTTTCTTACAACATTGGCACTTCATCATCGTGTTCGTATACACTCAGTTACCGCTAAAATTAAGGAAAACGTCTCGCTGTAGAGGGAGAGAAATAATTGATATGATAAACGTTAGTTTGAAAAGGTTAAAACTTTTAAGTATATATTTACTTTCTGCGCGAAAAGTTTTTCAAAAAATTAACCACAAAATGTTTAAAATATAAAAAAAAGAAAAAAATGAAACAGCGAACAAAGAAAGAATTAAGTTTGAGTAAAATATTGCTGAGTAAATAGTTTCGCATTTTTGTCTAAAGATTTCAAGCGAAGGCATAAAAATGCTGATTTTTTCACAACAGAAATATGAAAATAGAGAATTAAAAACGTTTTAGCTTTTCTTGTTCTGTATTTGTTTGCTATGTGCGCAGAGTTTACTGTTTAAACCTGTATGCTGCACATAGCAATAAAATCCTTTCCAAGCGGCTGTAAACAATTGTGTAAATAGTTCCTTTATCTTAGTGAGAAAAGTCTTGTGTTTTCCCAAAGAATTATATCAAATAATATATTTCAATGTAAAATAACCATTTCTCTTAAGTAAAATGTTTTTAAAAATACTTTTTTTACTATTCAGAGCAATTCAAAGGGTTTGTTACTAGGCACTTTTTCTCAACATGAATTTATTGTTACTTTAAAATGTCCTTTCAACTGCTTATACGACCAATAAATATGCATATTTATTTTCTTGTCGTTTTACCTGAGAAACACTGAAAGCTGAAATTAAGCTGGCGTGTGATATTTTAATATTACAATGGTTGACAATTGTTTTTGGTTCCTTTTATGATTCTTTATTTATTTATTCATTTGTTATCATCTTTGAATAGGAACACAGTGATCTTTAAATAACCAATATTAATATTTCTAAGATATACAAATTAAGGTGTTTGAATGGTTATTATTCGACTAGTTTTCACTGGAAAAATTAAAAGTACAACTTAAGTGATATTCGAAGGGGTGGCACTTCGTAGTGTCCATGCTTAGGCTACGTTAAAAGTGCGTCAAATTTAACCCAAAAAACATGTTATTTTTGAATTTGTGAGATGTCATATGAAGTGACATAATGCCTATGGACACTATGCCGCTTTCAAAAATGTCACAGTGTCCATGGACATTATGCCGTTTTCGGTATGGACATTATGCCACTTGCAAAAGTGTTATAGTGTCCACACTAGAAATTAGAAAAAAACATTTTCGATCATAAATATTGCTTTTCCAATATAAACAATTGTTATTTTTGAATTGAGGAACATTTTATTTGAAACATAACAACTTGCTTGTATAATAATTAGGAAAAAATTTTAAAAATATACATTTCAGACCGCAAAAATTAAAATAAATTTTTTATATAATTACTGAAGTATAGTTGAAATATCTCGTGCAATTTGCCTGCAATATGGACAAAGCAAGGGTGATTTGTTTGCTTTCGATTTCATGTCCAAAATTTGGAAGCAGCTGGAGCAGGTTTCAAAGTGTTTACATTTTTTTTTTTTTTTTTTTTTCATTCATTTGTTTATTGAATCTTCACAAAGTGAACTAACAATAAGTATTCAAATCTTAAAACTAAATGCATAAAATTCATTAAGTCCAGCCAATGCTAGACAAAATGTTTTATTTTGCACGGTCAATATCGGTAAAATAACCTATTTAACGTTCTGATGGTGGCAAGGGTATCCCTCCTTCTCAACCGAGAGTGGACTTCAAAATTAAGTATATTGCGTGCAAGACGATTTGGATGAAGTTCCAATTTATTGATATACCTTGTCCCGTATTTTGAAAATTCGTCTTTTACAAGAGGAACACAGAGATCCTTATGAATTCGTGAGTTTTTTACGTACCATGGTGCTGCGGTAATTGTTCGAAGAATTTTGTTTTGTCACCTTTGAATTTTTCAACGTTTGAAGCGGAGGCGGTGCCCCATAGTTGAATTCCATAGCACCATATAGGCTTTAGAATAGCGTTGTACAATAAAAGTTTGCAATCCAGCTTCAATGTCGAATTTCTGCCCATAAGCCAATTCAGTTGAGCTGCTTTTAACTTTAACTGAGTAACTTTCGCATCTATGTGAGACTTCCACGTTAACCTACGGTCCAGGTGAATACTTAGGTACTTGACTTCATTTTGCTGCGGAATAGGTGAATTGTTGATTTGAATGGCTGAACATGTTTGTTTACGCAGCGTGAATGTAACGTGAGTACACTTTTGTTCAATAACTTTAATTTTCCAAAGTTTTAACCACATCTCTAATATTGAAATATACTCCTGCAAATTTCGCGAAGCTACTTGATGGTTTTCATGTACGCTGCAGAATGCTGTATCGTCTGCAAAAGTTGAAGTGTGGATTCCGGGTGTCGTTGGCATGTCAGAGGCGTAAATCAAATATAAAGTAGGCCCCAGTATGCTGCTTTGGGGAACTCCTGCCTCGATTGGCTGAGTTGGGCTTATAAAGTCGCCTTCTCTGATAACAAACTTCCGCCCACATAAGTAGCTTCCAGAAGCTTGTGTGTATTTGCAGGCAAGTTCAACTTTATTTTGTGTATCAAGCCCTCGTGCCACACTTTATCAAAAGCTTGAGAAATGTCAATGAATAGAGCTGAGCAATACTTCTTCTCCTCAAAGGTCTGTCTTATGACATTGACTAGTCTGTGCGTTTGTTCTATGGTGCTGTGTTTAGCCCGAAAGCCAAATTGATGATCAGGGATGCACCCCACAGTGTTCAACATTGGACTCAACTTTGCCATTAACAATTTTTCGAACAGTTTTGAAATTGTTGGCAGTAGACTTATAGGCCTGTATGATTCTACCTTAGTGGGATCCTTCCCTGGTTTGGGTATCATAGTAATCATGGACACCTTCCACTCTGCTGGATAATACTCGAGACGTAAAATAGCGTTAAAAATAAAAAGAAGAATTCTACGAGCTACACGAGGTAGCTGCTCAAGCATTTTACCAGTAATTTGATCAATACCTGGAGCTTTCCTGGGGTTTGTGTTACGAATAACATTTTCAACATCTTGAAAACTAAGTCTCAATGGCATAGGCGGTCTAACAGCGTATGACGGTAGCTCAACTGAATTATTCGCTGTATCATTTGTGGTAAAAGTGTTTACATGACAACAAAAGCATGTTTCTCGGCTCTGTAAGGCAAATGATACATTTTAACACTTCTATAACCTCAGTACACGTATTAGTGTCTTTAACAATATCGGTTTCTTGATCGTCTTCCTGCTCCACTTCTTCCGGAATGTCGGCAAATGCAAGTATTCTATTTTCTTTCTTAATAACAATATTGCAAAAAACGTGCAGTGTTATTTGTTCTCTATTTATTTGTCTATTTCCTTACTGGTTTGTACCTTTCGTTTTTTTAGTAAAATGGTTAATATACCAGCTGCTAATTGACCAAGAGAAACCGATTGGCTAAAATCTTCATTTCGGATAACATCAAGGAACTTAAAGAACTGCCCGTGTTTTTCTAATTTTCTTGACAGTTATGAGTTGAATCCTTCTAGAGCACTCGTGGTTCTAACCGGTTCTGAATATACAGAAAATGCCCCGAAGAATACATCATAACGTTATGATTATTCAAAGCCAAGAAAAAATTATTTGAAAGCAAGTAACTAAATAATAGTAATGATAAATATATTAAGAAATATGAAATTTCCAATACAAAAGAAATTCTGTTGGATTATTCTTAAGTAAGAAGTAATAAACACGAAATTTAAAAGCAGAGTTAAGAAAAATCGGCCACTAATTACTAAGTTTGCATTATTTATGGACATTATCTTCCACTGAAAAGTGACATAATGTCCACGGACATTATGTCGTTAAGTTGTTGGACATTATGTCGCACGGTTAGGTGATATAATGTCCATGGACATTGTGTCACTTTTAAGTGACACAATGTCCATGGGGCTTATGTCCATGGACACTATGACATGCTACCATTTGAAGGTCACGAATATAGCTGCCAGATTTGTCAATAAATCGTCATTTTGACGGTTTCCATGTTCATATTTAGCAAAATGGCGATTTGACGATTTTCCTAGATATGACGATTTTGGAATTTTTTGCAGGTAAGACACAAAACAAAACCTAATAACTTATTTTTTGTGTAACAAACCTGTTCCATTTTTAATGCGTTTTATAGATTGATCTTTGAATTTAACTAAAATGGAGGAATGGGACAATAAAACAAGAATTTGGATAGTGCAAAGCTTTCACGCTTTAGAGTCAGTTGTTTCCGTTCAAAATGATTATAAGCGCACATTTGGCGGCACTCGTCTTAGCAGATGGAGTATAATGAGGCCCGTAAAGAATTTTAGCGAGTGTGACACAATCGCAAGAATGCCTTATAATCGCTCTGTTAGGACGCAGGAAACTATCGCTGCTGTAGCTGCTGACATACAATCCAAATCATGAGTTTCGACTAAGTGCTTATCTGCACAAAAGAGTGTCAGAGGACAGTCACTGCCGACAATTTTGCACCAAGATATAAACTTATTTGCATATAAGATTCAATTAACAAACAAACTGAACCCTAGAGACCTCCCGATACTCTTGGAATTTTGTGAGAAGATCATTCAAATGGTGTCAGAGGATGAAAACGTCTTGAACTGCATTTTGATTTAAGCGACAATGTTAACAAGCAAAATTGTCGAATATGGAGTAACCTACAGATACTCAATCAGATGCCATTACATCCACTTCGCATAACAGAGTGGTGTGCAGTTTCTTAAAGGTTTATTGTCGGGCCTTATTTTTTCGAATAAAACGGTATTACTGTTACGGAGACCGTAACTTACAGATGTTGAAAGAGTTTTTTATTCCAGAATTGCAACGAAAGAAAATCCTTTTCAACACTGTTTAGTTTTAACAAGATTGGCCAACTTGTCACATAGCCACGCCTGTTATGACAGAATTGAAACGAAAATTTCCCAACAAACTGATTTCAAGAAACTCCACATTCCGTTGGCCTCCAGGTCTCCTGACCTGGAGGTAAGGGGACCTCCTCCATTTTTTTTTTTTTTTTTTGGGGTTATTGCAAACAATAAGTTTTTAAAGAAGCCCAACAAATTTGGATGATTGAAAATAAGCCACTCGAACTGTAATTGCTTCAACACTCTAGGCAGTAATGAATAACGAATAGGAATAATATTAAACTAATAACAAAGAAAGCGTGGAGGCCATTTCAATTCAATTATTTTCAAAACTTAATGAATTATAGGGTGTTTTTTTAAGCTAGATAGAACTTTAAATTGTAAAAAGTAACACAAAAAATTAAATTTTGATGAAACATTTTTTTTATTTGTTTCAGTATACTCTGACAAATCATCATGAATAGACTTACGCTTGAACAACGCTACGAAATTATCCAAATTTACTTTGAAAATCAGTCCCGTTGTTTTATCGCAAAATTGTGTTCAGCGATGAGGCGCATTTTTGGCTTAACGGGTTTGTTAATAAGCAAAATTGCCGCATATGGAGTGAGACCAATCCACAAGAGACCCTACAGACTCCATTACATCCAGAAAAATGCACTGTTTGGTGCGGTTTTCATGCTGGTGGCATCATCGGACCTTATTTCTTCAAAAATGAGGCCGGAGCTCGCGTTACGGTCAATGGAGATCGTTACCGCACCATGATCAATGATTTTTTGTTTGAAAATATGGATGACATTGATCCGGAGGAGATGTGGTTTCAACAGGATGGCGCTACGTGCCATACGGCGAACGCAACCATCGACTTACTGAAATCAAAATTTGGCGATAAGTTGATTTCGAGAAATGGACCTGTCAATTGGCCTCCAAGGTCGTGCGATTTGACACCTCTCGATTATTTCCTGTGGGGCTACGTGAAGTCACTGGTTTATGCTGATAAACCAGCAACAATTGACGCCTTGGAGGCCAGCATTGTTCGTGTTGTTCGTGACATACGGCCAGCAGTGCTCGAAAAAGTGGCCCAAAATTGAACGTCCAGAATGCGCTTCGTCAAGAACAGCCGCGGTGCCCATATGCCCGAAATCATTTTCAAATGTTAATGTCACGTATTGATCTTTCGAATAAAAAAAAATTTTGATTACAATTTAATTTTTTGTGTTATTTTTTACAATTTCAAGTTCTATCGGGCTTAAAAAAACACCCTATACTTTAATAAAAACCTATTATTTTTCAAATGAATTTCTAAAAACTAAATTACATATACTTCACAAAAAACTATTTGATTTTTATATCAATATTTTAGTTTTAATTATAATATAAGACCAAACAAGATTAGATATTTGATTTTTTTAATGTAGGAAAATTGATCAGCCACCCTGTATATAAGTAAACAAAACTCGGCAAGAGTGTAAACAAAGAGGCATTTTGTTGTCCAAAAAAAAAAAAAAAAAAAAAAACTAGCTTATGACAAGAATAATTTGCAATCAAAATAAGTCGTTTTTTGTCTTCCTTCACTCTATACACAGGTTTTTTTCACTGTGTTCTGTATTTTTTATATATGTTTAGTCGAGTTTTGTCTTTCATCCAATGAACAGGTGTTTTTCACCTGTATTTTCTTTATATTTTCATTATTAATTTCAACGCGTTTAACTACCTTGCAGCCTCGGAGGTGTTGGACTAAATTTTGCTAGCCTGAGCAGTGTCGAAGATATATACTGGTTACTGAGCACTGTTAACTGATTTCATTCCCAACCCTCTTTGTTGTTCCTGATAGGTGCAGGTCAAAGGTCCACAAATACTACTGCCTTTTACCTCCTCTTTATAATCAATTTTCCTAGTTCCAGTACAAGGCAAATCATATGCAGGGTACATCCAAGCATATAAAAAATAAAAAAATATGCACAAAGTGATATCAAGAGCTATATAACAATGCAAGAAGCTTAATAATATAAATTGTGTAAATTTAAAATTTCGAAGATATTTGATTTTGAAAACAAAAACTTCAAACAATATTTTCAATGAAAACAGCAATTCTCCTTCAGAAAAGTCCACATTTTATAAATAAATATAAGAAAGAAGATCTTGTTCCGAGTATCAAGAATTAAGTTTTTTTGGATTTTGAAGCAGTTTTTATAAGCATAAAAACACATTTTGGCAGTTTTTGCAAAAATAAAAATAGAAAATCAAATATATGAATTTAAATGCGAGCGTTTCCAATACATTTAAAATTATTCCAAAATACGGAGAGAATTTGCCGATGAATAGATCCTTCTCTTTAGAAAATTAAACACTCGAAGACATTCATTATTGTATAGACTAATTAAAATTAAATCCTTCAAACTTGTTTGATGTTGCAATCCAATTTATTTGAATTATTCATCTTATCTAATATATTTCTTTTTTATATCCTTCAAAAAAATGTAAAGAGTATATAAGTTTGTGATTCCGTTTGTAATTTCTACAATATTCATTTGCGACCCTATAAAGTGTATATATTCTGAATCAGAATTAATGGACAAGTCGATTAAGCGATGTCCATCTGTCCGCCGTTGAAATACCGTTTCTGAGAAAACCATTAGACTTAGAAACATTTTTCTTTCACCATTCTTTTACCCCATCGATTCATGGGTTTGCTATTGAAATTCAGTAATATCGGCTCACATATAGCTTAGATATATCTAAAATTCCGAAAAAAGCAATTTTTTTGCAATTTTGTATGGAAATTTTTGAAAAAAAATTGTTTGTTTTGCTTCAAACTTCACACACTCATTAAGCATGGTGACTAAAACGCAAAAAAAAATTCAGATATTGGTTCATATATACCCGAGATATGGCCCAAATCGGGTTTTCATAAAAATATCGCGTAAGCGAATTTAAACAACTAAACAGTTCTGGTAATAAAATCAGTTTATATAAATATGGAAAATTAAATTTTCCGATATCGGTCCATATATACCCGAGAACCGATTTTCCATTAACATTTTTTTTTTTTTTTCATATATAACCGAGCATATTTAGCTCAAATTTATAAATATACTATACATATACGTGACTCTCGTGAAGGGTATTTTAGACTCGGCCCAGCCGAATATACTACACTCTTACTTGTTCTTAATATAATTGCCAAGTCGCCTCAATGATATCATATGACGCTGAGGCTTTCAATTGTAATATGTAATTTTGTAAATAAATCGATTATTAAATCAAAAATATATATATATTTATTCCAAAATGTTTTTAAAAATTTTATTTATCAAAGTGTATTTTTGTTTTAATACCACTCATCTAAACTCCTTAATAAATTTATTTAATATTTTTTTTTTTTTTTTTAATATGCAAATTTCAGACTACAAGCTTGCACGAAAATTATGTTATATGTTTAAATAAAAATTTTAAATATACTAAAAATTTTTTTGTTTTACAAGTCAGATTTTTTTACGATATTTCAAAACTAAAATGACGATATATTTAAAAATAATCTGGATATCGACGATTTCTTCCATATTCTTTTCTGATAGCCCTGGTCACGAATTGTATGAAATCCTCTAAAAAAAATATTGAGTATAATTTATAAAAATTTTCTTGTCATATCACTCATACGTGCCCCATATACAACACATAAATATATATTTTTTACGCTTGCACACTTGGGCGAAAATTTGTTTATATTTTAGTCATAAGTTTAAATGATTTAAACTGAACTATGAACTAAAATAGAACTATGGTCTTTGGGCTATAAAGAAGGTGAGACTCTTAGTTTACTCTTGACAGCTAACAAGCTTGCTCTTCTTCCCACTCTATTTTTATTTTTCTTAATGACATTCTATGTTTAACTTGTAACCGTATTCATTTTTTGCAGATAATTCCAGCTTTTGGCATACCTACTCATTCGGCTAGAGGCTCAACAAATTTAATAATAGTACCATGGGGTAAAATATGAATATGTTATCTGAGTGCAGATGTTTGAACAGGTTTGATTCCCCTGTGTGCGCATATCCAGTGTTGCATATTTATACACAAACGCACAACCGCAGATACGGCTTCACCTATATTCATGGGTGGCTTACTCGTAGCTATTAAGGAATCTGAATCTTTTCAAGTTCTGCGAACGAAAATTTTCTGTGATGTTTGCTGGACTGAGTATTTTTTCCATGTTTCAAGAGAATCGTACAAGCGCCTCGGTTTTCTAAAACGATGCAAAGCATACTTCACTCTATCCGATCTCCTTACTAATTATGCATAGGAAATCTAAAATGAAATACAAAGCTCATGTTTGGGTCTATTAGAAGGCTACTCGACCAGGTGTAGTAGAGGGCGAAGAAACTCATTGGTGACAGCAGGGTATCCAACTCTATCGACTCACTGGATAATTCTAGCTGTATAGGGTGCGTTACACTATTTAACGCTACTATAATGAATTTTGTTCTGACGAGATTAAAAATCTCGCTACCGAACCTCTTCCACATAAAACGCGTTAATAGTCTAGGGTCAGCAACTCATGGTAGCTTAGCTAGTAAATGCATTACAGTGAGAAGTGATTGTGAAAACTCTTATAGTTTAGTCTTTAAATATTTTTAGGCTTTTAGCAACAAACTACTGCAACTAAAACTAATACTTGCATGCATACACAGAAAAAAATTGTTTCATATTCAATAACGAAATTCGTTCAATCAATTAATAAATTGTTTGAATGCGGAGCTGTAAAGAAATTCGTGGATTCAAACAAAAGTTTTGTAAAAATAATTATTGATCGAAAAAAACTAAATACAAAACAAAAAAAAAACAAAATACGATATCCAAGGTTATTTTTTATATTTATGTATATGCCTACAAATTTTGTTGATTTTATTTTTACTATAATTTTTTCTGTGTATATATTCTTTGTAAATGATGATGTGATTTTCAATTCGATAGCATGATAAAAGTGTATAATAAAACAAATTAGTTTTTATTAAAATATTTAGACACAATTTTTTTAGTGCCATGAAATTAATCAATATTTGCGCTTTTAGGAATGGTGAATCGTAGCTAGACTTAATTCGCTATAAATATTAAATATATGGTTTACAAATGGCCATTTGAATAATCAGCATCAGCTACTTAATAAAATACTTGCCGCGAATACCAACTACATTCACACAAACATAAGTCTGTGTGTTTACACTGTATACACGTTAATATTACAGCCATTAAGAAGATTTGAGCTCAATAAAGGGATTATGCAGCAGCGTTTAAGTTATATAGTTAATTAGTGTGGTTTGAACAATATGCACTCATATTTATTGGAATTCAAATATAAATTCATCAATATATTATGAAGAAACTGAGCCTAGAAGTAGATTTATATACGTGTATGTGTGTTTAGTTCATTTGCTCATTTGTTTAAATTATTATCAGGTATTACACTGGCCTGCAGTTAAATGTTGCAAATATGTGGCTTTGAATGCAAAACATCTTCTTCTTCATTGGATTCTTCTCAGTTGGCATTAGTTTTACAAAAGAAAAAAAAACATGACAGAGTTTATATCAAATTAAACATAACAATATACAGAAATTGGCTATCAATATTGAACACTGTGGTTTTATCTGAAAGGTTCTAGAAAGCTACTTGTTTTACTGAGTTCTCCCATAATTTTATATCACTTTAGTTACAATTTTCCTCTTTCTGTGCATATCACGTTAATAATTCATGATAGTTTTATTACTAAGACCTGTAATATGTGATTATCAAAAAAACTGCTACACCACTTTTCATGAAAACTGACAAGATTCTAAATGAAATTGAGAATTTATGTTTCAAATTGGGAAAGTCCTTCAAATAAACTTGACAATTTCAATGTAAAAACAAGAAAACTTAAACTGGAATCGAACATTTCTATTTATTAATTTAGAAATGTAGTGGCAGTAGTGCCTGCACTAAGTGGCCCAATTATTGCTGGCCAAAAGGATCGGGCAAGGCGATACACCAGTGACCTTTTTTCGAATAATTTGCAAGACTTGGGGGTTGTATTGTGAGTAGCCTCAATAGTCCAATTATGGTCTTCTTGTGGCTTACTTCGCTAATTACTTAGTACATTGGCTTGAATAATATGAAACAACCGGGTTTTAATGTAGATGTTTTCTTTTTAATTGCCTTCCATTTAATGAATAAAATTATTACAAACATAAGCTTACTTGAAGTTTTGAAAATAATTAGTCGTCTAGAATATAATGTAAATTAGGGAGAGTAATGTTCAATACATGTTAATTATGATAAAAAGTCACATTTAACAGAGTTATTGGAATGAGAGTTAAACTGTTTTGTTACATTCTCTCTGTACAACATAAATTACAAAGAGCAATATTTAATATTAATGATTATACAATGAGAGTGATATTTAATAGAGATGTTTATACTCAAATTCATCGATATGTAATAGTCCATTGTATATATATTCTTATGTATATATATAATGGGTGATTTTATAAGAACTATCGGAAATTAAAAAAAAAACACATAAACTTCAGAAAAATGCCTGAAATATTTATTTGGATCGATAGTTGGGTCGATATAATTTAATGTTTGAAGATTATTTCATGCAAATGTTGGCCGCGGCTGCGCCTCAAATGGTCCATCCGCTTAGTCCAATTTTGGCATACTCTTTCCAACATTTCGGCCGGTATCTCACGAATAATGTTGGCAATGTTGGCTTCCAGTGCGTCAATCGAAGCGGGCTTGTCGCTATAGACATTAGCCTTAACATTGCCCCACAAAAATAGTCTAGAGGCGTTAAATCGCACGATCTGGGCGGACAATTGACTGGTCCCAAGCGTGAAATAAACTGTTCACCGAACTCGCCTCTCAATTGGTCCATTGTTTCGCGTGCTGTGTGGCATGTGGCACCGTCTTGTTGAAACCACATGTCATGCAAGTCAAGCTCTTCCATTTTGGGCAAAAAAAAGTTTGTTATCATCGCACGGTAGCGCTCACCATTCACAGTAACGTTGTGATTCGCATCATCTTTGAAGAAATACGGCCCAATGATGCCGCCAGCCCCTAATCCGCACCAAACGGTTGTTTTTTGTGGATGCATTGGTAGCTCTTGCAATACTTCTGGCTGCTCTTCACTCCAAATACGACAGTTTTGCTTGTTCACGTATCCATTCAACCAGAAATGAGCCTCGTCGCTGAACACAATTCTTCGATAAAAAAGTGGATCTTCATCTAACTTTTCAAGAGCCCATTCACCAAAAATTTGGCGTTGTGGTAGGTCGTTTGGCTTCAATTCTTGCACCAGCTGTATCTTATAAGGCTTCACACCCAAATCCTTCCGCAAAATTTTCCACGTAGTGGAGTAACAGAGGCCCAATTGCTGCGAACGGCGCCGAATCGATAATTCACGGTCGTCACCAACACTGGCCGATACGGCTGCGATATTTTCTTCAGTTCGCACTCTACGTAAGCGTGTTGGTGGTTTAATGTCCAACAATGTAAATTTGGTGCGAAATTTTTTTACAATAGCCCGAATAGAAGCCTCAGTAGGTCGATTAAACTGACCATAAAATGGAAGAAGAGCGCGATGAACTTTCTTAACAGAGCACGCATTTTGGTAATAAAATTCAATAATTGGCATATATATATATATATATATATATATATATATATATATATATATATATATATATATATATATATATATATATATATATATATATATATATATATATATATATATATATATATATATATATATATATATATATATATATATATATATATATATATATATATATATATATATATATATATATATATATATATATATATATATATATATATATATATATATATATATATATATATATATATATATATATATATATATATATATATCTTAAAGTTTACTATTCGAATCACGAATTTACGGTTTATGATAATTTCTGGATAATCACTCATTCATTCGACAAAGGTTCAATAGTTACGACTGTAATACGCACAAAACTACAAGCACAAGTGAAGCAGTAAAGGATTTTCTAATACTTGACGACTGTGAATTTAATTTGTAAGCGCACTATTTCACTGATCATTTAACTGTTGATTTTCTTTTGCCCAGTAAACTCAACATTTTCATAATGGTGAAGTGCGCGAATCAACAATATTTGCAAGTTATAAAAATTTGGAGTCGGTGACCGCAATTTTTATAGCGTTAACTCCAATATTTGGTCATTATTCTCATCCTATTAGATAAGCAATAACAAGTTTAGTGCAAAAACTTTAGCCTGCATATTCATTGTGTAATGCTGCAATACTAGTGAAATTGGTCGAAGTCCATGCAAACGATCTAAATCTGTCGATTCCGCGCCATTGTCAAAAACCGGTCATCGCCAAGACTATCTTAAGGCGAATTTTGCGTAAAGAATTTGGCTTACACCCACAGAAGACCGAACTGGCTCGGGAATTGTAACCGATGGACCATTTTATGCGACATACATTCTCCGGTGGGTCTGTAGAGGAGATGTGCCAAGATGATAAACTACATCGCAAAATAATCTTCAATGACGAAACTCATTTTTGGCACAATGGTCAATAGTCAAAATATGCTTCATCCACAAGAAATTACTGTTTGGTGCGGCTTGCATGCCATCGTTGGACCAGTAAAAAAAACATCTGATTTTGGTCATCCCCTGAGTACTGGTCCAATATAAAAAAAATATATATATATCTTGGTCCTAATTATTTTACCTTTTTTTATAAATAAAATTAAATGAAAATGCATATGTGATTCAACATGAGATGAATATAGATAGAAAATAATTAAGTGCTCGGTGGCTGAGTGGCAGCAGATCATGATGCGTCATGCCCCGAGTTCAAGTCCCAGTGGGTGCTGATGACTAGTGTAGTGACTACGAAACAGCTAGTTGTCCCCCAGCTTAAGATTTGATTATTATTTTTCTTGTCTTCTTCAATCAAAAATTATTGATAAGAGCAAATTTCTATTATAAAATAAAAATTTTCTTAAGAAAAAAACTTAAGAAAGGAAAAAACTTGAACTATAACTCGTTGTATAAATGTACCAACCAAAAATTTTATTTAAAAAATTATAAAGTTCAACAAAAATTCAATAAATAAACTGAAACGTTGCTTAAGCTTGAGTTCAGTTTTGGTTTTTATAAAAAAAAATGTTTTAGTATTTTGGTTTTTATTCGACCTCTATTTCTTAATTAAATAGTATTTCGTTGAGTTTAAGGTCCTTTTTGCTTATTTATTTTAATATTTCTGCCAATATTTCGCTTTCCTTCGGATAGCTTCTTCAGGGCAATATTATTGCCTAAGCTATCCGAAGGAAAGCGAAATATTGGCAGAAATATTAAAATAAATAAGCAAAAAGGACCTTAAACTCAACGAAATACTACTTAATTAAAAAAATGTTTTAATTATATTCGATATTTCGTCTTTTTTTGGAAGACTTCTTCAGAAAAAATTTGTATTGTATATATAATATCTTGATCCTAATTATTTGACCTTTTTGTTTATAAATTTAGTTTTTTTTTTTTACTGAAAAAAATTTTCCTGAAGGAGTCTTCAAGGAAATTTTGAATATAATTAAAACATTTTCATATAAAAATCAAAACTAATCTCAAGCTTAAACAACATTTCAATTTAATTGTAAATATAACTTTCTTTTAATAATAGTACCAGAAGCGCACTAGAGCCCAAGTTTGACAAACATGAGTTCTAGGTATTGAACCGTTTCCTTATCGAGTTTTTTAATATAAATATATTATAAGTACTTTTTATACTAAAAAAATGGGTTTTTAAAAAATGAAAAGAAAAATTTTAAATACGGTGAATTTTTCTTGAAACAACGCGCTTTTTCTTCCAATTTGGTGCGTTTTGAAATTTCGGAGCTAACAACGCTGACGAGTAATCACTGGCAAATACCTTCCAAGCGAGCCATAGGTGTCAGCCAGTTTGAAATAGAAATTGTACACCCCTTAAAAGGAAACATATTTCATATAATAGAATGGCGGGGAGAGCCAGCTGATGAGGAGTATCACTGTAACTCAGTTTTTTAACATCCATTTAAGATGTAAAAAAATAGTGCCTAATTTCCATATGGAAAATTTTCTTTTTGTATTGATCAACAGTTTATAATTTTCTGCCAAAATAACAAATATCTATAAATTTTCTATGGCATCAACAAATTTATAGTGAACAAAACTTTACAAACCCATTTCCAAACCAAACTTTGTTATGTGAATTTTACGTTTTGTTTAACTATTAAAATTATATGCATGCATACACAAACATACTTGCATATGTATTATATGTATGTCTGTGTGTGCAAGCAAACCTATAAAATTATGTTCACAAACTCCAAATACAAAAACCAACAATAAATCCATAAAATGTCATAAGAACCATGAGCAGAATGGAACATTTCATTTTTCTAATGCAACGAAATTACAACAGAAAAGCAGCAAAAACAAAAAACATTATTATCGACAGCTAAAAACTTTCCAAAATTGACTGCCATTTTAAAAAAGTTTAGTTTGTTCGTAATACAAAGTGTAAACTCAGGTGAGCAGAATAATATTTTTTCCCACAACCGAAAACAAAATTCAACAGAACGAACAGAAAAGGGGGAACACATAAACTAACACTTAAATGGTTCATAAGTCAATTGATAAAGTTTGAACTTTAGTTGTTCTGTTTGCGATGCCTGTTCAAAATTTCATAGTTTATTTTTAGCTCACAAAAAGAGAAAAGAGAGAGAAAATCAACAGTTTAAAAAATATTAAAAATATGTATTTATGGCATTGATGACGAAAGGATAAAGTTTGTAAATGCAGGTGATGATTGCAATAATGTTTTTTAAGTGTAAAACTTTTAGGAAATTATTCTTTTTTGTTTGCATTCCAAAACACAAACAAAACGAAAATTGTAAAAATAATTATAAACGAGATTGTCATTTATTTTTTATTAAGGCATTATTTTTTATTTAATAAAAAAGCTTAAACGGTGTTCTGAAGAGTTTTTGGTTTTACCAGTAGACACAAACACAAAAACAGCAAACAAATAAAAAACTATTAAACTTAATGTTGAATATAAAGTTTTTGCTAAAGCAGTTTTTGTTTCAAAGGTATGCATGTTAATAGTTTCGATTTTTTTGCTTGAACAAGACATTTATTACAACAACAAAACGAGGTGATACACTATTCAAATTTTATCCATCACTGGCCCGCTACTTTTTCCCCCCTTTTTGGCAGCCTCCGCACCAAAAAACTTCCTACGGTTTTGAGTTAAAGAATGAATCAAGCCAAATTCTGTTACCTGTTATGAATTGAAGCATATTCCAGAACGGGTTTCTGCTTCAATAAAAACACAAACTTTTTTAATCCGAAAGAACAAGATCTGTTCTATAACGCAGGTGAGTTAAAACGTCCCGTATACTGTTTTCCAAGTAGTTTTTGATATTGTCTTTTAATATTGTCCCACAATGGAAGATTATGGCCTCGTGTCTGGTCAAATTTTCTGGCTGATTTTCATGGATTGCTTTCTTCAAGCGTATCAATTGTTTTTGATGCAGATCCTCTATGACCGTCGAACCCGATTTCAACAGTTTAAATTGGGTGATTAAATTTTAAAAGCCGATGTTGAATGTAGGCCGCACCTAAACGTCAAGTTTTTTTTCTGCATTTCTTTTCGACATTTCTCAATTTCAGACTAATTCAATTTGAATCAAGGAAAGATTCATACGGCCCTGTCACAGAATTCACTTCCGTTCGGAAATGGAATTGAATCGGTTTTTTAATTCTCAAAAAACGAAAATCTAAAACTTATTTCGGAATGAGATCTATGCTATAATACAATACTAGTCTTATTCTTGCAATTAGAAATGATTTCATTCCGAAAAATTTTTGGTTGTTCGTTTTTTGAAGACGTAAAAAAATAATTCAATTCCGTTTCCGAACGGAATTAAACTTTGTGACATGGCTGATAATCGACCAATGCATTAAAGTTATTCAGGCTTTTAATATTATATGATGGTAGCATTCGTCTGGTTCAAGTTCAAACCTGACTTTAACTAAGAAATACTTTTATTTTTTAGTATAACAATAATTGCCGCGATCAATAACTCTTGATCAAAGAAGACAGGAAAAAATAATTGAATACACTAAAAATCTGGGAGACAACAACTAGCTGCTTTGCAGTCAGCACCCACTAGGATTTAAACTCAGTACCATATAAACTTGATGTGTTTTCAATACGGCCACTTAACCAACTCAGCCAACGAGCTCTTTTATTTTATTTCTTCGTCTATATTTGTCTCATATTAATCACATATACAATGCGTTATAATCCCAGCTGGTTGTACTGCATTCTGCTGTCACTAAGCAAGCATTTATTATTTATCAATGTATATATGTCTGCATGTGTGTTTGTAGGCTCTATGCCGTGAGATATACATATATGTATGTATTAACGATAAATAGTCGAACTTATTTTAATATTTTTAATATTATATGATGGTATCATTCGTCTGGCTCCAGTTCAATTCAGGCTTATTATGAAAATAGGCGTTCAAATCAAAATGCGCATCGTGCACTTCGTGACTTTTACGCTAAATTTAATCGTCTAGATGTGCCTGCAATCGGAAAACACGTGCAAAAATTTGAGCAAACCGGGTCTGTAGGAAAAAGTATTGCTGCTGTTCGCCATAGTGTGGCTGAAGAGCCATCCACATGAACTCGTCGTTGTGCCCAACAATTGCACTTCTCACGCTCGTTGTTGATGAGCACTAAGCATAAAGACTAGTATTTATAAGCCTACAAGGTGCAATTAACTCAATGATCAGAATAGTGGCAAGAAATGGCAACAGTGGATGAACAGCTTCGCAGAAAATCATCAACTTGATGACACATCTAACATTCAGAAAATTCAAATCTAACATTGGGAAAATTCAAAGACGACAAAGTCAAGTTCTGCGAACGATTAGTACAGCTTCATGGTGCGTAAAAAATTCATGAATTCATAAAAAGATATGTGTTTTTCACATATCTGATTTTCACCCAAACCCTCTGGGACGAAACATACTTAATTTTAGCGGTCACACTCGGTTGAGAAGAAGGGATATCCATTTCAGTATCAGAGGGTTAAATAGGTGATTCCATCCATTTAATTGGCGTAAAATAAAACTTTTTGTCTAGCATTAGCTGGACTAAGTTAATTTTTTGAATTTAGTATTAAGATTTGAATACTTATTGTTAGTTTACTTTGTGAGGATTCACTGCCTTATTTCTATTATTAAGTTTTTATTGCACTGATTTCTGTACAAAATTTTTGTAATAAGAGCTTAATAAACATGAAAAATAAATTATAAATAAGACCGTCAATAAGTAAAGAAATAAAAAAAATAAAATAAAAAAATATTTTGAAGTTTTCGACTGAGAGGTTGTTTTCAGTACAATTTTCGAAAAACATGTGTCTATAGCATTCAACATATTGAAGCCAGCAGACAATATACGTCAAATATAAAATACATGCATTTAAATGCGAACGTTTATTTAGACAACAGCAGGATGACATGACTGCAGGTTGTTGTCCATGCTGGTTTTTTTGTCGGACTCGAATTAAGCTAATTTCTATTTTTGTTGACTACAAAATAAAAACAGTGGGACCAGCGTAAAAACATGTAATAAAAAAATTTTCTTGGAAATATAATATTTCATAATAAAAGAACAAAATTTAAATGAGGTTTTAAATAAATTAATAAATTTAATTGTTCTACTGTTAAATATGTGCATTTTTTAAAAGAGGTTACGGGCCAAATAAACTACACAAATAGCTTACCAAACATGCCAAAACGTTTGTACTAATATGTAGCGTCGTAAAAAGGGGTGTTTGATTGTTTGTACAAATATTTGAAGCATGTATGCATGACTTTTGTGCAAACATCTTGAGTGTTTGTGTTGTCTAACGCAAAATTTTGTAATTTTAAAGCAAATTTTACAGAATGAAGTGCTAGAAGAAGAAGCACACAAAATGCATCATGAAAATGTTTTTTTTTTTGTATTGTGTGAAAGTTTACCTTCCTTGTAGAAATTAAAAAAACAAACAAAGATTATAGAAACAGAATCTCAAAAAACAGACGCTAAAACAAGTTATAAAATGATTTGTGTATTGTAAACTTCATATGGCGAGAAAATTGCTGCCATATGAAATTGATTAATTTGTGTTTGTATTTATATCGTTTATGTGCAAACGGAAAGCGCGTGTTTGATGAAAGGTTTGTATAGTTTATGAGTAGTTTTAATTACATATCTTTGACGAACAATTTTATAATTTATATAAATTTTGCTTTCTCGAGTCGAATTATTTTTGTCCACATTTTGAAAAATTCGGTATAAATTTTCAAATCTTTAATATTGTTCTCATTATAGACCAAAAGATATGTCCTATTATATTTTAAGCTTTTCCCTACAAGAACAGTGACGGTCAAATGTCCGGTCATTTGACCAACATTGTTGACCGAAATATAAGTCACAACTTTCTATCAAGTTAGTAAGGGCAATATGAATAAAATGACCGAAAGTTTCGTGTACATGTAATGTTTCTTCTACCACATTCTCAAAAATGTTATATACGTATCACATTTTTGTGAATGTGTTGGAAAATAACATTTGCGTGTATTAGTTTCGGTCATATATTTTTTGTAATGTACAAAAACAAAAAATTAGTTTTTTTACTTTTTAAGGCCTTTTTTAGATAGAACTTTTTTCATGAACGATTGATATAAATAAAACTCGTTGTGTAAAACAATAAAATTTCGTAAAGCTAAAAACTCTATGGTAGTCACACTGAAGTATACTTTTATTCAAATGCATATATGTTGCTGCCGTGCTCAAAATATTTCAGTAGCCTACACAACTACAATTGCCGGTTGCAGCATTTGCTGTCGTGAAGTTGTGAAGTCTGCTGTGGTCTATGTGTTTAAAGCTTACATCTTGTGAAATATTTAAAATACTACTTATTTCTCTCCAGCAAATTTTTACCTCTTAATTAGATTTAAAAGTATTTGATTTCACTTACATTAATTTCAAAAGTGAAATGAATCGAAAAAGTCTAAAATGTAGAGTACATTCCTGATTCCGAAAGAACATTTTGAAGCCAGACCACCAACATCATCGAGTTCAGATAGAACAACGGTGTCGACTGCGATAACGTTTGACAACGTGCTGGCTGATCCACTGTTCAAGTGAGTCCGCAAGAACAATCAGCAAAACTTATATTTTCTATCAACAATAAATATCTACGAAGAAATTCAAATTTCAAAAAAATAAACTGAAAAAAACTTTAGACAATAATTGAAAACCCAGCAAGGGGTTTTCTTCTACCATCGTAAGCGTTCAGATTTTAGGGATCTCAATTGGTTCAATATTATGAAGTTGAAAAATGTGATACTGTGTAATTTGTATTGTAGTCAAAATCAACATTGGCCCTTTAAATTCAACCACCCTTTAGCTAAATACTAATTAGGATGCCATCAAGGCATTAGTAGTTCTCGATGTCGCTGGTGGCTTTCCTGCCAAATCCTGGGTGTTACTATAGTCCTTCTTAGTTTTTGTATTTGTTAAAAAAAAAAAAAAAATTAAAAATATTTAATTATCAGCAATATCTTGTCTAACTGTATTCAACTTCATTTTATGAACGATTGAAAAGCGAGAATGTTCAGAAATAATTTCAAAATTTCTTGAGTTCAGAACATAGTATGATTACCATAGCCTTATTATCAATTATTTAATCGTTGAAAATAACTTGGCAATTCCAAATTTTTTTTTTTATAACTCACAAGAAACTGATTTAAACATATAATTAAAAATATTAAGTATAATAGAGCAGTTACCGGTTTAACTTGCTAATCTCTTCACTCTCTTTCTTACACTTCTACTCTTATGCTCTTACTTCTTTCAACAATTTACTATTTTTATTAAACCGTAGTTTATTTATTTCGTATAAGTTATTATAATATTTCTTGGAAAAATCATATTTCTTTTATATATGTACATACAACATATAAAAATAAAAATTTAAATTAAAAACACTTTTTCCATTTCCTTTCCTGTTGCTAAAAGCAAGATAATAGAACAATGGAATCTTAAGTAGGAAAATTGTTGAAATGAAATAAACCACTTGTATTGTTGCCAAAGCCACAAAAACTGAACTTAAAACGGATATTGAAGCAAATTGCCAAAGCAAACAACAAAAACACGTACATGTGCATAAAAAAAAAATATTATAAAATTTAAAACTGAAATCGAATAAGAAAAGGAAATTAAAAAAAAATCTGTTGAAATACAAACATTCATATATATGTACATACATACCATAAAGCGTGAAGAGAATAAAGAAAACATATTTGCTTATTCTACGGATCAATGAAGTTTAGTTTGTAAAATGCAATAATATTTCTTTGTCTAGAAATAAAGTAAATTGAAGCGAACAAAGCATTTCCTTTCAGAAGCAATTGTTTTACACAAGAAGAAAAAACTCTCACAATCTTAAAGAGTTGAAGAAAAATATTCAGCTTCAGTTAAAAAAAAGGGGATAAAAAGTAAATAAGAACTAAAAGAGCAAAATATTGTTAAATAAATTTCACAAGGAAAACTTTGTTTGCATGCAACAGACCATGTAAGAATAATTGTCTACATTCATACAAATTCCTCAACAAACTCTGGTTTGTCCTTGTTGCCTTCTTTCTTCTCTGAGGATGAGTGTGTGTGTGTGTGCTTATGTGTGTATGTTAATTGCAAAGTTGCATTTATTGTGTTTTTTACTATTTCATTTCATTTTGCTCTTTTGTACTTGTTTGTCTCTTTTATTTGTGGCTGCTTTACACCATTAATTTAGTTTGCATAACATCAACAACATGCAACTTAAAGGGAACAACAATAACAAGTCACCTTTGAAGTGAATCTTCATTCACACACATTTCTGTAACATTTTAGCATAAATGAAGATGCGAAAGCAAGAATGATATTAACTTTATTTCTTTCATTATTGCAAGAGGGGAAAAACGCAGAAAAACATATTTGGAATTCAGGCACTTTATTTAGTTACCGTGAGCTTTATTTTATCAAAAAACTTTTCCTTTTTAAATCTATTATACTAAAGCAACAGTACTTTTTTGTCTCAAGATCAATTCCTCCTTTTAACTCAAAGTCATGTGTCCAGCGTTTGATTTGCCTTCACTCGCTACAAATCGCTCTAACTGGCAATTTTTCTGTATACTAAGCTGCTTTAAGTTAATTTCACGTCAATCATAGCATGAATTCAAGTCCTGTCAGAAAGTCTAAATATATGTTACAGCTTAAAAATAGTTTTACACCATCTTTAAGCGGCAGTACTAGTGCTATGCGTGATATCCCAACATCTTAATTATTATATTGTTACGTTTTTGCCTTTAAAAATGATTTGTGGAAATGAAATAATGAGACTACACAGGCGGTTCGGAAACTTGTCTATGAAAGAGAATAGTTAGTTTTTCAAAAATATTTTTATTTTTCAATATAATCTCCTGAAACTTCAATACACTTAGTCCAACACTTTTCCGGCAATTCTATCCCTTGATTAAAATAAGTTTCCTCAAGGTCTGCAAAATAGTGGTTTACAACCGTAATTGCATCTTCATTTGAGGTAAAACGCTTGCCAGCAAGGAATTTTTTTAGATTTCGGAACAGGTAAGAATTACAGCAAGCTAAATCAGGAGAATAAGGTGTGTTGTAAGCTAGGACGTTATTCTCTAATTTGCACATTTAATTGATTCAAAAGGTTGCAATAGTACTCTGAATTTATTGTTTTACCCTTTTGCAGATAGTCATCAATCAAATACCTTTGAAGTTCCAAACATCCGTTGCCATAACCTTACCAGCCGATTTAATTGTTTTTGCCGTCATTGGGGCACTTCCTCCAGCTTCAGTCTATTGTTTGGATTGTTCTTTTTTCTCGAGTATAGTGGTGGATCCATGTCTCATCAACAGTTATGAAACGACGCTTAAAATACATTTTATTTCGCTTAAAACGATCTAAACAAGCTTGAGAAATGTTCATTCTTATGTACGACCACGTTTAAATTCAGTTTAATGTTGCTTATGATGGATCACTTTCACCTAACGCATTCACCATATCATTATGAATTTCTTGTCCCGATAAACCTTTTTTATTTAAATATTTAATGACACCACGCATTTCTAATTTTTCCATTGTAAAAAAATCGCGGATATGTCTTTTGTGAACACCTGTTTCTATATGAAGGAGTTACCAGATCGAAACAAAATTTAACGTGTGTTCATAGCGGAAGAGAGATGGAAGTTTCCAAAACACTTAACTTTTTTCTGTTTATACCGCGCCATTTGCACTAGGCTAAGAAGTTTCCGTACCGCCCTCGTAACTCTCGTTCGTTTCACAGTTCTTAAGAAATTCACAAGGTTATTTACACTTAGTATCACTGTGAATTAACAAACTAGACTTGCTTACTTTTTTGACTTGCACAACATTTGAAATTAAATTCTCTCTATCTTTGCCAAGCATCAACCTCCTATCTATACTTCTCTGTTACCTTCGACATTGTTTGTGAGGTTTTTTATTTAATAATTCCATACCCACATGTACAAATATAATTACTACGCACATACATACACATGATTGTGAAACATTAAGAACGAAACAATAACAAACAATAAGAACGCAACGAAAAGTAGGAAACCACAACAGTAAAATCATAGGTGGTTGATTCACTTGGAATTTTGTTTTCTTTAGATCATGTATGTATGTTTGTGTATAATGTTTTCAACTTTATTTTGTTTGTATGGATGCGCGTGTACGTTTATAACAAGCTCATCAACGGCTGTACATTGGGTTAGATGTGATAAAAACTCGTAACAATATCTAATATTTTCTTATTTTTTTCGTTTTTAAGAAAAAATGCATTACTGCATCACGGGTGTTAGATTCTCTCACTTAATCACTGACCACAGAAAAAATTTTATTGTAAACTGGAACTAAATCCCGTTGTACAAATTTACAAAAACCAAAAATATAATTTAAAAATTACAAAACAACAACATTGTATTATAAATTTGAACTAAAACCCAAAAACTAAAAATATAATTTATTTTCCGCAGGACTTTCTGCCACTTACCAAGTGCTTCTTGCTCCGAAAGTCTCATTTTGCGAACAAACTCTCCACAAGGATAATACTCTATCTGAATCTACAAACTATATTCGCTGCACCACAAAGATCTGAGCCACTTATTCTGCTTTTAGGGGTATCACGCGCGTGTCTCTCACCTAGAGCCTGCTGTATTGCTATATTGTATAGGTTTGTGTATTGTATAGGTTTGACAGGCTGCCAGCTATTGTAAAGCCAGCCCACTTGGGTCCAGTCAGGTTCCGTTGCTATTATACTCAACGTTAAACTTATGGCATTTCATAATGGTGTGCTTCTAGGTGAAGTTGAGTTTCTGTTGTGTCGTTTAAAGATGTTTGCTTCATCTTACCTTTCAGCTTCTCCGCTCTTCACGTATTGCATTTCGTTTGATGTTTTTTATTTTTTTCATTTTAGTTCTGTTTGGCCCTAACTTTAGACCGCTATCGTTTTTCAAATATACTCATTAGCGCCCTAGTTGTTATCTATGGATGTACAGAGGCCAGACAAGGATTGAAAAAGCTCCTTGTGGGACATTGTGTTCAGTGCCAGTGTCGGGTGTTAAGTAAAAGTCATCTTAATTGTATCTATACCGCTGTACGTGGACTTAAGACCACAAATGTTTCTAAAGGCTTGCCAAGTTTTAGAGGGATAGAAAGCACCTGATTTCATAGGATTTCACATAGGTACTGATGTAACAAACCATTCCTGCAATTAATCAAAAATCATGTTGTTATTCATTGTACCATTATTAAAAATCATTCCAGTGTCCGTTGCCGTTAGTTCTTTCTCAACAATTGTAGAGAGCTATCATGGGCCACCTATTCAGTAAACAAGCTCCCGATACCAGGTTAGTCTAGTTTTGACATCGTCTAGTTCCACTATTGGCACTATTTCACTTTCCTCTATACCATAGTGGGCCAAGCTCGTCAAGAAACTGCGTTAACTCCTTCAACAACAATGTTAGTAACTGTTGTTCATCAAAGACATAGGTCTGTTTTTCCCGTGTCTTAACGCCCTACGGTGATTAAGTTTCGCATTCTCATCAAAAACTCATAAAATTGCGTGAGTGCATACCGGTATGTGTTCTTAGAACTTTTGTTTTCAGTTAAGCAGCTTAGAAACTTCTTGCAATTTTTCGTTTCCCTCGTTCCAATATTTTTCCATGTTGGAAGTAGTCCATTTTTTTCATTTTTTTGAAAATACTCTCGTTGTTCAAATAAAGTTCTCTCAGCATTACCACCAGATTGCAGTCAGTCAGTTTATTTGGCGTATTATAACATTCCAGTATCAGCTTTAACTTTAAGGCAAACTATATTGTGCCATCGATTTTTTGATAGCCTTTGGCAAGTGGAAAATTATTTTTTTGATATAATTTAGTGGAACATATTTTTCCTGATACCAATAACTACCAAAAAACAAATTTTGGTCCTTCCAGTAATTATAAAAATACAACTTCCTAGGCACTTCACTATGAGAGTTTTTTTTTCTTTTGTTCTTATGTACTTGTGTTTTTTTTTTTAACTTGGACCAGTACCCAATGGATGACCCCTACATATGCAGTGTATTGTAAAATAAAACAAAAATAGGTTGTGAGGAGGGGTAAAGAGAGAGTAGTGTTTGCTAACATTTGACTTGAACTTTCCAATGTTATAACAGATAGGAAACACGTCTGCAGGAAACGGCTGACAAACGAATTTTCTCTGTAATACGTAGTACGATTCCCCTTGGTAAACGACAACAGACGGATGGGCTACGCAAAAAAGTGCGAGTTACGGGAACAAGATCCCTAATCTCTTCAGAGCAAAATCCATTGTAGTAACGATAGAGCAGAGTAACGCACCCCACACTGTGTCGATGCTCCAATAAGTCAATAGAGTTGGATACCCTACTGTCACCGATAGGCTTCTTCACCCTCTCTAGCACACGGTCGAGTAACCCCAAAATAGACTTTGAGGCACCGGCCCAAACATGAGAGTTGTGTTCCGTTTTCGGTCGGATGTAGGTGGTACAAATAGTAAGGAGATCGGATGGAGTGAAGTATATCTTACACCGTTTCAAAAACCCGAGGCACTTTATTGCTTCTTTAGCGACATGAAAAATGTGTTCAGTCCAGCGGACATCACACTGTATCTTCATTCCAAAAACATCAAGAGCATCTGATTCCTCAATACTATCCATGAGTACAGATGAAGCAGCACTTGCGGTCGTTTGTTTGTGTGTTAATAAACAACATTGGGTTTTACGAGCGTTGAAGGCGACTCTAGTTTTACGAGCCCATGCGGAGATTAATAGAAGGTCACTATTCAGTGAATCGTTCATATTTAGCCTCTTGGCTGCGATCTCTGATAGGCTGGGCCTATAGCTAAAAGAGTACGAATGGCAAATGCTGCTGTCATCTGCGATATAGTGGATAGGGTTGGAAATTTGATAGAGAAGGTCATTGAGAAAAATAAGAAATAGAGTAGGAGAAAGAACGGAGCCTTGCGGCACCCCTGAATTAATCTTGAACTCGTGTTCGCTATCATTCAGGATTTCCGCCGCTTCCATTATGAATGTAGTTCTGCCAGGAAGTTTATGGTATCATTATTCAATAGTATTTACTTGCATGCCCTAGGCCTTAATACTTCCGCTCCTATTTCTTGAAGCGTTCTAGATCCGCCTGTGCTGTCACAGACTTACTGTTTGTACAAAGGCAATGAGAAATTGTTATTTAGAGTTTATTAGCTTTATTTCTTGTATATGCTTAGCGCATCTCTTGCTCCATAAGCAGTTTTTATCTACTTATAGAGCATTATTAGCTAACACTCTATGCTTTAATATTATTTTGTATTTTTGTATATTCTCGTACATACTTTAATAAAAATATTTATTTAGCTTAAAAGAATTGAATTTATATAAAATGCTTTAAGCAAAGTAAAGTTTCCTTTCATTTTCCCTAAAATATTTATATCAAGCTGTTCAGCTTTTCTACTCATATATGCACACATATATTTTCCATATTTTTCCAGATCTTATTAAATTCTGTTTTACTTCACAGAGAAAATAGAATGTGTATTTTATACACATGTTCATATATATATATAAAAATATTTATGCATGCCTGCGCATGCATCAGCTTGTTTAGATGTTTGATGGACTGTTGTCATGCAGCTAGTTGCCCCTAAAAACCAAAACAAACAAAAAATGTACAGCCAGCTGCCAGCTTCTCTGCAAAAAAAGACACTAAATGACAAGAAGAAAAAAAAAGTCAAATGCAATTTAAGCAAACAGCTGTAGATCATGAATGAAGTTAGAAGTCTGAAAAAAAAGAAATTCTGTACACAAATGTACGTTTGTGCAGTACATAAAACACACACACATACACGGGTTTCTATACATTTAAACAAATGAATACGCATGTGTATCATAAAGAAAAACTAACAAACAACTCATGTGGTCATAAACTTCAGGTCAAGCAAACTCTTTTAAATAACATATCCTTGCAAGGACATGCAGTTTGTTTCAGAATTTTAATTTTTTTTTTTTTTTTTTTGTTTTTATTTTAATTTCTAATTTTGTTTCATGTTGTACCAACAGTTAAAAGAAATTATTTATCACAAGATGTTTTACGCTTGATAATATATATTTTTTTTTTGTGACATGTCCTTTTATGTGTAAGTATGTTAGAATATAATATTTTTCTTGGTGGCTTGTGTTAAAAAAAATTTTATTTTGTTTCTTTTGAGTAAAAAAAAAGCTGTCAGCAAATGCTTAACACAAAATATTGTCTTCAGTAAACAAAACAAACCAGAATTTTTCAAGGACTTATAATTTACCAACAAAAGAAATATTAAAAACTTTTGAACGTACAGGCTGTAGCGAATCCTATCTTTGGACAGTGGCCAATATTGTCTTCTATAGTAGAATTAGGTTAGGTTAGGTAGGCAGGCCGCTGGATTCTCCAAAAAGTACCTGGATACTCCAGCTCACTTGGGTCCTGAAGATCGTTTCCTTTGTGATATAGTAGAACTAAGAATGGCAATGATTAATCCTTTTCTGATGTGAAATATACTGCTATAAATTTAGGATAATAAAGTTTGGAGTAACACTACTAGACGATGAACGTGTGTTACACATTGGAGCAGGGTCCATTGTAGAAACAATAAAACAGAAAAAAACCAGACAGCTGACTTTGAGGCATGGGCCCAAATATGAGAGCTGTATTCTATTCTCAGTCGGCTATAAGTAAGATAAATAGTAAGGAGATGATGGAAGTGAAATGAAGTATATCTCACACTGTTTCAAAAAACCGTGCAGCTTGAACGCTTCCACGGAGATAAGAAAAATGTGTTCAGTCCAGCAAACACTGTATTTTCATTCCAAGAACTTCAAGACAATCTGATTTCTTCATATTTATACCATCCATAAGTGGGAGAAACTTAAAACAGTTAAGCTTATTGGCCTTCTTGCAATCCTAAGAGGTATCAGAGATGTTATAGATATCTCAAACAAGTGACCTCATAAATCCAGCACATTCTTTTACCAAGAAATTCGAGATCATCTTCCCAACCAGGAAAGAATGGGGCACGAACCCAACGTCACTGAGGGATGGTTCACAAGACTGGTACACGGATGGACGTCGCAAGGAGTTGGAGCGACAACAGTGGGACCTAAAGTACGCAAGAGTACAACACTCAATAAGGACACCACAATCTTCCAAGGGGAACTGTACGCAATAATACTGGATATACTTTCCGACAGCGGGCACAAGGCAGTGTTGATCAAAATACTCTCTGAAAGTCAGTCAGTCCTAAAAGCCCTGGAAATGAACTGGAAAGCCAGAACCAGGTTACACTGAGCTGGATGCCAGCACATATGGGACATTATGGCAATGAGATAGCAAACATCTACGCCAAAAAAGGAGCAGAGGGGAGTTTTATTGGTTCCACTCCAACATTTTTTTTATCTTGTACCAGTACTCAGGGGATGACCCCTACATATGCAGTGCATTTTACCAAAACTATGAAAATAGGCTGTGAGGAGGGGGAAAGAGGGAGTAGTGTTTGTGAACATTTGACTTGAACTTTCCAACGTTATAACGAACAGGAAAAATGTCTGCAGGCAACTTATTACACAGACGAAGCGTATGACTGCGTTCTTTCTGTAATGCGTAGTAAGACTACCCAGGCAATCAACTACAAGGATGAGCTGTGGACAAGGAACGTGTGCTACGTAAAAATGTGCGAGCTTCGGTAACAAGATCCCTAATCTCGTCATAGCAAAAAAATTCCAACAAAACACTCTTTGTAGGCTTCATGGAATGCATTTAAAACATTTGGCTTCAACAATAGTGTCCTTAATGCGGAGATGAAGAAATGAACGGTTTCCATCGTGGACTCCGCCATTGGAACAAGACAGTCGGTCTTAAACATTCCAATAAAATTCTAAGCTTTGATGCAAAGAGGATCGAATGTAATCTAAAACTGGATGTGAAAAGCCTCAAAACACTGACAGGTAAATTTACAGTTTATTCCACCTGCCTTAATTACCTATTCATGATGTTCATTTATAATACAGACACTTGTAGATTCAGCGGTGAGGAAGAAGAGTCAATGGAGCAATTGATCACCCGCTATTAGTGAAAAAACGTGCCGAGAGTGGTTTCAACGCCGAGCATTGAAATACAAACAACGGCCGCAATATACTGAGAGACATGATAAAGCGTTTTTACAGCATGATCATACGTTGCGAAGTTGGTTAAGACATACTTGGAAACGTTGAAATGGGAAGTCCTGCCACACCCGCTGTACTCTCTAGACATTGCTCCCTCGGCCTATCGCTTGTTTCAGTTAATGCCATACGACCTGGCTCACCAGAACTTCTATAGGAAGCCACATGACTTGTATTGTGTTGGATTTCCGAAACCCTTACCAAGAGTTAAAATTGGCTGAACGGAAATCAGCAAAGACCCCGGTAGGTTCTGCTTAGCAGAGTTCTCAATGCTGATCATGGTTGAGGTGCTTGTCTTGGGTGAAACGCTCTGGCTGTGGTTTAAGCCTAAAATCGCAGGAAGGGGAATTAGTTTTCCTGATTGATTCAGATTGCCTTGTACTGTAAAGAACCAGGGGTGATAGTTGGACGTGTGAGTTGGTTAAGACCTGATGATCTTAATGGACTTCGGCCTACCAACTCATTAAGCCTTGTCTTTCACTTACTGTTGGGAAAGTGCAGACAGTAGTGATTATAAAGCCCGACATCTTAAGCAAAACTTTTGTTTATATAGCTACAAACTTATGACAAAACCACACGAAGGCGCTGATGAATCTCTAATAATCCACCTCGTAGAGTTGGCCCGTCATCACATTAAGCCTACAAGAAAGGTGCTGATGCAATTCAATTTTACAATCTGTCTTAGGTAGTAACTTTTGACATTTTTACTTGAAAAAGCAATAAAATAGCTATACAGAAAATCTGTCTATCTATAGGCAAATAAACGAAAATCCCTCTTTTTGAGACCATAAGCCATAAACTTCTGAATTGAACAATTGAAATTTATTGTGAACCTAAATGCCTCCTGTCATAACCAATTTTTTTAATAAATTTTATTATTTAATTTAAAATCAATGTGCAAATAGATTTAAAAAGCCGTAATATTTTACCAAACTTATCGTTTTAATTATTTATTTACTCAATACCTAAGTGATAATACATTATTATTAGTAAATAATTCGAGCACCGGCATTTCAGGTCTAATCATTCATATTGAGATTAAGATGTTTATGAGTATATCAATATTGTTTATTGCCTTTGCTGCCACCCGCAGTAGTATAAAATCTTAAACTTTTCAATGCAACAAAATTAAAAATTTATTATAAGTTTAACAAATAAATTATTTGTTTTGTCAATAGAACTTTCATTAATTATAAATTTGTTTTTAATTTGTTTACAAAACTCTTTGTGCTTCTAATAAAGGCAATGCAAAAGTTTGCATTGTTAAATTCATTCCTATACAAACTCTATTGAACTTATTTTATTATTTTTGTTTTATAAATAAATAATTCAATTAGTATTTTATAGAATTGTGTTTAAGTATTTCTCTATTTAAATTTCTATGCCTTTAATAGTGAGTGACCTACAACAACATGCTGTAAATTTCTCTCATGTAAATTCTTTTTTTTTTAAGTTCTCTTGAATGTATATTTTATAAAAACATTTAACCTTGATAGAAAATTTCTCATACTTGTGAATTATAATGATGATTATATTATGCGTTTTTATATGTTTGTGTTAAAAAGAGCATATTTTAAAACATATTTATAATCACGAACAGACACACAAATGCATGCTGCAAACTACATACGAATACTCGTACATGTGGGTGAGTCCATTCAATTGGACATGAATTTAGAAAAGATATTTGTGCTAGTTTACAATATTGTTTCTTTTGAAAGACTTATTTCTGATATAGACTACTTATTTTTTATGCCTGCTAAATATCTAAAAAACTGGTAAAGATTCCAATTTTCTCGATTGCACTTTAAAAGAAAGCCTTTATGGAAAACAAAA
Source organism: Thecocarcelia acutangulata (assembly GCA_914767995.1). Taxonomy (NCBI): domain Eukaryota; kingdom Metazoa; phylum Arthropoda; class Insecta; order Diptera; family Tachinidae; genus Thecocarcelia; species Thecocarcelia acutangulata. The sequence goes on along the minus strand of OU612097.1, from coordinate 86,146,840 downwards.
AAAACTTCCAGTAATATCGGGGCAATAATCGAGCCGAGGAGTACAATTGTACAATTTGAAGTGATTCTGAAATTTTTTTTTTTTTTTTGCACAAATTGTTCATATTAAGGTCAGTTTTATATGATAAGGAAATATAAATCATAATTTAGTGATTTAAGTATTATTCAATATCGACTTATGAATTTCTCAGGGTTCTAAGTTACACTGAAAAAACTTTACCCAGGTTAGACCAGCCAAAAACTTTTTTTTTTTATTAATGCTTTTTCTATTAACAATCTATCCATTTAAGGATAATAAGCAAATATTTCTTATTTTTGCAGCTAAAGAACGTTTTATGTTATATAAAAAATTTTAACAGTATTTATTTTCAATATTTCGATAACAACTTGTTATCATCGTCAGGAAAATTAATATATTATTAAAAATTTTTTCAATTTGAAAATTTAATGTCAAAAAATTTCTATATAAAAAAAATTCTATACACCAAGAAAAATTCTTAACAATATTATCAAATTGAAAAATTTTAAAGTGAAAACTTAAAAAAATGAAAAAAAATACTGTCAGTAAATTAAATAGATATTTTTTAAATTTTTTCAATTTTATAAGTATTCAATTTAAAATTTTTCAATTTGATAATATTGTTAAGAATTTTTCTTTGTGTATGAATTAATAATTTTTCTTGGTGTATGGATTTTTTGTATATAGGAATTTTTTGACAATAATTTTTCAAATGTCGTATCGTGTATCGATGTATTTGGAGAGACAATTTCAAACACAAACATTAAACTCACAAAAAATATATTTTAAAATTTTTTTTTGCTTTAAAATTTTGTGTTTGAAATTTTCTCTCCAAATACATCGTTACACGATACGACTGAGCTTGTGAATTCAGCAATAAATTTCCCTGACGATGATAACAAACTGTTATCGAAATATTGAAAATAAATATTGTTAAAATTTTTTATATAACATAAAACGATTTTTAGCTGCAAAAATAAGAAATATTTACCTAAACAAGATCAAATAATTAAATATCAAAGATAATAAGTAAATTTATATATTAGGAAAGAGTAATAATTTAGATTGCTGAACTCCACTGAGGACAATAACAGGCGTTTGTACCTAATATTAATAAATTCTATATAAAATTTAATAGATATGAGTACATCAGTATATACGGACAAATAATTAAAATATTAGGTGAACAAATTTTTGCTTTTTGAGTGCTAAAAGCAAACTTTTGTGTTAACCAACTCTGCTTTATTCAAAGCAGAATTGGGAATATGATTAACTCGGGTTGAGTTAATGATAATGATTTGGGGTAAAAGAAATAAAATAAAAAGGGGACTTATTATTTCTTTTCAACAAATATAAAAGATTTTATTTATTATTCACCTGGTTTGCAGGATAGTGATTACAAGAAAAAAAGGGATTTGTATGATTCCAAGTGGGGAAATGCTACAGTTGATCGCACTGGCAGTCCGCAGTCTATCTCGGTGGTAAGTATTGTAATTGAATATACTGGAAGTGGTCCAAATTGACACTTGGAAAGTTTCCAATTGATTCGACTTGCCACTGCGAACAACTTTACATAATTCATTAAACAAATCATAATTAGTAATTCAATATAATAATTCATAATTAATCATTATCACAATATAAGTACATATATATAAAAACCTTAAAAACCGTAATATACTAATACACAATTATATTCAAAATAGTTTTGTCCAAAGTAGTTTGGACAGGTTTAATGAAATTTAAAAAATATATAAACAAAAATGTATGCATTTAAAATACGGCTTTACATTTTTTTTATTTTCTGAATGATAAATCCAGGATATGATATCTTCTAAGCCGTCTTATTTCTTCAGAGTAAGTAATCGGCGGTTAAACAAAATCCCAGACACTGATTTAAAATACGGCTTTACATTTTTTTTATTTTCTGAATGATAAATCCAGGATATGATATCTTCTAAGCCGTCTTATTTCTTCAGAGTAAGTAATCGGCGGTTAAACAAAATCCCAGACACTGATTTGCTACGCAAGAAAGTAAGATCTTCTTAGGCGTGCAAAGATCTACTTAGGCGTGCAAAGTTTCTTCACAAACAGCGTCTTCGTTAAAAAATGGCCAAGCATTCAATGACCCGGTTGACAAAGCTAACCCGTTGGCGGAAATTTTTGCAAGCAATTTCTGCTTGCCGGAGAGCAGTCAACCACTTCCCGAGCTCGAATGAATAACTATTACTATGCCAAAGATATTTCTCAGGGCTCGAGCAGTTAAAAGGGTTTTGGCAGACCTCGACATATACAAGACTCCTGGATCGGATGGCACTCCAGCACTGGTCTTGAAGCAGTGTTCTTCTACGCTGGCGCATCCATTAGTATGCGTCTTCAGCATACTTTACCATTTTAATGAGTTTCCAACGTGCTGGAGGTTGCTAATGTAACACCAATACCCAAAAAGGCTGAGACAAATTACCCTGTAAATTACCGACCGATTGCAATTTTCTCTGCGCTTTCCAAAGTAATGGAAATTAAGGTCAATTACCACCTTATAAGGTATCTAGAGTCGCATAAATTACTTTGTGACCGTCAGTATGGATTTCGCAAGGGTCGTTCTACTGGCGATCTTATGGTATATCTCTCGGAAAAATGGTGCCACTCAATCCAACAGTTCGATGAAAGTAAAGTTATGGCTCTGGATATTTCCAAAGCATTTGATAGAGTATGGCATGCTATTCTACTGGAAAAACTTCCTGCTTTTGGTGTCGGTGATGACTTTTCTCGGTTTTATCGAGCTTTCTCAGCGACCACACTATACGAGTTGCTATAGATGGGGTATCATCAAATGAGTGCAAGATTGATTCAGGGGTACCGCAAGGCTCCGTTCTTTTTCTTACCCTATTTCTTATTTTCCTCAGCTACCTTCCCTATTAAACTTCCAACGCTATTACTCTTTCGTGGATGACAGCGGCATTTATCACTTGTACTCGTATACGTATCCGAGATCGATGCCAAGAGGCTAAAGCGAAGCAGCTTATTGGTGACAGTAGGGTATCCAACTCTATTGACTCACTGGAGCATCGACGCAGTGTTACTCTGTTCTATTGATACTACAATGGATTTTGCTTTTTGGATTAGGGACGTTGGTCCTGAAACTCGCACATTATGAGCGCGCGTTTATCGTTCAGAGCTCCTTTGAGGTCGATTGCCCGGGGAATCGTATTACGCATTACAGAGAGAATTCGTTTTTCACGTGTTTTCTCTCTTTTATAACGTTGGAAGGTTCAAGTCAAATGTTCACAAGTACTACTCCCTCTTGCCTCCTCCTCACAACCTATTTTCCTAGTTCTGATACAATGCGCAGCATATGTAGGATAGTCATCCCTTGAGTACTGGTCCAAATTAAAAACTAAAAAAAACGACATAATGCATCATGCTATACCAACAACAAGAAATTAACTAAATTGCATTATGTTAACAATATTCGACAAATATAGACAAAACAATGTAACGAGTGATTTTTTTGCTATTATCTTTTTGGCAACACTAGTTTTAACAGCTCACGCACGTTTTGTATCTTGTGTCACTGTCAAACATCTTCAGTTTGGTCTATAATTTAATCATGAATCGTCTTACAAACGAACAACGCTTGCAAATTATTGAATTTTATTACCAAAATGCGTGCTCTGTTAAGAAAGTTCATCGCGCGCTTCTTCCATTTTATGGTCAGTTTAATCGACCTACTGAGGCTTCTATTCGGGCTATTGTAAAAAAATTTTGCACCAAATTTACATTGTTGGACATTAAACCGCCAACACGCTTACGTAGAGTGCGAACTGAAGAAAATATCGCAGCCGTATCGGCCAGTGTTGCTGATGACCGTGAATTATCGATTCGGCGCCGTTCGAAGCAATTGGGCCTCTGTTACTCCACTAATTGGGAAATTTTGCGGAAGGATTTGGGTGTGAAGCCTTATAAGATAGAACTGGTGCAAGAATTGAAGCCAAACGACCTACCACAACGCCAAATTTTTGGCGCACGATCTGGGCGGCCAGTCAACTGGCCGCCCAGATCTTGCGATTTAACGCCTTTAGACTATTTTTTGTGGGACTATGTTAAGGCTAATGTCTATAGCGACAAGCCCGCTTCGATTGACGCACTGGAAGCCAACATTGCCAACATTATTCGTGAGATACCGGCCGAAATGTTGGAAAGAGTATGCCAAAATTGGACTAAGCGGATAGACCATTTGAGACGCAGCCGCGGCCAATATTTGCATGAAATAATCTTCAAACATTAAATTATATCGACCCAACTATCGATCCAAATAATTATTTCATGCATTTTTCTGAATTTTATATGTTTTTTTTTTTTAAATTTCCGATAGTTCTTATAAAATCACCCATTAGATATCGGTAGCTGAGCAGTTTAAGTGGCCGTATAAATGCATTACGTTTACATTATCCCAAGTTTGAGTCCTAGTGTGTGCTGTAGTGTAGGTTAGTTTAGCGACTATTAAACAGCCAGTTGTCCAACAGCCAAGCATTCAATTTTTTGCTTTTTCTTGTTTTCTTTAGTCAAAAGTTATTGGTTACAACAATTATTTTTCTGATCTAAACCCTTCTTGATTTAATAAAACTAAAACTAACTCAAATCTAAAAAATAGCTACATTAATAAAATGAGCTGTTCATAGAACACAACCGAGAAAATTGTATATGGAAATCACTCAAAAAATTGAATAATTTTCAAACAAATTTTCTAGACGACTTGTTCATCTGTGTTATATGAACAGAGCGTAAACCTTTCCAGTTTGTACTCATAATAAAATTTTAACGAATCACCCATATACTCATGTATGCATATTATATTTGCTATGCACTATAAATCATGGGAGTGTAAGATATTTAAGTGTATATTTGAAAAATGTACATACATTCGTGTATGCGTTTGTATTTAAGAGCATTGTGTTTAAATTGATACCAAAAGTGCATGTGTGTATGTGAGTATGTTTGCGTGTATGTGGCGAAAAACATAGAAAACTACAGCAGCCAGTTCATAACTAACATTTAGTTGACACAGTGTGTCAATTTTAACGTAAAATATTAGACAATTATTAAAGTAAAAATTATAAAACAGTTTCTATATTTCTTAACTGGCTTTATTTTCATATTTCATAGGAGCTACCCTAATCATCAGCAGACTAGTAAACCTTTGAATGATATTCTCAAGCACTTAAATTTATATCCCAATATATTCTAAGCAAATTATTGAGAATTTTAAAAGTAAAGTGCATCTTGATTAGAGTAGCTCCTATGAAATAGATAGCTAGGAAACATTAAAAACAAGCTCTATAATTTTTTTATTGGAGTCAATAGTAGAAGCTAGTTAAGTGAATAAATTCAATTGTTTGATTATAAAAATAACTGAAATAAATACAGCTCTAATGATTTTTATCACCGATCGATCAATATACAAAGTTAGCTTAAGAACAAATTCTTAAATAAGGGATTATTTGAATTTAACACTAACGGAATTTCCATTCATGTGCTCGCTTTATACCCTCGCCAACAATTCGCTGCTCTAAAGAATTGCGACCAACAAAATGTACTGTTACAGTAATAACTACTACATTCCCATAGACAAATAAGTTGTCTATTATGTTGCCCACTGTGCATTAGAACCACACTATAATACATGATTTGTGTTTTTTACGTGTCAAATACAAAATATAATCATATATTTATTTAAATTTCTTTCCACATATTATGCATTCCTTCTTTTTCCTCATTCATTTTGCACATTTGCGACGATTTGATTATAATTTATGCAGAAAGATTTTATTTATATTTAATCAAAAATTATGTTTGCAGCGAACAGTTTTGCCTCTGGTAGTACTTTTTTAATAAAATATTATTAAAAAAAATTATATTAAATGAAATGAATTGAAAAAATTATTAAAGCAAATGTTAATAATCAATTAAAGTGCATAAAAGCAATATATCCTTTGGCAAGCAGAGTTCTTTTATTATTGGAAAAATCGTTTGCTAAAGAAATGAAGGTTGAAAATATTAAATTAAATTAAGCAGCTGGTTGCTCAAGTTAAATAGAACTTTTATTTTATTTTAAGGCAGAAGCTGGTATACAAAATAGACAATAAATTCAAAGACGTAAAATATTAATTAGTAAGCTGTGAGAAATTATAAAACGAGCTAACGAGTCATCAAAAAGTGAAGGAAAAAAGCTAAAAACCATGCTTCAATATTGAACAAAAAGTAAGAAATAAGTTTAAAATTAAGCTTAAAACAATAGTGAATAAAATGCTAATGTTATTGTAAAAAACGTCGGGCGCTCGGTATACGAAAAATATGTCGGAAAGCGGTGCATGCTTTTTTCACAGTAATACTAATATTTTTCGTTCGTAAGGTAATTTCTAAAATCATTTATTACCTTTTAACACACTTATACTCGTATTAGTTACATTTGTACGTTTGTTTGTTTGTTTGTTTGTTTGTTTGTTTGTATGTTCACAAGACTCGAAATCCATGCCATATAACTATACTATGCAGGTATATACTATTGCTTCTTTAGTGCGAAAATTTGAGTTGCCGTGTTACTTCATGAGAAGTTGGGAATTTTGGGGATTCACGAAGCCGATTTAAGGAATTCGGTACATGTTTTGGCAGACGAACATGCATCTGAGCTATAAATGGTCATTTGATTTAGTGCGAAAATTGAATTTGTCATATTGTTCCAGGGGAACTGAGGGATTTTGGCGAATCCTGAAGCCAATTTTGAGAGCTACAAATATAAAAAATTCTGAACGCGTTATGCGGCTAATATCTGTTTATATGGCTAATAACTTTAGTTTGATATATAAATTTTTTTCATTCATTTATTTATTGAATCTTCACAAAGTGAACTAACAATAAGTATTCAAATCTTAATACTAAATACATAAAATTAATTAAGTCCACCCAATGCTAGACAAAAATGTTTTATTTTGCACGGCCAATATCGGTAAAATCGCCTATTTAACATTCTGATGGTGGCAACGGAGGGATCTCCTTCTCAACCGAGAGTGGCATTCAAAATTAAGTATATTGCGTGCAAGACGATTTTTTGATATTGAAGCGTGTTTTTAGGGTTTTTTAATATATTTTTTTCTTTTATTTCTTAGTCTGATGTGCTGTGAAAACGTGCAAGAATATGCGTATGATTAACACTGTTATTATCGATTCCTATAAATTATTACTGACACGTCAGTTTTTGCGAGAACACATAGAAAATATATATCGTTCCTTTATGGCAACATAGTCGTATCTCAAAAAAAGCTTTTCGAGTTAACAATGCAAAATTGTTTACAGTTTTTATTTGCAGTTTTATATTTTGCCAAAAATTTATACAAATTACTTTTTAACTGTTTGCTTTACGAAATAATTTCTTAAAAAAAATTTCTAAGACTTGTATGAAAACTAAAAATTTGAAATGTGTTTTTCCCAAAGCTCTTTTTAATTATGACTATAATGCAATAAAGGAGCGATCTGATTGGTAAAACAATATTTTAAGGGAAACATCGAATATGTGGTTGTGCTTGATAATACTATATTGTTATATTTAAAATGAAATTGGTACATTCACAATAGCTTTGTAAAAAAATTATATAAGTAACAATACTATATTTTGGTTCAAAATTGTTATTGTAGTAAGTAACCATAATATTTATTTAAAGTATCATATTAATGTCGTAGTCAACCAAATTGTACTAATAATTTATATATTGCGATAATACTTCAATTAAATGACCCCAAAGATCAACTTCTACTTCAAACCGATATCAATAAACTTGAGGAATGGTGCAAACTTAATCTTGTGTTTATTGAAAAAACTATTCAAATTATTGTTATCACATTAATGGAATAATGCTTGAAAAAGTTAACACTATTACCGACTTGGGATTCATCCTTGATCATAAACTTGATTTTCATGATCACATTGGATTGTGGAGTTCTTGGATTTATGAAACGATGGCCCAAAGAATTTTCAGACCCTTACATTACAAAGCAACTTTATATTTCCTTGGTTCGCCCTATTCTTGAATATGGATCAATTATATGGGATCCTTACTTCACCATTCACATACATGGTATTGAATTTATCCAAAAACAATTTCTTATTTTCTGTGTACGGGGTATTAGATGGAACTCTAAGACCCCGTAGTTACCGTTGTTCGTATTTTTTACGTACATACATATGTATGAAATCAAAGTACACCGGAATAGGTAGCAGTATGTGTACACGCGTTTTTTTTTTTTTTTTTTTTTTTTTTTTTTTTTGTATCATCTTTTTTTACTTTTTTTATGAAAGTAGGCTGGGACGCATTAAATTACCAACTTTGAAAAGTCGTCGAGCCATGCTTAGTCCCTCTTTCCTCATTGGATTGATTCGCGGTGAAGTTGATTCAAAATTTCTGCTGAGCAAAATAAATTTCTGAGCAACCCGTAACTATCAACTAACTACTAAGTATAAATTATCAAAGGACCATCTGAGCTAATAATGATCCCTTTCGTCGCATATGTGAAATATTTAACAAATTTTATCATATTATAGATATCTCTGAATCTAATGATGTTCTAAAACGAAAAATAAATTTGTACTTAAATACGTAATTGTACTCCTTTATATTTTTTCTTTAGTCTGTAAGGACTTATAGTCTACAGACTTAAATAAACAAATAAATAAATAAAGAACCATTCTGATGTCGCAAATGACTGTGTTTTAATAGAACTATACTTTTGCCATAATTAACTATATATATAGAGTATGATATACTCCATATTATAGTATATTTCGATGAAATAAAATAACTAGATAAAATTCGAAACCTTGATGGGAAAGCGAAAATTTCTTCTTTAATGTCGAAGTATTTAGTGGCTGTAGTAAAACAAAAATATTTATTAAGGACTTCGTCTGAGATGGAAATTTTAAGAGTTACATTAATATGGTTGGATGTAACATTGTATGAAAGACCACAAAAATTCTAACGACTGTGGTAATAGTATGGTTGTATACTGACGCCATAGAATTGTTAATTATCACACACACACACACATATATGTGTAGATCTTAGTAAACTAACCTTTTGATTTCCAGAACTTCTCAAAACGTTTTTGCTTTGTATAACTCTCATTTTTTAACGTTTTTATTTACATCGATATACATATTTAATACATAAATATATTTCTTTAATTTACTTCCGAAGAAGAAAAAACTGAAAGAAATATGTCAGCGACTAGAACGAAAATAAACTTATTAACGACAATAGTAAGTTTATTAAATAAATCTATTATTGTTCTATATGATAAAAACTTTTGTTTTTTTTTGCGTGTGATAGAAGGTATTGTCAATAAGAAAAATATAAATGTTATTATTGTATGCAACCATATCTTGAAATCTATGGACGGTAGCAATAGAATTTCAGAAATGCGAACAATGGCATACTTTTAAAGGAACAAACTATGACTAAAATGATAATACCCTGTTCTTAATAAAATACACAATGTTATTGCATATCTACTAATCTTGCTGTAAGAACATTTCAAACTGCCCTTTCTTTGTGTCTACACTTTAATAACTGCCCCTATCGTGCATATGGAATAGTGTCATTAAGTTGCACCAAAGGCGCGCAAATTCGGCAAAATGTTTTCTCGTCAAAAAGTGCCAAAACACGTTAAAAACTGGTAAAAAAATCTACAAAAAACCGGTAAAAACCGGATAATTATCTGTATAACCAAGTCCAAAAGGCCGTTAACAGTTCAGATGCCAGTTCCACAGTAATAATCGAAAATGAAAATCCGGTTCCGAACCGGTAAGGGAACATATTTCGAGTTTTTGGGAATTTCCTAAATCGGCTGTTGCAATCCCCAAAATACCCTCACTTCCCCGAAGCACATTAAAACTAGTAACCGTTAATAGTTCAGATAGACGTTCCAAGTTAAAAACCGAAAATGAAAAATCGATGCCGGACCGGTTTTTATCGAATTTTTTGGGAACTCCTAAATCAACTTCCGGAATTCCCAAAATCCTCCTCTTCGCGAAAGCAATACGGCAACTTCAATTATCGCACTGATCAGATTTAACGAATTTGATTCCAATGCTGTAAAAGAGTTTGTTTTAGTCTTTCGTTTTGTTATTGTTAAAGTTAAACCTCCACAAACTCCCTTTTTCTTCCTAATCATAACCTATTTTCCTAGTTTCAGTACAATGAACTGCATATGTAAGGATCATCCCCTGAATCCCAAGCTAAAAAAATACATATAATAATAATTCTGTAAATCGGCTGTAGTAATCCCCAAAATTTCCCCACTTCCATGGAAGCAAATTTCGCCTTAACACTGTATACTACACTACATATGTAATACCTGAGTTTTGACAGCTGTAATACCTGAGTTTTGACAGCTACAAACGAACACACATACAAGTGAGGCTAAGAAAAGCTTGCTATAAAGTTATTTTTTTTAGCAATAAATATATGTATATGATATCAAAGATTACAGTTTTTGCTATACAACATATAACGGTAAGCGAATAGTTTACTATACAAAGCAGCATTAGGGAATTTTTTTAAAAATCTGGAAATACCAAGTACAAGATAATATTGAAGGAAAACTTTGTTTAAAGTAACAAAAATATGTATTGAACAAATTTATTTATTTAAAGAAAACCTTTTATTGCTACTTTTTTATACCCTTCACAAAAATGTAAAAGGTATTTATAAGTTTGTGATTCCGTTTGTAATTTCTACAGTTTTTTTTGCGACCCTATAAAGTATATATATTCTGAATCAGAATTAATGGAAAAGTCGATTAAGCGATGTCCGTCTGTCCGTCTGTCCGTCTGTCCGTCTGTCCGCTGTTGAAATACCGTTTCTGAGAAAACCATTAGACTTAGAAACTTTTTTCTTTTACCATTCTTTTACCCCATCGATTCATGGGTTTGCTATTGAAATCCAGTAATATCGGTCCACGTATAGCTGAGATATATTCAAAATTCCGAAAAAAGCCATTTTTTTTTGCAGTTTTGTATGAAAATTTTTGAAAACAAAAGTTGTTCGTTTTGCCTCAAACTTCACACACTTATTAAGCATGGTGACTAAAAGACAAAAAAAATTTTTTTTCAGATATCGGTCCATATATACCCGAGATATAGCCCAAATCAGATTTTTAATGAAAATGTCGCATAGGCGAAGCTAAACAACTTTTTTTGCTCAAAAGCAGTTCTGGTAATGAAATTAGGTTACATAAATATGGAAAATGAAAATTTCCGATATCGGTCCATATATAACCGAGATATAGCCCAAACCGGGTTTTTCATGAAAATGTCGCGTAAGCGAACTTAAACAACTTTTTTGTGCTCAAAAGCAGTTCTGGTAATGAAATTAGGTTACATAAATATGAAAAATTAAAATTTTCAATGTCGGTCCATATATACCCGAGATATAGCCCAAATCGGGTTTTTCATGAAAATGTCGCGTAAGCGAACTTAAACAACGTTTTTGTGCTCAAAAGCAGTTCTGGTAATGAAATTAGGTTACATAAATATGAAAAATGAAAATTTTCGATGTCGGTCCATATATACCCGAGATATAGCCCAAATCGGGTTTTTCATGAAAATGTCGCGTAAGCGAACTTAAACAAAGTTTTTGTGCTCAAAAGCAGTTCTGGTAATGAAATTAGGTTACATAAATATGAAAAATGAAAATTTCCGATATCGGTCCATATATACCCAAGATATAGCCCAAATCGGATTTTAATGAAAATGTCGCATAGGCGAAGCTAAATAACTTTTTTTTGCTCAAAAGCAGTTCTGGTAATAAAATTAGGTTACATAAATATGAAAAATGAAAATTTTCGATATCGGTCCATATATACCCGAGATATAGCCTAGACCGGGGTTTTCATGAAAATGCCGCGCAAGCGAACTTAAACAACTTTTTTGTGCTCAAAAGCAGTTCTGGTAATGAAATTAGGTTACATAAATATGGAAAATGCAAATTTCCGATATACGTCCATATATACCCGAGATATAGCCTAGACCTGGGTTTTCATGAAAATGCCGCGTAAGCGAACTTAAACAACTTTTTTTGCTTAAAAGCAGTTCTGGTAATCAAATAAGATTATATAAGTATGGAAAATGAAAATTTCCGATATCGGTCCATATATACCCGAGATATAGCCCAAACCGTGTTTTTCATGAAAATGCCGCGTAAGCGAACTTAAACAATTTTTTCGCCTTAAAGCAGTTCTGATAATGAAATAAGATTACATAAATATGAAAAATGAAAATTTCCGATATCGGTCCATATATACCCGATATATAGCCTAAACCGGGTTTTTCATGAATACGCGGCGTAAGCGAACTAAAACAACTTTTTTTGCTTAAAAGCAGTTCTAATAGCAAAATAAGGTTATATAGGTATGGAAAATGAAAATTTCCGATATCGGTCCATTTATACCCGAGATATAGCCCAAACCGGGCTTTTCATGAAAATGTCGCGTAAGCGAACTTAAACAACAATTTTTTGTGCTTAAAAACAGTTCTGGTAATAAGATGAGGTTATATAAATGTGGAAGATAAAAATTTCCGATATCGGTCCATATATACCCGAGATATAGCCTAGACCAGGGTTTTCATGAAAATGCCACGTAAGCGAACTTAAACAGCTTTTTTGTGCTCAAAAGCAGTTCTGGTAATGAAATTAGGTTACCTAAATATGGAAAATGAAAATTTCCGATATCGGTCCATATGTACCCGAGATATAGCCCAAATCGGGTTTTTCATGAAAATGTCGCGTAAGCGAACTTAAACAATTTGTTGTGCTCAAAAGCAGTTCTGGTAATGAAATAAGGTTATATAAATATGGAAAATTAAAATTTTCGATATCGGTCCATATATACCCGAGATATAGCCTGAACCGATTTATTCATTAAAATTTTTTTTTTTTTTTTTTTGCTGAAAAGCAATTCTTGTTATAAAAGAAGGTTACTAAAATACAGAAAATAGAAAATTCCGATATCGGTTCATATATAACCGAGCATATTCAGGCCACATTTTTAATATACTATACATATTCGTGACTATCGTGAAGGGTATTTTAGATTCGGCCCAGCCGAATATACTACACTCTTACTTGTTCATTATAATTTATTCGTTATTTGTTCGCTAGGAAATATAAATGGGCTTTCTAATGTCTACGGTATTCAAGCCTTTATTAAGTTTTGCACTTGACTTCTTCTACTAAATAGTTTTTTTTACACATATTACTTTTTCACACGACAATGTTAGACCAACTAGAAAACATCAGCTAACGAACATTTATCTAAATTGGAAACACACAAAAACTCACACATAAATTTCACATAACTAGTTGTGTATGTTGTTGCTGAAAATAACAAAAAAAAAAAAAAATTAACAAAAACAAAAAAATATATTTGGTGTCAGCTTGCTTAATGGTTGATGGTTGACTGGTTGCGAGCAGCACTCGTGCCACAACAATAACAACAAGCCAAAAGAATGCCTGCAAATATGTATTCTAACACAATATTATATTATGTTGTAACAACAACTTGTTTTATTTTATTTAAAAAATAATACATCATGTTGCAGTCAGTCAACAACCACCAACAACAATGAGCAACGAACAATACTGCCAGCCTTGCCGTCATGTCATTTGATGCTGATGCTGATACTGATGACGATGATGATGGTGACAAACACTATGCTGGTGGTGGCGTATAAGAAATATTCAATGGTGTGTTTATAATTAATTTAAAAATGCTGGAAAAAAAAACTAAACAAACTTTATGGCAAGAAAATGTTTTTCATTAATAAATGTAATTTTTATAACAAAAAATAAATAAAAATAAAAACTGAACACGTTGTTTTTATTGTGTTATTAGTTGCCGGTAGTTGACGGAGTTGCAAAAAAAAACTCTGTTCACAAAAAACAATGGAATTGAAAATGCTGTTCATTAATTTTTGTTTAAAAGCATGTTGCTTTTAAGACCGGCTGGCATTAAATGAAATTGAATTCAGGTAAAAGCAAATTTTTTACAAAACTTGTTTACAGTCCAGTTATTCAATGGCATTTTGAACGAATTTCCTTGTTTGGTGAAAACAAATTGCTTGACAAGCTTTACATTATTTAAGAAAAACTTATCATATGAAAAAAAATTAGCTTTTATCAAAGTTATTTTTCAGATTTTGCTTCAAATATAAATATGCAGAATTAAGCCAATTCCCTATAAAATTGTTTAAAAATATTTAATGTGGATTGTCTTTCCTCTCATTAAATACTTGTTTAATGTTTTTTAATTATTATCACTCTTTGTTTAATTGAGCTTAAACATTTCCATGTCAACGATATTGAACATTATAATGTGCATTCTACTTTAAGCCTTAGCGACCATGCTTAAGTGAAATATAAAATTCATTTATTTTTCACTTCATAATTGCCATTCGGGTTGTAACAAAAAATTCGTATGCGTGTGAGTATATGTGTGTGTGTGTGTGTGCAAAACCATAAATATAACACTCAACTTATCGGCAATAAAATAATTAAATATTATGGAATTTCATTAATACTACAACGCATGTGGATGCAATTTCAATGAAAATTATTGTAACTACTTACTCATTGAAGGGCTAAAGTTATTTTTAAAAATCAATAAAGGCTTGAAATATATATAGGGGCGAAAAAATAACACATAAAAAATTAATTTTAAATGGATAAATAATATAAAAATGGATAAATAATATACAGTCGAACTTCCATAATTCGAACTTCTATAATACAAATTTTCTCTAACTCGAACTAATTTAGTTGGCAGTAGCGTACCAGTCGCATACAATTTGCCTACTGTAACTTGACTTCTATAAGTCTAAGTTCTCCATAACTCGAACAAAGAACATACACATGAACTCTATAACTCGAAGAATTTTGCTTGTTTATATGATTTTTGGTTTTAGTTATGATTTGTATGTTTTGATCACTTTTGTTTCATGAGCTGGTTTGTATCGGGTGGTTCAATTTCAAGGGCCGATGTTGAATGTGAACCACACCTAAACGCCAAGTTATTTTCCAAATTTATTTGACATTTCTCTATTTCAGACTTTTTCAATTTGAATCATGGAGAGATACACAATCCAACAACGTGTTAAAGTTATCCAGACTTATTATGAAAACGATGATCAATTTTCGAAGAAAATCATCTTCAGTGATGAGGCACATTTTCACCTCAGTGCATTCGTCAATAAACAGAATTGCCGCATTTGGGCGAATGAGAATCCAAGAGTGACTATCGAAAAGCCAATGCACCCACAAAGAGTGACTGTTTGGTGCGGTTTATGTGCTGGCGGCAGCATCGGGCCGTATTTTTTTATTATATTTATTTGGTGTTCGCTATCGTGAGATGATAAAGAACTTTTTATGGCCCGAATTGGAAGATATGGATGTAGACGATATGTGGTTTCAGCAGGACGGTGCCACTTGCCACACAGCTAACGAAACAATTGCTCTTTTGCGCAACAAATTCAACGGCCGTGTTATCTCACGTAATGGCGATGTCAATTGGCCGCCAAGATCATGTGATTTGACACCGTTGGACTTTTTCTTTAGGGTTATTTGAAAGAAAAGGTGTACGTCGATAAGTCAGCAACAATTCAACAGCTAAAGGATGAGATAATTCGGCACATTAACGGCATAGAACCTCCATTATGCCTCAGGGTCATCGAAAATTTGGACCATCGGATGGAAGTGTGCCGCCGTGGTCGCGGCGCCTATTTGGCCGATATTTTGTTCCATACATAATTGAATAATACCAGTATATCATAATAAAATAAAATTACAATAATTTCCTAAATAGTTTGTGTTTTATTCAAAATCAACATCGGCCCTTGAAATTTAACTACCCTTTATATTTTACATATTGGCTATTGGTGGTTTATTTTTTCGGGGAATTACAAATTTGTTTCTTTTTGTTTGCATAAGTATCAAGTCTATGCATAATTCGGCCTAGATGATAAATGTTGCAATCAATTTTTTTATTATTATGGCAACTAAACGTGTTTTAAAATGCTTATCAATTGAAGAAAAATATAAACTTATAAGAGACGTCGAAGATGGATTAAAGAAAAAGGAAGCAGCTGATAAATATGGTATTCCGGCAAGCACGGTCGCTACAATTTTCAAAAATAAGGAATCAATCTGGATTTCGTTTATGTAGTAAAAGAGTTAGAGCCCCAAAATTCAAAAATGTCGACAAAGCAGTCATCGGTTGGTTTTTAGCAGCTAGAAGCCAAAACATGCCAATATCTGGTGAAATACTAAAGGAAATGGCAATTGAGTTTTCAAAGCGTTTTGGAGATGATCACTTTACAGCAAGCACAGGTTGGCTTGGTGAATGAAAGCAGAGGTATTAAGAAAAAGATTAATTGATGAAAAGTTCGTTTAACTTAATGAATTTTGAAAAAAAGTAAAATGTCAGTCAGAAATATGTATTTTACTTAACTATAATTTTATACATACCCTTGTTATTTTATATTCTTACGTATATAGTTTTCCATTAGAGGTTATTTTAAACAAACATATATAATACAAACACCTTATATTCTATTTTGCCAAAAAATTCTGTAACTCGAAGTCTCCGTAAGTCGAAATTTTTTTTGGGATAATGGTGATTCGAGTTATGGAAGTTCGACTGTATACAAAACCAGCATAGTGATATTTAACTTATAGCATTTAAATAAAATTATTAAGAAAAAGTTAATACATTATTGTAAATAATTTAAAGGTATAATTCACTGCAAGTGCGTAAAAATTAAATCAATTTTCAATATCTCATAGACAAATAAATTTAAAGTTTGCTTTGACTACCTTGTGAAATATCAGCAACTCATTATTGCATGGTTTGCTTCAACAATTCTGAGTAAAAACCACTTTATTCAACGTAATTGTCCGCTGGGAAGTAAATAAATATTAAAATTGATTGTACTTCATTATTTATTAATAAAATATTATTTTAAAGAAGTATAACATTTTAAGTTGACAATACAAGCCGGTGGCACTTTGGTTTGTTGTTAAGAGCTCAATGTTTAGTTTGATTTGGCAACATCAATAGACTGGCGCCTGAACAAGGCTTCCAAATTGCCACAAAACAAGATTTCCCATGATTTCGAATTTCATAAGCAAATTTTGTCAAACGTTAAAGTTTACTTTTGTTTTGCGCCAATTCGTGGATTAGAGAAAGTAAAATATAGAAATACCAAAGACAGTGTATAATAATACGCCGTAAATGAAGTCTTGAAAAATGATTACGACACTTCAATTAAGACCATTTATTTACGGATTGAAAGGTGTAAAACGAATGTGGGCTCAACTCAAACAAATAAACAACTGCTAAATAATGAGCCAGTATGCAGCACTTGAAACAATAAAAAATTCTTTTTGGGTTTTGGACTATCAATGGACTTTCTCACTGCTAACCCAGAAACATGAGAATAATTTGGCGACTACAAAAAAAATTTGAATATTATTTCATAAGCTAAATGCTGTTAATGATGTTGCTGAAGGAGAAGAAAAATTAATGGAAGATTGCAACGTACGAGTACCCGTGTGCCGTAACGAGCAAATAATTTTTAAATAAATTTTAGTATGCGGACGACCCTAATGATTGAAGATAGAAGCTAGTTATGTTCTACAAGAATGTTGGGTTCCTAAAAATATTTGAATTCGTTGTACATTCGGTGATTTTAGCGTATCTCTGGAGCTAGTTAAGCAGTTGAGACTATAATGCTAAAAACTGGAATTTTGAATGAAAGCGCCCTTCTGAAGGGCAGTTAGGGGGTAGATATCTTTACAAGAAATGTCGAGAGAGAAATATTAGTGGGGGTCGGTTTTACATTCTACTCCCTAGGAGCGATTCAGATGAATTTATTAAGCTTTTGGAAGATTTTCTGCCGTTTTGCCCTACATTTGATCTCAATGAGAAGCTATTTACTAAATAAGCTATATACTAAATAAGATTAATAGATATCTATTAATATATAAATATTTAATTAATTAATATATATCTATTAATTAAGAATAAAAAAAAAATTTTATTTAATTAAAAATATCAATATAATAAATTTTTATATTATTATATTTAATATAATTTTTATATATAAATATAATATTTACAAAGAATTTTTAAAAAAATAAATTTATTAACATAAAAATAAATTTATTAACATAAATTTTAATATATTTAAAAAAAAATAAATTAATAAAAAAATTTGTATAAAATACCATACTAGTGTTTTAGTTCATATATTTTTTCCAAACTTCGCAAAAAATAGGTTCTAATGATTCCAAATCTAAAAATCTTGCGCTAGTTTACCTCTAATGTCACCTAGTGTCACAATTGATTTGATTGAATAAAATGTATGGTAATCGCATATTTGCACGCTGCGGACACGTAATTTGTCCCCAAAATGCTGCTAGAACAATTTCTGTGTGAAATTGTGCGGTTTCTAGTCTACGTTGATAAGTGCGATGCAATTGACAATTTAGGTTTTTAGGTTTTATAGGCTGCCAGCCATTGAAAATCCAGAACACTTGAGTCCAATTTGGTCCTCTTCTGTTACGTTTTTGTATTGATTGAAAAATTGGAAGACAACATTCTCCATTTAACTGCGTAATTGCCGATATATGGCCACATATGTTAGAAAAAGTCATAGAAAATTGGGCCTCCAGATTACATTACGTCCAAACCAACTTTGACTGTCTTATCCCACAAATCATATTTAAATTGTAATGCCAGAAGATTATCTTTCGAATAAAGTGAATTTCAAGTCAGTTAAAGAATTCATAATTTTTACAATTTCTAGGTCAAGCCTTTATAAAAACCATTCTTTTTTTATTTTACACACACACTTTGAGGTCTGTGCTGTAGCATAGAACAATAAAAAAAATTTATATTTAAAATATTGTAGAGATAACATTATAACAATAATACGCATTCATATGGTAACTAAAAAAACTTTTTCTTATAAGTAAAAGTTATACTGATAAAAGTGTCAATACATATCCATAACATATTAACAAATGCGATTACGAGATACAGCACTTAAATTGTGTATGTGTGAGCAGCGAAACAGTTTTTCCAATAAACCGAGTATCGCCTCAATAAAAAAAAATACACTTCTAAACTCGCTATTACGCTGCATTTACACACTCAATTAGTGGCATGCAAATTTTGTATACGTATTATCAACGAAAAGCAATTCGAAATACTCGAATCTCTTGCCACTAGCTTTTCAGTTTACACATGCCATTGCAAATTAATTTTTAAATTGTCCTCGAAGCGTATACTTCAAGCAATTTGTTTACTTCTGGAATTTTGCCTCCATTTTGAATTTGTCTTCTCTTTACAAAATAGAGTTACCGAGTTCCCCATATTTGGGGAAACGATTAAAATTTATTTTTATTAAAATTATTTTGATAGTCTAATGCTTTATAATTAACGAAACTGTTCTTTTTATGCGTATTTCAAGAAATAAATCTTAATGATACATATGAGAAGCTAATATTTGTAATTACATTTTGCTATTATGCAGTTAATTTGCATTATGTTCTTGGCAGGGTAACATTGTTTATTATCTTGACATTCAGTGGCATGCAAATGCAAAATTTTCACTCGCATGCAAAATTTGCTGCCACTGGAGCTGCCATTGCGAAAAATGTGGATGTATTAGTGAAAAATTGTGAATGTATTGAGTTTTTCGAACTGGCAGTGGCATGTGTAAACTCTAATGGCGTTTTCTTTTCTAGAAAAAGTGTAGCATTTTCAATATTGTTTTGCCAAAAAAATACAGAAGTATACAGTTTTCTCAACTTTTTTTCAAATATTTATAGTTATTGTGACATTTTCTCTTCATCTCAATAAGACTTTAATTTTAAAACTTATATTTTAAGAAAAAAAGTGCAGCATAAATGCAAAACTTTTTCAGAAAAGAAATCGGGATAAGTTAGCACAAGGTATAACAACTAATAAAAAAAAAGTAATAAAAAAATATAAATAAATAAATACATTTTTTTATTTTCGTATTCAATATATCGTTATTGCAAAAACATTATCATTAATCATACGCATAGAGTTATACTGCTCAATAAATCTCTGTGGAAAGAAAGTATAACATTTAACCAAAATAGTGATGCGTATGAGTGATATACCATATTGCCACTACGTACTGTATATGTCATTACATAAAACTTAAAAACACTGTTCAAAACAGCGCGCACTTTAATATTTTGGCGGGCCGCACATAAACACTATAATAACTTACAATACTTTTTTATTAATATAAAAAATATAAACTTAAAAAACAGTACAGAATTCATGTACAAAGTAAAAACAAATAAGAAAAGAACAGAAAAACGAGTTTACTCGAAATTTTTAATAAAAAATTTTTTTTTACATATAAGATGCCACATCATCCAAAATTGATGACAACTACACGTATGCAGCAATCGTGCTGCATACGTGTGTATATGGGTGGTAGGTTTTTATATTTCAGTTCATGGTTGAAAATTTTTTACGCAAATATAAGCACTTTTGATCTGATAGAAATTTCTCATCGCAATTATTAGCTAATCATAAATTGCAGAATTATTATTATTGTAAGAATAGATTATTATTAGAAATCTTTTGTTCTTTTATATCACAT
The DNA here is from genome assembly GCA_914767995.1 of Thecocarcelia acutangulata. Taxonomy (NCBI): domain Eukaryota; kingdom Metazoa; phylum Arthropoda; class Insecta; order Diptera; family Tachinidae; genus Thecocarcelia; species Thecocarcelia acutangulata. The sequence goes on along the minus strand of OU612097.1, from coordinate 86,126,070 downwards.
TTTATTATGTGCAGATTTTATAAATGACATCAAATGAACATCATCACTCTCAACCTGCAACTCTTTTTCAAGATTTATCATGTAATAATAAAAAAAGAAATTGTAGTCACGTATTTTAGTCATTATTCTTAACTCTTTCAAATTAGCTTCAATTGTAAAAAAACACATACATAATACATATGTACTTATATATTTTAAAATTTTTTTTAATACACTTTCAATCGCATACATTTTTAAGTAAATATTGAGTTGACACTCACGTTTTACAACAAAATCTGGGTTAAGCATAACACCAATAAAAAACTAAAAATAACGTATAATTACTCGTATGTAGAAAACAGACTATGGAAAGATACAGGTTTTAGAATATTTTTTATTTTCTTACCCCATCACATACTTAGCATTCAAACAAACCGCACTCAAAGCCAAGTATTTTGCTTTGAGTGCAAAACTTCTCATATACATCAGGGTGTTTAATGTAATAATAAGCTAAAAATAAATTTAACGAATAACTAAAATCACTCGTTTAACTGATTAACGTGCAGCCAAGTCACAGCAATAAAATCAATTATATGTAGCAAAAAAAAACTTCAGCGCCTGGTCAATTTTGTTTCTACAAAGTGGATATGCGAAGACAAATTTTTTAACTTTTACTCGATTTTGAGAGCTGGTAGTTTTACTAAAAATATACTTTTACTAAATAAATTTAACTTTTGAAGCTTCAGATCTTTGTTTTTTGTTTCATAAAAAACTAACTATTAAAAACCTTTTATTTCTCGATATTTCGATAACAATTTGTTATCATCGTCAGGAGAAATTAATTTATAATAACATTTTAATTTCTTCTGACGATGATAAAAATTGTTATCGAAATATCGAGAAATACAAGATTTTTAATAATTAATTTTTTATAAAACAAAAAACAAAAATCTAAAGCTTCAAAAGTTAAATTTATTTAACAAACGAAGATGAAATAATATTGAGATAAAATAATATACGTTTACTAAAAAATTACTTTTATAAAAAGTATCTCTTTACAAAGGGGTTCTTTTTAAAACCGCCTTTTTTAAAAATATTTTTTAATGGTAATTTTGAAATACCATTCAAAAAATAACCTTTGCTAAAAAATGCAACTTTTGCCAAAAAAAAGGTACCTTTTTTAAAAACGTACTTTTTCTTTCAAAAATCTGCTTTTTAAAAAGGTACCTAGGTTAGGTAGGCAGGCCGCTGGATACTCCGAAATAATCTAGGTTGTCCAGCTCACTTGGGTCCTGTAGTCGTTCCCTTTGTGATTGCCTGAAAAAATAAATTAGTGGAGTGAAGAAGTTATAGGAAAATCATAGTGAGTGGAAAGGATGGGCGGGGATGGAAAGGAGATGTGGGAACCTTTTAGTGTAGCGTTACATGCTGCTGTACTAGCCACCCGCTGCTTCTTATGAAAGAGGCTAGTGCGGTCGGTTTGATCGAGGCCAGACAAGATAGGCTATTGAAGCTCGCCTAAGTGTCTTATGATAAGATGATGCTCCAATGCCGGGCATGTGCCGAGGAGGTGAAAGATCGTCTCCTCCTCCTCCTCGTCTTGGCAGCTTCTACAGAAGTCGTTACGGGGTACCTAAATAAAATATACTTTTTAAAAAATACTATTTTTAAATAGTTAAATTTTTCTAACTGCAAGTTAAAAACAAACTAACTTTTTACAAATAACACCTTTTTTGAAAAGAATACTTGATAAAACCGGTTTTTCATTTAAAAAAAAATTGTTATACTACTTGATAAGACCGATTTTTAATTTAAAAAAAAATTGTTATACGGAATTTATCTTTATAAATTTATATTTATATAATTATATGTGTGGCAATATGGGAGAGTAGCTTAAGTCGAAAATTTAAATTTTGTGATATCAATTTTGGGATATTTTTATTCTGTTTGAATCGAATTTGAAATTTAATATATTGGTCGCAGGTTCCCTACAGAAGAAGGATGAATATTTTGTTTAATTCAGAAGATTTTATACCTTTTCTACTTAAGCGTTATTTCGAAACTAAAATTTGCGTTGAGATCAACCTTAACTAACTTAAGCGCTTCTGTTTAAATAAAAAGTATGGATTGTGTAGTTTTAAATAAAAATAAGATGTTTTATTTAAGTTTATAAAAAGACATTAAAGAAGATAAGGTTATTGTTTACATCACAATATTTTTGTTTTTTAACGAAACAATAAAAATAAATTCTTAAGTTAATAATATTGTTAAGTTTTTGCCTCTAAAAATGCTTTTGCGGATTCTTCAATTGTAAATGAAATAATGACACTCACACTTGTTCGTTATACAATACTTAAATAATACACAACTTTATTTATACTTAGTACTACTGTGTACTAAAACACTAGATTTGCTTACTTTCTGGCTGCACAAACTTTAAAAATAAACTGACTGCTTGCTGTCAACCTTCCTGCTATTTATACGTCCTTATCAATTTCTACAAACGACATGAATTTTCTAGTTGTTCATATTGTACAAATGAATTTCTTTCGCATAAACATTCACGCTCAAACACGTGTTTGCTAACAATAAGTAAGTCACAGCGTTGTCAACTTTGAAATTTTCAAACGCACCGAAAAGGGAGAAAAAACGCGTTATTTTGAAAAAAAAAAACGCACCACAAAAAATTTTTTTTTAATATTATAAGTTGTTCACAATGTTGCTAAAATATTACCAAATACATGTATCCTTAATAAAAGCCTAGAATACGCCCTTTTACTTAACGTGCTTTTTACAGAACACACGATGAAGGACACGGTTAATAATTTTTATGAAATTCATTAAAAATCTGAGTGTTTTTTATAAAAATTTTCTAAGCAAGTTGCTCGACCGTGCACTTTGGACCCAATATTAATATTTTTACAAAAATTATATTTCTAAATAAAAAAACACGATAAAAACAATTATGTTTTTGTTTTATTACTAACTTTTTATTGCTCTGATAACTTGAAGTTGACAAGACAAGCTCTGTAACATTAATTTTAGGTTAAACCGTGATATTTTCTTTTGACAATTTTTTAAATTATAAAATAAATGCTTCATGATATCCACTTTCGTTTATTATATAATTGCTAAATGATGTAAAGAAAACTAAAATATTGACAATAAATATTTTCCTGAGGAAGTTGGAAAAAAGCTAACGAAACGTTGAATAATAAATTTTGAAAAAAGTTTTAAAGGCCACTATTATCCAATTTAAAAGCAAACATATCTGAAAGACAGCTAAGTTTGTACTGTAAAAAAAATAAAAGGGGCAGCAAAATTTAAAAATTGAATATTCGTTTTTCTTTAGATAATATACATAACCTAAACAGCAAGACTGGTCTACCTTGTGTATTTGATTTGGTACATTTTATACATCATTACTCCGTGTGCTCTTACGAATATTCTGTTCTGTAAGATGAAATATACAAATTTTGCACACTTGATGAAATTGATTATATTACTGATTAACATATAGTACAAAAAGTATATTCTTATACTGGAACAAAAAGTGGTGCCGAATTCGGTTCGGTGCCACCGAAAATTAAAAAACGCACCGAAATTTGGGAAAAAGCGCACCGCGCACCGGCAAAGGAATTTATGGCACAAAAAATTTTAAAAAGCACCAAAAATGGTGCGAAACACACCGAGTTGACAACGCTGGTAAGTCACAACAACAAACACTAATAAAACGAATACCAAGAATACAAGAAAAACAACAACATCAGTGTAGTTGATTTACTTGGAGTTTTACGTATTTTAAATCATGTATGCTTGTTTCTTTGTGTATTAAGTTTTCAGTTTTATCTTGTTTGGGTAAATGTGTGTATTGTACATTTTTAACAAGCAGCTTAACAACTGTGCACTGGTAAAATAATACTGACGAGCGTAAAAATGTTGTATGAAGACATTGTTACAAATCAAAGGAAAATACTTTTCAACTTTTATCAGCACTTGCCTTTTGCTTATCATTTCCTTTTAATTCATAAGCTTGATAATGGTAATCTGATTGTTCAATTTTTAAGGCATCAAGGGGTACTGCTTCTGCAACATTTATTTCTGAATTCAACATCTCACATTTGTGAAATCTAAAAAGATTTGGAAATTGATACAAAGTAATCATAATTTTCGCAATAAAGCCTGTGAAGCTTAGCAAAATTAGGAAAATCGCCGGGCAAATATTTCTTAGATGTGGCACGTCAAGTATAGTGCGATTCACACGAGGGGAAGGAATTCACCTATGGTTCCACCTGCCCCAAAATTATTTTACGACTGACGCTTATGTAGAACCGTCACAGAATAAACAACACTTACACAGAAAAAATTTTTTTTCGTGTTCAATAACGAAATTCGTTGAATCAATCAATAAATTGTTTGAATGCGGACCTGTAAAGGAATTCGTGGATTCAAACAAAAGTTTATTAAAAATAATTATTGATCGAAAACTAAAATTTTTCTAAACAACAACAAAATACGATATCCAAGGTTATTTTTTTTATATATTGTATATGCATACAAATTATTTTTTCAGACAAAAATTTTGTTGATTTTATTTTTACTATAATTTTTTCTGTGTTAAATAAACATAGTTGGGAAAAAGATTTACATCAGCACCTGCCTTGCGGCCTAATCTGATGATGGACCAATTCCACGGAGTGAATTATTTACGATTCACCAGCGCCCCCGTGAGGCTTACTAGGCTCACACAGGTAGCAATTCTTGCCATATGATTGCGGTCATATGAGCAACTTCTTGTTGAAGAGTTCGGGCCTTCTAATCCCTCTTGTATGCAATTTCCCAGCAATCAATGGAGGACAAGGATTAATGAGTTGGTAGGCCGAAGCCCACTAAGAGCATCAGCCCTTAAACCAACTCACCACTGGTTCCTTACAATACAGGTATCTGTTGTATAGGGAGATTGTTAGCCCTCGAAAAAAGCCACACACCAAACAATACTTAAATAAACAGAGGTTAGATTTGATAGGGATCACTCGGCTCCCGTTCTCTTAAGTAAACATACAATACCGTTAATTTTGAGCGCCGCGTGATTAAAACAGCTTGTGTCTGCATAATGTAAAACATTTCGTCATAAGAACTTACATTCACTTAAGATACAAGAATCACATTTCATTAAAAAAAACTGCTGTATACATATGTTGTTTGAAAATAATGACTTGGTTTGTTTTAAGGTTAACATTTATACAGCTTAAGTGAAGTTAAGCGATACCGTTATATGATGTATGAAAAATCTGAATATGTAAACAAATCTATGTGTACATGAGTTGTTTTGATCAATGCATTATGGATTCAAATAATTTTAGCTAAAAAGTACATGCACATAACATTGATCAAAAAAACAGAATTTTTCAAAATGGACTAAACATATTTAAACGCCTTTGCTTCTATAATACGCCAAACGCCTTAACTCAATTCTCTCTTATGTTGACTTAAGCTACTCTTCCATATTGCCACAGATATAATAGATGTATTCTTTTCTTCTTATTAAAAATTACATAGCATCAAAAATGTAGCACTAGTATTGTATAAAATCATCAGTAATGTGAAAACTGACAATATTTACAATGACAAAAGACATCAGAGAATTTAATCATATATTGCGTAACATCGCTGATCGCATGCCATCAATTCAATTATACATTTTATTAATGACTGCAATCAAATTGATGTAAGTAAGCCATAATGTCAATAAGACTATAAGGTGGTCTGATATCAGCGGGTCATTCTATTGCTTCATGTTGTCATTACATTGAATTTATTTAGTAACTTTTTCAATATTAATAACATATTCCGATAAAGATGTATGCTGTATGATGTCACTTTGACATTCCGTTAATGAAATAATAATTATGACGGGCACTTAGAGCCGCTAATGTAAAGGTTAACGTCATAATAAAAGGTATCACTAAGAAGTGTCATTGCATTGATACATCACAGCTAAGACGGGTTTCTTATGAATGTAATGAGTAATACTTTTTTAATTTTCATTACCTTAAAGTGTTACTTTTTAGTATTTTATTTAAGATTTATATTTTTTTTCAAAAGAACGCAACTTATTTAAGTTACCATCTAGATCCATTGTTCTAAACATACATGAACCTAATTCATACTTTAAAAGTTCTACTTTCTAAAAACTTTTCAGGTTTATTTTAACATTTATGCTTTAATACAATATAAAATAATACAAAAAAAAAAAAAAAAAAAAACAATATCCTGCGAGAATTGGAGAGTACATGTGAAAAGAAATATGAGCAGAGGGGGCATAAAATAATGACGTTAAACAAAAGTTAAATCTCGTTTTTCATGGTACACCGTATGTACATGCGGCACCAATTATGTCGACATTTATGAGTCGTGTTGGATCAAGCACTCGTTTGTCACTGTCATTGTTCGCACTAAAGTAAAACAACAACAACAACAGCACCAAGCAGAACAACAGCAAAGACAATAAGGCAGTTAAGTTTTTGATTGCTGCATGCAGCTTGGAACCCGTCCGTCATAAACTTTAACAAGAATACAGGCAACACTCAGCAACAATATCTACGTTTAAAATGTGCCACAATCAAACAAACTATATAAAACATTAATACACACATACAACATACATATACATACATACATTTGTAAATATAAACCAACAAGAAATAGTTATTGTAACATAAAGTAAGTGTGTTTGTGAGCATAGTGTAGAAGTGGAACTTTTTATTTAACTATGATGAATTAACCCAATTTGCCATTTCCTTAAGGGCCATTATTACAATCTAGCGATAAAATTCTTAACAGTTAATCTTAACATTACTTAACGCGAACGATAAAGTCAGCACTCAATTTTTCCCCATTTTATTTACAACTGAAGTTACAATATTTTCAGCAGAAAATATGGCAGCTTCAAAAACTTGAAGTTAACTTTAAAAATTACCAAGAGCATACGCTTGCAGAAAATATGGCAGCTTCAAATGTTTAAAATCAACTATGAAATTTACCATGAGCGGAAACCAGCTGTTAAGTTATCAGTAACATTTAAGGTTAATGCTAACTCGTAATAACCAAAAAAAAATTATCTGTAAGATAAAATCCAAATGTTAACTATTCGTCAATTGTAGGTGTGTTCCAAGTGAATAACGAAACAATCCGAACTAGTCCAAAGTAGTCCAAAAGCGTTCCACGCAACAATTTTTGTACAATTTTGAGAAAAAATGAGAGTAATTTTTTTGATTTCCTGTACAAATTAGCCTGAACTTTTTCTTTGGCTAAGTTCAGACTAGAATTAAATAATCAGCTGTTATATGCTTACATACATATGAAACTGTAAATGTAATCAGAAAATTTGCAAATTGGAAAAGAGTTTTTGTTTAAGAGTTAGTTAAAAGAGTTCCAGCAGTTTTGGGTAAAATTTGCAAATTTAAAAAGTAATTTTCTTTTTACTCTCATTAGTCCGAACTAGTCAGAGATCTCGTGGAACACACCTTATAATAATGACCCTAAAACAACTACAGTATAACATTTTTAACTTTTGAGAGACTAAGCAAAGAACAAAAGACATTTTCTATATATTAAATTTTTCACATGAATGGAGATGTAAGGAAAGGCAATTTTTATATAATCCAAAATTAGCAGACTATCAGACTATGCAACTGCTATCGGGACATGGATTTTTTCTGAAGTACCTGCAGTGGATGCTATACTATACGCTGTATTGCATATACCAGTAGGAAAATATTCCAGATGGACAGAATTTATTTTTTTTTTTTTTTTACACATTAGGTAACTGATAGGGAAAGGTTGAGCGCACATTTAGATCTACGGATGATACAGTGCAACAGGTGAACTGCTGCGAATGAGCTCTGCAGCATAAGAAGAAGCACATCTACGATGTCATTTACCTAGCTGGACATAAGATTGATGGGGAGAAAATGTGGAAACTGGACGCCGGAGGCATAAAACCATAGCTTCCATCCCGAAGTAATAGAAACTAGTTCTGGACTGGATAACTAAGCAGATAAAGCGGTTTGTAATCGGTATATGCTGTAAGCGAAGCCTGAAAGATCTCAGATTTGAGGTCATTTGGAACGTTCGCAATGCATTTTTAGTTACTTACCGCAAAAAAAGTAACACTAACAGACATGTGTATTGCTTCTCTGGAATAGAAAGAGAATAGAAAATAAAATACTTACGAATATTGCAGCTGGTATAAATCATTTTGCTTTTTTGACAGCTAATTGTTTGCACTATTACCCAAGGATGGCGACGTGGTGCGCAGCATTTACATAAAACTAAGTCATGCACATTATTTTATAGGAGACTTGATTACAAAAGCTTTTGGATATTTATTATATTTTATAATTTTATTATTTATTTTATTGTTCTTTTCACTACTTTTACTTTTTTCATTTTATGCGGGTAAAAACAGTCAAATATGACTTGACAGCACCGCCTGATAGCTTGCCACTTAACTCATTTGATAGCAAAATTCTTGTTTGACAAACTTCGCCTAGTGGAATTGAAATTTTTGGTAGTATTTTTTTATTTTTCTTCAGGCCATTAATTTCATTTTATAGTATTTTTGACTGCCAACTACAGTGTATATACACTGTATACAGTGTATATACAATGTTTTCTAAAGCGTGTAGTAAAATTATATGGGTTAGAGTTCTATCAACGCAATTCAGTGTCTGATATTGTGTTGTTTAGAAGACACTCTCTATTTCGTTAGTCTATGTTATTAGGGCAAGTTTGATCATCTAAGTGGATACAGATAGAAAAATTTGACTTACCAGTACCACCTGGTGACTTACGATTTAACTTATTTAATAGCAACAATTCGTGTTTGGCAAACTTCGCCTGATATATTTCAAATTTTTTGTGGTATATTGTGTTTTCCATTAGACTATCAACTTCATTTGATAGCAATTATGTCTGTTAAATACAGTGTATATAATATTTATGTTTTCTGAAGAGTATAATAATGTTAAATAGGCTAAAGTTTTATAAACACAATTCAGTGTCTGGTTTTATAGTATTGATTGACAAACTTGGCCAAATCGTTTACTAGCAAGACATTCTACATCCCTCTATCTCATTATTCCGTGCTATTAGTTTGATCTTCGATTGGGGCAAATATTTTTTACAATTTGCCGATTAAGGATTTTTTCAAATTGTGTATTTCATCCCAAAATTTTTTTAATATGATTTGAAGCTTTAACATTTGTAAGGCCGCCGCAGCATAAGTGAAAATGAAGTCACGTTGGCTGAAACACTAGAGACATTATGCAGTATCTGATGATACTTGGCCTGATCATGCAATAGCATACCACTCTCTCTTTAATTGTCTACTGACCGTTGTACTAATGGCGAGTATTTTCTACACATTGCCGATTACAAATTTGGTTAAAATCGTGAATTTCATTCCAAAATTTGTTGAATATGCTTTGAAAATTTGCACATATCTTAAGAATGTGTAAAAATAAAATTTTTACTTTTTTTAATTATAAATAAAGAAAATGATTTGTTTTTGGTATGCATATATATATGGCTTCAAATTCATCGCTCTTAAATTAAAAGAATTTTTTTTAGAACTCATTGCTATAACATCGATACATTTCTACAACCGACCAGGTTTCGTAGGACATTTTGCAAGCGCTTAAATGTAATTGTATGTAATCCAGTTTTCGGTTTTCTCTGTGGAACAATTTGTTCTGATTGTATGTCGTTTTTCTACATGCGCATGAGTGTGATGCTGGGCTTTTATTTTCACACTTGTGTGAACATATTGTTGAATATAACTAATTTATAAATACTATTATTAATAACTCATGCAAACACGGTCATTTACCAATTGGCCAGTTGTACAAATTGCCGGCATGTGGTTAAAAAATATTTGCATTTTAAATGGGCTTTTATAGAAGTAGCTATCGATATTTTAAGTGAATAATATATTCAAACAGAAATTGAAGTAGTTTTAATTGTATGTTAATAAAAAAGAAAACATTTTTTTCAAATAGATTACGCACAAGAATATTTTGCATGGTAACTTTCATATTGCACTAACGTTTGTTTATGGCTAATTTTCAAACTTAAGTTCAAAAAAAGCAATTGAATTTTTAGTGTGGAAAAATTTCGTCTTTTCTTTAAAAATATGATATTCGCAAGATATATTTTTTCTAATTAACACATTTTTTAATTTTTAGAAAAGGTCAACTGATATATATTTTTTCCACTTCCAAAGTTGCTGGGTGATGATATTGAACATCAATCACCAAAAGTATTTTAAAAATAGTTCAGCTGACTGACTTACATCACACTAACAAACAAATTACAGAATTTTGTAAGAAGAAAAGGCAAATGAAGAAATTATTTTGTAATATATGAACTAAATGGGTACATTTCTTGACTTTCTTGCTGCTCATTTTTCTGTCCTTTATATTTAAATTATTTCTTGTTATTTTCCGCACAATGGAGTGTTGAAATATGGAATCAAATAAACAACGATAATTTATATAAGTGATTTCTAGCTCAACAAACAAACAATAATTTACTACTCCTGACTATATTTTTTGACGTTCAAAGTGATAGGCTTTGCCTAGACAATATGTTGAATCATCGAATTTATGATGAACAATTTACTACCAGCGCCAACACATCATGTAGACAACAACGTTCTGTTTAGAGCATATTAAACGAACAACTCGTCTAGGAAATTTGTATGGAAAACAGACAGTATTTTGAGTGCTCTTCTAGCTGAGTCGTTCCTCTTTGTTCATTAAATAGCACATACATTTTCTACCGACGGAACTATTCCATGATACAAGAACTATATCTGAAGAGAACGAATATAAAATAGCACCTTTATCAATCTATATTCAGTCAAGTACTTAAGTAGAAAAATGCTTGAAAAATAGCAATAACGGTTTGTATTGACGCTAACACTCTAATTCGCCTTTTGCGTGCACTCTCAGCTACAGTTACTATATTACTGCTGGCTGTGGCCTAACCGGTTGAGCAGAACTTGTAAATTTCTTGATGTTGCAAAATTGATCAGCCACCCTGTATTTTACCATATAAAATATTCGATTGCTTTTCTTTTATTTCTTTTGCCGTTTTCATTTTCAAAAAATAGTGTTTAATCCCTGCTTGAAAAGCACTTTTTTCATTTTTCAAGAAACACAAAAGTTGCTTACTTTAAGGTTCAAGTAGACGTGACTTATCCATAACCATAGAAAACAGCTGTTTTCTATGGTTATGGATTACATTGTTACCTTATGGGTAACAATGTAATCGATTATTTCTGCCATAACCATAACGCCATAACCATAGCAACAACTGAATTTTGGTTTTCTGCCGTAACCGTAATCAGCTGGTATACTGATGTGTTGATTTTTGTTCTACAGTGTTGCCGATCAAAGTTTTTCCATCATAGTGAAAATGTCTGCAGCCTAAAGGCTTTTTAAAAATATTTTTCAGAGGAGAAAAATTTGCCAAAATTAAAGCTACTGATATTATTGAAATTTATTTATATATTTACACAAATTAATTATTTTAATTTATTCGACCTTTTTGACTTTGAGCTCCATTGAGTTCACCGTACAACGGTTTAAAGGATTTTCTTATCACTTTTAGCATTTTTATGCACCAGCCATTTTATTTTTATTAACAAAGTAAATAAAATCAATTTTGCACACATTGCAGGGGAGATAAAGCTCAAAGAAGAAAAGTTCTCTTTTAAATTAGGTTTTTTGTACATCGGGTTTTTAGTTCAAGTTTAAGTTTTTCCTTTCTTAATTTTTTCGTAAGAACGATTTTTTACAATACAATTTGAAAATGAAATCTGCTTTTATATTTCATTTAAATTTTTTTGAAGATTCTTTTTGAAAATATTACGTTTCATAACTTCTTTTTTAATGTTCAAAAGACTTCCTTTTTTAATAGACATTCTATAAACTGCACTCTTTTAATTAAGCTTTGTTAAAAAAAAGTATGATTTTAAAGAACTTTTTTCTTAATAGACATGTTCAAACTCCCTTTTATTAAAATAAGTTTAACTTTTTTTACTAAAGGTACTTTTTTTTAAAGATTATTCAATTTTCGAAAAAATTATAAAATTTTGTTTTATTTTTCACTTAAACTTCTTATAAAAAAATGTATACATCCCTTTTCTAAAAAATGTTTTTCAGAAAAATTCTGAATTTCGTTAAAATTTACGATAAACAAGCTTGGAAAAGATAAATAAATCATATTTGTGTCCTAATATAGAAAAGTAAATGTCAAGTTTAGTTGATTAAACATAATTACTAAAAAAGTTTCATGCGGTTCCATTGAATATTTGTTTTTAAACATTTAGCAGCTATTTATTATTTAGCAATACATAAACTAATATACTTATTGCATATTTTTATGTATTATGTACTTACATACATATATTTATAAAAATAATGTATCTCTCTTTTATAAAAACTATAGAACCTATATTTTATATAATTTTTCATTTTGTGTAGTTCGGCAACACTTTTGTATATTATTGTTTGTATGTGTGTGAAAACATGTATCAGTTGCCCAACAAACACGAAGTCAAACGTTTTATCTAAAATTAATTTATTATATGATATCAAACACAATTTTCAAACCTTTCAATGGTTTGATTTTAAGATTTGTATTTTTAAATTAAGAATCATTTGAATATAAAGATTTGATGCTCAATATTTTATCAACTTGTTTTTGAGTGCAACTAACATATATACAAATAAAACAAAAATTGTCAGCACTTGTTATAAAAATAGTTAATAATTTCTATTTTTGTTAGGAAGTTGATTTAAAATCAGTATCAATCATTTGCCGTTGGAGAAATCGTTTGATTTCAAATCTCAACCAATTTGAAATCAAACCTTATTGTGTGTTAGGTGTTGATGGTTATGGCAGCACTAATCGACTACAAAATATTACTATGGTTATTTTTATGGTTATGGCTATGGCAGTATGGCCAAGTCACGTCTAACTGAACCTTTAAACGTCCACAACAAATAAACTAATCGATGAATTTGGGTAAAATTTTAACAGCTGACGTTTGACAGATCGTAATATGAAAAGAAAAAATTGCGTTTGTGCTGCCATCTAACACTAAGTAGCTGCAATATCAATCCGCCCTCGTAGTATTTCCTGATAACTATGGTGAAAAATGTTTTTCGGCGGCTAATAACCGCAGAGGTGTGGTTTTTTTTTTTTTTTTTTTTTTTTTTTTTTTGCAACAGATACTTATAATGTAAGGAATCAGTAGTGGTGGTTAGATGGATGAGCTGGTTCAGGACTGATGCTTTTAATGGGCGCATTCGGCCTACCAACCCTTAAACTACGTCTTTCATTGACTCCTTGAGAGCCCTGGTGAACAGTGCATAGCTTACCACGTGAAATTAGTCCACTTCCAGATAAGGCCGTCAAGGAAGGTGTTGATATAAATCGATTCTGTTTTCCCATCTCTCCTAAAATTCAAATGTCACTTTTTTCATCTCTGAAGGCAGAATTAGTTTATACGTTCTTTTCCGTTTTGAATCACCCGTTTTGTTTCTGTTCAGTATAAACTAATTATATGTACATGGTTTGTTTTTACTTTTTCGTTCTGTTCTGTTGCGGACTAATCTGTTGAAAATAGAATTCAACGTTAATAGGCATTTTACACTGCTCAACATCTTCATGAAACGCATGAAATATTTTGAAGATGTGAAACACTGTTTACATCGCTCACATCTGATATCTACTATCAATCAAAAATATTATGTTTTCAATTTTCAAACAATTTAACAAAAGCACGAAAAATTTTTTGAAAAAAAATTAATTTAAAAAAACAGCAAGTAAGAGTGTAGTATATTCGGCTGGGCCGAATCTAAAATACCCTTCACGATAGTCTTGTATATGTATAGTATATTTAAAAATGTGACCTAAATATGCACGGTTTCTATTTTCTGTATTTTAGTAACCTTCTTTTATAACGAAAATTGCTTTTCAGCAAAAAAAATGTTATTGGAAAAATTGGTTCAGGCTATATCTCGGGTATATATGGACCGATATCGGAAATTTTCATTTTCCATATTTATATAACCTTATTTCATTACAAAAACTGCTTTTGAGCAAAAAAATTGTTTCAATTAGCTTACGCGATATTTTTATGAAAAACCCGATTTGGACTATATTTCGGGTATATATGGACCGATATCTGAGAAAATCTGCCTTTTAGTCACCATGTTTAATAAGTGTGTGAAGTTTGAAGCAAAACAAGCAATTTTTTTCAAAAATTTTCATACAAAATTGGAAAAAAAATTGCTTTTTCGGAATTTTGGATATAAAATTTGGATATATGTGAACCGATATTACTGAATTTCAATAGCAACCCCATGAACCGATGAGGTAAAAGAATGGTAAAAGAAAAATGTTTCTAAGTCTAATGGTTTTCTCAGAAACGGTATTTCAACGGCGGACGGAAGTACAGACGGCCATCGCTTAATCGACTTTTCTATTAATTCTGACTCAGAATATATAGGGTCGCAAATGAAAATTGTAGAAATTACAAACAGAATCACAAACTTATATATGTATACCCTTTACATTTTTGTGAAGAGTATAAAAAAAGGACTATAAAATTTATGTACATATGTCTATAAATATTATGTAGGGCATATAAACAAAATATAACAAAAACACAGCAAAAATTATTACAAAAACAAAATTAAGAAAGAAAACACACATGCAAATAATTGACACATCATAAATAAATTATGACTTTTTTTAATTTTTTCAAAATAAGTGACGTTTTTCAGTGATGCCACAAGAACAATCGACATTATTGCCACTTTTCTAGCGATGACACTAAAATAATCGGAAGATGTTGAATGGAATAAAATAAGATAGGAACATTTTTATAAAGATGTTAAAAAATGGTTACTTTTAATACAATGTATTTCTTACGGGAAGATGTTATCAGCTTCAAAAACTGATGATAGATGTTGTTCAGTGGAAAAAGCCTATAAGTGACAGCCAGATATGTGTATATGTTATTTTTTTCTGGTATGGAAAAATTTATTTTTTTTTTATTCATATGAATAAAATTTTTTTTTTTTTTTGTCAGAAACAAAAATAATTTTTTTTAATTAAGGATTTTTAAAATTTAATGTATATTAATCAACTAAGCAACTTTGGATGATCACAAGAATATATTTTATGGAAATATAATATTTTGTATAAGAAATGTCATTACTTCTGCAGATCGTAAGAGAAAAGTTGGCTGTTTTGTCACCATTTCTAAGTAATTAAATTGTTTCTTTTTTTCAAATAAAATAATTTTTACGAAAATTCTTTAAGCCAATATTTTTCTTTTGATTGTTCTTTACTGTAAAAACCAGCTAAACTTTTTCACAATAAATGAAATTGTAAAATATTTGCTACAGAACAGAACGGCAACTGAAAGTAAAAACTAATTAGACCTTAAGTTTCCTTCACATTTTTAAATATTTTTTTTTTCTTTTTATATTAGTCAGCTGGTAAATAACAAATATTGATAATGTAAACGGTTTCACATAAAACTTGCTCAATGTAAAAAGACTATTAAAGAAACCCGAGATGGCAACCTTAATAAAACAAAATAGATATAAAATCTGATGCCAGGTGGTCTTTTTATTTACTTTATTTTCTGCTTTGATTTGAGAACTACCTTAGCTAGCCACAATTATAATTCAAAAAACTCTTTTTTAGCTGTCTGCTTAAGCAATAATTTATCATTAGCGTTTGGTTTCTCTCAAGTAAACAATGCTGGCTGTTACGAAATATGAAACTACAATTTAATGACTGCTATGGTTAATTAACACCAAACTTGCCAGCAACTAATCTGAAAATTATGATTCCTTACACTTGTATGTATTAAGCTTATTAAATACAGCAGAGCATTATTAACTCACAATAGCAAATGCTCATTATCCTTCGGACGCTTCTTCTGCGCCTTAATAGCAAACAAATATCATATTCAAAGTTACCTAATTACTGGGTCATTTTGCCAACTTGCCTCCATCAGCCTCTACGCATTAAACAAAAACCAAACTCGTGCCATCAGAAAGCAGTTAGGGAGAGGCATAAAAGAAGAGAGAGAGAGAGCATTAAAGTAGAGCATTAACGAACTAACGAACAATAGGTAATTATGATGATAAGTTTCATAATTGTATATCTTAATACTTTTATTGTATTATTTTTGTGCTTATATTTATTTTTTCAGTTACTTTGCAATTTTTCAGTTACATTGTTTTGAAATTATGGAAAAAAGTTTCATGCACTTATACTTAAAATTTTTTTCTTTTTATTGTTGTTCTTTTTGAGTTAATGAAGTGATAGCAAAATTTACTGATAAGTGGACTGAAAAAAAGTATGAAAAAGAGGACAAAGTATAAATAAAACATCGTTAAAAGCACAAGTGTGCAATACAAAAGATAATGAGAATAAAGTAAAAGTCAAGTAAAATTGTAAATAAGGATATTGTGCACAAACTTTAATGAGAATCCTTGAACAAAGTTTCACTTAAGTTGGAAAAGAATTGCTAATGTAAAGCAAATAAAAAATATTGCTATTTTCCAGCACAAAAGCGAGCTCTTTTTAAAGAATAATGAACATGTGTTATTGAGCCATAATTTGTAATAATAAATTGCATTTTTGATTTTGATGACATGACTGTGCACCTGACTTGGTAAGAAAGACAAAATTGGTTTAAACTAATCAAAACAAGAGATAGAAAGTAAAAGAATTACATGAAATTTCATGTAATTATTTTGCTAAGAGCCAGAGGCTTTTTAAAATTCCTTTGTTTCAATTATATTTTTTATTAAAAATTTGGCAAATTTTTTCAATACTTGATTTGCCGGAACAAGTCTCCAGGTGCAGTATACGAGTACATGCGGATGATGTGCAGCCAGTGTTGCCAGGCTTACGGATTTTTGCCTATTTGTACAGATTTATTTGTTTAGTTCCACATGTAGGGAAAAATGAACAGATTTTTTATGATTGGGCTTGTTGTAGGGGATTTTAAAATTATTACGAATGCTTAACATATTTGTATAATATTCCCGACTATGAAGAAAAATCGTTGTCTAAATTGGGTGTATACACATTTTGATCAAATTTATGCACACACAAAGTTAAATATTTTTAAAATATTTCAGTGTATCCCAATTACGCAAAAATAATTACAATCGTATTAAGACTGCAGAGAGGGGGTTATCTATAAGTCCCAACGCAAATCGTGAAGTTTTAAATTCCATATGAATTCTTAGACCTCGTATGCAAGTTTATTATTAATTGCACAGAAAAACTTTGATCTTAAAGATCTGGTAACATTAAATTATTAGATATCCATTAAACACGTGCATTAATGTAACAGAAAGTATTGCGAAAACAGTTTAACCAAGTTACTACGCATTACTTTTTGCACAAATAAAAATTATAATGTATGTTACTTTACTCTGACTATCACATTCAGCTTATCAAAACAGGAAAAATATTTATGTTTTTGCCTACAAGAATATTTTTCATCTGACAAGAAACAATTTTATTATTTACACATATATTTACATTTCTATTTTAATTGTTCTGATAAAAATGGCAAAAACTGAAAACTATAAGATTATTTTTGCATCACTATAAAAGTTTCAAAATTTGCTTAATGTACCAGAATACAATATCTCATATAAGAGTTCCAGCACTGGTCTACGAATACCACGTAACAACGGCGTCAAGTTCTGGCAACCTAACAGTTAGTTTCAGTAAGCACTTACATTAATAATGTATACTTAAATACTAAGGACCGTTCCATAAACAAACGTGGACGTTCGCATAATTGTATCTTTAGTTTAAGACCAACCACCAACGTGTTTTATTGTTCGCACTACATCACAGTGACAATTACTGCTGTTCCTGGGAAACGAAAACTTTGCATAGAAACTAAGCATATAGTTGTATGTCATCTAAATAGATTGCTAAAGATCTGTACAATTTTTTTAGCAAATGTAAAATTGATACAACACAATCAAGACTTTGTCTTATAAAAATCTTAGCAAGTCGACCAGTATATTTCCTTTTCTATTTTATAAGAAAATTATTGGCTCTAGAATACAAAATAAAAAAATCGTTTCAATAACATTTTGTAAAAACGAAATATTTTTTTTTATTAATTTATTTAATTCTTCACTTTCTGTACAACAAGATTGTGTTTTATATTTATGGTACAGAAACACATAATGTTATAAAAGTTTCTTATAGTATGAAATTAATTATTAAGAGAAATTAATTATTATGAGATATAAAATTTTCCTAAAACTGTTAGCATTACCATTCATTTGCTGATTTAGTGGAAGACTATTCCAGAGAAGAGCCGCATTGTCAGAAAATTGCCATTCAGATACAAGGTAGAGGTGACGAGACAGAATAGTGTTTTGTTTCCTTGGTGATTGGAAGAAACGAATTTTATCATATAAATATTTGAGCGTTGTTTTTTAACAATTACTTTATGCAATAATAAAAGAGTAGTACCTGAAAGGAGATGCCAAGAAGATGGTTGGAAACTAAAGAAATGTGATCAAAGCTTCTAAGTCCATAGACATATCTAACAATATTGTTGAACATAACATTAAGCTTTAACTTTCGAATTTTTTGTTAAACTTTATCTTAATATGTAATGATCGTCAAGCTTGAGGTCTTTTTTATAAAAATTTTTAAAAAAATTGTTAATTTAATTCAATATTTCTTCTTCCTTCGGAAGACTTCTTCAGAAAAAATTTTTTTTTTTATTATTGTTTATAAATTATTTGAAAGGACATGAAAATAATATTAACATAGATACATAAATGCATTCTACATAAAGTGTCACAAAAAGTTAAAATACACAAAAAACATTTTTAACATAATGTTATTAATAATAATAATAGATTTCTTAATATGCTAATTTATTACAATTCTGAGCTAAACTTTCCGTATCTTTTCTAAAATTAATTCTATTTGCTAATGGTACATTAGTTGAACTTTATCATTTTTTAAATAAAATTTTTGGTTTTTGTACTTTTGTACATCAGGTTTTAGTTCAAGGTTTTCCTTTCTGAATTTTTTCTTAAGAAAGACTATTTTACAACACACTTTTGTTGTAATCAATAATTTTTGATTGAAGAGTATAAGAAATATAGCACCGCGTTACAAAAATGAACTTTTTTTCTGTCCCATGAACCAAATATACTTTTTTGAAAAGGGGAGAAAAAATAAAAATTCATGTGTATCAGCGATTTTCATGTACACGTCAGAATTTTTTTTTTTTTTTTTGTATAATATATAAAGCTTTTAGTGTCCGCCTACCTGCTTGAAGATTTTGGATAAGTTTTTATACCCTTTTTCCGTGATCAAGCTGAATTTTTGCAGGCAGACTCGTAGAAATGTTTGTATTACGCCAAATTTCTTCAAAAAACTTCTCAGATTTTTTTTTTTAATTTTTTCTTTTTTTTCAGCAGAACTTGAAGGGACTCCAAATTTTAAATCCACTAAAGCGTTCCGGAAAAAACAATTTGTTTTTTGACCCATCCTACTTCATATATTTGCAGTGCGCTACTCGAAATAACTTTTGTTACGTTTGTGGCTTATTCGCACCAAGTAAAAATTTGAGAAATATTACGAAAACACTGGTTAATTCGTTTCAGAAAATGTTCAAAACTGCTTATGATCCTTACTTGTGGTATACTCCGGAAGTCGTGTCCGACTATTGCTATAGAAACTTATGCCAGTTTACTGATGGAAGGTCAACAATAAAGTACGCTGTACCAACAATTTGGCTACCACTCCAATGAATTGTGCTACTTTTGCGTACCTTTTCCTTAAACGAAAGGGTACCAATACTCTCGCCAATTGGCAAATACTGTTGGTCTATTTGTCACGATGGTGACAAAAATGCTTACAAACACAAGAATAAAAGAGCGAATTTTCTTTAAAAGCATTAACATTTTTAATGTAACAATTTTCAATGTTAATTTAACAAATTTAATAAAATAATCGGTTTTTTAACGAACTGAAACCGTTACAAAAAACCGATAACCAGTTAAAAAAAACAGGAAAATCTGTGAGCTTATAAAAACTTATTTAAAAAAAAAACCTGACGTGATACAGACATTTCCACGAGTCTGGCTTTAAAAATTCAGCTCGATTGGATTACGGAAACAGGGTTAAAAACCTATCCAAAGTCTTTCACACTGCAAGCTTTATATTTTATACAAAAAGAAAAAAAATTCTGACGTGTACATAAAAATCGATGATACACGTGTATTATTATATTTTCTCCCCTTTCCGAAAAAGTATATTTGGTTCATAAGACAGAATATGTGTAACGCGGTGTAATAATCAAACCTAGCTGTTTCGTAATAGCTACACTGCTCATCCGCGCTCATTCGGATTTGAAATCGAGTAATGCCGTATCATGAACTAATACCTTAAACACTCAGCCACCGAGCCATTGAAATACTCTCTGCCTATATTCATCCCATATTGAATCGCATACACATTTTGTTAATTGCCCGCATTGTTTGTACAGAGCTTGCTGTCTCTGAACAAGCGGTATTTTTTTATTTAGCTATTAACATACATATTTTTGTACTTTTAATAATTCTCCATATCCAGAGATGTAAATAGTTTTAATATTTGAAAAACATTCTATTTTTGTATTAAAACTAAAAAAATTTGGACAACCTATTATGTAAGTAAAACGTAAACCACTTTTGAAAAATAGAAAAAATTATAACATTTGTCTTCGCAGCTTCACCTTGTTGAAATGAATTCACCCTGACTGCTCGTTACCATGAAATTCGATGTTATTATACGCAGCTGTTCAAACAAACATGTTCATTTGTTAACTTAAATTTGGTTTAAATATTAAATTAAGTCGCGTACATGCCACGACTCCAAAATCCTTGTCACTTTGTCTCTATTTGTATTCCGATTTCAAATAAAAATATATTTTTGTTTGTTATTAAATCATGCTATCATTTTTAAAAATTCTGTTTCTTTGAAAAGCTGTAAGTAATAAGTACAAAAAAAAACCCCAGTACACACACACATGCATAACTTAAAACTTGTTTGTCCAAACTAGTATCACATTCGTAAGGACATAAAAGGAGAGAAAACTTTAAAATTACAAAAACAAAAACTTTTTAAGTTGAAAATTGTTGGACATACA
Source organism: Thecocarcelia acutangulata (assembly GCA_914767995.1). NCBI lineage: Eukaryota > Metazoa > Arthropoda > Insecta > Diptera > Tachinidae > Thecocarcelia > Thecocarcelia acutangulata. Next base: position 86,104,805 of record OU612097.1, on the reverse strand, counting down.
AAAACTGTAACAATTTTATCACCAGAGTCTCGACTCTAAATGAGCCTTAAATTTGTTTATGGAGAGATTATTTTATCTAAAGCTTTACACAACGAAAAAGTTATGACAATTTTTCACAAAAGATTTAATGCATTTCTTTATTTAAGTATGTTATATCATTTTATGGGATTATTGAACTGATCACAATCCTACTGGAAGAAATGTTTATATTTCCTTATTGTTGTAGTTTGGCGCTCACTTGTTTGCAAATCTGGAAAAAGCATCCAGTTGTACATTTATAACTTTTTCCAGAACATACTTTTTATTGCATTTTTACAAACACACTTTATACAACTTGCACACATACATAGATAAGTAAGAGACATCCACGCCAGCAAAATTTCTCAGTATTTGGTCAAGGGCTGAAAGCAAGATTCTTAAGCAATTTTTAGTAGATATCGGCTGTCATAACGATAATACATTTATAGAAACAAGTGAGTATATTATTTACTACACTAGCATCTAAAATTGTTACAAATCAAAAAATTATGAACAGCTTGTTTTTTATACATTCTAGATGGCAATTCATAGGAGCTAGCCTCCTTGGCAACTTTTGAAAGATGTCGTCAAACATTTATCTTTATATTCCAACAATCGAAATTATTATATTAATAAGAATTAAAAATAAAAGAGCTATATGTTTCTGCCAGAATTTTTAGCTTGCTGCCACCGATCTTAAATCAGCCAAGAGGTAGCAGTTTCTACTAAAGTTATTAAAAACTTTCCAGACAATTCTAATATCGCTCCTTTATTGCAACATAGTCATATCTCAAAAATTGAGCTTTTCGAGTTTACAATGCAGAATTGTTAACAGCACTACCTTTTATATTGTGCCAAAAGTTTATTCAAACTACTTCTGTCCGTTAGGACCCATTTTCTAAAAATTTCTAAGAAATAGAAACTAAAAATTTGAAACTAAAAATTTGAGCTTTTTTTAATTATGGCTATGTTGCAATAGAGAAGCGATATGTCTGACATAAATCTATACTCTCTTTATCAGACATTTGTCAGAGATGTCTGGTAACGTCATTATGGATTTTTTGTTTGCTTGCTGGGCTTTACTACAAGTGTGTATTAGTGTATGTGTTTTTGTTTGTTTTGTATTTCATGTATGTGTGGCATGTGTTGAATCTTTTTGAAGCTCAAATAACAGAAAGCAAAAAACATGCAAAATATTTTTATTTTTATTTTTTGCTTACCAGATATACAAAAACAAAAAAATATGCAATATCAGTTTACAAAAAGCTTTGCTGCATAGTACAGTGGTCCAAATTGATTGTAATTAAAATAAGGTTATGCCTACTATTTTAGGTTGGAGGAGTAATGTAAAGCAAAGTTTGAAATCGAACTCAGTAATGGAATTCACAGTTAATAAATTATTAGAATACGGACCTGTAAATGATAAGAGGCTGGAAGCATAGATGCCAGATAAATCTGGTCTAAAATCATCAAATTCGGCCGAAAAAATCGTCAATATGATTACTGCAAATCGTCAAAAAACCGCCAGCTACTAAAATTAACATATTTTGAACAAAATATATACATATCTATTTCAATCGGGTTATATATAGCAAAGCAATTCATGGTAGCCTTTAATAAAAAACTACAATATTTAAAGGTTTAACAACAAAATATACTTGTAAAGGGTGGTTAAATTTCAAGGGCCGATGTTTATTTTGAATAAAACACAAAATATTTAGGAAATTATTGTAAATTTTTTTTAGTATAATAAAATTGGTATTATTCAATTATGTATGGAACAAAATATCGGCCAAATGGGCACCGCGACCATGGCGGTACACCTCCATCCGATGGTCCAAATTTTCGATGACCCTGAGACATAATGGAGGTTCTATGCCGTTAATGTGCCGAATTATCTCATCCTTTAGCTGTTGAATTGTTGCTGGCTTATCAACGTACACCTTTTCTTTCAAATAACCCCAAAGAAAAAAGTCCAACGGTGTCAAATCAGATGATCATGGCGGCCAATTGACATCGCCATTACGTGAGATAACACGGCCATTGAACTTGTTGCGCAAAAGAGTAATTGTTTCGTTAGCTGTGTGGCAAGTGGCACCGTCCTGCTGAAACCACATATCGTCTACATCCATATCTTCCAATTCGGACCATAAAAAATTCGCTATCATCTCACGATAGCGAACACCATTCACAGTAACTGCCTGACCGGCCTCATTTTGGAAAAAAAAATACGGCCCGATGAGGCCGCCAGCACATAAACCGCACCAAACAGTCACTCTTTGTGGGTGCTATGGTTTTTCGACAGTCACTCTTGGATTCTCATTCACCCAAATGCGGCAATTCTGTTTATTGACGAATCCACTGAGGTGAAAATGTGCCTCATCACTGAGGCATTTTCTTCGAAAATTGATTATCATTTTCATAATAAGTCTGGATAACTTTAACACGTTGTTGGATTGTGTATCTCTCCATGGTTCAAATTGAATAAGTCTGAAATAGAGAAATGTCAAATAAAATTCGGAAAAAAAACTTGGCGTTTAGGTGTGGTTCACATTCAACATCGGCTCTTGAAATTTAGCCACCCGATACAAACAGGAAGTTAATATAATAAGAACACATTCATTAATTTTTGTACATAACACATTTTTAAAATATTATAAGATTTCATTTAATGAAAGGTATTTTGAAATTTTATTTCATATAGTATATTTAATATTTATGCACGCCTTATAGTACTAAACACTTCTATTAAGTCAGGTATATCTAAGTCAAAACAACCATAGTTGCAAAATTTTAAGTGGTCTTTAGTAGGTACAAATATAATATTTCTTCTAAAAATAGTTTCTTCAACTAATTTCTCACAAAGAAGTATATGATAAGACAAATATTTTTGCGCTTTATATATTTAGCCATAGAAGGAGAAATTATTGAAGAGTTATTTTTGATATTTTATTCCAAAAAACTTGCATTTTCATATTTATATCGTAAAACAAATTATCCAAGTTTAATAAGTTTCGTTGCTTTAATTCGGATTAAATTTTTCACCATTCGAAATCTACAATGAAATAAAAAAACTCTTTCTCTGTCCATATGAACTTCAAATTTAAGACACCTTAAAATATGATTACACGCTTTTACATAAAAATTTGTACAGTTTTTATCTTATAATTTTTGAGGTATTATTAACATATGACCTTTTAAATACATCTCTAACATATACAATATACGCATACTCCCAAATAAATATCGCATTTATTTTACTACCGTTTCTTTCTGTCCATAAATATTATTTTAATTTCCTTCATAAATGTACTTAAAAAAGGAAGAATGTATGTAAATTAAATGTGATCTACAAAAATCGTCAAAAACAGACCTTATATCGTCAAATCGTCAAAGTGCTATATTCAACACCCAAAAATCGTCAAAAAAATTTTTTTTAGCTTATATTTATTTGTTGAATCTTCACAATGTGAACTAACAATAAGTATTCAAATCTTAACACTAAATACAAAAAAAAAATAAGTAAGTCCAGCCAATACTAGGCAAAATTTTTATTTTGCGGCAATTATATCGGTAAATTACCTATTTAAAGCTCTGATAGTGGCAACAGTATCCCTTCTTCTCAACCGAGTGTGACCGCTAAAGTTAAATATGTTTCGTGCAAGAGGGTTTGGATGAAGTTCCAATTTGCTGATATATCTTGTCGCATACTTTGAAAACTCTTCTTTTACTAACAAATCCTTGTGAATTCGTGAATTTTTTACTCATCGTCAAAATGACGATAAATCATCAAATATGGCAACCATGGCTGGAAGTAATAAAGTATGCTCGAAACGAACCCGTTTTGATAAAACTTCACCGCTTTTTGGATGCACCAAAGTGCAGTCATCACAGTTAATCAACCTATAGCCGTTAAATAATGCAGTAAGTTAAGGATAAGCCCCGATAGTTCTTCAACAAGGTTGGATGTTATATAGCTCCCCAGCCCAAGCTAGGTACTAGCAGAGAACGTGAAAACTCGTTTCGTTTTTCTCCCTATTTTTGCAACTGACACAATATTCATTACAAGGAAATCCAAATCGACTTGGCAGTGCCAAGTTCTTCCTGCTATGGGCTATAAGTTTTCTAGTTTATTTCTCGTTATAAAATGTCCACTTTGCATATGTGCATTTTTCGCTTTCTACAGAAAGAAATCTGTAATAAAACTTAGAGACTCTATTTATAATTTTATAAAAAAAAATTTATTGACCGAAAGCAACTTTTTTTAAACAACAAAAATATAAGATATCCAAAAGTACACTGCAAAAAAGGAACGTTATGGAAATTTGACAGAAGTTTAAGAAAGCTAATACAAGATGATACCGAAGCCACCGTTTATTAAATCAGTAAAAATAATTATTAAAAAAATTATATTTTTCAAAACAAAAATTCTTGACTATAATTATTTTCTTCTCCTTTTATGGAGCAAGAAATAAAATATATTTTTTTATAAAAGGTATTTCTATGATAACAATCAAGGCGAATTCATTTCTACTGCATGAAGCTGGAATTACAATAAGTACAGCAATACAAAAAGAACATGATGTGACAAAAAATTTTAATTTTTTTTTTCTGCCTAGATACAAAGCCCTTTTACCAGAAAGAGCTGGACACCAGCAGAGGAAGTACTTAACATTCTCTACCTCCTCCTCGTCTCTGCAACTTCTACAGAAGTCATTAAATGGAAGAGTTAACCTCCACGCCTGCGCCCCTATGTAGCAGTGTCGCGTCAGGACCACCACAGCAGAACCCAACCTCCGTTGGGGCAGGCCCCTAAGGAGGACAGTTCTCATGTTACCATATTTGGGCCATGTTAGCCTTGTTATCCGACAAGTAGTCTCACCATCTGCCTTGAGCGGTCTCAAAAGTTGAGGCTGTACCAGTTTCTTACAGCTCCTAAGCGGTAAACCAACGGTCATATCTCTTTGTTGTAGTTGACCTTAGCCAATTCGCCCACTACAGCATTTTTCGGCACTTCACTGTGCCCTCATAGCCAGAAAAGCTCCAAGTTCGAATGTCTCGCTATCTTGTTTAGAGACATCCGGCATTTACGAACCAGTTTGTGCATACAGCGTAGCCTTATAGTGAAAGTCCAATGTAGGCGGTAACAGGCGGCAGCCAACTGTTCTATTTGCCGTTTAAACTTGTTTGATGCAGGCAAGGCAGCTTTAATGGATAGTGACTGAATTACAATAAATACTACACCAAAAAATACCAACATGTGTTTTGTTGGTAGAATTTATGAACAATTGTTTGAAAAAGCAAGGAACTCTTTATGTTTTTGACAAATTTGCACGAAAGAAACGAAAGACAGCTCTGCTTATACCACTACCGTATTGAAGCTGCCTTAATACAGGCAAATAATTTAAACAAAAAAAAAACGTGCTGAATTTTTTAAAGCAAATATAAATAAATAAATTTAATTGTTGAAAATTTTAGAACCGAAAATAAAGAAAAGTAATTTGGTTTTTTCTATTTTCTTCATTGGTTTGACAAATTGAAGCGGCAAAACAAAAACTAGATTCAATTCAACATTGCGGGTCAGCCGCCTTCAGCGGCATTGTAATATTAAATTATATTTATTTATTTATTTAATAACTATACTGTTGCAAAGTAAATTTGCAAAGTATAGGATGTACAGCAGGTAAGACCATAATGTCCAAGATGGTATTAACAGTACTTTTGTAGCATCACTGTGACTAACTATAAAGACCTATGCCTTCACATAGGAAGTTTCCGCGTTATTAACAATGAATAACCTCTAAAAAAACTGTAAACCAATACAGTTAGTTGAGGCAAACCGTTAACCAGTGCGAGTGAGACGCAAAACTCTCGAAGACCGATCAACAAACAGAAGCCTGACCGCACTTAGGAAATACGATGACGCGAGAGCTGTTCTTCAGCCCAGAGCTGCTTTACGACTGTCATATTAAATTAAATTCAACATATTGTTAAGAATACTTATGTTAGAAATGTACAACACATTCACACAAACAAGATAAAGCTAAAAACATAAAACACAAACAAACAAACATACATGATTTAAAGGACGGAAAATTCCAAATAAATCTACAAGTGATGTTGTTGTTTTTCTTGTGTTCTCGGTATTTGTTTTATTATTGTTTGTTTTTGTGACTTGCTTACTGTTCGCAAGCATATGTATGAATGTGTATATGCGTAAGAATCTAGAATTATTTATAGCTAGAAAATTCATGTCAATTGTAGAAACTGATAAGGACGTATAAATAGCAGGCAGGGCGATGGCAATTAGTGAGTTTATTTTTAACTTTTGTGCAGGACAGTTATAAGTCAAAGTAAGCAAGTCTAATGTTTTGGTACACAGTGGTATCAAGTGTAAATAAAGTTGTGAAATATTTATGTACTGTATAACGAACAAGTGTAAGTGCCATTATTTCATTAACAATTGAAGAAAAGAGGCAAAACCGTAGCAATATTGAAATTTTTGTATGAATATTTTTATTATAAAAACTTATTTTTTATAAATTGTTTATATTGTTGTCAGATGAAAAAACTCTCCGTAAGTTATTTCAACTTTATAAATATTTAATATATAAAATTTCGCAACTTCAGCCATGGACTTCGGAGGGAAAACCTATTTTTAAATAAAACGATACGCTTATGAAACAAACAAAAATTTTCTTTGTGTTTTACTTTGAAATTTTAAGAACCTGCTTGTTTTACTTGCTGTATATTGTATTAAATCCCACCTTGAAGTTGCTGCTGATAGCCCTGTGTGTATTTGTGCTCACCAGTAATTTGATTTCTTTTTACGAATTTTCCACTTTTAACATTGACAATAAAGTTTGCAAGTGGAATTACATTTCATTTGCACTGACAAGCTTGAAGTGAACAAATACTCTGTTATAGTTTTCTTATTAATCGCAAACCCCACAGTTCGAGAGAAAGTAATAAACGAAATTGTTACAAATAAAAATATAAATTACTTTGAAGAGTTCCCTTTTCGATTTCTGAAAAAGGCTTTAAAAACATTAAAAAAAATTCCTCTTAAAGCCCCTACAAAACTGTTGGTCATCGTACTCGTACGAGTATATGAGACCAAGTTTATTTAAAATGTTTTCTTTTTACATCACTATTGAAAAACTGTGAAATAAAAGCAAAACAATCCACAAACAAACATTGAGTTTATCAACACCAACAGAATACCAAATAACGTCTTTTAAAAGTTTTTGAGCTTTTTTTTGTACAAACATATGTACATGCGTCACAAAAAACGTATATGTACATATGTAGCTTGGAAAATAATTCATTTAGGAATGCACATTTAAAATTATGACACTTGTTAGTAGGGAACAAACAAAACAAGCAAACACTTTTTGCACACTCACACACAGAAATAGACACAGACTCCAGTAGGAACTTTGAGAACTTGTTATTTTTCTCTGCAGCGTAAAGCAGTTTTACTAATAAGAAAACATACGAGGACGGATTGATATTGAAGCCACCTAAGCATAAAATTAACATTTTTTTTCAAAACCATTTATTTCTCAACATAGACTCCTTTTGACCCAATACACTTAGGCCCAGTTTTTGGCTGCGTATTTAAATACAAAATTAGTTAATTTTCATTTAAATTTAAGTTGTATTTAACTACAAGTATAGTTTAGCAGTCTTAAATAGTTGTTCTTATTTAAATGCGATGAAAGTGTGGCAGCTTTACTTAAATTCCAAATATTATGGAAAGTGTTCCATACAACAGCTGTTCGTTAGTAAAAGACTAGAGAAATTCTTAAAGATAAATATTAATTTTACTAACGGCATATACAAATTTATTACTTTTATTTGTCATTTTTAAATTAATTATCATATTGCGTTGTTGTTTAGTGCAAAATTAGCAACTAATTTTCAAATATCTTCTACAGGCAATAGCTCGTGTGCTTGTGTGTTTTGTTTACCTTCTTTGCACTAATACAAATAGAAGCACACAAAAACTATATGGACTATGAGAAAAACGTAAATAAAACTTAAGTGAAGTAGTTTTGGCATTTAAGTTTAGTTTAAATTTGTAGTGAAAAACTGGGTTTGTTGTTTAAATGGAATTTAAAGCTAAATAACATTTAAATACGAACTCAAAAGCTGGGCCTTAAAAGGACGATATTCCAACTTTTTTATACCATCTGAGTAATAAGATTTTCAGAACCCCTTAAAGTAATTCTTGGTTTGAACGAATCTTTTTCCTGCGAGCCGGTTTTTCAAGTTTGGAAAAAAAGAAAAAGTCACTAGGAGCTAATTCTACACTATAATGTAAATGATCAACTAATTCGAAGTTGTTGGTGTGTGGCTTTTTTCGGGGACTAATAACCTTCCGAGGATCTGTTGCCTATAGAGCAGATACCTCTACTGTGGTGACTGTTGACGGTTGGCTTAAGGACTAATCCTCTCAGGAGGCTTCGGTCTACCAACTCATTAAGCCTTGTCTTCAATGGATTGCTGTGTGAGCCTAGTCAGCCACACGAGGGCGCTAGTGAATCGTGAATAATTCACTCGTGGAATTGGATTAGGCCGAAAAGCAGGTGCTGATGTAAATCTCTTTCACAGTTTCGCCGTTTTCCCTTTCTATTTGTTTTTCCCCCTCATTCTTTTATGTATTGAATTTTCACAAAGTGAACTAACAATAAGTACTCAAATCTTAATATTAAATACAAAAAATTAATTAAGTGCAGCCAATGCTAGAAAAAAATGTTTTATTTTGCACGGTAAATATCGGTGAAATCACCTATTTAACGTTCTGATGGTGCCAATGTATATTGTGTGCAAGAGGATTTGGGTGAAGTTCCAGTTTACAGATATACCTTGTGGCGTACTTTGAAAATTCGTCTTTTACAAGAGGAACACACAGATCCTTATGAATTCGTGAGTATGAAGAATTTGATTTTGGTGCCTTTGAATTTTCCCTTTCAAATAATAATGTTTAATCTTTGTCCAAATTTCACTTTTTCCATTTTTCAAGAAACACAGCTTACTTCGAACTACTACAACGAATAAACTAATCGGTGAATTTGAGTGAAACGGCTAAAGTTTGACAGATCACAATTAAAAAAAATAAAATTATAATAATAATAATAATAACAATAATAATAATAATAATAATAATAATAATAATAATAATAATAATAATAATAATAATAATAATAATAATAATAATAATAATAATAATAATAATAATAATAATAATAATAATAATAATAATAATAATAATAATAATAATAATAATAATAATAATAATGTGCTGTGCTGCCATCTAGCGCTAGGTAGCTTCAATATAAAGCCGTCCTCGTACATCGATGGCTTAATATAAAAATGGCGTATCTTGATTTTTACAATATTGAGTTTTATTTATAAAAAAACCAGCATTGAATTTATCTGTTCCTTATTGATCTAAGAGGATTACCTCTTGGAAGGTGTTGGACCAAATTTTGCTAATCTGAGAAGTGTTGAAGGTATATACACTGCGCACTGATCAGTTTCAACTAATATAATTCCAACATTTTAAATGCTGTAATAGAGTTTGTTTTAATCTTTCGTGGAGTTATTGTTAAAGTTACACTTCCACAAACACTACTTCCTCTTTCCTTCTCATCATAACCTATTTTCCCAGTTCCAGTACAATGCACTGCATATATAAGGGTCATCTCCTGAGTACTAGTACGATATATAAAAAAGTGCCTGTATTGAAGATTTATTGGATTTTATTCAGTTTTACCTTTCACCTTCACCATGACATCTTGTCCACTATTTCTATCACACTAATTAGCCAATTTGCCTTACTGGCATGTCTGATATATGGCAAGAAAAGTTTGATCTATTCATTGTTTCGGACGAAAATTTTGTCGTTTTATTTACAATTAACAGTTTTCGCTAGACATCCCTATTGTAAAACGAGGGTTAAGTTACTAAACCTCAATTTTTTACTTAGAAACTGTCACTTCTATTATAAGTTGAAAAAGATTTATTAATTAAAAATATAATAGCGATCATTTGCAAGAACATGTTAGACATACATATAAAATTTTCTTCAAAAATGGTGAAACAAAATTTCTTATTGCTGTTAAAAAACATTCTAAAATTGTTTCCCAAACTAAAAGCTCTGTGCACCTTTGGTATTATATGTACATATATCTTTATTATATTATAGATTTTGTTCTTTTGTATAAATCATAGTTCTGGCATAAAATTATTGCCATCTAATGCACAATAAACATTCAGGCATTTAATGCATTTAGCTGTGACATCAGCAACAAATTGAAAAATAAAATGCATTCGAACAAGTTGAATTTAAGGAAAACACAAAAACTTCTCTTGTGCAAGCAGCCTTTGGAAAGTTTGTTAGAAAATTTATGACAGCACGAATATAAATTAAATTTAAACATAAACTCATAATTTTTTATCTTTTAAGTTAAATGTTATCTTTTACTTGTAGTTTTATAGAAAAAATATAAAATATTTTTGAATTATGAAAAATAGAGTATGAAAGTTGTTTGGCGGAAAAAATGAAAGAGTTTCAATAGGACCACTGGAGTTAGCTATAGCCCTAAAGCTCAAAATCCGGTACTTGGTTGACTGGTTATCTGGCTAGTATCGTAAATTGCTAGAGAATGGCTGATATGCAAAGAGCACTTGAAAATATAAACAAAAGGATACTCGTACATAACTATCGATATTTGAAAAATATCAGCGATATACATACATATGTAAGTACTTATTATAGGTATGTATATAGACTTCTTCTTAAATATCCATATTTCGAAGTGTTTTCCCATTGCTGTCTAAGACTAAAATAGAAAAAAAGAATTGTTTGTTGAATAAGCTTTATTTTATCCTAGAATAAGTCCGCATTTACATTGTATAACTTTTGGCGTCGTAATTTTGGTCGTTACTTTTTCAAAAGTGTAAACAATTAAAACGTTTGCGTTTTTATTGTACAATTTGTATTGTACAATTTTTTATTGATATATGTACATATATATCTCGTTTATACGTAAAAGTTATTTGCAAATAGTTAACTCACAGTTTATATAGCCGAAAAAGGCTCAAAGAAAAATGATTAAACACGACTATATGGTAACACCGCACAATCATCTGATTCTAAAAATATATGTAAGTTGTTGAAATTTGGAGGAATGACGAGTTCTGAAATGTAAACAATTCTCCCAATTATTTTTCTGTCGCAAAATAATGAATTTTTTCTCAAAATTTTATTTTGCAATAGTGCCTGATGTTTAAAACAAAATTTAAACTTTTAAAGAAGGTGGCCACATGTCATACTTTATTTACAAATAAGAGCGCTATTCAAGCAAACTTTCGAGAATTGGTAACTCACATTAAAAATATAATACGGCAATATTAAGTCGCTTATATTAGTTTCACGTGTATGTTTGTTTGCATGCTTGTATCTTTGCAACACTCTCAAACCCATGCCACATCAGTGATTATTACATATGTAGGTGAATGATACTGTTAATGCAATGTATGTTGCTTTAGTGCGAAAATTGGAGTTGCCGTATTGCTTTCAGAGAAATAAGAGTTTTTGGGAATTCCCAAAGTCGGCTTCGTGAATTCCCAAAAACTCGAAACCGCTTCACTAGCGGAATCGGAACCGGTTATTCTTATTCGACACATTTTTATCTTGGAACGTGTATCTGCGAAAATTGAAGTTGTCAAATTGTTTCCGGGGGTGGATTTTGGCGACTCCTGAAGCTGATTTTGAGATCCAAAAAAAAAAAAACTCGGAACGCTTTATACGGATAAGTATTTTAGCTTGATATCGAAGCGCGTTTTTTAGTTTTTTTAAATACATATATTTGTTTTGCGTTCTTATTTGCAAATATATCATACGTATAAACGAGACAATATACATGTGTATTTGCAACAAAAGTTAGTATGCATATGAGAAAAACCAAATGGCAAAAGAGGAATTCATCTCTCTACACATGAAAAAATAGTATATGCATAAACAAAAGTACATGCACATATGTATGTACCTATTTCAATTATTTTCTTCTTTCTCACCAGCAAAATAGGAATTGCAACGACGAAAGTTGCACAATGTAAACCGGGATTAAGTGTCTTGTATTAAACGTATGTCTGTTATGAAACTGTGATAATAAAGGAAAATTAATATATCGGCTTTTCATGTTTTTTTTTATTTCCCCTTGCAGTCATTTGCTATTTTGCCACAACGTGTTTTATTTTCATTCATCTGGCAAGATGATTATAGAAAATAAGAAATAGAAAGAGACAACTAATTTCGTTACAACTAATTAGTTCTTATTTTTGTAGCTAATAGCGCGTTTACACCAACTCAAAATCTAGTAGATTTGAATTAAAGTCTACAACGAAATCTAAATTGTTTATACCACCGTTTTTAACATCTAGCAAGATTTTATTTTCACAAACATAATTTATGCATGCGGGTTTGACAAAACAATTTTATCAGAGAATAAATACACTACATTAAAGTGTATATTTTTGTTGCAGCATAGTATTTTTAAATACTTTTTGGACAAAATCACAGTTGCAACGCACGGTACTGAATACATTTCAGGAGATTTCGTCGAAATCTACTCATAAAGTAGCTTTAATTTTGTATGGGAAATCTCAAAATCTACTAGATTTGGCTTGAAATCTCGAATGAGCAGATTTCTCATTGGTGTAAATAGACGATACACAGAAAAAAAATTGTTTCGTGTTCAATAACGAAATTCGTTGACTCAATAAATTGTTTAAATGCGGACCTGTAAAGGAATTCGTGAATTCAAACAAAAGCTTAGTACAAATAATTATTGCTCGAAAACCACAATTTTTTTACACAACAACCAAATACAATATCCAAGGTTTTTTTTTCTTGTTTTTGATATATTTATTTGTATATGCATACAAATAATTTTTTCACACAAAAATTTTGTTGATTTTATTTTTACTGTAAGTTTTTCGGTGTAAAGATCGTTTTGGTTTTATATAACAAATTTAACAGTATTTATTTTCGACATTTCGATAACAATTTGTTATCATCGTGAGGAAAATTAAAATATTATTAAAAATTTTTTAATTTGAAAAATTATTGTCGTCATATACTACCTCATTTACACCACACGAAAATTTTATAAAGGATGGTTAAATTTCAAGGGCCAATGTTGATTTTGAATAAAACACAAACTATTTAGGAAATTATTGTAATTTAATTTTATTATCATATATTGGTATCACTCAATTATGTATGGAACAAAATATCGGCCAAATGGGCGCCGCGACCACGGCGGCACACCTCCATCCGATGGTCCAAATTTTCGATGACCCTGAGGCATAATGGAGGTTCTATGCCGTTAATGTGCCGAATTATCTCATTCTTTAGCTGTTGAATTGTTGCTGGCTTATCGACGTACACCTTTTCTTTCAAATAACCCCAAAGAAAAAAGTTCAACGGTGTCAAATCACATGATCATGGCGGCCAATTGACATCGCCATTACGTGAGATAACACGGCCATTGAATTTGTTGCGCAAAAGAGTAATTGTTTCGTTAGCTGTGTGGCAAGTGGCACCGTCCTGCTGAAACCACATATCGTCTACATCCATATCTTCCAATTCGGGCCATAAAAAGTTCGTTATCATCTCACGATAGCGAACACCATTCACAGTAACTGCCTGACCGGCCTCATTTTGGAAAAAATACGGCCCGATGATGCCGCCAGCACATAAACCGCACCAAACAGTCACTCTTTGTGGGTGCATTGGTTTTTCGACAGTCACTCTTGGATTCTCATTCGCCCAAATGCGGCAATTATGTTTATTGAGGAATTTACTGAGGTGAAAATTGTGCCTCATCACTGAAGATGATTTTCTTCGAAAATTGATCATCATTTTCATAATAAGTCTGGATAACTTTAACACGTTGTGGGTGCATTAGTTTTTCAACAGTCCTCTTGGATTCTCATTCGCCCAAATGTGGCAATTCTGTTTATTGACGAATCCACTGAGGTGAAAATGTGCCTCCTCACTGAAGATGATTTTCTTCGAAAATTGATCATCATTTTCATAATAAGTCTGGATAACTTTAACACCTTGTTGGATTGTGTATCTCTCCATGGTTCAAATTGAATAAGTCTGAAATAGACAAATGTCAAATAAAATTTGGAAAAAAAACTTGGCGTTTAGGTGTGGTTCACATTCAACATCGGCCCTTGAAATTTAACCACCCGATAGATAGCTGGGGAACATAGAAAACAAGCTATTTATAATTTTTCACTTGGATTCATTTTTTTTTTTTTTTTTGTTTTATTTCCAAATAGTAAAGTAAAGTATTTAGTAAATACATATTGTACATATGTAAATTAAAACAAAGTCTAAACTTTCTCGCCAAATCACTCCAGATGTGTCCTCTGTTTCTTTACTCCTTCTTGCAGATACTTTGTATAAGGATTATGGATTCCTCCGTTGATTCTAGTAGCTTGTGATCAAATTTTATCAGCATATGATCCGCTGCTATTAAAAATATTAATTTTCATAATATGGTTCTTATATTTGGAACAAAGTATAAGTCAAATTTATTTCGAAAATTTGAAATTAAAACACTTCATATCATAATGGAAACACTTCGACATGTTTTCCTCAAAACACGTGTTTTTCTTTGTAGTGGAAACATAGTATAAGCAAAAGTAAACAATTTCATTAGAGAAATTTAAAAATTATACTAAGAAAATTTAAAAAGTATTAACTAATTTTTACTGGAAGCCAATGTTTACATTTACATAATTTAAGTTTGTGACATACACAAAAAAATTGAGACCTTTTTGTGTATATGAGTACTTTTCAAATTAATGTGATGTTTCCATTTGACAAGTACACGACTTATCATGAAATTTTATATGAAAAGCACTCAATAATATGAATGACTTCTATAAACAATTTTTCATATATTCCGCTGGCTTGTATTGTGAAAACATCTCATTAATATTGAAATTTTGGTGCTTATTTTATTTTTATATTGAGGTTTCCATTTTCCTAATTTCTTTTAAAACTTTCTGCATTTGAAATTAAAATTCTCAATTGCAATTTAAATAATCTTAATTTCAATGGAAAATTCGGAATCCATTATATTATATTAAGTTTCGTTTTGCTACAGTACAATTAAGCTTTAAACTTTACAATAAAATATAAAAAAACTCACGACTTTATAATGTAATATGAAAGCCGTCTTGTAAAATGTTATTTCTTAAAAAACAAATCTAAAATATTTATTCTAGCCCTTGTTTCTTTATTCCCTGCTTTTACTTGTCTTGTTCATTACTCTATAAGTAATGTCCTTGAAACCTTGGCCCTTTTGTTTAAATAAATTTCATCGCGTTAAAATTGAGATGTTTTTTTTACAAGTTTCAACTTGTTTGTCATGTGGTATTTCATTTGCTCTACTTTGACGCTCTTGTTAAGCAGAAATGTTGAAATTCTTATTTCCTATATCAGCTGAAATTCCCAGCAAGTGTTTGCGTTCGCTACGTTTTAATATTCTAAATAAAGTCGCAGACAACAGTTTCAGTTTATTGCCAACAACGATGATGCTGAAACCACATAATTGTACAAAAAGATGGTATTTGTTTGTGTTGCCTGTAACTCATGTTTTTCATTGTTGGAAAATTGCTTTCCATTACTGCAACTTGTAGCAACAGTATTAGCAGCAGCAGCAACAGAGAGGTTAAAGGAAGAACAAGCATTTATTTTCTTATCTTTTTCACTTGTCAGAGGGAAATTCTTCAGGTTTTGCTGCGTTGTTTGGTTTCTTTGGTAGTTTTGAGGCCGACAAACGCAATTTAGACATGAACTTACAAACTTGATGAAAATATTTTCTATTTTTTTATACCCCCCCCCCCCCCCCCCTGGGTTTACACTAACAGCGCCTTGTAGCTGCTGGAAAAAACGTTAAAATTTGATAAAACCTAGAAGACCTTTTAAAACCCCGGCAATGTTGCCGCTTTACATTTCGCATGACGATGATTTCATTAGCCCATTATGTACCAGCGATTTCTGTTTCTTTGAACTTTTTGGTAAAACTTGGTGGTATTACTAATAATAGAGTAAAAAATTTAGCTAAAGCCCTTTTATCTTTTTGGTTTTAAATTATTTGAACTCGGCAGTTTACAAGAACAGAGGCGTGTAGCTGCTGAAAAAAACCATTAAAACTTGATAAAACCTAGGAGGCCTTTTAAAACCCCGGCAATGTTGCCACTTTACATTTAGCATGATGGTGGTTTTAACCCATTATGTAAAAGCGATTTTGTTTCCTTTGATTTCTTTCTTTTTTTTTTTTTTGTATAATTGGGTGGCACAACTAATAAGAGAATAAAAATCTAACGTTCATATTTATTTATTTATTTATTTATTTAGTAACTATACAGTTGCAAAGTAAATTTGCAATGTATAGGATGCACAGCATGGGCGGGGTGACAAAGACCATAATGCCCAAGATGGTATTAACAGTACTTTTGTAGCGTCGCTGTGACTAACTATAACGACCTATGCCTTCACATAGGAAGTTTCCACGTGGTTAACAATGAATAACCTCTATAAAAAACTGTAAACCAATACAGTTAGTTGAGGCAAACCGTTAAACAGTGCGAGCGAGACGCAAAACTCTCGAAGACCGAACAACAAACACAAGCCTGACCGCACTTAAGAAATAATTACGATGACGCGAGAGCTGTTCTTCAGCCCAGAGCTGCTTTACGACGACTGAAAGAAACTTTTGATTATTTCGTGAAAATTATGTGTTTATGCTATGCGATACCCTTTATTGGCCTAGATAGCTTTGTATTGCAATATGGAGAAATAAATAAATAAAAATTAAAGTCTCAAATCATAGAGCTCGAAAAGGTGAAAATGGCCAGCAAGATTGCAGAGGATTCTGCACGATAAGTGGCGCTCAAGATACAATAAATAACTTAAAAAATTGTTGTCTTTTCAAATTTCTTTTAAAAAAAATTTACAGTAAAAGAAAAATTTAATTATTTTGTGAAAGTTTTAATTATTTCGTGGTACTTAAAGTCTGAGATGATAGAGCTTGAAAAGTTGAAAATGGGCAGCAAGATTGGGGAGAATTCAGGATGATACCTGACGCTCAAGATACAATAATAATTTAAAAAATTGTTTAAGTTTCTGAAAGAGATTAAAATAAAAAAAAAGGTTTTAGCTGCGCTGTCAATTTCGCCTGTTATAAAGTCGCCTTGTTCACTGCAGTAGTTTCCAGTTATTTCGTATTTTCTAAGAATGCTTTGTATTGTTGATCTTGGGAGTTTAAGACCATATTGTCTTTCCCGATTGGAATTTTTAAATGATTAAAAATCTAATTTCATCACAAATAACCATTTACCATTTTTCAGAAATAAAAATTAAAATAGAAGAAAAAAGTTATCTTTTTTGCTCCGTTGCAGAACGGAACCAAATGGCACCCAAGTGGGACTGGCTTTCAATGGCTGGCAGCCTGTTAAACCTAACGGTATATTATCAATTTTTGCTAACATTTTAATCTTTTTGTCTTTACGAATTAAATGTGTGGACAAATTAATTTCAGTGACCAATAAATGATTTTTTTATTCTAGCTTCTATTATCTATCATAAGAAATAATTATATATAAAAATCAACAACACATTCATATATATTTTTTTTTTTTTTTTTTTTTTGAAAATGGTTTTTATATATTCAAACTCTACTTATGATTTAAACTTTTATTAACTCCCATAGATTTTTAGCATAAAAAAATTTTATTATTAAACCGAAACTCGTTCGTTCTACACGTATTTTTTAATTAAAAAATTAAAACAATTAAGTTTTTTATTCACTATTCTTAGCTTCTACCATTTATACCAATAAAAATTATAAATGTTAGAGAGGTGAATAAATGAAAAGGCTTGTTTTTTGTGTTTTGACAGATATTATTAGAGCATTTTTCTTTTAAATTCTCAGCAATTTATTTATATTGCTGGGATATAAAGTTGAATGTTTGAGAATATCTTTCAAAAATTTCCATAGTCTACTGATGATTAGGGTAGTTCCTATGAAATGTCGACATATAGATAGCTGGGAAACATAGAAAACAAGCTATTTATAATTTTTATTGGTATAAATGGTAGAAGCTAAGAATAGTGAATAAAAAACTTAATTGTTTGAATTTTTGTTCTCTGCTTTTCGATACTTTCAAAAAGCAAATCGTAGCAACCAACGGTTGTTCATTTGTTTGAAAGGTGTAAAGAAATGTTAGAGAGGTGAATAAATGAAAAGGCTTGTTTTTTGTGTTTTGACAGATATTATTAGAGCATTTTTCTTTTAAATTCTCAGCAATTTATTTATATTGCTGGGATATAAAGTTGAATGTTTGAGAATATCTTTCAAAAATTTCCAAAGTCTACTGATGATTAGGGTAGTTCCTATGAAATGTCGACATATACATAGCTGGGAAACATAGAAAACAAGCTATTTATAATTTTTATTGGTATAAATGGTAGAAGCTAAGAATAGTGAATAAAAAACTTAATTGTTTGAATTTTTGTTCTCTGCTTTTCGATACTTTCAAAAAGCAAATCGTAGCAACCAACGGTTGTTCATTTGTTTGAAAGGTGTAAAGAAATGTTAGAGAGGTGAATAAATGAAAAGGCTTGTTTTTTGTGTTTTGACAGATATTATTAGAGCATTTTTCTTTTAAATTCTCAGCAATTTATTTATATTGCTGGGATATAAAGTTGAATGTTTGAGAATATCTTTCAAAAATTTCCAAAGTCTACTGATGATTAGGGTAGTTCCTATGAAATGTCGACATATAGATAGCTGGGAAACATAGAAAACAAGCTATTTATAATTTTTATTGGTATAAATGGTAGAAGCTAAGAATAGTGAATAAAAAACTTAATTGTTTGAATTTTTGTTCTCTGCTTTTCGATACTTTCAAAAAGCAAATCGTAGCAACCAACGGTTGTTCATTTGTTTGAAAGGTGTAAAGAAATGTTAGAGAGGTGAATAAATGAAAAGGCTTGTTTTTTGTGTTTTGACAGATATTATTAGAGCATTTTTCTTTTAAATTCTCAGCAATTTATTTATATTGCTGGGATATAAAGTTGAATGTTTGAGAATATCTTTCAAAAATTTCCAAAGTCTACTGATGATTAGGGTAGTTCCTATGAAATGTCGACATATAGATAGCTGGGAAACATAGAAAACAAGCTATTTATAATTTTTATTGGTTTAAAAAATTAAATTTATAATAATTAAATTGTTACGAATTTGTATTACTTTTAATCCAGTGTTGATCTGCTTGTTACCAATATGCATGCACATCCTCTGGATGTTATCACTGGGCCACATATATTCAAAAATAAAGTCGTCTTAGCCATTACTATGAATAGTGTTCCCTATCACGACGTTATAATAGACTTTTTGTGAAAGTAATTGAATAATTTATGAAAATAAATTCCATGCGCTTCGTGATTTAGGAACGATACGCACTTTTTTCAGTGGTTTCTTTAACAAACAGAATTGCCGCATGTGGCAAAATGAGAATCTGCGAGTGATTGTTGAAAAGCCGATGCATCCACAAAGACTAACTATTTGGTAGAGCTGCAAAACAATCGATAGTACTATCGATAGTATCGATAGTTTTATTTTTAGCTAACTATCAATTATTTTCGTTCGATAGTGATGCTATCGCCAATTTTTGAACGTATATACGAAGCCGTTTACATGTGCCGGCATTACGTTTCTGGCCATTTATTCAGACAGGTTCTTAGCCGCCTTTAAATTTTTATAGTTATAGCGTAATTTACAAATAAAAATATATATGTATATCAAAGTAAAGTGTATTATATCAATTATTACTTTTATCTCAAATAAAAAAAGAGTTTTTTTTATATAAAAAATGGTAGTCAAACATGGCAACTGGCGGCTGCGATTAAATGTCGACTGCAACTTAAAAATTTTTGTTCTCTTTGCGTACAGGTGACGCTGCAACTCAAAGTGTTTAGCAAAAATAAAAAGAAAAGTATTTAAAAGTTATATTTTAAATACTTTTTTTATATAAAAGTCAAGATTTTATATATACCTATATAAATATGTATGTATCTGTGTTTACTAACTTTCACTTGAGTTACAGATTCATAGCCAAAAATAGCGCTTAACTATAGTATCGATAGTTTTTCTTGAAACTATCGAAAATATCGATGGGGACGACTATCGATAGTTTTGCATCTCTACTGTTTAAGTTCAGCTCTTATTACTGAAATATGTATTTCTTTTAGTTTAATAGTCCAGCGCTCCATGATAAAAAAAAGAAGAGGAAAACAAAATTGGTGTAAACAAATGAATAGTGCTATTATAAACCTAAAGGTAAGGATTAATTAAAGGTGGTATTAGAAATATTCATGTGTGATGAAAAATAATTGTATTGATAAGAAAAAAAAACGATTTACTTGTGATTTGCTGATGTTTTTTGATAATACGAAAACCAGCAGCATTTATGTAAAACAAAATTGTGTTGTCTAATTTTCTGAATAATTCTATATAACATATGTATTTTCTACGTCAAATTCTGGCAGCACTGGTTGACTACTTCCGTATACATATGTAGCAGAAAGAAAGAAAAATGAACGAAAAAGAAAACTTGCAGACAAAAAAAAGAAACATGAACTACGGAGCTAAAAGAGCTCGCAGAAATTATCGGCTCACTTAGCTCCTTGAAGTGAATAGTTCAGTGATACTAGTTCGTTCGCGAACTACCCAACTCTACTTTATGGATTGGCAGAGTCAACGGGTCGTATTTATTCGAAAATGAGGTCTTGCTATATAATAGTGATATTAATGATAATAAACTTCTTGTGACTAGAAATCGAGGATATAGACATGGACGATATGTGATGCCAGATTGTGAAAATTTATCTGTATCAGCATCTGGCTTGATGGCCATATGATGAACCAACTCTATAAAGTAAACTATTCACGATTCACTATTGCCCTTGTGTGGTTTGCAAGATTTACACAGGACGCAACTTTTGCCATTAGTTTGTAGTCATATAGACAAGCGCCCGGACCTTCTAGTCCCAGCTGTAGGCAATTACTCAGCAGTTAATGGAAGACAAGGCCTAATGAGTGGGTAGGCCGTAGACGATTAAAAACATAAGCTCTTAAAAAACTCGCCCATCTAAAAATCACGCCTGGTTACTTACACCACAAGTATCTACGAGTATCGCAAGACAAAAGCAGCTCGCGGGGTTTATTACCCCCCGTAAGCCAGCAGTCCATCATAGTTATCAGGGAAACTAATTCCCCTTTTTACGATTTCAGGTTTAAACCACAACTAGAATGTTGTAGCCAAGATAGGCACCTCAACCATGATCAGCACCGAGATAGTCTGCAAACAGAACCTCCCCGCCGATTCCCGTTCTACCAGTTAAGCCTTGTGATGGTATCAGAAGTCTAACATAACATAAGGAATGCGGCTTCCTAATAGTGAAAGGCCAATGTAAGCGACATGTGGCAGCGGGCGGCAACAACGGGACCCATTTACAAAAAATTATATTTTGTATAAAAATATTCGTACATAAATTTCAAAATATTGAACTTAATTTAATTTGGCAATGCCATTAAAGGCGGCCGAGCGGCAATGTTGAATTCAGTTTAACTTTTTGTTTTGCCGCTTCAAAAACAAAATGTTTTTTGTTTAATCTTCGAAGCACAAATTTTTCTTCAATTCGCCGCGTTCATTTGCCTACAACAAATAAACTCAAGCGGCAAATAGAACAGGTGGTTGCCGCTCGTTGCCGCAAGCCGCTTACATTGGCCTTTCACTATAAAGTTATTTTTTTGCCACAACAAATCGCTTCTTTATTGCAACATAGTTATATCTCAAAAAATTACTTTTTCGAGTTGACAGACAGCAGAATTGTTAACAGTACTACCTTTTATATTCTACCAAAAATTTATTCAAATTACGTTTAAAGTATTTCCTCTAGAAGATATTTTCTAAAATTATTTTCTAAGACTTGTATGGAAACTAAAAATTAAAACTTTTTTTTTTCTCGAAACAAGCTTTTTTTAGTTATGACTTTGTGCAATAAAGGAGCGAAATGAGGAACTCCTAACACTCTATGAAAGCAGAATACCCTGGTTAGGTATACCTTAAGGCAAGAATATATGGTGTCAGCAGAGTCCCAGCTAACCAAACAATAGGAATTCAAAAGCCGCGTTACCTCATATTGGGGTAATATTAATTGCCCGCCGCGATCATGTGATTTCACACCATTGTACTTCTTTAGAGATATTTAAAAGCAATAGTGTACTCCTACATCAATAAGCCAAGAATAATCAAAGAGCTAAACGATGAGATAACTCGACCAATAAACGGCATTGAGTCTCAACTATGTGTTAGAGTTAATGAAAATGTAAACTATCTGATAGAAATATATACTTCATCTGATGGTCTTCAGAGCATTTGGCCGAATTTTTATCTATTATATAATAATCACGGATCCCTCTAACATAATAAAAAATATTGCAATAATTAGTTGAATGTTTGAGAATATCTCTAAAATGTTTCCATGTTTCTGCTGATGAGTGGTAGATTATATGAAACGTCGACATATACACAGCTATGAAACATAGAAAATAAGATGTTTATACTTTTTTAATTGGCATAATTCCCTGAAAATTTTTGGTTTTATTTACCATTAAAACCGAGTGTTTTGTTTGGACCAACCTGAATAAAGTAGAGAGCTTTATTGAAACTTCTATCTTCTGAAGAACTAGAGGGTTGGCAACATATCCAGCTTAAAAAAGGTTTGGAAAACCTATTTCTTTGAAATATATACTTAGTTCTGAGTCTTAAAAACCTGAAAAAAATGTATGTAAAAACAAGTGAACATTTTGCTCAACAAATAGAGCGCGGTTACACAATGGGTTAATCAACCTTTATTAAAACTTTAAGTTTAATGTATGTTCATAGATAAAGGATGCTTTAAAGTCTTGCTTGTTGCTTTTTATTTCTCTTGCTCTATTTTTGTCAGTTCTAATATCAATATTAAAGTTGTTCTTTTTCAGTGCCGACAGTATTTTGCTATTATTCGTGGTTAAATTTACTTTGACAATGAAAAACTAACAATTGTTTGAAGTTTCCTAACTGTGTAATATTTTTGTGCGGTATAAATTTGTAACGAGTTATGAAGCCTGCAATGAAAATTTTATTCTTTGTTTTAGAAAATGCTGTTATTTTAGCAAATTTGTATGCATGAGTTTTTTTTTTGTGTTCTAGTCTTCAAAAATAGTTTCACTTGAGGCGCTCCTTTACTTCATTTGTAGCGTAAGGCTGGCTAAATGTATTTCGCCTTGTTCTATGTTAAAATAAATGGCTTATTTATGAACTTGAACATCACCTATCTAGACAAAGTTGTTCATTATTTGCCGTTTTTTTTTTTTTTTTGTAACTGTTTGTTTTTTACAATTTACAAGTAACTATTTGCCTCACCCTTTTATTCGCTGTTGCTTTCAAATATTTTACAATTACATTTGGCACTAAATAAATATTTATTTTAGTTGAGGCCACAAAATTGCACAATGAGAATTTTAATTTATTGTTCGTTTTCATTGCATTTTAATACTCTGCAAATAATACAATAGAATGAACACAAAACGCAGCAAGAAAAGTGGTGGCAGCAGACACACTGCAACCAAAAACCAAAAATTATATTGACAATCATTTGATGCAAATGCAAATTCCCGAGCAAATTGCAAATGTACGTTCACATTTTATTCAAACTAAATATATGAATGAGTTTTCAATACAGTAACACTGTATAACAGGAGAAAGATAATTTTATTTCAATGCAAAGAAAATTTTTTCACAAAGTGTTTTTCCAAACAAAGTTTAAGAACTTTTCAATTAAACTATTTGTCGATCCAAGACTACTGATGATTAAATTAGCTCCTATGAAATATCAAAATATAGATGGCTAGGAACCATACAAAGCAAGGTCATATACATTTTGTAATTGATATAAATATTATTAGCAGTAGAATTAACTAATAATAAAAAAAATTAATAACATTATTTTGTTTGTGCAAATATAACTTTTAACGTAAACAATATAAACTTTATTATAAATAAATATAGTTTAAAAAAACTAAAATAATATTCTTCGATGTCAAACTAATTTTCCGTATAACCAGATGATTATATAAAGTGTTCCGAGTTTTTTTGGAATTCCCAAAATCGGATTCAAAAATTTCCAAAATTCCCCACGTCTCCGGAAACCCTATGGCAATTTCAGTTTTCGCACTGAATCGAATGGCCGTTAACAGTTCAATACACGTTCCACGTCCAAAACGCCGAATATTAAAAACCGGTTTCGACTACGTAGCGGTTCCCAGTTTTTTTTTTTTTTAGCGAGAATTCGACACCCCCCTCCCCCGCCCCCCCCCACACTTCTTCTGGACCAATACGGCAACTTCAATTTTCGAACTAAAGCATATGACCATTTATTTATTTATTTATTTACTATTTCATCTACAGAATCATATTCATACAGATTACTGAACATTTTAGTTAAAATATTTAAATAACATAAATTTAAACAAATTAAAACTAGCGTTAAAATTTAACAAAGGAAACAAGTTGTTACATAAATGTGAGGATCTTACAATTGTTTCGTTATTCGCATAATTAGTCCTTAGAGAGCTCTCCGCAAACATACGATTATTTCTTAAATCCCTGGGAGGACAATATAAGGTAAAATAATTTTTTTATAGTTTAGAGTTGAGATGTATTTTTCACGGCAACAACGCGCACCGAATATGAAAAACTAGGCTCAAGCCGGTTTGCGAAGTGGTTACGATTTTTTTTTTTTTAGTTCTCAAAATTGGCTTCGTGAATCCCCAAAATCTCACCACTTCCCCGATTGCAATACCACAACTCGAATTTTCGCACTAAAGCAGCAATACGAGTGTATATGCCCTGTGGTACATGCAGAAACCATTGCCAAATGTGGCTAGCGTAGTGGTAGGTGTATTCTGTCTATGCACTCAAATCGCTAACGAAAGGATATGCCACACGGCTAGTATATCTGTGCCTATTCACCAGTAGTCCTAACAATTGCTAACCACAATTCGACAGCTAATACGCTATCACTAGGTAATGAATAACGCATGTATTTTTCTACGGCGCATTTAATATTTCTCACTCCCGTTTTTAAGACAACTAAAACTTTAGGATCGTAACATTATCTTTGCTAAACCAAACTTCAGTAGCCTTTGGGATTTAAAGAACACGTGTTTTTTTGGAAAGTGTTATATTTAAAAACAGGGCACACAAAAACAAATTTTTTAAGTGTTCAATAATGAAATTCGTCGAATCAATAAATTGTTAAAATGTGGACCTCTAAAGGAATTCGTGGATTCAAAAAAAAAGTCTAGTCGAAATAATAATTGATCGAAAACATCGATTTTTTTTAACTACAACAAAGGGTTTTTTTTTTTTATATTTATGTATATTTATGTATATACTTATGTACAAATTATTTTTTGAGACAAAAATTTTGTTGATTTTATTTTTGCTATAATTTTTTCTGTGTAAATAAAAACATTAGCAAAAGGACTTTTAAACGAAAATAATAACGACTAAGCAATTGGGTGCAGAAAAAAATAAAAATTAAATAATTTTTAATCATGATTATTTTACCTTTTTTAAGCTAATTTCTACAATTTGAGCGAGCTTGGTGTCAGTTCAGGTTTGTAAGCAATTTAGGCTAATATTTTTATTAAAAATTTCGATTCTCTCCTGTGTATTTTCTTCAGAAAAAATCTGCTGAAAAATAAATAAAATGAAGTATCGAAATACTAAAGTGACATCAAGTTCGCATAACCAATACTAGAAACGAAATTGAGTTTATTTTATATGTACTACATACATATATACATATATTTATGAAATATCTTTTGTTTATTTGCGTTTTAACTAAAATGCTTTGTTTTGTTTTCAAAATTTCAACTAAAAAATTTGTATGTAATTTATTTGTTAACAAAACTTAATTATTTTAACAGAATTCACGAGCGAAGAGGAGTGGCGAATGTGGTAGTTGTCTGGGTACTAGTGACTAGCATAAGGATTACACCTCAGGTCTGGTACTTTATGCAGAAACTTCTAGCTAACCCTTTAGCTGGCTAAAGGTGAAGGAGAGACGGGTCAATCGCCACCTCCAATGAGAAGCCCATGTTAAATTCGCCACTCAAATACATGTGTGGTAGATTGTAGCTGTGCTAGCGGTAGTGCAAAATTAGCTAGCGAATCTACACGTCCGGAGCTAGTCCCTTATACCACTGGGAAATATACAAACATACTAGTGAAACTAATATAAGCGTGTTAAAGCTAATCTTACTTTTTGCATTTCAAATAGTTTATCTGAAAAAGCACCACTTTCTTACACACATGCTTGATAACAGTGTTTGCATGAAAACCGCTGCTCATATTTCGAAGAACACATTATCACACCTGCAAAAAACTACTATAAAGAATTTTTCTATTGCCGACTTTGCTGTTGGATAGTGTAATTAAATGGAATGTTAAAAAAGGAATAGTTTCCTTTCTGTTGATGCAGTTAGACCATAAACTGCAAAATACATTAAAGTTTCAAATTGTTGGTTAAATATTAAATTGAATTTGCTTAAATTAAATTTATTTCATTTCCTTCGTATTGCATGTTTCACGCAGGATTATTTTCTGTGCTTGAATATATTTAACCTTGGATGGTTGAGATATATTTGTTTTATTTATGTTTTCAATTAATACAAAAAAAAATTATGATAATACCCTACTGTGGATGATAGTGCGAAAGGAGCACATATATGTAATGGGTGTTCCAAAATTAACGCCAGATTCAAACTTAATGGAAAACACAATTTTTTAGGCGTTTATTTGTTATTTTTGTATTCGGTCATAAACTACATAGACTAGGTTTATTTCTGGAACAACACAACGAGCAAATGATCGAATTAATGCTCGAATTGTTTTTGTTTTGGGACTGCCAACATTCTATTGCTCAAGTCAAACCTTGCGTTGATTTTGGAAAGCGCTTATTGTGTGTCTTCCTGTTGACTTTATAACACTTGTTTGTTTGTCCATCCTTCTACTTACTCCTCTCCTCAGCAGCCTTGCCTTGGTGTATGCCTAACCGAGGCACTCTCGAGTATAGAAGGGTAAGAGTTCCTCGTTTGTTGTAGCAAATAAAACTCTCGGCAGCCGCATGACTTATATTGTGTTGGACTTCCAAAATCATCATGAATAGATAGTTGACAGAAAAGGGATAAGCAAAGCCACCAGGGGGCTCTGCTTGCTGGCTCCCTCATGGTTGAGGTGTCTACCTTGGCTAAAACGTTCTGGCTGTGGTTTAAACCTGAATTGCAGCACCTCCAGGTGCTGTTGTTTCGCAACACATACCTAAAGTGAAAGGAACCAAAAGTGATGGTTAGATGGATGAGTTAATTAAGGGCGGTTGCTCTTAATGGAGTTTGGCCCAACAGCCCATTAAACATTTTCTTCCATTGACTGCCTTCCCAGGCATACAGGAGGAATTAGAAGGCCAGACCGTTTCAGCAAAGGGTTTTTCTATGTGGCTACATACTTTTGGCAAATGTTGAAAATTGTATAAGCCTTGCAAGCGACATAGGAGCGCTAGTGAATCGTGAGTAATTCCCCTCGTGCAGTTGGTTCATTAAGGGATAAGACCGACAAGGCAGGTGCCGATGTAAATCAATTTCTACATTCTTCAAATCTAAATCACAGATTTGGGGTAATAATTAATCTCCCCCGATAATTATGGTACATGCCCGTTTTCGAGAACCTAATTATAGTCCACAAGGTCGTGATCAACCAGAAGTGATAGATATACAGGTGAGTTGGTTGATGGCTGATTGTTTTATGGGATTTAGGAGGGACTAGAAGACCCAAGGAATTCAGTAATGGCTTTGTTCATACAAACCTATGACAAAAAGTTGTGAGGTTTGTGAGCCTTACAAGGCACATGGGGTGGCTGGTGAACCGTTAATACTTCACTTCGTGACGATAAAGCCATCGAAACAGTTTCTAACGTAAATCAACTACACATCCTGCCCCCCCTTTCTACTATTATAATGGCAATGTGAATATAATCTGTAAAGCAGTTTCAGAAAAATACACTTTTAATGAACATAGATACAAAGTGGCCAAAGTAGCGTTTTGCTAGACGTTTTTCGTGATTTGTTTCGTAGTTTTGAGAAGCAAACCTACAAATTTATTTTCTAATGTGACGTTGATTTATTAAGAAAACAGAACCACTATGAGCATCAAAAGTGAGTCAACATCAGTGATAATTTTATATTCCGTTTTATTACATTGACATTACTATCACTAGAATAATCTTAGTAACTACAATTATAAGACTACCTGATGCTAATTTAAACAGTTTAAAAAAATATACGAAAAAAATAAAACTGTCATAAATAACGCTTCATAAGTGAGTAAACAGTTTCTTTCTCATTTAATTTTTTCTCTACGACCGGTAGACTTACAGCTCTTTTTATGATGAATTTTATTTAAAAAGAGAAGATGATCAATATCCATTCCGGAAGTGCCAGTAAAGTTTAATAAAATCCTTGAATAAAGATGAGAACACAAACTTTAATAGAAACAAGAAAAATTATAATAGAGCTAAGAGGAAAAGGTAAATCATTTCGAAAAATTAGTAAAATTTTTAAAAAGACACTAAACCTCTTAAAAAACGTTGTGGAAAAATGAAAAAAACTTTAAGAAAATAGACAATTTTAAGAGAAGTGTACGTCGAAAGCTATTAATTGAAAGAGAAGAAAGAAGAATTGCTGCCATAGTTAAAAATAAACCACGTTCTAATGCGGTACAAATTGCCAAGGACGTCTATACAGAGTCTGATAAAGCAGTTAGTGACAGCCCAACACGACGCACTTTGCATAGATATGAATTTAATGGCGGACGTACGAGAAATAAGATTACATATACATTTAGTTTATACATCGACGTAAACTCACTTTTGATCATATATTATTGACTCTTTATTGTGGCGAGTAAAGTCTGATTGCCCAGAATATGATGACATTAGGAGTGTAGCGGACTTGGGAACTTATCAAGACGGGGGAATTTGGGATTGTAGTAGGGTCTTAGAGGACGAGCGGACTTTTAGTAGGTTGGGCGTTTTTGCACGCGGAGTTTTTAATAGGAGAAGGTTAGGACTACATAGTGGAGGCAACCCTCCGTTGTAGCTTTTTTGCAACCAAAGTCTCCTACAGCCTTTGCCTGTTGCTTACGGCTGCTGGATAGTTCGTTGGCTATGTACTTTTGCCGCTGCTCCACCGCTTTGAGATGATGATGTTGCTGCTATCCATGTGTATTTTGCTGCCTCCTTGCCTTATGTCTTCTTTGCTGTATATTTGTTTTCCTGAGATCCAGTGTTCCCGTTCTTTGTTCCTGAGTTCCGGTTTTCCTGATTTTAAATTTTTTTTTTTTTTTTTGTAATGCTGAATTTTTCCTGTACATGTTTTCCTGAGTTCCTGTTTTGCTGATATTGTGCCTTTTTTTTATGGTGTTGGTGGGTGTGATGGGTGCTGTTGTTTAGGGGATAGCAGTTCCTCGAACCATTTGGGGTTTAAAACTATAACAGCCCTTTTTAGGACACCACGGGAGCCGGGAGCCCCGGGAACATTATTCTCGCCCGGCTATGGTTGAGGACCTTTGGAGGCAACGTGGTGGTTGTGGTTTAATACCCAAATGCAGGGAGAGTTTTCGGACTCGGTGTGGAGTTGCACCGCAACCGGGTGCCGTGACCCTGAGATCGGAAGGAGTTTTAGGAAGGCTCCGCC
Organism: Thecocarcelia acutangulata; assembly: GCA_914767995.1. Classification (NCBI taxonomy): domain Eukaryota; kingdom Metazoa; phylum Arthropoda; class Insecta; order Diptera; family Tachinidae; genus Thecocarcelia; species Thecocarcelia acutangulata. The sequence continues at coordinate 86,074,827 of OU612097.1, read as the reverse complement.
CTACACCATAGCACCATTCAGCATGTGATCGAAAATGGTACCCATGCGTGACAATTTGTCATGCATGGGGACGTCCGTGTGAATATTTTTTTTTTCGCCTTGTGAGAGAATCACCGTGGGGTTAGGCCGTCAAGGCAGGAACCCACGTAAAATATCTTCTGATTCTGTACGAGTAAAGTATAAAAAAATAAAACGTTATAAATAATGAATAAACAATTTTGTTATTGTAACTAAAATTGATAATTTCATTATATTAGACAACAAGACACACTACTGTTGTTGACTCACTTTTGATTCTGATAATATTTCAATTCTCGATGCAAAGTAGTTCCTTTCTATTATCTTATGTTTGGAAAGATTTTTTAAACGAAAACTTAGTCTACAGCTATGCATTTAAAATACACTCTGAACCTCCTTTGCATATTCTGGAACATTTGATTGCTGTTTTTGCAGTCTTTAAATGTGAAAGAAATAATTGTTCAAACGTTGAAGAAGTATATTTTTATAGTCGTTTAATTTGGTTTATAAAATCCTTCATACATGCGTATAATTCAACAAAAGTAAAATTTTAATTCCTTTAATGTGATACATGTCATATTTTTCTGTTGCTTTTTTTTATTCGTTTCATTTTCTCTGCATGTGGATATGTTTTCATCTGCTATTTTTCTTTTTGTGCTTTCAGTGTTGCTGTCAGCTCGCGGTCATTTCCATAGTTTGTCATTTTTTTAAGCTGCCCCTTTCACATAAAAATGTAAATATTTAATAAACAAACATGCTGCATTGAAGGGTGAGAACGAGAATTGTCATTTATCACTTTTTTTTAAGTTTTCTGAATGCTGGCTGCTTCTTCGGCAAATTTAAAATAGCAAAAAAGAATCTATATACATACATATAACCAAAAAATTGTTTTCATTGAAAATTAAATCTGCAGGTTAAATAAATATGACATTTTGCGTTTTATTTAATTCACAGATTGTGTAAAAGAAAAATTTTGACTAAAAACATATCAAAATAGCTTGAATGATGTTTTTAAACTACTCGAATCAAGGCAGCTTTAATAGATAGTGGCAGAATTACAATAAATACAACATCACCAACAAACATCAACATGTATTTTGTTGGTAGAATAGTTGTCAAAATTTTGACAACTATTCCTAAATTCTACCAACAAAATACATGTCGATGTTGTATTTATTGTAGTTCTGCCACTATCTATATAAAGCTGCCTTGACTTGAACGCAAAGTAATTTTGTGTATTCGTAAACAGCTGGTTGACAAACATGTATGTGTGGCCGAAAATAAATTTTCTCCATTTTAATCTTAATCTGCAGTCTCACCATCAAGTCTCTTATTAATTCTAATGTTTTACGTGGGTTCCTGCCTTAACGGCCCAACCCCACGGTGATTCTCTCACAAGGCAAAGAAAAACGTTCACCCGGCCGTCCCCATGCATGACAAATTGTCACGCATATGGTACCCATGCTGAATGGCGCATGCTCTCCGTTATGGTAAAGGGCGGAGCCTTCCCAAAACTCCTTCCGATCTCAGGCACCCGGTTGCAGTGCAACTCCACACCGAGTCCGAAAACTCTCCCTGCATTTGGGTATTAAACCACAACCGCCACGTTGCCCCCAAAGGTCCTCAACCATAGCCGGGCGAGAACAATGTTCCCGGGGCTCCCGGCTCCTGTGGTACCAGAAAATAATAGACTCTGGTCAGACTAAAAAAGGGCTGCTACAGTTTTAAACCACAAACGGTTCGAGGAACTGCTAGCCCCATAAAATTTTGACAATTGGAATCTCTCCACTTGTAGCAACAAGTTAGATATTAGAAGCTAATATCACACCGCGTTACACGCATTCTGTCTTATGAACCAAAAATACTTTTTCGGAAAGGGGAGAAAAATAAAAATACACATACATATATCGGTGATTTTCATGTACACGTCAGATTTTTTTCTGTCTGCCTGTGTGAAATAATTTGGATAAGTTGTTAACCCTTTTTCTGTAATCCAATCAAGCTGAATTTTTGCAGGCAGGCCCGTAGAAATATCTGTATCACGTCAAATTTTAAAAAGAAATAGATTTTTATCAATTCTTAGATTTTCTTGATATTTTTTTGAAATGGTTATTGATTTTTTAGTAACGGTTCCTTAAAAACCGAATTTATATGATTAATTTTGTTAAATTAACATCGAAAATTGTTACATTAAACATATTAATGCTTTTAAAAAAACTTCGGAAATTTTGTCATAATATGAAGCAGCATGACTTTAGGCTGTTGACCGATGCATCGGTGAAAAGTCGCCACTCCTCTGAAATATGAGGGTAATTAATTTTTGCAAACATCGAATCAAAAAAACGCCAGTTTTTCCCCGACCTTCGTGCAATTTCATAAATTCGTCATATGGAATAGTGCTAATTCAGCCGCCACTACATTACACAGCTTAAAGCGTGATGCAAAGAGTTCCGCTATGTTACTAACACTGCAGTCCCAACTTCACTGGATGTTGATACATATTCCGATACTTCTGAACTCTCGCATCTTGCATTCGATGCAAGAATTGTTAGTAGCATTGTTGGAACTACTGTTGGTTTTCCATCGCTTATTTCGGGAACATCATCAAAAATCTCCACTGAAGCCGCTATACATTATTTTCGTCAGTACAGAACCGCTGTAATAACCAATGCTACATTAGTGTAGCGAATTTTGTAGCGGCGAAAGTATTGCTACCCTTTAGTTTGAGAATTATAATTGTAATACTCCGTACGTGGTAGCCAAATTGTTGGTACAGCGTAGTTTATTGTTGACCATCCATCAGTAAACTTGCATAAGTCTCTATAGCAATAGTCGTACACGACTTCCGGAGTATAGCACAAGTAAGGAACATACGAGGGCGGGTCGGAAACTCCGTAGCCTAGCACAAAAAACGCGGTACAAACAGAAAAAAGTTAAGTGTTTTGGACACTTCCACCTCTACTATGAACACATGTTAAAATTTGTTTCGATCTGGTAACTCCTTCATATAGAAACAGTAGTTCACAAAAGACGCATCCGCAATTTTTTTACAATGGAAAAATTAGACATGCGTGGTGTCATTAAATATTTCCATAAAAAAGGTTTATCGGGCCAAGAAATTCATAATGATATGGTGAATGTGTTAGGTGAAAGTGCTCCTTCTTAAGCAACAGTAAAAAATTGGATTGCTGAATTTAAACGTGGTCGTACAAGCATTGAAGATGAACCACGCACACAGTGGACGTCCAAAAGAACAACAACAACAGAAATTGTAGCCAAAGTGCATGATAGATATGCTATTAAATGATCGACGAATAAAAGTGCGTGAAATAGCTAATATCATGGGCATCTCAAATGATCGCGTCCATTTAATTTTGCATGAAGAACTACAGATGAAAAAGCTTTCTGCAAGATGGGTGCCGCATTTGTTAATGCATTAGAATAAACATTTCTCAAGCTTGTTTGGATCGTTTTAAGCGAAATTAAATGTATTTTAAGCGTCGTTTTGGATCCACCACTATACTCCAGAGACAAAAGAACAATCCAAGTGCGCCAAAGGCAAAAACAATTCAATCGGCTGTTAAGGTCATGGCAAGGGTTTTTTGGGACTTCAAAGGTATTTCATTAATTAACTATCTGCAACCTTGTGGATCAATTAAATGTACAAATTCGAGAAAAACGTCTTGGCTTACAACAAAAAATAATAATTTTTAATCAAGACAACGCACCAGCGCGGAAGAGTGTTTTAACAATGGCTAAAATCAACGAATTAAAGTACGAGTTGCTTGACCGCTTACCTTATTCTCCTGATTTAGCTCCCAGTGAACTTTACCTGCTCCCAAATCTAAAAAAATTCCTTGCTGGCAAGCGTTTTACCTCAAATGAAGATGCAATTACAGTTGCAAACCACTATTTTGAAGACCTTGAGGAGAACTATTTGAAGCAAGGGATAGAATTGCTAGGAAAGCGTTGGACTAAGTGTATTGAAGTATCAGGAGATTATATTGAAAAACAAAAATATTTTTGAAAACTAACTATTCTCTTTCATTGATAGGCTAAGAAGTTTCCGAACCGCCCTCGTAAGCAGTTTTCAATATTTTCTGAAACGAATCAACCACTGTTTTCGTAATACTTTTCAATTTTTTACTTGAAGTGAATAAGCCACAAACGTAACAAAAGTTATTTCGAAGCGGGCACTGCATTGATAAACTGCAAATATATGTAGTAGGATGGGTCGAAAAACAAATTCCTTCAGTAGTTTAAAAATTTTGGATTCCTTTCAAGTTATGCTGAAAAAAGAGAAAAAAATTCAGAATTAATAAAAATCTTTTTTTTTAATTCGACGTAGTAAAAACATTTCCTCGAGTCTGCCTGCAAATACTCAGCTTGATTGGATCACGGAAAAAGGGTTGATTGTTTAAGAATATCTTTCAAAAACTTCCAAAGTCTACTGATGATTAGGGTACCTCCTATGAAATGTCGACACATAGACAGCTGGGATATAAAAAAACTGAATAAGTTTTTAAATAAACTTGAAAATTATTCTACGTAAATTGAACCCATGTACTTAAATACATAGTTTTCTAAACTTTTCTATGCGGCAAGATTCAAAACACTAAAAAGAAATCAACAGTGTTACTCAATTGCAATTTAAATTCTTTTTATATGTACAAAATGTAGTAAAACATATTTTTTGTGATACTTTTTCCAGAATTTCTGTGGCTTCTAAAGATTTCACTTAAAAATCCTCACCTTACATTTTGTCATTTTATTTTGAAACTTCTATAATTTCTTATACTGGTATTCTTGTTCATTTCTGTTGTTGACAGTTTTATATTTTTCTCGTCTCAAATAAGTTTTCTTGTTAACAAAACCTCAACACAAAAAACAAGAACTCTTCAGCAACGGCTTTCTAACGGCAAAAGCCCTTTTTACACTCTTTCACTCAATGCCGAGAAATCCACAAGAAATACAATTAAAGTCGGAGAAAGAAAAGTCCAAGGATAAGTAAGAACATTAAATAATAAAATAAAAAACGAACAACAAAACTTAAAGACAATTAAATTAGAAAAAAAGAGTTGAATTTTAATGAAAATGAAATCTCAAGACAAGACTTCGAAATCTTTTGAAATGCATTATTGTACTTTTGCGAAAAGTTGGTGGAAAAAGAAATATTAATTTAGTTGTTTTTGAAGACAAATGACAGTTAAAATGCTGCTGATACTGTTGTTGTTGTTGTTGTTGTTGGTGGTCTTGCTTACAACTGCTTGCTCCAAAAGTATTCATTTGTCTTTATTTTAAGCCTTCTTATTCTTTTGCTGTTTTGACTCAAATTGTTTACCAAAACTAATTGTGGCTGCTAAAAAAAAAACACTTAAAAAGATTCACTTTTTGAGGTTAAATAAATTAAATAAAATGGCTTTATGCAGCCTTTGTTTATGTTGGACGATTTGTGAGACAAAAATTTCCAAGGAAAGAGAAGAGGGAAAACTTTTTAAAGCACAGACATAATTTTAGGCCGCAGCTCTGAGGACTTCTCACTTTGTTAAAAAAATATTTTTTCACTTAACAAACACGCAAAAGCATGATAACCTCTTTAAAAGTGTTTCTTGTTTTCTCTTTTTGTAAAACAATCATTTTGTTGTTCAGTCACGGCTAAGAGCACCAATTAGTTAAAATCTTAACGAGATTTTTACATTTGGACATTATTTTTCATTTCAATTCTACTTTTAATGGAGTTTTTTCTTAGATAAAGTTATTGAACGGTGGCATGTCATAACGTCCAGTGACATAAAGTCCATGGACGTTATGACACACTGTATATATGACACAGTGTAATAAGGTTAATGGAGGTAAGACACTTTTGAAAGTGACATAATGTCCAGCACGGAGGTGTCGTAAAGTCCGTGGACTCTATTGCACTTTGCGGAGTGTCATAACGTCCATAACTTAAGTAATAATAAAAAATTTTTAGAAGTTGAAAATTTTGATTTTAATACCTTAATCATAACTATATACGAGTATATGAACGTATAGGTACACAAAGAGAAAAACGACGTTATTTAATTTTTGTCAGCGAATGATAATGCATATCTCGTTAAATTGTGAACATATCGTTGTCAAACTGTGATCGTGCCGCCGTCAAATTGTGAATAGATGGCACAAAAATACCGGTATTAAGTTGAGAATGTCTTGCTGTCAAGATGAGATCGCTTTGTTCAATTAAGAACGAATGTTGTAAAAACGACACCCCCTTTTGTCACCTGATATGATTTGTTTATAATTTTGCCATTACGTTTTCTGTGTTTTCTAAGTGCTGTTGTGTAAAAAGAAATATATATGTGCATATATAATAATATAAAGGACAAACAATTTGATTTATCTGATAAGCAATCAAATGAAAGAAAATTCTTTTATGTATTGATAGTAATATTAAAAACCTCAGATACTGATATATGTATGTGCAATGTCCAATTGCTGATCAAGTTTTTGGTTTTGATAGTCTTTATTACTTTGCATTGGTTGATCACTCATAAAGGAAGTATGGAAGAAAAATCGGCGCCGATTTTTCCTTCATACTTCCTTTATGAGTGATCAACTAATGCAAAGTAATAAAGACTATCAAAACCAAAAACTTGATCAGCAATTGGACACTAGACATACATCCTTTTTTCAGTATCTGAGGTTTTTAATATTATTATCAATACATAAAACAATTTTCTTTCATTTGATGGCTTATCAGATAAATCAAATTGCTTGTCCTTTATATTATTATAATTCCCTTCAGATTCATAGTTCCTTTATAAGTAACCAATCAATGCGAAGTAATAAAGACTGTTAAATAAAAAATAAAAAAAGATATTGGAGAAGAAAGCGATTTAGAAACAAGAGATATCGAAGAAAATGGTAGTAACATCAATAGTCAGGTGACAGAAATCTTAAAATGCATTACATGCTTGGCAGGTATTTTACAATTTGTTCTCCTGGTTTTCAAAATTTGGACACTAAATCTAAGAAACGTAATTCAACTTTGCCTTTACTATAGAAACATTTTTGAACGTGATATACTCCTAATTATATCTCAATAAACGATTATTTATTTTGATAATAAAGTACTTTTTACTTCTATGAAAACTCATTTCTGTAAAAAAAACTAAAAATTTGGTGTAATTTTTCAAGGGAATATTAATTCGTAGATTTGAAGAGAATATAAAAGAGTTCTGTATTGAAATGATTACTTTAACCAAAAAGAGTGAAAGTGTTAATTTCTTTTAGGCAATATAAGCAAGAGTTATGCATCAAAGTTTTGCAACGAAAATGTGGGCCAATTCAGTAATGGGAACGGCTTTTATTGGTTCACATTATCACTGAAATATACGGATATCTTCATATATAAACTCTTTTCTAAAAAATGGACCCTATGACATTTTTAAAAATGACATAATGTCCATTTGCAAAGTGTCGCTATGCGCATGGACACTATGACATTTTCAAAAGTGTCTTAACGTCCATGAACCTTATGACACTTTTAAGTGTGTCATAACGTCCATAGACATTATGACACTGGACCTTATGACATGCCACCTATTGAACATCATATTGATTAGCATATGTAAAGGCAACAAAGCCATGTCTATGCATGCATGCATAGACATGCTCAAAGTCTCATATATTATAGAATTGTAAGAAACATTTATATAAGCGGCATTTTTTAGGTATTATTTAAAGCTGCAAAAATTTAAGATAGTTTTGTCAACTATCTTCAATCATACTTGAAGAAATCCACAACACTAACTAACCACTTTGTGCAAACAGAAAAAAATTATAACAAAAACTTCCATCCAACACTGGTCAACAAGGGAAACTTATTTTTTTTCGAAAAGACAGCCAAAAAACGCACACAGCGAAAGTGGAAGTAAAGCAGACTGCAATCAACCCAACAGCCTGATTTAAATTTCATTTAAAAAAAAACACAACAAACAAACATTAACAAAAGGCTCTAAAGTACAAATGGTTGGCATTTTAAACATCTTTCTCAAGTTTTTTTTTTCGCTTTTTTCTGATCCTTTTGAATCACAAGCACCAAGTGTCAACAGTCACAACAGCGGTTGTAGCCTGGTTTCGTTTTCAATATATTTTCCATTTAACAACTATTTAGTAATTTTATATTTAAAAAAAGAAACCGATTATCTCTCTTTTTCTTTTATTTTTGAAAAAGGAAAAATTGCAGACAAACATTTAATTTGCGTGAAAAAAATAGTTTTAACGAGTAAATTAATGCTGCGCTAAAATAATAATTAAATATTTTCGGTCAGCTAGAATTATTATAAAGGGTAATTAAATTTAAAGGGCCGATGTTGATTTTGAATAAAGCACAAATTATTGAGGAATTATTATTATTTTTTTTATGACAATATTTGTATGGTTCAATTATATGTGGAACAAAATATCGGTAAAATGGCCGTCACGACCTCGGCGGCTAATTTACATCATATAGTTCAAATTTTCGATGACGCTGCGGCATAATTGAATTTCCATGCTGTCTCATCCTTTAGCTTTTGAATTGTTATCAGCTTATTAACGTACATACAACTTCTCCTTTAAACAAAGAAGTTCAACGGCATCAAATCACATGATCTTGGCGGCCATTTAACATCACCACCACCTAATATAATACGGCCATTGAATTTGTCGAGCAAAAGAGCCATTGTTTCGTTAGGTGTATGGTAAGTGGCACCGTCGTGTTGAAACCACATATTGTTCACATCCATATCTTCCAATTCGGGCTATAAAAAGTTCGTTATCATCTCACGATAGCGAATATCATTCACAGTAACTGTCTGACCGACCTCCTTTTGGAAAAAAACACGGCTCAATGATACCGCCAGCCCATATACCGCACCAAATCACTCTTGGATTATATTTCGTTCAAATGCGACAATTCTGCTTATTGATGAATCCACTGAGGAGAAAATGTGCCTCAGTACTGAACATGATTTTCTTCGAAAATTGATCGCCGATTTTCATAAAAAGCCTGAATAACTTTAATGCGTTGCTCGATTGTGTATTTTTCAATGATTCAAATTGAATTAGTCTGGAATTGAGAAATGTCATATGAAATTTAAAAAAAACTTGACTTTTAGGTGTGGTTCACATTCAACAACGGCCCTTAAAATTGAATAATAATAACAATCACCCCTATCGTAAACAGTCATTCCCATGAATTCCCATTTCCCAGAATTGCAATCGGTAATACGTTTCCACTAGAAATGAACTCACATTTTCTATATGTAATTCAGTTTGGAATGATAACACTAAAAAAATTCACATTCGGCCAAAATTCGCCTAATCGTAAACATTTATTTCCCTCGTATTATTTTTGTTTTTCCCTTTGATTTGTTCACATTATTTTTGCTGGCGGACTGTATTCATCATGTAAGTAATTATTTCTTTTAATTAAAATGTACAAGCTTATATTCAGCTATTTTAGGACTAGCTTTGTTAATAAGAGGCAAAATGATATTGTGCTCAATAGAATGCAAAAACCCCTAAAGACGTGTTCGCTGAATTTTGGAATTCTTTTCCGGAAGATATAAATAGTACAGGCTCCTGGATGTGTGGCATCAACAAATCTTATTCTCTGGCTACACCTTTTGCAAAGAACCGGAGGCAGGCATACATTGTTATTGTTGGTATTATTCCAAATGATGTTTTTGAAGTTGGAATATTATTGTCCAACACTTCTAGAATATATGTACATAAATGCGGCTTTAATAACCCTACAATGTTGAATAAATCTAAAACAAAAAAAAGTTATGTACAAACAAAAAATCATAAATAGCTTGTTTTCTATGTTTCCCAGCTATCTATATGTCGACATTTCATAGGAACTACCCTAATCATCAGTAGACTTTGGAAATTTTTGAAAGATATTCTCAAACATTCAACTTTATATCCCAACAATCCAAATAAATCGTTGAGAATTTAAAAAGAAAAATGCTCTAATAATATCCGTCAAAACACAAAAAACAAGCTTTTCTATTTATAAACGTCTCTACCAATTCTTTAAACCTTTCAAACAAATGAACAACCGTTGGTTGCTACGATTTGCTTTATGAAAGTATCGAAAAGCAGAGAACAAAAATTCAAACAATTAAGTTTTCTATTCGTTATTTAAGCTTTTAACATTTATACCAGTAAAAAAATTATAAATAGCTTGTTTTCTATGTTTCCCAGCTATCTATATATCGACATTTCATAGGAACTACCCTAATCATCAGTAGACTTTGGAAATTTTTGAAAGATATTCTCAAACATTCAACTTTATATCCCAACAAAGTTGATATGTTCCTATGAAATGTCGACATATGTATAGATAGCTGGAAAACATAGAAAACAAGGTATTTATGATTTTTTATTGGTATAAATGTTAAAAGCTTAAATAGCGAATAAAAAACTTAATTGTTATGTACAAACACAATTTGTTTATAGAATAAGTAACTCCAACGGAGTAGATTCATTTCGTAAATGTCTACAAGCAATTCGGTGTTGTTGAGATTCTTCCTCCTGTAATTCAATTATTGCTACGGTTCTTAATATTTGCTTTTAATTTCAATTAAACTAATTTTCATGCTTTTTCTTCGCTGCACTAACAGTTTAATATTATTATTAATCACTCTTCTTACATATTTTACATTCACTACGTAGTGATAGCACTAAAAGAGTTCCCATGAATTTCACGATAGCAATTTCCCCTTCCAGGGAATTGAAAATTTTATGGGAAAAAATATTCCCCATCTTATTCACGATAAGGGTGAATATATTGTTACACTTGAATAACATTATTCAATAGAATCACATTTTTTAACTTAAATTAATTACCACAGAAGTACATTTTTGAATAACAAAATATGTATAGTTTTTATTTCTTCAAGAATAGCGTATTCAGATATACATACACAATTATCGAGATTTAACGCCTTAGTTGAGCTCAATACTCCATACAAAAAGTCAATTAAATGTTTGAGCAAGTAGCACGAAATTTGTTATCAAATTGAGCACAGTTTGAAATACAACACTGTTGCAGGTATGTTCAGTGAGCAACACCATTCACAATAGCAATTCAAATTTCAAAAAAATAAACAAAAAAAAAATGGCGAGTCAAGTTGATGGTAAGTTTTTTAAAATTAAATTTATAATAAACAGCAAATATAATCAATTTACTTTTAAATAAACAGTAGAAGTAGAAAAAAGCAAATGGGTTGGAGTGAAGCCGGTAAAGCAGCTCTTCTACACATGTGCGCGAGCGAAATAAATGGCCTGATTAGTTATTGAAAAAATAGTCATATTTTTGCGGAGATGGCCGATGAACTTGGTCAGCATTGTTATTCGTGTAAGACCTACAAGTGAAATTGCTAAATTTCACATACTCGTAGCGCTATAGGCATCTATGGTCCAGATGTTATTGTTTTGTATTGCTTTTTTATCTTTGAAACAAACCACCGATCATCTGAAAAGAAATTTACACATTTTCAATTAAAAAAACTAAATTAAAAATTTTGTCTATTTGTTGTTAAATTTTTTTTTATTTATATAACTACCACATACATACATATATACGTATGTAAAACACGTGTAGTATTTTTTCGGAAAAACTCGAAAAGCCAGTAAAACGCGCGTTCCGTAGAACACCCAAAAATCCATTAAGCGTTTTTCAGAACGCTTTGCGGTTATAGAACGCGCGTTTCTCGGAACATGGCTGATAGTTAAAATAATTTTATTTTATTTTTATAAATTTATTTTTTTTTTATCTTATTTAATATAGTTCTTTTTCTTAATATAAATACCAACTCGCCTCAATAATGTCATATGACGCTGAGGCACCTTTCAATTGTAGTATGTAATTTTGTTAACAAATCGATTATTAAATCAAAAAAAAAAAAAAAAAATTAGGGCAATGGAAGTATCTGGTGGACCTCCTTCAACATAGAGCCATTTTTCAAGGGTCCATCAAATTATAGCTGGATATAAACTTAATTTGTTCAATAAGCTGATCTTTGAAAGCATTGATGATATGTGTTTATTCACTCGCACTGACTGCAACAATTCGATGTTTTTACTATGTAATAGTAAAATTTTTTAAAAGATGATTTTTATAAATTGGCAAATAAATATTTTCTCAACCAAAATAAATGTATCTGTTATTCCAGCTTTTAAATGCTAATAGAGTAAGGTAAATTTTGTGTGTATTAACGAAAGTTTACACAATTAAAATTACATGTCTGAGCATGCTATAAGCCAACACCTCGAAATTTATATTAAAAATAAGAGATATTAAAATTAAAAATAAAAAAAATATCGCTGCTTTATTGCAACATAGTTATATCTCAAAAAATGAGCTTTTCGAGTTAACCATGCAAAATTGTTAACAGTACTACCTTTTATATTGTGCCAAAAATTTTTTAAATTACCTTTAAACTGTTTCCTTTAGGAGATATTTTCTAAAAGATTTTCCTAAGACTTGTATGGAAACCAAAAATTTGAAATGTGTTTTTCTCGAAACAAGCTTTTTTGCATTATGCCTATGTTGCAATAAAGGAGCAATATGATTCCTTATTCAAGTGGCAGCCAGTGTATGTCCGTTAAGCCCAGTTCAGACTATTATACTGTGTATTAATACTTGTCTAAAATTCATAGTCTGAAAGTCTGATTTCGTTATACTTGCGAAAAATAGTACGATAAAAATTTGACATTCCATACGACATTGTTGTTTTTTGAAACTTCACAAAACGATAATACTTTTCATTGGATTAGGGTCGTATTTTATAGCAAACCAGCTGTTTAAAAATTGAGTAGTCGACTATTTTGTAGCCGATGGGGTGCCGTCACTGATAGTATTTTTTGTCGTTATAAAAAAGCTCGAAATTTGGAATTTAGCCGTCGTTTATAAATGCATTTTGTTCATGATCTGTTTTACATAATTATTATTTTAACTGTTGAAGATTTTCAAGCGTCGACACGTCTTTCGCCTACGGCAAATATCACACCTGCCACCGAGTAAAGTTTTATATTGGAATTTCCGAAATGAACGAATATATTACTATTAGGATATGTTATTATTTTTGTTATTTTAATTAAAATAAATGCTGCCACAACTCCTACAAACATCTTTCTTTTTTGTTTTTGGCTCATCATTTTTTAAATTTTTAAGTTTTATAATTTTTTTTTTTTTCTTAAAAAATGTGGATCACTGCAATTTTACACGATAAAGTAATCACAATTAATTGTTTTGTAAAAAAACGAACAGCTGTTTTCTTTTCTACTCAAATTGTTCAAATTAGCATATCGAGTTTATTAAATATTCATATAAATATTTGCTTTGTATTTTTCTGAAATATTTCTTATATTAGATTTATATTATTATTATCATTTATTAAAATTTTGAAGTATCACCTTAATATTTATTTAAGGTTAAACGCTCTTATCGACATTATTGTTAACAGTTTTTTTTTTCTTTGTAAGCCCAAATGCTGTTAAGCAATTAACTAACACTTTTAATTGTCAATTTTTCCACCAAGTAAAAAAAGATGGCTACTGAAATAAGTCTTAATGGCCGCTACAAAAAAGAAAAAGACTTCACTTGCGAACACCTCCAACCTACATTATAAAACTAAATATAGGGTGTTTTTTTAAGCCCGATAGAACTTGAAATTGTAAAAAATAACACAAAAAATTAAATTGTAATCAAAATTTTTTTTTATTCGAAAGATCAATACGTGACATTAACATTTAAAAATGATTTCGGGCATATGGGCACCGCGGCTGTTATTGACGAAGCGCATTCTGGACGTCCAATTTTGGGCCACTTTTTCGAGCACTGCTGGCCGTATGTCACGAACAACACGAACAATGCTGGCCTCCAAGGCGTCAATTGTTGCTGGTTTATCAGCATAAACCAGTGACTTCACGTAGCCCCACAGGAAATAATCGAGAGGTGTCAAATCGCATGACCTTGGAGGCCAATTGACAGGTCCATTTCTCGAAATCAACTTATCGCCAAATTTTGATTTCAGTAAGTCGATGGTTGCGTTCGCCGTATGGCACGTAGCGCCATCCTGTTGAAACCACATCTCCTCCGGATCAATGTCATCCATATTTCCAAACAAAAAATCATTGATCATGGTGCGGTAACGATCTCCATTGACCGTAACGCGAGCTCCGGCCTCATTTTTGAAGAAATAAGGTCCGATGATGCCACCAGCATGAAAACCGCACCAAACAGTGCATTTTTCTGGATGTAATGGAGTCTGTAGGGTCTCTTATGGATTGGTCTCACTCCATATGCGGCAATTTTGCTTATTAACAAACCCGTTAAGCCAAAAATGCGCCTCATCGCTGAACACAATTTTTCGTCTATAAGTTGCGCGAATCGACGACTGATTTTCAAAGTAAATTTGGATAATTTCGTAGCGTTGTTCAAGCGTGAGCCTATTCATGATGATTTGTCAGAGTATACTGAAACAAATAAAAAAAATGTTTCATCAAAATTTAATTTTTTGTGTTACTTTTTACAATTTAAAGTTCTATCTAGCTTAAAAAAACACCCTATATAAATAAAAGTGAATTTAATTGAATTTACTGTTTGTTTTTCCTCAAGTTTTATTCTTCAACCAGTTTGGAAGTTTTCTGGCTACTAACTTTGAGTTCCTCTAAAAGCCAGCACACCTGTCTTCCATCCATATAGTGCCTGGCTACACTCATCAATAAAGAAGAGACGGTGGTGGTAATAGATCATCTATTGGATACACCCACACTCCAACACATAACCATATTACCGACCACCTAACTCAAACACAAATTTATTGGTTTATTTCAAGTGTGACGGTGCGAATGCAAATTCTTATTTACGTTAGACTTTTTGACAGTCGCATGAAATGTGTTTAGACTTTTATCTTACAAAATCTTACAGAATCGAATACTTGTATAATAGTCTGATCAGGCCAACAGTTTTCATTTCACACTTGCTTGGGAAAATGTTTTTAATCGAGCTATTGGCTCCAGAGATTGCCTTAAACAAATTTTCCCCCTTTATGATATTAGTATGGATAAGCTCCACAGATTGCCTTAAACATATTTGCCCCCTTTACATATTATTTATTTATTTATTTGATGCAAGAATCCTAAAAGGTCAAGGCGCACTTATGTTCTATTAATATCATTGTCCTTACAAATATTTTATTCAAACTAATACAAGTAGTACCTGGGGCACCAAGCATTACTCGGAGCTTTCAAATTGTACACATATTAAAATATATTTACTTTAGTAAAACTTAATTCACAAGATTTTCCCATTTTTACGCTGTTTAAAAAAGTCACTATAAAATTGTGTTTTGACTACTTTTTTATTTTTTCTTATAGATATTGTGGAGTGAGGGCAAAATAGCAATTCGCTTATTTATTTTACCGTTTCTCACCAAAAAAAATCAACCTCTGTGTTCTCATTAAAAATTCTTAGTTTGATATCCATACCAAAATTTCACCATATATGTATATGAAAACCACGCAAAAAATAAATTTTAGAAACGCGGCTAACGAATATAGATTTTTGTTTCCAAAAACTTCAGGCCTGGCTCACGATGCCGTTTCGTTAACGTTCGCCATTAATTTATATGAAAAATAAGTGACATAGTCATCTATTATACAATTAACAGATATATCGGAGGTAGACAAGGCAAATAATATATACAAGATCAGGGAAAAATAAAGCCTATAAACGGCATCGTAATAGGTTTTTTTACCTTAAAAATTATGCCGAACGTTTACGAAAAGACATCGTGAGCCAGGTAGTTCCACATACTGACTTTTTGAAACCGTTTTCGAAAACATTTCATATGCCATAACGTCGAATGTTAGTAAAACCCGTAAAAAAATTGTGATGAAATCGTGATCGCTAAAATCGCTTGCTTTTTCGATCTTAAAACTGCTAGATGCCGACTTTTATCAAAATGATTAGATCGGGTTTTTTTACCTTAAAACACAATAGCTACTAATTTCCGTTCAAATCGTTAGAGCCGTTTTCGAGAACCAATAAAAGTATAACAAATGAATAAAAACCCGGACAAAATGGGTCTTTCCTGGACCGGCAATACTCTAGATCGCTTTTTTTACCTTAAAAACTCCTGGATACTGATTTTCATTAAAACGTTAGAGCCGTTTGCGAGAACCAATAAAAGTATTACATATGGGTAAAACCGGGACAATATGGGTTTTCCCTAGACCGGGAACTATGTAGATTACTTTTTTGACCTTACATAGTGATTTTTATTAAAATCATTGGAGCCGTATTCGAGAACCAATGAAAGTATTACAAGTGGTTAAAAACAAAATGGGTCAAAACCGGGAGAAAATGGATTTTGCTGGTCCTGAGACGAACTTAAATCGATTTCTCGTCCCCAAAAACCCCTGGATACCGATTTTCATCAAAATCGTTAGAGCCGTTTTCAAGAACCCAATTGCAAATATAAACAAGATTTACTCGTTTAATAAGATAAGATAATTACAACATATTGCATATTGATTAGTGGCAAAAGCAATATGAGTTATGTACAAGGAAAAAAAATTAAATGAAATTGCATTCTATCCCCGAAATGGCAGAGGGCACACAAAAGATAAAAAAAGAGGTAATAAAAAGTTCGATAAAAAAGTCGGTACTATGGTTCCAGTTAATAATTTTGTACTGCAATCGTTGCTCACGAAAATAAACTAGAAGGTTTTTTTTTGAAGGTAGACGGTGTAATCGAAAACTGTTTAAGCCGATTTGCCAGAATATTCCAATTTCGACAATTTCTTATTAAAAAGATTTTTCGAAAACAGCACTGGAAATTAGGGATTTTACAATATGTAGAGTAGTGGTGTAACTTGCTAATGTGAAATGTATAGATAAAATAATAATTATTTTTTAAATTTTGTTTATTCCTCGCACTAGAATTTAAAAAGAAAATTTAATTCAGAAATTTGTTACCTGAATTAAATATTCTTTATATTAATTAAAATTTAATTAAATTTGCACAAACAAAAATTGTCAATTAAATGTTTTGTTTATTTGATTAAAAAATTAATTAAATTAAACAAAGTTTTAATCCATTCAATTAAAAAGTTTAATTGGTGTTATATTTGTGTGTGTGCAGAAAATAATAGTTAATTTTTCAGCGTTATTTTTTCTTCAGCATATTATAGTTTATTTTTTAATTTTATGTCTGACTCACGAAATGAAACCTATTTCTTCATATATATTTTTTTGATAAAAAAAAATATTCATTTTTAAAGTACATTAAAATATTACAAAATTAATTTCACAAATAACAGTTTTTTTACGGTTCCACATATCTATAAGCACCTTTAAACCTACAAAGTTTTGCAAACAATTGACTTAAATGTCATTACAGAGGTGTTAAATATAAAGTTCAGGTATATACTCCCTTTCACACATTTTCAGCAAAAAAACGATTACAAATGTAAAAAACGAAGGTAAAAAATAATAAATTATTGCAATAATTAGCATGCCATTATTAACTGTTACAATTTAACAAATGACTACAATTCCCAACGTAAATAAAAAAAATTTATATATATACATACATATATGTATATGTGTATAGACTTATATAAAAGTTCAACTTAACTCTAGCAAACAAACAAAACAACAATTGATAAAGTTACTCGTAGAAAAGTAAATAATACTCCCCTTAATAACTGAAATCCAGCAATTCCAGTGAAACCCACTCACTCACAACTATTCGCCTGACAGACATTGAAATTGAAATAATATAAATTACTTTAACAACATTTATTTCATTTGTATAAATAAATTTATTTATTTGAGAATAAACAGTTATTTTTCGTATGAAATTAAACGAATTAACAGCTGTCAACTTGTTAATTATTGTAGTTCAGTGAAAAAGAAGCAATTTTCTTCACCACAGTTTGGTTTGGAGCGGCGGACGGCTTCACCGACTGGTGGGTGTTGCAATGTGCGAGTAATTTTTATTATTTGAGTTTGTAAATTATGGTTGGCTTAACGGCACAAATGAACCAACTGCCTGAATGCCTGGCGGGGAGCCCCGATGCTGCAGCAGACTTTAGTTTTATTAATAGCTTTGTTCTCCCTGGAAGTTGCATTGAAATAAATGTTTTAACTGTTTGTTAGCTCTTACCTGGCAGAAATTGTAATAAAAAAATTATATGAAAAAAGTATGCAATTATTTGTTATATTTACTTTAGCAAAATATATGTACATAAATTGAAAAAAATTCAGCTCGTTTAGAACGAATTAATCATCAGTTATTTCTCTTTCTAAGGTCATGCCTTTTAACTCGTTCAAACTTAATTAAGAGCAATTTAATTCCTACATGTAAAGAAAAATTAATTTGGGATATTGTTGTGGCTACGTTAATACGAGTATTTACTCTGTCATAATTTGATTTGTTGCCGCTAGCTAGTGTATTGTCGTTTTTAATATAGTTTTGTCTGCTTTAAACATAGTAGTATTGAAATTTTTTCATTTCCGTTATTACATTTCTATCATTTGAAAATACACTCAGAAAATTATGTAAGTAAAATTAACTGAAATTGCACTTTAAAAGAAATGAAAGTTCAGTTAAAAACCGGCCTACTAACATTTCATTTAAATTTAAATGCAGATTCATTTAATTTTTAACAGTAAAAATATAACTGATTTAAAACCGTAAAAAATACGTATTTTTTCTTTTATAATGGTTGATTTAACTATCAAAAAAACAATCTACATGTCCCATAAAAATAAAATCGTTCTTCCTTTTTTCTCTTACTTATACTGTCAGTTATTTAACTACAGATTCTGTAGAAACTATAGACTGATTCTTTTATTTTATCTAACCGAAATTTAAATGTAGATTCCGTAAAAACAAAAAGATTTTCCTTTATTTACTGTTTTACTTTTACTGTCGCATATTTAAACACAATTTCCGTAAAAAACAAAGGTTTTTCCCTTATTTGCCTAAATTCTATAACTAAATTTTTAAATGCAAAGTCCATAAAAAGCAACAGATTTTTCCTTTATTTCTCCTAATTTTACTTTCCCTTTAACCCTTAAAAATTAAACACAGATTTTATAAAAAGACTTGATTTTTTGTTATTTAACAATATAAAAGTACTTTTATGTACATGCATACTTTCAAGTGTATATAATAATCGTATTTATGTATAATAACAAGAAAATAATAAATTCATATTCACCAAACATAAAATTCAAAAATAATTTTTAATTTAGAGAATTGCACATACTCGTTTTAGTACTCGTAATTAGGAGCACATGTTTTAATAAAAATTAAATTAAATATTAGTTAAATAAAAAAGTAACGAAATATGTAAACAATAACTTACATAACTGTTAGAATCTTCTTCGCTTACGTGTGGATTATGCAGACGATTGTCGCTAGTTGTATTATTAAAATTTTGGAAAGATTTCCAAACACAAAATTTGCCAATAAACTCTACTTCTCTACCCAATTCTCGGACCTGTGGCTGTGTTCTGTAACTCTCGTCACGAGAAACTTTTCGACTGAAACGTGTGAAATGATACAAAGTTGAAACAAACATCTGCTTTTCTCACTACACTGTAGCTATAACTTTTTTTGGTGAGTAATAGCTGTCACGTAAGGAAATTACTCGCCATTTTACAGAAAAACTGTGTCTGTAAAATTTTTGCGAAAAAATTTCCCACATTCAACTCTCATTATTTCTCGCAAATAATATTTCAAATAATAATAATCATCATTAAATGAATAATAATATTGAAAAAATAAGTATTTTGCTGTTAAATTAAGTTTAATATATTTATTTACTCATTTTAGAATGATTGTTTTTTTTTTTTTTTTATTTCAACTTTTTAATTAATTTTTATACCCTCCACTCAAAAAGTTTTAAGGGAATTCTTATATAAGTTTGTTATTCCGACAACTTTAATTTTTGACCCGAATTCACAAATTGCAATTGTTTTTTAATTGTACAAAATTTTGTACATAAGTATGTATGTAAGTATGTATTTGTAAATAAAATGTAAACGTTAGAGCCATACCATACATTTTCTAGAATAGCCGGCGGTTATAATATGACGCCGCCGAACAAAATTTCTTAACTTTAGTAATTTTTGGTCGGCGGCGGGTCTAATTGTGGCTGGCGCTTTCATTTTTAAAATTTCATGTCGACATCGTTTTATATTTTTTAGACATTTCTAACGTAACGACGTAATCGCTTTGGATAGTTTTCGAGAACACAGCTACTGATGAAACAAATAATTTTTCCAGGTGGTATCTGTGAAAAATTTTGAATTGACTCAGCGTTATTTTCTGTTCTGTAAAAGAAAAAACTATTTACTAACGGCCGTATTCATAAAAAAATATTGTATGTTTACTTAAATTCTATAGGAAATTTGTCAAATAATAGTTTAATAAACATACAATATTTTTTATGAATAAGACCATAAGTGTACTATATCAAGATCCAATGAAAAATTTAACAATAATTTTTCTGAAATTTTAGTGTCAGAAACACTATGACAATGATACTTTTATTAAACGCAACTTTAGAAATTTTATCTGCACAGTGCTATAAGACTTTTTCGTTAATATAATACTCGAAATGACTAGCTTTTCGCACGCAAAACATTCTGCCATATTTTAATATTGTAAGAGAATATACACACATATATGTATAAGTATGTTATTTTAAACTAAAAAAAAGAAACGTATGTACATATGTATATATTTATTCTTAAATATTATTTAGTTTTTAACGATATGACCTTTTACATTTTCTTTATTTTTATTTTAATTGCTTTTAAACATATTGAATAAAAACAATTATTTTCTGATTTATTTCCACACTATTCACAAACTTCTTTTTTATAACTCTGACGTTTTAAACATCGCTGACTACTATTAAATTTAAGCAAAAAATACTAGATTTCGTAAAGAAATGATTACTTTATTCATGTACATACATATTTTTAAACAACTGACAATTTTAAATGTAACTGAAAATAAGTATTCCTGTGCAGTTATTTTTTTTTTTTTTTTTTAATAAATGGGTGAATCAGTTAAAATTAATATTTCTTTGTATTTTGAAAGTTTATCCATTTAAAAATAACTGAACGGACTACTCCCTCAATAGACTACAGTCAGTTACTGTAAAAATATTCTGAGTTCATACATAGTTGAATATAATAATACCGTGTTCAAAGGAAATTGGCACACTGGAACATCGACGCAGTGTGGTGCGCTACTCTGTTCTATCGTTACTACAATGGATTTTGCTCTGACAAGATTAGGGATCTTGTTCCTGAAACTCGCACATTTTTAGGTAGCACGCGTTCATTGTCCAGAGCTTATCCATTTGTGGTCGATTGTCCGGGGAATCGTACTACACATTACAGAGAGAATTCGTTTTTCAGACGTACGCTTCGCCTGTGGAGTACGTTGCCTACAGACGTTTCTCCTGTCTCTTATATCATGGGAAAGTTCAAGTCAAATATTCACAAACACTACTCCCTCTTTCTCCTTCCTCACAACCTATTTTCCTAGTTCTGATACAATGCACTGTATATTTAGGGGTCATACCCTGAGTACTGGCCCAAGATAAAACAACTAAGAGTGTGGTATATTCGGCTGGGCCGTATATGTATAGTAGATATTACAAATATATGTATAGTATTTACTACAAATTTAAACTAAATATGCTCGGATATATATGGACCGATATCGGGGAAAAAATATTTCTGGCTTGTCATCCCTATTCCAAAAAAGTAATCTTTCATGGACATTTTCATGGAAAAGTTTGTTTAAGGTATATCTCGGTTATATATGAACCGATATCGGAATTTTCTATTTTATTATATTAGTAACCTTCTTTTATAAGGAGAATTGTTATTAAGCAAAACAAATGTAAAACTCGGTTCAGGCTATATCTCGGGTATATATGAACCGATATCGTAAATTTTCATTTTCCATATTTACCTAACCTAATTTTATTACCAGAACTGCTTTTAAGCAAAAAAAAAGTTATTTCAGTTCGCTTACGCGACATATTCATGAAAACCCCGATTTAGGCTATATCCCGGGTATATATGTACCGATATCGGAAACTTTCATTTGCTGTATTTTAGTAACCACCTTTTATAATCAGAAATAGTTTTAACTAAAAAATGTTTTCCTGAAAAAAATCGGTTTAGGCTATATCTAAAGTCTATATGGACCGATATCGTATTTTTTCACTTTCTGTATTTCAGTAATCTTTTATAACCAATACTGCTTTTAAGCAAAAAAAAAATTTCATGGACAAATCGGATCAGACTATATCTCAGATATATATGGACCGATATCGGAAACTTTAATTTTTTATATTTGATAACCTCCTTATATTACCAAAACTGCTTTTAAGCAAAAAAGTTGTTAAGTTCGCTTATACGACATTTTCATTAAAACCCCGTTTTAGGCTATATCTCGGGTATACACATAAGGGCCGATATCAGAAATTTTCATTTTCTGTATTTAAGTAACCTTCTTGTACTCGTGTAACCAGAACTAATTTTAAGCAAAAAAAATTTGTTTAAGTTCACTTACGTGACATTTTCATGAAAACCCGGTTTAGGCTATATCTTGGGTTTATATGGACCGATATCGGAAATTTTCATTTTTCATATTTAGATAACCCTGTTTTATTACCAGAACTGCTTTAAAGCAGAACAAGTTGTTTAAGTTTTTTCATTAAAACCCCGATTTAGGCTATATCTCGGGTATATATGGAGCAATATCTGGAAAAAAATTTTTGTTTGCCCTTTAGTCGCCATCTTTAGTAATTGTGTGAAATTTGAAGCAAAACAAATAACTTTTTTTTAAACGTTTTTAATTTATCTCAGCTATACGTGATCCGATATGACTGAACTTCCATAGCAGACCCACGAATCGATGGAGTAATAGTATGGTGAAAGAAAAGAGTCTAAGTCTAATGGTTTTCTCAGAAACGGTATTTCAGCGGCAGACAGATGGAAATCACTAAATCGAATTTTATAGAGTCGGAATTGAAAATTGTTGAAATTACAAACGGAATCACAAACTTATATGTACATATATACCCTTAACATTTTTGTGAAGGGCATAAAAAGAAGGGTAGTTTAAACATTCACTCTTTTTACTGTAACCATATTCCAAACTTTAATTTCTCTGTGCATATGACTACCAAAATAGCGCTTTTTGTAATATCTAGATTATACGATTTCAAATCGCATGCCTTGAAATGCTTTCTTTTTTTCACATCTAAAAAAGTATGGAGTTTGACTATCCCATTTATTTTTATACACCAATAACAGTTTGATCTGTGCACGTTTCTGCAGCGTTTTGAAAAGTAAACAAATTACATAATAACCACATTACAATTCATATCACAAGTCACGCGAAATTTTTATATTTAATGTCAAATGCGACAATTCTTTTGCCAAAAACTTGCCGCAAGGAAGTAGTTAAGCAAAATTATAAAATTTCTTTGTGCCATAAACGAACGGCTGAAGGCCTGACGACTTGCATATAATTTCTCTCATCACAACTAAAATAATTTCGCAAATCGTTTCTACTACTACTCGTACATGTTATTTAAATATCATTAATGATGCTTTTGGCTTGTTTTGGCACCGTTTTTCTTGTTCAAGTAAACAAGTGAAACTTGTGCTAAATAAATGTTATAAACCACCAACAACAACAATAATTATAAAAAACGACTCAAGCTAAAATGGACAATAAAAACAACGGTAAATACTGTTAAAACGCAACAAGCAAAACAAAAAAAAGCAGGACAATTATTTTGCCACCGCTACTAAAAGCGACAATTATCTTAATATAAATGCATTTACAGTTTGTGTGTTTGTACGAGTAACAACATTATAATAATTAAAGCCACCTTGAAGTGTCATTATGCAAAATGTCAACATCATTTTGCTTTTTTTTACTTTCTTTTTTGGTCTTTACTCAGCAAACATTATGACCACGTCATCATCATCATCATCTCCATCGTTGAGCTGAAAGAAGATTAAAGCTGGGTCAGTTGAATTTAATTTTTTCTTAACTATTTTAATGTTTGCAGGTTGAATTTAAAGTTTCTGCGCCAAAATAATTAAACGGTTAAAAAAAGCAAACAAAACAAAAATAAATCAGGTCAAAAAAAGTTTTATATTTCGCAAATAAATTGATGAAATTCAGTAATTCATGATAAATTTATGCATTTTCCACAATATATAATTTTGTAAATAATATTGAAAATAAATTTTTTTAGTAGATTAGTTTTTATGAAAGGTACTTTCTCATACAGGGTACTTTTTGTAAAAGGATAATTTTAAAAAAAAGTCTTTGTTTCGTTTAGGAAGTTAATTATTGTTTAAAAAAGGTATTGTTTTATAAAAAGTATTTTTTTATAAAAATTTATTTTAATAGAAGATACGTTTTTACAGAAGTACTTTTCATAAAATGGTAGCTTTTGTGCAAGGTATTTTTACAACAGGAATTTTTTAAAGAAGGTAGTTTTTATATGAAGTACTTTTTCATAAAATGTACTATGTTATTAAGGGACCATTTTTATAAAACTACTTTTCTATTAAATGTGTTTTTCACATAAGGTATATTTTACAAAAGACATATTTTACAAAAGGTATTTTTTGTATAAAACATATAAAAAAAAGTATATTTTTGTAAAATGTTCTTATATATTGAAGGTACTTTTCTATAAAAAAGAACTTTTTTAAAAAGGTACTTTTCTGTAAAAGGTACTGTTTTATAAAAGGTACTTTTTACAAAAGTTACTTTTTTTATAAAAGGTACTTTTTTATAAAAGGTATTTTTTTATAAAAGTAACTTTTTTATAAAAGGAACTTTTTTATTAAAGGTAATTTTTTATAAAAGGTACTTTTTATAAAAAGTACTTTTTTATAGAAGGTACTTTTAATAAAAGGTACTTTTTTATCAGAAAGATTAATTTTTAAAAAACCTACTTTAGTAAAACAGGTACATTTTTACAAAACTTACTTTTTGCAATGAGATACTTTTTTGTACAAGGTATTTTTATTAAAAAGTACTTTTTTAAAAAATTAATTTGTTTAACAAACACTTTTTTTGAACGTACTTTTTATGAAAAGTACTTTTTTATATAAGGCAGTTTTTCATAAAAACATTTTTTTATAAAAGGTAGAGTTTCATAAAAACAATTTTTATAAAAGTAATTTTTTATATAAACACTTTTGTTATAAAAGGCTCACTTTTCTAAAAGGTTTTTTTTATTAAACACTTTTTAGAAAAAGTAAATTTTTATAAGAGTTACTGCTAAAAAGGTTATTTTATAATGAGAACCTTTTTATAAAAGCCATTTTTAATATCAAGTACTTTTTATGAAGGTTATTTTTATAATACGAACTTTTCATAAACGATTTAGTACTTTTTATATATACAATGTGCTTTTTTTATTAAAAAAATACTGTGTTATAAATGTACCTTATTACAAAAGGTGCTCTCTTATAAATAATACCTTTTTATAAAGAGTCCTTTTTATAATATTCTTATGAAAGTAACTTCTTAATAGGTTTTTTAAGAAAGTACTTTATGCAAAAAGTACTTATTTATAAAAGGTAACTTATTATAAACAGTACTTTTTACAAAATATTATTTTTTATAGAAAGTGCTTTGTTTTAATTTAACTTTTTGAAAAATACAAGCAGCTTCTATATGTATATGTCAACATTTCATAAGAGCTACCCTTATCATCAGTAGACTTGTAAGCCTACGAAGGCTATTAATATTTATTTCTTTTTTTAGCTTTTATTTATTTATTGACCCTTCACAATGCGAACTAACAATAAATCTTAAACTAAATTAAAAACATTAACTGAGTCCAGCGAATTTTAGACAAAAAGTTTTATTTTGCGCATATTATAGCGTTAAAACGTTTCGTGCAAGAAGGTTTGGGTGAAGTTCCAATTTGCTTGTCGCATACTTTGAAAATTCATCTCTTACCAGTGGAACACACAGATCCTTGTGAATTCTGGAGTTTTTTACGTACCATGGTGCTGCAGTAATTGTTCGAAGAATTTTGTTTTGTTGCCTTTGAATTTTTTCAATGTTTGACGCTGAGGCGGTGCCCCATAACTGAATTCCGTAGCACCATATAGGCTTTAGTATTGTGTTTTATAACAAAAGTTTGCAATCTAATTTCAATGTAGAATTTCTGCCTATAAGCCAATTTAATTGCGCTGCTTTTAATTTCAGCTGAGTGACTTTTACATCAATGTGAGACTTCCACGTCAGCCTACAGTCGAGATGAATACCAAGGTACTTGAATTCATTATGCTGCGGAATAGATGAGTTGTTGATTTGGATAGGCGAACATGTTTTTTTTTCGCAGTTTGAATGTAATGTGTTGTTAATTAACTTTGATTTTCTAAAATTTTAGCCATTTCTCTAATATTGAAATATATTCCTGTAAATTACGTGAAGCTAGTTGATGGTTTTCATGACCACTGCATAATGCTGTGTCATCTGCTAAAGTTGAAGTGTGAATACCAGATCTGGTTGGCATGTCAGAAGCGTAAATTATATAAAGGCTATTATTAGAAAGCTTTTCTTTTTAAATTTTCATTAATTTATTTAGAATATTGAGAGATAAAGTCGAATGTTTGAGAATGTATTTCAAAGGTTTCCAAGTCAACTGATGATCCTATGAAACGTCGGCATGTTGTAACGACAGGTTTTCCCCCATAGGCTGCATTAGCTCAGGGCTGCCAGGATTCATTACAAAAATTTATATTTGTGGCCAGAGAACAAAAAAAAAACACGACATTTTTCTATACAAAATGTGGTTTATTGCTTAAAAAATATTTCTACGTTATACGATGGATCGCAGTGCCAACACCAATACATCGCCTTTGGCCGACCGTGCATGTAGAAGTCCGTGGGATTCGCGCAAAACGCGGTGAGGGGAGATTAACTCAAACGTAGATTTGAGAATATCCGGAGGAGAGCTTTACTCAAAATCCTCCTAAGATTCTCTTTTAACAAAACCGCTTTGCGCCACAATTACGATGAGGGGAGGTCAACTCCAAACCCTCAGTGGGTTAATGGGGCGCAACGTACTACGCGTGGTTGCTTGCAGAGGAGAGCTTTACTCTAAATCCTCTGGCTTTTGGCCAACCGGGTATATCGAAGTAAAAGAGGTTCGAACAAAAGCGCGGTGAGGAGAGCTTAGCTCAAACCCTCTTGGAATTAGCGGAATACTATATACGGCACGAGGATGGTTGAGCGTAGATTCGAGAATATCCAGGGGAGAGCTTTACTCAAAATTCTCCCGAGATTCTCTTTTAACGACCGGCTTGCGCCAAAAATACCGTGAGGGGAGGTCAACTCCAAAACCTCAGTGGGTTTATGGGGCACGACGTGCTACGCGAGGTTGGTTGAGCGAAGTGGCAAGAATATCCACAGGAGATTCTCTTTTCACGAAGGCCAGATGACTCTGAAGGGAGTCTCTTCCCCTCAGAACCAGATGTCTACTTTTTGATTTTGATTGCTATCAAGAAGCTAATAAAGTAAATAAACTTTTTACAGCAATCAAAAAATATATGTTTTTATATTTCATACAAGCTACGAGTACGCTAATCGTCAATAGCCTTGGAATCCTTAGAAAACTTTAATTTTTTAACCTAGTTTAGCTCCTAGGCACTTAAAACCTGAAATGCCTGCAATAGATAGATCGATAACTCCACACATAAACAAACTTAAAATAAACAATTACTTATTGACTTCATTGCCAGCTTTATCATCTCGTCGTTGTTTAACTTCAAATAAGAACTATACAAACTTTATCTTCAATAATGGTTATTGCACAGCAACTTATGAAGTTGTAGCATTAAGTAATATGAACTTAAAACAATTAATTGCATTTTAGAGATACTAATTGAATTCAAGCTTCACAAATGTTAGCAAACACAAACAATTATTACGGACACTGCGGGTAACAGGATATGGGGCATTGAATGCGAGTGTGCTGCCAGAGAATTATGCTTAAACTACAACAATATCTAGTATGGATATGCTCTATAGAATTCTTAAACAAACCAGAAACTAAGTTTCTCCTCTCACAATTTCTGCTGTTGCATGAAGTTGCCTGAACATTTAACCAAACGTTTTCATGATACAAAATTAATGGATGACTTTTTATGGTTAAACATGTACACACACACACATATATAAAACACATACACTCGCACACATATACACTTTAATGCAAATAAACACTTTGGTTTTGGTTCAGACATTCATCTGAAGCCAATATATTACTTGTGTAAACTTGAAACCAGGAAGATATTTATACAAATGTACCAAAAACCACAAATTGTGATGGTTTTAACCATTCAACATCATTATTATCATCATCATTATCGTCATCATGGTTAAAGCAACCACCAAAGTTGTTTTCCTTTTCTTAAGAACGATGATTATTTGAGAATTAATTATTAAAATCACGCAGCCTTCTAATTGTCCAGAAGGAGGCCGTAATAGAGCTTCAATTGCTGGTAATTCGTTATAATTGAAAATTATGCTAAACATAAATAAAATAATTCTGTACACGATTTTTGGATATGGAGGAAAAAAAACCAAGTGTCAGGTTGTAAATTAAAGATATCTGTAACTTACGTGGCGCAATCTTTATTGAAAAGGTAAAAAGTTCTACTGCATATTCCTTCATTCCTCTCTTTTCTCTCTCTCTCACTCACTCCTGCTTCCATCTTTTTATGTACACCCACCTAAATTTTAGTAAGCTGAAACGCACCTAAGATAAAAAAGGAAAAAGTGCTTAATATGATATCGTTCCTTTATTGCAACATAGTCATATTTCAAAAAATAAGCTTTTCAAATTAAAAATACAGAATTGTTAACAGGACTGCCTCTTATATTGTGCAAACATTTTATTGAAATTACTTTTAAACTATTACCTTTAGAAGATATTTTCTAAAAACAAATTTCTAAGAGCTGTATGGAAAGTAAAAATTTGAAATGTGTTTTCCTCGAAACAAGCTTTTTTGAGTTATGACTATGTTGCAATAAAGGAGCGATATGATTTAAACATTTTTTTTTATAAAGGGTGTCCCCAAATTAACGCTTAATCAATTAAATCCAATAAAGTTCATTGAATTAATTATTGATCAATATAATTTTCATAAAATTTTGGTTAAAGCGCATATTTTTAAAAACTCTACCAGAACTACGGAATAAAAGGAGTGTACTCGTAAGCATTTGAAACTCGTAATCAAAAATATCAAAAACTGTATACCGATTAAAAATCTTCATATTTATTTAAAATCTAAACTATTTATTTAAAATCAAAAATAGCCTCTGATATTACACAGTCATACTTGATACGTGGGAATGGTATCCTATCATGCCATCATACTAGCGTAATAGCAATTCTGATCAATATTATTTTGATTAATTATTTCATCAAAATAATATTGAGCGATTAGAGCGTACATTTTGAAAAATTCTGCCAGAATTACGGAATAAAAAGAGTGTATACCACTGCAAATATTTGAAACGAAAAGAATTTTTGAAACATGAAGAACTTTTGGAAAAATTAAAAACGGCAGCTGACATATACAATTCTCTCAATAACTTCTTATGGGAGCAGATAATTATCCGTTTAAGGCGTTCAGAGTTTTTTTATTTGTTTGAAACTCCCAAAATTGGCTTCAGGAATCGCCAAAATTTCCCGCTTCCCCGGAAACAATATGGCACTAAATCGAATGACCGTTAATAGTTCAGATCCACGTTCCACGGCCAAAACGCTCACGACTATGAAAACCCGGTAGCGATTCGGTTAGCGAAGTGGTTCTGGGTTATTTCGGCTTCAAAATCCCTCCATTTCCTTAAAAACAATATGGCAACTTTAATTTTCGCACTAAAGCGAATGATAATTTATATAATCAGATGCATGTTCCACTACAGAAACGTGCACCGAATATGAACACCCGTTTCCAGACCGGTTGGCGAAGTGGTTGTGATTTTTTTTTTTTTTTTTTTTGGATTTCCAAAATTGACTTTAGGAATCGCCAAAACCCCCACCTTCCCTATAAACAATGTGGCAACTTCAATTTTCGCATTAAAGCAGCAATACTGTATGTACAGTTTTATTTGCCTGGATATGTAATAATCCCTCGTACGGCATGGATTTCGAGTATTGCAAACATACCCCTTGACATTGAGTTCTAGGACACCCTGTATACATGGTTCTCTTCAATTTCATCCGATAAATAAAATTTAACACAATAAAATTGAACAAATTCTTTTAGCATCTATTGTACAATATGAGAAGGCCAAATAAAAGTAACTAAAGTTCAAACAAATGCAACTACAAGTTGCTTTATTACTGCTACCACAAGTTTTTTCCTTTCATGGCAGCAGAAGAAAAAGAAAAATCCTATTAACTTAAATTTGCAATTTGCAAGTAGTTTGTTCGTGTTTTTGCCAACGCAGAGAGTTCATTGCAAAGGGTTATTTTTCTCCATATAAAATGTTACTTTATAAAGCAAAATAAATGTTTCATTGTCTTCCATTGTAGTCTGCATCATCATATACAGAGAATAGTTTATAGTGGCAAATAACAGTGGTTATGTAAAAATTTGCTAACAAAGTATTACGACTTGTTCGAGTGCATCCTGCACTGCCTCGTTGCAATTATAAAACTGCAATTTATCATTTGTAATTTGTAGCATTTGTTCGTTAAACAAAGAACAACCAAGGAACTTGAAAACAGAGAGAGAGAGAAAAAAAAACACTGTAATGAAATAGGAACTAAATATAGATAAACAGATTTAAGTGGTAACCGAAAGCTACTTGGTTGGTTGATCTTTTTCTCTAGTTCACAGCATAAGACGAATGTGGGACGTTATTAATGACTTTTTAACTTTTCTTAATGATGTTCTCTAAGTTCAGGATTAATTGTAAGGGGACCGCTTGATGAGACAAAATATATGTTGTTGCTCTTGTTGCTGTCAAATTAAAATCTCTGACAAATTCAAAGTTAATTCATAATGTTTTTGGGAGCTTTTAGTTTATTTAATTCGAACTAGAAGATTCACTAAAATACATAAAATGTATTGGATATTCAAACAAAATACTTTAATAACTTCCGTTTTTCAGAAATCTTATGCAATCAAATTGCACTCGTAAAACATTTAAACATTCGTACTAAAATCAAGCAACGGAGTTGCTCGAAATAAATGAGTGACTAGTTTACTTGATAGTTCACTGCACGCAAAATATCAAGTAGCATCACATTTCGACACAATCATTCCATTCGTTGGTTGAATTATCTAAATACCTTCATTTATCTAAACACTTGTCAAAAAAGGAATACATTTGCTTATATCGCTCCTTTATTACAACATAGTCATAACGCAAAAAAGCCTGTTTCAAGAAAAACACATTTCAAATTTTTAGTTTCCATACAAATCTTAGAAAATTTTTTTAGAAAATATCTCCTAAAGGAAACAGTTTAAAGGTAATTTAAATAAAATTTTGGCACAAAAGGTATTATATATGATTCACAGTATGGTTTTACAAAAAGTGCAGGAGCTGAGGAAGCTTTGATGTATGTAATGGAATACATATGTTCTGGAATTGATGCTCGTTTTAAAGGTGTTGCTGGGGTATTTTTCAGTTCAGCATGAAATTTTACTAAAAAAAATGGAAAACATAGGCTTAACTAACAACACACTACTGTTATTTAAGGACTATTTGAAAAACAGATTTAAATTTGTTCAAGTTGGAAGTTCAAAGAGCAGCTTAGTGCCTGTTCTATATGGTGTTCCACAAGGTAGTGTATTGGGTCCACTGCTTTTTAAAATTTATATCAATGATTTAAAAAATTTGAAATTTTTTGGGAAATTGGTGATGTTTGCAGATGACATGTGCCTTTTCTATAAATACAACCACGAAAAGGTGTTACAAGTACAAATAGAGCATGATGCTGCTATCCTGGCAGAGCTTGTTAGATTTAATCAACTAGTTCTGAATTCGGAGAAAACAAACTTCATAAGATTTAGACCCTATATAAAATGGAATGAGGAAGATATGGTTGTTTATATAGATGGATCACGAATCGCAGAAACGAAAGTTGTTAGATATCTGGGCGTACATTTAAGTAATAATCTCATGTGGGATGAACATATTCTAAAACTGAAGTCTAAAGTATCTTCAGCTACTGGAATTTTGTATAAATTTAAAAATAAACTCAATACTAATGTAAAATTAATGATATATCAATCGATTGTTCATTCACATTTGACCTATTTGCCGTTAATGTAGCGTTTTCGAAACTCAAGTTCTCTGATGAGTTTGCAATCAGCGCAAAATAAAGCACTTAAAACTGTATATAACCTGCCAACACGTTATCCGTCTCTACAATTGTATAAAAATAAGGCGCAAAATATTCTACCGATTCGTGGCTTATATAAAAATCAAATGCTGCTGTATGTTTTTAAGTCACTACGTGGAATAAGTTGAAAGTCCATCAAGTTTCATCAAAACTTAACAAGAACGGCAAGCTAGCGACCTTCAAATAGCAAGATGCCGGACAGAGCTAACAAAACAAAGGATTATGTTTGCTGGGCCAAGTGAATATAATAATTTACCACCTATAATTAAAAATATAAACATTTTATCATGCTTCAAACGGAAGCTTAAACTAAATTTGAGAAATAATTTAGAAACACTTCTTTTATAAGTATTTTTTTCACTTTTTTTAATGTTATTTGAAATTTTTATTAGCATATGTATATATATGTATTGCACTGAAATTTATGCCACGTAATTGCCTCTACAAAACCTTTAAGGTGTATTAACATTTATTCATATGTACATAAATAAAATCTAAAAAAAAATATAAAAGGTAGTACTGTTAACAATTCTGCATTGTTAACTCGAAAATACGACTATGTTGTAATGGAAAGCGGTATAGTATGGCCAACAAAATAAAAAACCTGAAATGTGACATATAAAACGCTGAAATGAATCAAGCACTATTGGAAGAAAAAAACCAGTTGATTCTTTAATTTTTTTCTTTATGTTTTTGGTAAACGTGAGTGATTGTTGAAAAGTGACTTTGGTGCGATTTACGGCCTGGCGGCGACATAGGATCATACTTCTTTGAAAATGACATGTAGTTGACATGAATAAGGTACGCTATCGCAAGCAGTCTATTATTTTTGTGATCAAAAATGAAGGATATGGATGATATGTGGTTCCACACAGCCAACGAAATAATGGCCCCATTTTTTATTCCTTATTGTTTAAACTTCTTCTTAAACTATCCATGTAAACAGATAATTATTCGTGTAACGCCTTCCGAGTTTATTTTGGAATTCCCAAAACCAGCTTCAGCAATCGATAAAATCTCCCCGAAAACAATATGGCTACTTCAATTTTGGTACTAAATGTTCGTTAATAGTTCAGATACGCGTTCCACAGTCAAAATGTGCTCCATATATAAAAAACCGGTTATGAGTTTTTTGAAAATTCCCAAAGTCTGCATCAGGAAATGACAAAATCCCCCCACTTCCTTAAAATTCATTTTTCGCACTTAAGTGAAAGAACGTTTATAGTTCAGTTGCATGTTTAATGGCAAAAACGTGCACCAAATATGAAAACCCGTTTCCAAACAGGTTACCTAAGAGGTTCCATCTTTTTGGGAATTCTCAAATTCTGGCTTCATACAAATATACAAACATAAAAACATACAAATATAAAAACATACAAACATACAAATATACAATCATACAAACATACCAATATACAAACATAAAAACATACAAACATAGAAATGCACAAACATCCAATCATACAAACATACCAACATACAAACATACAAACATACACACATACAAACATACAAATATACAAATATACAAGTATACAAATATACAAATATACAAACATACAAACATACATACATACATACATACAAAAATACAAACATACAAATATACAAACATACAAACATACAAACATACAAATATACAAACATACAAACAAAAACATACAAACATACAAATATACAAATATACAAACATACAAACATGCAATCATACAAACATACACACACAAACATACAAACATACAAACATGCAAACATACACACATACAAACATACAAATATACAAACATACGTACAAAAATACAAGCATACAAGTGTTAAAAATAAGGTATTGGCCACATTAACAATATTGAACCTCAATTATGCCTCAGAGTCATTGAAAATATGCATGTGTCTAGAAAATTGGTATGAAAAGCTCTCAGTTACTTGAGTTTATTTCATAAAAATTCCCCAACTATGTTTCTTAGTCTTGCTCTGTAAAAAGCACGTTAATGCGATGTTTCTATATCACAAGCAAGTAACCCGTCAAAAAAAATGTATATGAAAACTATTAAATTTTTATATTTGATACAAATATAATTTAGATAAGCTGCTTGCTTGTAAACAATATTTCGCAACTCCTTTGTGTGTCTTCTTTAGGACTTAATGCTTTTCCGTTAAAGGGATTAAACACAAGTCTATTTGCATTAATTACACTTTGAAGCTGTATTACTGACATAATAATTACTACAAGTTTCGAAAATTTTCCCTCTAATGTCCCAGTAGGCACCATGAAAATATATTTAACATTCAGTCTTTAAACTTCTTTTTCCCCAACAACTGCAAAAATAAAAAAAAAAAAGAATTATATATTTTAACATTCTGCAAGAGTTGTTTGCTCCCTTTCAATTTCACAGTCAAACAAGCATAAAACAAACAACCAAATATCAACAGGAACCACCAGAAAAGGCAGCAATAACAAATATGCAAAAATTGTTGAATAATGTTTAAAGGAGTAAAGATAAAACCGGCAGGGAGATAAAACAGTAACAACCATCATCTATCCAAAACAACAACAAACAAAAAAATAAAGCAAAAAAGGATGTTGTAGAAATTTTTATAAAGTTATACTTTTTTGCTTTGAGCTCATCGAATAACAACATTTGTTCAAATTTATTATTTTTTTCTTTCTTTTTGAGAAATTTTAGTGAAAAATGTTTTTTTTTTTTTTTGTTTCCTGTTATTGTTGTAGAGGATGTTAAATTGGAGTCGTTGCTTTCGCCTGCCTGTCTGTCTGCCAGAGCCGAACAGCCTGTTGTTGTGAATGCTCGTGAGTTTTATGGTTTTCCATTTGTTTTGTTTGTGTCTTTTCTCTTTTTTTGTTAGAAAACGCGCTAAAACGTAAATAATTTAATTACAATTTAATCACAGAAATACTCAAACAAGCTGTGGCTGTGCACAAGAAAATTTTACAACTGAAGAAATGAAAGGATGACAAAAAGTTAGTTAAGCCCTTGCAAAGAAAAGGAAGAGACATTATAATGGTTATTTCCCAGAGTTGTTGCTATTGTTGTTTCAAAAAAGAAATCATGTTTTTCTTTGTATTTTGCCTTAGCATAAAAAATGCTGTTAGATAAATATTTGACTTTAGGAATTTGTAGTTGTCATAAGAAAAAAAGTATTGAATATTTTGTTTTAACTTGGTGTACATATAATAAATTAATGTTTGAAGCATGTTCCTAAAAAGTAGAAGACGTGTGTGTCAAACTATGACTTTACAGTCCCTATAACCCTTGTTTACATTTAAACATCTGTCAAGGAGATCAGGTAATAAGTAGGCGTTCCAGAGAACTGCCTTAAATTTTGAGACTACTGAAATTAAACATGGAGTAAAGTATTTTGGTTTTTATTCGACCTCTATTTCTTAATTAAGTAGTATTTCGTTAATTTTAAGGTCCTTTTTGCTTATTTATTTTAATATGTATGCCAATATTTCGCTTTCCTTCGGATAGCTTCTTCAGGGCAATAATATTGCCCTGAAGAGTAAATGTTTGATTTTTCAGTATAAATAAATATTTTTTATGTCGGCGTACCCAGGGAGAGGGTTGGAACCCACTGAGTGGTCTGTGCTCAGAGAAAAGTAGCTAGAGACCGCAGAGACCAGGGAGGTTTCCAACTAGCTACTTTTCTCTGAGCACAGACCACTCAGTGGGTTCCAACCCTCTCCCTGGGTACGCCGACATAAAAAATATTTATTTATACTGAAAAATCAAACATTTACTCAAGCCGCTTTGCTTGCCACTTTTCCGATCTCTTATAGGGGAGAAACTGGTGTTTTTGTTTCCCCATTGCCCACCCAACCTGGTTGCAAATATTTTGTCCTGCACTCAACTTTTGTTTTGTGTTCTTCAGGGCAATAATATTGCCCTGAAGAAGCTATCCGAAGGAAAGCGAAATATTGGCATACATATTAAAATAAATAAGCAAAAAGGACCTTAAAATTAACGAAATACTACTTAATGGAGTAAAGTATTTAAAGTTATTAAAAACAAAGGCAGGTTACACATTACTAATACTTCTTAAGTAAAGCAAATAAACCAAAAATCCAGAAAAATAAATTTAAAAAACAAAAATAACTGTGAACTAAAACATAGAACATTTTTGGACTTTTTTCATCGATTGCTCAGAAAAAGTTGTTCAGTTAAGAGACCACTATTGGCATGATTTTTTTATATCGAAATGTCTAGCTTCCACTTATAATTATTTTAAAATTTTGCAATTGGTTAAAAACTGCAAAAGATACAGGCTTCTGAATATGGAATTTTTAGTGCCTTTAAATAAGTGAACCGACCATTTTGCACGTAATTACTCGAATTATTTATTTTTATTTCATTTATTTACAAAATATACAATACAAAGCCTCAAGGGCCAATATAATTATATTACATATGGCAGCATAGATTGAGTATACAAAAATGTTTATACCAAAATAAAAAATACAAACAAATTTTTATACGCTATTTTAGCTTCTAACATTTATACCAATAAAATGAAAAAGCTTGTTTTTTGTGTTTTGACAGGTATTATTAGAGCATTTTTCTTTTTAAATTCTCAACAATTTATTTCAATTGTTGGGATGTAAAGTTGAATGTTTGAGAATATCTTTCAAAAATTTCCAAACTCTACTGATGATTTGGGTAGTTCCTATGAAATGTCGACATATAGATAGCTGGGAAACATAGAAAACAAGCTATTTATAATTTTTTATTGGTAAAAATAAAAAATAATTAACAATATATTATAAAATTAATCATTATAAAAAGCATAATTATGAATAACAACTTCCCAGCTGAAAAAATAAGAAAGAAGGCATTTAGCGCGGAAGGAATACGGTCCAAATCAGTGGAATAATCAAAAAAAAAGAATATGTAGGCGAAAAGCAAAGTTTTTCAAAGCATAGATGAAAACATTAAAAGTTTTAAACGAAACACGTTATTAGAATGAGAAAATATGCACAGGGAAAACGGTAAAATATTCCACCATCTAGCAATCCTAACCACAAAAGATTTATTTTATTTATTTATTTATTTATTTATTTATTTATTTGTTTATTTATTTATTTATTTATTTATTTATTTATTTATTTATTTATTTATTTATTTATTTATTGAATATCGCATACAACAAGAAATTAATCTTTTAAATCATAGTACGCGATTCTATAATGATTAGAAAAAAATTTGTGAGCAGTAGAAAAGAAATTGTACAATAAAAAGAAAAAAAAAACAATATCAAAAAAATAAAAATATATGTCATATTAAATGCAAACGCACGTAACTACGCAAATTTTCGAAATTGAATTTTTTGTCGATTATGTTTTGATTTATCAAAATACATGTTCGTGCAAAATTTTTAGATTCCTACGATTAAAAATGGCGATTTTATTAATGAAATTCAAACGGACGTAACTATAGGGTGTTTTTTTAAGCCCGATAGAACTTGAAATTGTAAAAAATAACACAAAAAATTAAATTGTAATCAAAATTTTTTTTTATTCGAAAGATCAATACGTGACATTAACATTTGAAAATGATTTCGGGCATATGGGCACCGCGGCTGTTCTTGACGAAGCGCATTCTGGACGTCCAATTTTGGGCCACTTTTTCGAGCACTGCTGGCCGTATGTCACGAACAACACGAACAATGCTGGCCTCCAAGGCGACAATTGTTGCTGGTTTATCAGCATAAACCAGTGACTTCACGTAGCCCCACAGGAAATAATCGAGAGGTGTCAAATCGCACGACCTTGGAGGCCAATTGACAGGTCCATTTCTCGAAATCAACTTATCGCCAAATTTTGATTTCAGTAAGTCGATGGTTGCGTTCGCCGTATGGCACGTAGCGCCATCCTGTTGAAACCACATCTCCTCCGGATCAATGTCATCCATATTTTCAAACAAAAAATCATTGATCATGGTGCGGTAACGATCTCCATTGACCGTAACGCGAGCTCCGGCCTCATTTTTGAAGAAATAAGGTCCGATGATGCCACCAGCATGAAAACCGCACCAAACAGTGCATTTTTCTGGATGTAATGGAGTCTATAGGGTCTCTTGTGGATTAGTCTCACTCCATATGCGGCAATTTTGCTTATTAACAAACCCGTTAAGCCAAAAATGCGCCTCATCGCTGAACACAATTTTGCGATAAAACAACGGGTCAGTTGCCAACTGATTTTCAAAGTAAATTTGGATTATTTCGTAGCGTTGTTCAAGCGTGAGTCTATTCCTGATGATTTGTCAGAGTATACTGAAACAAATAAAAAAAATGTTTCATCAAAATTTAATTTTTTGTGTTACTTTTTACAATTTAAAGTTCTATCTAGCTTAAAAAAACACCCTATACAAGTGCGTGTATTTCTAAAGGCAAAAAGACGTAACTACACATATATACGAAAATCTTACATACAAACTTATTTGTTGTATATAGGGATGCCAATCATTATATTTCGATCCTGTCCTGTCAAGAAGTCCCAAATCCCAGAATTTGCCAAAAAAAAAAAAAAATAATCCTTGCATTTTCGGATTTACGAAAAACTCCGAATATCATGAAAAATTGCAGAATTTTTCAGATATTATTATTTATTAAGATTTTATACATAATTTATAATTCAATAATTTTATATTTGTATAATTTTTTAATTTCATAGTTTATTAATTATTTTTAATGAATGTATTAATGTCAAATAGTCGAACTTATTTTAATATTTCTAATATTATATGATGGGATGGTATCATTCGTCTGGCTCAAGTTCAATCCTGGCTAAAGCCAAGAAATATTTTGATTTTTTATTGTAACAATAATTGCCGCGATCAATATCTCGTGAAAATTCATTTTCCTCTACAAGTGCTCCATTTAAACCATGAGTATATTCTTGATTTTGAGTCAGTTCCAAAACGTTATTCACCCATAAGACCTGGTAAAGTATTACATTTTAAACCAGTAAAAAAAAATTATAAATAGCTTGTTTTCTATGTTTCCCAGCTATCTATATGTCGACATTTCATAGGAGCTACCCTAATCATCAGTAGACTTTGGAAATTTTTGAAAGATATTCTCAAACATTCAACTTTATATCCTAACAATCCAAATAAATTGCTGAGAATTTAAAAAGAAAAATGCTCTAATAATATCCGTCAAAACACAAAAAACAAGCTTTTCTATTTATAAACGTCTCTAACGTTTCTTTACACCTTTCAAACAAATGAACAACCGTTGGTTGCTACGATTTGCTTTTTGAAAGTATCGAAAAGCAGTGAACAAAAACTCAAACAATTAAGTTTTTTATTCGCTATTTAAATTTCTAACATTTATACCAGTAAAAAAAAATATAAATAGCTTGTTTTCTATGTTTCCCAGCTATCTATATGTCGACATTTCATAGGAACTACCCTAATCATCAGTAGACTTTGGAAATTTTTGAAAGATATTCTCAAACATTCAACTTTATATCCCAACAATCCAAATAAATTACTCGGGTCATGACGTATCATGATCTACTGCTTTAACCACTAAGCCACCGAGCATTTAATTATTTTCTATCTATATTCATCTCATATCTCTGGGTACGGAGAATATTAAAATACAAAAATATGTATGTTAATATTCAGAGACAAGTCTATGAATTACAAATTCTTACAGACTTTTTAAATTGAACTTACAAATATATAATTTAATTAAATTCAAAAATATAATAATTTAAGAGTTCAAGGAATAAATAATTTTACATTTTATAACATCATCATTTAAGGAGAAATCCATATGGCAATAAAGCTTATTGAAATCTTTGCAGCACTTAATTAGAGATGCAGAGTTGGCATAGTTTGTTCTAAATGTTTTTATCATAAGCGGAAAGTAGAAGCGTGAAGAGTAGCGTGGAACATTAAAAGTTAAATTGCTAACCAGAAAACTAGAGTAAATAGTACCATTAATTACTTTCCAAACAAACATTACGTTCAGCATAGTTCTGCGTCTATGCAAGGATGGTAACTTAATAAGTGCAAGTCTCGCAGAATAAGACGGAAGACTTCTTGGATTCCATTGTAATCCTCTTAGACAAAATAATATAAATTGTTTCTGCACTGCTTCAATTTTATCAATGTAAACTTTGTATGTTGGATCCCATATAGTTGAGCCATATTCCAGAACTGGCCGAACAAGAGATATGAACAATTATTTAGTGACATAAGGGTCATCAAACTCCTTAGCCCAGCGTTTGATAAAACCAAAGTAATGTGTTGAATAAAGTTAAGTTTTAAGTCTAACATGATTCCCAGATCCTTAAAAGTATCAACCTTATCCAACTCATAACCACTCAGAAAGTATTTAATGTTTAAGTGGCATTTTCTGAAGAAACACATATACTTGCATTTTTTAAAATTTAATTTCATTAAATTTGCACTACACCACGAATATAGCGAGTTTAAGTCATCTTGAAGAAACTTGTGATCCATATAATTGTTGTAGAAGTAAAAAATTTTTACGTCATCAGCATACATAAGCACATACGAATTTTTTATAACACTTGGTAAATCATTAATAAATAATGCAAAAAGTATTGGTCCAAGATGACTTCCTTGAGAAACCCCAGATATCACTGGAATTGTTTTGAGGTAACACATTTAAAAACTACTTTCTGGTTTCTGCTAGTAAGGTAGGAGTGCAACCATTTTAAGCAGTTACTAGTAAACCCCATTCTCTGAAGCTTTTTTATAAGAAGGTTATGATTCAGCTTGTCAAACGCTTTAGAAAAATCTGTATAAACTACATCAATTTGTTTTTTAAGTATAAAGCCACGATTAGCACAAGTTGTGAATTCCATTAAGTTAGTTACAGTGGAATAGCCTTTACGAAAGCCATGCTGGTGGGTTGATAATAAAGATGAAACATGATGACTGAGATGATCAGTAACTAACTTTTCAAATAGTTTGGGTATGACACACAGTTTGGCAATTTCTCTATAATTTGTTATATCATTTTTATTTCCGGACTTATATAATGGGATGATATAAGAAACTTTCCATAAATCCGGAAAATATCCAAATTTTATAGACAGATTACATAAAATAGTAATGGGAGCCACTAATGCCTCAGAACACCTGATAAGCACACAGCTTGGTAAGTTATCAGGGCCACTTTTATACGAAAATTTCAGTTTTTGTAAGCACTTAAGAACAGAAGATTCATTCAAAGCCGACAATAGAATTGAGTTATGTTCAAGACCTGAATAGGATTGTGTATTAAAATCATGTGGTTGATCATCATCATAGGTAGAAGCAAAGAAGTTAGCAAAAAGGCTACTTATCTCCAGATCCTCACCAAATTCACATCCATTGATCACATTATAGGTGGAAATTATGTGGATTTCCTTTTCAAATTTACAAAATTATAAAACGTTTTCGGATTTCTTTTAAAACTATTTTTCATTTTAAATAAGTAAGATCTGTAGCAATGTTGATTTAATTTATTATATTTAGCACGAGCAGCAGCATATTTAGCACAATTAGAAGCTGTTCCAGATTTTTTATACTCTTTATAGCATTTATTCTTCTTATTTTTAACACAGGAAAGTAGCTTAGAGTTCCAAGGAAGGCCAGAAGACAGAAAAAATTTCATTGGGTATACATTGATTCATGATCCAGTATATCCTGTCATAAAATTTATTAATTATATTATCAATAGAAACAGATACATTGCTTGAAATTGAGGTTGAAAGAAGACTGTTCCAGTTTGTGTTGACTAACAATTCATTCATTGCACAATAATTAGCCTTTTTAAAACAAACTCTATTTACTTTAGAGTTGTAAGAGTTAGAAGATGTATGGCTTGTTAAAAAAGACATGCTTACTTCAATTGTAGGATGATGGCAGTCCTTCGGTAAAGTAATGGGAAGCGTACGAGATACGGAAACATCAGCATAATCGTTAATAAAAACCAAATCTAAAAGTTTATGGTTGTGATTGAATATGCCATTGATTTGATACAGATTCAGCCCAAGTAAACAGTTAATAAACTCAATATATTTCACATTACATCCAGAATTATATGGCATGAAGTAACCATTATCTGACGAAAAGTTCCACGAAACTATAGGCATATTGAAGTCGCCGGCAGCAATCACAATGTCATTAAGATTAGATAACTGTATAATATTGGAAATGGCATTTCAGTACATTGTTTGGATTGTTCTTTTGTCTCTGGAGTATAGTGGTGGATCCTTGTCTCATCAACAGTTATGAAACGAAGCTTAAA
Organism: Thecocarcelia acutangulata; assembly: GCA_914767995.1. Lineage (NCBI taxonomy): Eukaryota > Metazoa > Arthropoda > Insecta > Diptera > Tachinidae > Thecocarcelia > Thecocarcelia acutangulata. The sequence continues at coordinate 86,032,026 of OU612097.1, read as the reverse complement.
ACCCATTTTATTTTGCTTAAAACGATCCAAACAAGCTGGAGAAATGTTCATTTTTATGTACGACCACGTTTAAATTCAGCAATCCAATTTTTTACTGTTGGATATGAAGGAGCACTTTTACCTCATACATTCACCATATCATTATGAATTTCTTGTCCCGATAAACCTTTTTTATATAATATTTAATGACACCACGCATTTAAAATTTTTCGAATGTAAAAAAATGGCGGATGCGTCTTTTGTGAACACCTGTTTCTATATGAAGGAGTTACCAGATCGAAACAAAATTTAGCATGTGTTTATAGCAGAGATGGAAGTTTTCAAAACACTTAACTTTTTTCTGTTTATACGCTTTTTGTGCTATGCTAAGAAGTTTCCGAACCGCCCTAGTAATGGATATGGTAAATAAAAGAGGACCCAGAGCTAACACCATTTATCACAGAAAATTTAAATCTATTTGCCAAATAGGAATAAATTAGCTTATAAGCCGATCAGGAAAACTTCAACTCATTGCTGATTTTGTCTATAAGTAACTTATGGTCAATTGAGTTAAAACCTTTAGAAAGTTCGAGGGAAACAACAACACTAAAATAGTCGTCGTTAACGTTCCGCTTAATACAGTCAGCCATAGTGAGAAGTAATGACGTAGTATTAAGTCCTTTACGATATGCATGTTGCCTATCGTAAATATTATTAGATACAAATTCCACAATCTTATTTTTGATTTAAAATAGCCTAATTTTCTTCTTTTTTTTTTATTTCCTCTCTTCCTAGTAAAAGTATTAAGTTTTCATCTTAATGGTTTTAAACATTTCTGTTTAAGTTTTTTAAGCTCTTTTTACAGTAAATATATAAAACCACATGAAAATCATGTCAAATCCCTTATCTTGACACATTTAATACCATCTTGATTGCATGTTTACGAAAACCCCAGTAATTGTACAAAAAAAAAAACAGAAAGGAAAACATCGTTTGTCTTCAAATTTAGCCTTAATTTTCATGTCAACATATAAATGAAAACCCACACTTGCATGAACAAGGACATGAGCAACCACTCGTACTACATAAACAGGACACACATATTGTCTCTCCCCTGCCTGCTAAAAATAAATAAAATAAACTCATTAACAATAAAAGAAAGTCTTGTGTATGTCCTTAATAATCTTATGCAATAAATGGAATATAAACAAAGGAAAAACTTGTTTATTTTTTGCACTTTATTTAATTTTTTTTTTCTTTTTGTTGTTTATTACATTTTATCTTTCAGTCACAAGCTAAATAAAAACACATTTTGTTAACACATCTTTTGTTAATTTTTGCTGCTGTTATTTGTTGCACTTGTAAAGGTCGTGTCATTGTAAAAGATGAAAAAGAATAAATAAAAGTTTCTTATGGCCATTATTTAGCTTGATTTTATTTTTGTCACTTTACATAAATCTTTGTTAAACTTTTATAATTGAGTTGCGGTTGAGAATAAGAGAGAGATTAAACTTTTCTTTAAGTTTTACTGTTTTTTTTATGTTTTTATTTCTTTGTCGTTTGTGTCTTCAAGAATAATTCAACAACATGAATAACCACTGAAAAACAGCTTAAAATTACAACGTTGTTTACAAGTAATACATCAGACACACACACACACTCTCACTCACAAACAAATATTTGGCAGTAAATACAAAACAAATAATATCCGCTTTTATTAACTTTTCTGCCCTCTCTTGCCTGCATAAGAATACACTGTAAAAAATTTTAGCGCAAAAAGGGAGTAATAGATAATAAATCTATTTATAGAAAATGGCTTGATGATTTAAAAATTAAGAAATATTTTTTGTTACACACAGTGATGTTAGCTTTTGTTTTCAAAGTACTGCAAGGCCTTGAAAAACTTACCGATTTATGAGCAAATTACCATACAGAAAGTATTAAGCCGAACTAATACCACGACTCTGTTAAAATAAATAAATGCTAAATAAAAACAAGTAAGAGTGTGGTATATTCGGCTAGGTCGAATCTAAAATACCCTTCACGATATTCACGCATATGCATAGTATATATTACAAGTTTAAACTAAATATGCTCGGATATATATCGACCGATATCGTAGAAAAACAATTTTTGTCTTGTAATCACCATTCCAAAAACGAAATTTCATAGACATTTTCATGGAAAATCGGTTTAGGCTATGTTCAGGTTTCTGGCAACCCTTGTTGTCAGAACCAATGAACATTTAGTGGTTGAATTTAGAGGAAAACCAATTAAGGTGTGAAAATCTGTTGGGATTGATTTGAATGCAGTGTTTTCGAACATTATCCTTGCATCTGGATAAATCTGTGCTAAGACCAACGTGCCGAACTTGTGGAAAAAAACAACTGGTAAAGGAGCTAAAAAGGAAGCCTGCTCCACAACCTTCTGTTCTAATGAAAGCCGAACGATCCAGACGACCACTGATCCCTAAGAAGCCAATCGTCATCACCAAAAGCGAAGAAGTGTCCCCTAAACCCCTTGGAAACGGTAAGTCTACAGTTTTTATATGTATATTATATTAACTCCCGTGTGCCTCGCACAGGCTATATCTCGATTATATATGAACCGATATCGGAATTTTCTATTTTCTATATTAGTAACCTTCTTTTATAACGAAAATTGTTTTTCAGCAAAAAAAAAAATGTTAATAGAAAAATCGGTTTAGGCTATATCTCGGGTATATATTGGCCGATATCGAAAATTTTCATTATATGTATTTTAATTACCTCGCTTTATATTCAGAACTGATTTTAAGCAAAAAAAAATTTTTCATGGAAAAATCGGTTCAGGCTATGTATATCCCAGGTATACGAGTATATAGACCAATATCGGAAATTTTAATTTTCTGTATTTTACTAACTTCCTTTTATAAACAGAGCTGCTTTTACGCAAAAAAATGTTTTTCATTGAAAAATCAGTTTAGACTATACCTCGTGTATATATGAACCGATATCGAAAATTTTCATATTGTGTATACCAGAACTGCCTTTAAACTTAAAAATTGTTAATGGAAAAATATGTTTAGGCTATATCTCTGGTATATATGGACCGATATCGGAAATTTTAATTTTCTCTATTTGGTAACCTACTTATATCACCAGACCTAATTTTAAGAAAAAAAATTGTTAAAGTTTGCTTATGCGATATTTTCCTGAAAAAATCGGTATAGGCTATATCTCCAGTATATATGGTCCGATATCCGAATTTTTAATTTTCTGTATTTAAGTAACCTTCTTTTAAAGCCAGAATTGCTTCTAAGCAAAAAAATTTTCCCATGAAAAAATCGGTTCAGACTATATCTCGGGTATATATGGAGCGATATCGGAAATTTTCATTTTCTGTATTTGGTAACCTCCCTACATTACAAGAAATGCTTTTAAGCAAAAAACGTTGTTTAAATTCGATTTTCATTAAAAAATCGGTTTAGGCTACACCTCGGGTATATGTATATGGACCGATACCTGAGAAAAAATTTGTTTGCATATTAGTCATCATGTTTAATAATTTTGTGAAGCTTGAAGCAAAACAAACAACTTTTTTTAAAAAAATTTTCAAAAAAATTGCTTTTTTCGGAATTTTGGATATATAACAGCTATATATGAACTGATATTACTAAATTTCAATAGCAAACCCATGAATCAATGGGGTAAAAGAATAGTGAAAAAAAATTTCTGAGTCTAATGGTTTTTTCAGAAACGGTATTTCAACGGCGCACAGACGGACATCGCTTAATCGAATTTTCTATCAATGCTGATTCTGAATGTATATACTTTATAGGGTCGGAAATGAAAATTGTAGAAATTACAAACAGAATCACAAACTTATATATACCCTTTACATTTTTGTGAAGGGTATAAACATATTTTTTTTATACTTTAAGATATGTATATCATTATAATCTTTCCTCCATGCAAAAAGTATTTGTACATCGTAATGCTAGAACTTGAATCTGTCAAAAAGTTGTATAGAATGAAGCTATTGCATGCCATGCTATGCCATGTAAATACAAAAAATTTGTTGAGAGAGAAACCCGAATGCAAAATTTGAGGGAGTGGTCAGTAAAGCATCTCAGAAAAATCTGCTCTCGCATGACACCTTAGCTGACAGCGTTTGGTGGTTGATTTACCAATACTACAATACTGCATGTATTCCGCTCTAAAAAAGATAAATATTTGTTTAAAATATTTTTATATATAATTTAGAGTATCGAAAAAAATCTCTTTTGGTTGGTCGTTCATTCAGAGGCACGTCTATAATATAGCTATATTGTAATATTCAATTTGCAAATTATTATAGGCGCCGTGTGCTGACGAAATGTAATAAATAAAAATCTAAAAATAATCTCTCTTGTTGATAACTAAATTTTTGTGTAAAGTTTTTTGAACAGTGAAAGCAAATATTCCCACTGTGGCTACAAAAAATTAATAAAAGAGGGTAGTTAAACTGAGTCATTAATTTTCAATATAAATAAAAATGTTATTCCAAATTATTAAACTTATTAGTCCATTCGTCTATTTAAATAAAAAATTATTCAAATGAACTATATTTGCAATAAACATTATTAAAAATTCTTCATTATTATTAGAAACCTAACTATAGGAACTAGTTAATTTGGCTAATCTATTATTCAATTTAACAAATTATTCAATTAACAAAACAAAATTTCTTCCTTATAACTAACTACTAATTTTTATTTTTACGAAAAATATCCGTAAACTTGAACACAAATTTTGTGAGCTGTATAATAAGCTACATTTCTTCAAGTTTACATCCCATTTTGCAGTATTAATGTTAGTAATGCCCAAAGAGAAATCCATAGTTACGCTCTGAGTGTAAATAAATTTGCACTGGGAGAAAAAATACGCAAATCAAAAAAATTGTTTTACTTACAATTTAATTAAATTGAAGTAAAAGTAAAGAATAAATATATAAATTTATGTTTTTAGTATTTTTAATAAATTTTATATCACAAAAAGTAAAAAATACGCAAAATACAGAGAAAAAGTAAGAAATAAATTCATACACCCGTACGCATATTCATTCGTCACTGTCTCATTGACGACTAAACTAATGAGCCTAAAGGCCCATTTAGCCGACCGTAAATGTAGAAATGTAAATGTAGTCGGAACAGCTGATCGATTTTGTTATACGAGAAACAATGAAAATGCTTATCTGACTGTAATGAAATGTAACCGTAACGTGTGAACCTGTAGAAAATAGAATTTCATTACGTGCTTACGTGACAAATGTAGTCAGTGATGGTATATATTATTGTGAATGGCAGGACGGCACAAAAACCCTGTTTTAGTACTTTTTGTTTATTTGATAATTGAACTGTTTAAGTAGTTAAATTTGTATACACACATAATATATGTTAAAAAATTTTGCAATTTTCTGTAAAATACGCAAGATGGATATACATACATTGGTAGCATAATTTATACACTGCGCACAATTTTTGCATCTTTCACATTATTTGTAACCTCAACATTTATTAGCCCGATTTCCAAAATATATTCCTCAAACACAATCTTCCAACGATAAAATGAATTTTAAAAATTGGTTTATAATATATATGATATAAATGATATAAATGTAAGAAAGCAATACAGTATAAATTTTGGTCTGTGATGAAATGAAAATGTAATAATAAACAAGTAAGAGTGTAGTATATTCGGCTGGGCCGAATCTAAAATACTCTTCACGATAGCCACGAATATGTATAGTATATTAAAAATGTGACCTAAATATGCTCGGTTATATATGAACCGATATCGGAATTTTCTATTTTCTGTATTTTAGTAACCTTCTTTTATAACAAGAATTGCTTTTGAGCAAAAAAAAAAAAATTTTTTTAATGGAAAAAGCGGTTCAGGCTATATTTCGGGTATATATGGACCGATATCGAAAATTTTAATTTTCCATATTTATATAACCTTATTTCATTACCAGAACTGCTTTTAAGCACAACAAATTGTTTAAGTTCGCTTACGCGACATTTTCATGAAAAACCCGGTTTAGGCTATATATCGGGAATATATGGACCGATATCGGAAATTTTTATCTTCCATATTAATATAACCTTATTTCATTACCAAAACTGCTTTTGAGCACAAAAAAGTTGTTTAAATTCGCTTACGCGATATTTTCATGAAAACCCCGGTTTAAGCTATATCTTGGGTATATATGGACCGATATCAGAAATTTTAATTTTCTCTATTTTCGTAACCTTTTTTTACAACAAGAACTACTTTTCAGTAAAAAAAATTGTTATTGGAAAAATCGGTTCAGGCTATATCTCGAGTATATATGGACCGATATCGGATATTTTCTTTTTCCATATTTATATAACCTTTTTTCATTACCAGAACTGCTTTTGAGCACAAAAAAGTTGTTTACTCGGCATTTTCATCAAAAAACCTGTTAGGCTATATATCGGGTATATATGAACCGATATCGGAAATTTTAATTTTCCATATTTATATAACCTTATTTTATTACCAGAACTGCTTTAAGTTGAAAAAAGTTGTTTAAGTTCGCTTACGCGACATTTTCATGAAAAACCCGTTCCAGGCTATATCTGCGGTATATATGGACCGATATCGAAAATTTTCATTTTTCATATTTATATGACCCTATTTTATTACCAGAACTGCTTTTGAGCACAAAAAAGTTGTTTAAGTTCGCTTACGCGACATTTTCATGAAAAACCCGGTTTGGGCTAGATCTCGGGTATATATGGACCGATATCGGAAATTTTCATTTTCCATATCTATGTAACCTAATTTTATTACCAGAACTGCTTTTGAGCAAAAAAAAGTTATTTAGCTTCGCCTATGCGACATTTTCATTAAAAATCCGATTTGGGCTATATCTCGGGTATATATGGACCGATATCTGAAAAAAAAATTTTTTGTCTTTTAGTCACCATGCTTAACAAGTGTGTGAAGTTTGAAGTAAAACGAACAACTTTTTTTTTCAAAAATTTTCATACAAAACTGCAAAAAAAATGGCTTTTTCGGAATTTTGAATATATCTCAGCTATACGTGGACCGATATTACTGAATTTCAATAGCGAACCCATGAATCGATGGGGTAAAAGAATGGTGAAAGAAAAAAGTTTCTAAGTCTAATGGTTTTCTCAAAAACGGTATTTCAACAGCGGACAGACGGACATCGACTTTTCCATGAATTCTGATTCAGAATATATATACTTTATAGGTTCGCAAAAAAAACTGTAGAAATTACAAACGGAATCACAAACTTATAAATACCCTTTACATTGTTGTGAAGGGTATAAAAAGTTTTAGTACTTTTATATATATACTTTTATATATATTTAATACTTTTATATATATACATATAACTAGAATTTTAGTACTGGTATACCCTTCACAAAAATGTAAAGGGTATATATAAGTTTGTGATTCCGTTTATAATTTCTGCAATTTTTATTTGCGACCGTATAAAGTATATATATTCTCAAGAATCAGATTTAATAGAAAAGTCGATTAAGCGATGTCCGTCTGTCCATCCGTCGGTTGTTGAAATACCGTTTCTGAGAAAACCATTAGACTTGAAACGTTTTTCTTTCACCATTCTATTACCCCATCGAGTCATGGGATTGCTATTGAAATTCAGTAATATCGGTTCACATATAGCTGAGATATGTTCGACATTCCTAAAAAGATATAGCCGATTTTTCTATAAATGTTTGTTTTTGCTTAAAAGAACTTCTGATAATATAAGGAGGTTACCAAATAGAGAAAATGAAAATTTCCGATATCGGTCCATATATACCCGAGATATAGTCTAAACCGATGTTTTAGTGAAAAATTTCTTTTGCTTGAAATCAGTTCTGATTATAAAATGAGGTAACTAATTACTCGTAAAATACAGAAAATGGAAAATTCCGTTATCGGTTCACATTTAACCGAGATATAGCCTAAACCAATTTTTGAATGATGATTTCAATGAAAGATTTCCTTTTTGGAATGGTGATTACAAGGCAAACATATTTTTTGCCCGATGTCGGTCCATATATATCCAAGCATATTTAGTGACTATCGTGAAGGGTATTTTAGATTCGGCCCAGTCGAATGTACTACGCTCCTGTTATATATTAATATTATTATATATTATAAGCAGTTAAATTTGTTTTTCTAGAAGTACCAAAGAGCAGAGAACAAAAATTTAAACATTTGAGATTTATTCGCTATAGTAGCTTCCAACATTGGTACTAATAAAAAAATTATAAAAAGCTTGTTTTTTATATTTTCCAGCTGTTGTAGCTCATATGAAACGTCGACAATAGACAGAAAAAGAAATATTAGAAATTTTAGGTACCATTTAAACAATATTCGTACCTTTTGTATATGTACTGAATACTATGAGCTCTCATCACTGCTATGAACAGCTGTATTGCTTTTATTTTATTTTTGCAAATTATTTGATATAAAGATATAGGTGATGAAAAATTAATTATTTACTTTAACATACAATAATATAAAAATGAAAAGCAGAACACTTTTTCTGTAAATCATTAATAAGTGAACACTTTTTCTTCACATGCACTTGCGTTTTTTTGTTTGTATCAAAAACACATGATACGGTTTTACGTGTTCTATAAGTGCTACTACATTTACATTTACGTTACATTTACATTTACCTTACAGTTACAATTTCTACGGTCGGCTAAATGGGCCTTAAGATTGTGTTTGTTTACCACTTTAATAAAATGGATGGGCATCGCTAATTTAGATAAATATTTGGTTCAATATACCTCTTAAAAATTCTTACGATATATTATGATTGTAAGAAATTATACTATATTACATCCAACCATATTACGTCATATATTCCAATATGTACTCGTATGTTTATTGCAACATTTATAACAACAATATGACTCTACTACACTTTCAAACATGTCTTTTTGTTAAGTCTTCTTGGGGAATAAATCGTTTCTCTCCTTCTAACTTTGTTTTACTAATGGTGTGATCAACTTGCCAGATGAATCAAAACAAAACATTATAACAATATAATAAAGGAGTGTAAAAAACAATTAGATGAATGAGAAACAAAGCTTAAAAATAAACTGACTCGTTGCCGCCCACCTGACTGCTATTTATACTTCATTATCATTTCCAACAATTATCAATATCATTCTAGCCATTCATAATTCTAGACTCAAATGCACTAATATAATTTTAACGCATATACACATTCCTATATATTCTTGCGAACAATAAACAAGTCACAACAACAAACAATAATAAAACGAATAGCAAGAATACAAGAAAAACAATGATGTTGTTGTTGACTTAATTGGAATTTTAGGTACTTTAACGTGCTGATCATAGAACACAGACGAGCATCTCGTCTAGAAAATTTGTCTTGGAGTAGCGATAACCATCCATTGTAATAAAGTAGTAAACAAAAGCAAACACAATCTTACGCTCATTAGTTTAGTCGTCAATGAGACAGCGACGAATGAACTCGCGCATGGGTGTATGAATTTATTCCTTGTTTTTTCTCTGTATTTTGCATATTTTTTACTTTTTGTGATATAAAATTGATTAAAAATACAAAAAACATAAATTCATATATTTATTTTTTACTTTTACTTTAATTTTAATTAAATTTTTTTTGATTTGCGTATTTTTTCTCCCAGTGCAAATTGATTTACACTCAGAGCATAACTGTGGATTTCGCTTTGGGCATCACTATTTGAGAGTCACTCATTTTTCTGAGTGATTTCCATATAAAATTTTTTAGACAAGTACTCATTCTATGAACAGCACATAAATCATGTATGTTTGTTTGTTTGTGTATTATATTTTTAGTTTTATCTTGTTTATATGAATGTTTTGTACATTTATAATAAACAGATCAATAGCTGCACACTGGGTTAGACGTGACAAAAATTCTTAAAAGTATTTTATACATGATTTTAAATCATCGTATAAATGTGTTTCAAGCTTCAACTTTTTTATCTTGGATACTTTTTTATCCTTACATATGCAGCGCATTGTACTGGAACTAGGAAAATAGGTTATGATGAGGAGGAAAGACGGAGTAGTGTTCGTAGAGGTTTGACTTTAACAATAACAACACGAGAGAGTAAAACAAACTCTATTCCAGCATTTAAAATGTTGGAATTATGTTAGTTAAAACTGATCAGCGCCCAGTGTATATAGCTTCGACACTACTCAGATTAGCAAAATTCCACACCACAAGGTAATGAAATACATTGAAAAGAAATTTATTTTATTTATTTATTTATTTAATAATATAATTATTACAATAAATATATAGAAATAAGAGTACTAGCTGCAATTGCTTTCAACTCGAATTTAAATTAATTATTTTAGATAAGATTTTGAAATTTTATTTTTGAAATGTATTTAAATATAAGTTTAATGTTTTTGACACATGGATCTTTAAGTAGATCAGATGGTGTAGTGGGCTCAAAGATTGAAGACCTAAAGTAATTGTAGCAAAGGCATTCATCCAGAACATGCAACACAATTAATTGGCTGTCATAAGTTGTGCACCAAGGTGTATCACTTTTTTCAAATATACATATGTATGTTTATGGGAAAACTTGCAGTGACCCATTCTCAGGCGCGTAAATATATTTGTTTCTCTTCTTGAAGAAGTTTTAGGATATGATGGTTTTGTCCCTTGTGAATTGAAAATTTTGTAACTGTGTTGGTATTGGGCCCATTGTACACTGAGTTGTTGTTTTACGTGTTGATTGACAGCAAGAAGAATATCTGGTTTTTCCCAAGTTGGATATTTCAAAAGCGGTCTCCTTTTTGCCTCATCTGCAGCACGATCAGCTTTTTCATTATTTTTATTTGTTCGCCATATTGAACACAAGGATCTCTTATTTGTTTTATAAGATAAGAATGCAGTGTATTTACAACTGCTTGCACAGTTGATAAACTGTCGGTACAAATTATTGCGACAAAAAGTGCTAAAGCTTCAGCAGTGACATTGAAGCAGCAATTGTCCAAATGACCAATACTGACAATATCCCCGCTAAAGTTTCTCGATTTGGAACCATCGGTAAATAAAAGTCTAACGTTTGGGTGAAATTCATCACATAGATGACAAAACATCTGTTTATAAACCATTGGAGATGTTGATGATTTAGGTAACTGAGTTAGATCTAGCACCAATGAGGATTTTTCCAATTGCCAAGGAGGTTGTCGTGGTTCTAAAAATAGTTTTGCTTCAACATAAAAGCCAAGATTTTGTGCCAAATCGATGCATTTGGAAACTGTGAATGGACATTTTGGAGCTCTAACACGATTAATAGTTTTTTTTACATCATTTAGAAGATTTGTGTTTCTGCAAATTAATATTTTGGACAATAGTTTTAGTGTTAAATGAAAAGTACGATTTCTAATTGATGGCATTCCAGCCTCGGCCAAAATGTTCATAAGAGGAGTAGTTCTAAATGCGCCGATACTCCGTCTTATTGCAGCGTGATACAGAGATTCAATCAACCTTAGGTTTGAAGGGGCACACCACCCAAAATTGGTAATGCATAGTCTAACTTTGGTAGAATTAATGATCTTGTGATGTTAATCATCGTGGACATATGGATGCTAATGTTTTTGGAAGTTAAGTATTTTATAATAATGAACATATAAAGACATGAGTACACATACTGCTACCTATTCCGGTGCAATTTGGTTTCATACGAATTTAATTAATGAACACACACATATAGAAAATACGGACAGCAGTAACAAAGGATGTGTGCACAGGCTGGGAGACAAAACACTACTCACTTTCTTGAAAAGTAATTACATTTTAATGATGTGTCAACTTATGAAATTAAATTGGTTCTTCCCATATAATTTTCGCAAGTGTTTTCTTATCATTACAAACCAACTATAAACTGAAAATTGCATTAAATTTATTTTCTTTTAACAACAAGTTAATTTTATCAAATAAAAGTTCAAAGTTATTAAAATAAAAGAAAACTTTCGTTTATTTCCACGATATTTTTATGCGAAGAAAACAAACAAATTTTATTGCTGTTGATGGTTGGCGGTAAAATTCTTTTGACAGAAGCCACTGAAATGTTTGTTTTACAACTTGACAATAATTTGATAAAATACTACACATTTTGAGAAACTTCATTTTATTATTTGTACCTATTTTTATTAGCAACGCTTTATGTTTAATGGGGTGTCGTACAGTTCAGAAGTTTAATAGATACCTCCTTAAATTTAAAAAGAAAAGGACTAACTTGCAACATTAAATTAACTTACTTGTAGTTAAAACATGATCTTTACAAACTGTTTAATTGACTTATAAGCGAATAGTTTATTTTTATACCCTTCACAAAAATGTAAGTTTGTGATTCCGTTTGTAATTTCTACAATTTTAATTTGCGATCCTATAAAGTATATATATTCTGAATCAGAATTAATAGAAAAGTCGATTAAGCGATGTCCGTCTGTCCGCCGTTAAAATACCGTTTCTGAAAAAACCATTAGATTTAGAAACTTTTTTCTTTCACCATTCTTTTATCCCTTCGATTCATGGGTTGGCTATTGAAATTTAGTAACATCAGTTCACATATAGCTGAGATATATCCAAAATTCTGAAAAACCCCCATTTTTTTGCAATTTTGTATGGAAATTTTTGATTTTTGTTTTGCTTCAAACTTCTCACACTTATTAAGCATGCTGACCTAAAGGCAAAACAAGATATTCTTAGATATCGGTGCATATATACCTGAGATATAGCTCAAATCGGGTTTTTCATAAAAATGTCGCGTAAGCGAACTGAAACAACTTTTTATGCTCAAAAGCAGTTCTGGTAATGAAATAAGGTTGTAAAAATATGCAAAATGAAAATTTCCGATATCGGTCCATTTATACCCGAGATATAGCCTAAGCCGGGTTTTTCATGAAAAAGTTGCTTAAGCGAACTTAATCAGGTTATATAAATATGGAAAATGGAAATTTCCGATATCGGTCCCTATATACTCGAGATATAGCCCAGACCAGGTTTTTCATGATAATGCTTAAACAACTTTTTTGTGCTCAAAAGCAGTTTTGGCAACGAAATAAGGTTATATAAAAATGGAAAATGAAAATTTCTAATATCGGTCCATATATACCCCAAACATAGCTTAGAACGGGTTTTTAATGAAAATGTAGCGTAAGCGAACTTAAACATTTTTTTTTTTTTTTTTGCTTAAAAGCAGTTCTGGTAGTAAAATAAGGTAATAAAAATATGGAAAATGAAAATTTCCGATATCGGTCCATATATACCCGGGATATAGCCCAGACCGGGTTTTTCAGAAAATTCTTAAACAACATTTTTGTGCTCAAAAGCAGTTTTAGTAATGAAATAATTTTATATAATTATGGAAAATTAAAATTTCCGATATCGGTTCATACATACCCGAGATATAGCCTGAACCGATTTTTCCAATAAAATTTTTTTTTTTGCTGAAAAGCAATTCTCATTATAAAAGAAGGTTACTAAAATACATAAAATAGAAAATTCCGATATCGATTCATATATACCCGAGATATAGTCTAGACCGGGTTTTTCATTAAAATGCTGCGTAAGCGAACGTAAACAACTTTTTTTGCTCAAAAGTTTTTTGGTAATGAAATAAGGTTATATAAATATGGAAAATGAATTTTTCCGATATCGGTCCATATATAGCCTGAACCGATTTTTTCATTAACATTTTTTTTCTGAAAAGCAATTCTCGTTATAAAATAAGGTTACTAAAATACAGAAAATAGAAAATTCCGATATCGGTTCATATATAACGAGCATATTTAGGTCACATTTTTCAATATACTATACATATACGTGACTATCGTGAAGGGTATTTTAGACTCGGCCCTGTCGAATATACTACACTCTTACTTGTTTAAATTCTTTTTATTAGTTTTTAAAAGAATTTAAAACTGATACTATTTAGAACAGGACTGCCTGGGAAATTGCCTAGTGCTAAGATTAGAAGGGTCAAACTCTTCAGCTAAGGCTACAAACTTGTGGCAAAAGTTGCGACCTGTATGAGCCTTGAAAGCCGCACAGAGGCACTGGTGAATCGTGTATAATTTAACTTGTAGAGTTGGTCCATCATCAGATAATGCCACCAAGACAGGTGCTGATGTGTAAGTCAATGAGACATCCTATCTTCTGCTTTTTTTCAGATTTTGGTTAAAGATGTTCTACAATTAGTTGATTATGTTTCTTAAATAAATTTAATTTTTGCAACTTCAGATCTTTGTTTTTTATAAAAAATTAACAATTCAAAATCTTTTATTTCTCGATATTTCGATAACAATTTGTTATTATCGTCGTGTTATAACATTTAATTTCTCCTGACGATGATAACAAATTATTATCGAAATATCGAGAAATAAATGATTTTGAATTGTTAATTTTTTTAATGTTATAACATTTAATTTCTCCTGATGATTTTTTTTTTTTTTTTTTTTTTTGTCATTCATTTATTTATTGAATCTTCAAAATATGAACTAACAATAAGTATTCTCCTGATGATGATAACAAATTATTATCGAAATATCGAGAAATAAAAGATTTTGAATTATTAACTTTTTATAAAAAACAAAAAACAAAGATCTGAAGCTGCAAAAATTAAATTTATTTAACAAACGAAGATCAAATAATATTGAGATAAAATTAAAGTTTATGTTTCTTGTTTAAAATTTCAAAAGTAATACATGATTCAATATCATTTTTAAATTTATGTATTATCCTCATAGAACAACAACATTTGTGGCTGAAAACATTGATATTAATGATGGATTATCGACTATACTTCCAAAGGTTATTTTCTAATTTTTTTAAAATAAAAAATGATTGATAGTATCAAAAAACATCAAAAATATTTTTCTTTAAATTAAAAGTATCAACTGTAAAAAAAAATCCTTTAAGTGCTTAAGTGCCATCACAATTCAAATTTTAATGAAACCTTATCACAAAAGTTAATAAAAATTTAACAGATGACTGTGTCAACACAATTGATGAATTTCTTTTTTTGAAGAAAAATAGACATGAAATAACTTTATTGTTATAATATAAACATAAAATGAAACAATAGCACAAACAACTATAAAATAATATATCTTAATATTTTGCTTATTTACCTCATCAGTTATTGTTAACAAGTTAAAAAGATGTGCATATTTTTACGTTGGAATGGCATTTCTTAATGAGCAAATCAACTTTTTTTCGTTTACTTGAAAAATACTTAAACATATATTCATTCAATCCTCGCCTAATTTGGCGACTCTTATGCCTTGAAACATAACATTCTTATCAGTAATTAAAAGTAAGGAATAGCTAAAGCAAAAACACAACAAAAACCGAACTGGTATCGTTGTAAGCAGGGTAACCGAAAATAAGCATATATGTTTTATATGATGAAGATGAAAAATATTAAATTATTCTTTAAAAATCAAGATATGTGGCCTCTAGAAGAACAGATAGTTGTGGTTGTAGATAGGTCACGATTCCTCAACAAAATTATTCGAGTAAACTACAATTCAATAGTTGTGGTTGTAAATATGTCACGATTCTTCAACAAAATTATTCGAGTAAACAACAATTCAAAAGACATTATCGTCACACAAAATTTTTTAAATTAAATATTGTTGAGAAGGTTATTCGATTTAATAATAATAAGAATAAAAAATTATTCGTACAAAACATAGTTGAAAAAAATTTTTCGATTAGAATATTGTTCGAACTAAAAATTATTCGCTTAGTTATATTTTATTTAATTTCTAATATACAAAAAAGCTATATTATTGATAATATTCGAAATTATTCGACTAAATAATTATTCGAAAGACAGTATCGTCACGAAAATTATTTGATTTAATATTGTTGCGAAATATTATTCGATTTAAAAATAATTTGAATAAAACATTATTGGAATAAAACAAAGTTAGCATAAAATTATTCGATTAAAATATTATTTGAAATATTATTCGTTTAGTTATATTTCATTCAAATATATAAAAATGCTATATTATTGATAAAAGTCGAAATTATTATGGTAACAAATTATTCAAATGACAGTACTGTCACGAAAATTATTTAAATCAAATATTTTTGATTTAATAATAATACGAAAAAAAAATCATTCGATTATTTATATATAATTCAGTTTCTGAAATATAATAAAGCTATATTATTAATTATATTCGAACTTATTCGAGTAAACAATTATTCGAAAAACAGTATATTCACTAAAATTATTTGAATTATATTTTATTGAGAAAGATTATTCGATTTAATAATTATTGGAACAAAAAATTATTCGAATCTAACAAAGACTTAAAAAATTATTCGATTAAAATATCATTTGAGCTAAAACTTATTCGATTAGTTATATTTAATTTAATTTCTAATATAGAAATATAAAAGTTATATTATCAATAATATTCGAAATTATTCTAGTAACCAATTATTCGAAAAATGCTTTAGAACTAAAAATTATTCCATTAGCTATATTTAACTCAATTTCTATTATATAAAAAAGCTATATTATTAATAATATTCGAAATTATATTGATAAACACTTGCACCTAAGATTTTTTACACCTTGCGGAGATTAGCTAACACAGACATATACCTTCCATTGCATATAACGAGAAGAGTTGCTTTGGCACTTTTAGCTTCGCAGATTTTTTACTGCATTGAAGTCACGTGTGGATCGATTTCTTTGCACATCTCAAAGTTAGAGAAACTGTTTAACACCATCATTCGTTTTGTTTACAATGTAAGACTTAGAGATCATATATCCCCTTATGTTTTGCAACTCTTAGGTTGTTCTTTTAGACAATACTTACAATTTAAAAAATTGATATTCTTTTACAAGGTTTTGATGGGCTCATCACCACCTGAACTACGTCAAAGCTTAAATTTTTTCAGAAATATAAGAAATTTACATATTCTTCTACCACGCATTAATAATTCTATTTTTGAACAGCCGTTTTGTGAAAGGGTATAACGCTTATGGAACCTTCTCCCTAGAAACTCAAAAACATTTGATGCTTCCTGCAAAAACTTTAAGACTATATTGTTTTCGCATATATGTGTTTTTTCTTTTTGTTCCTCTCAAACTCAACTTAAGTATATTAAAATGAATTATTGGTTGTGGGACCTTCATATTTTGTCTATCTTCTTTTTGGGCTGGGCAGACATAATTGTTGTTATTGTTATTGTTCATTATTAATCTATAATTATACTTTTAAGTGTGAATGTAAAGTAAGTCACATCCTTTTTATTTTTGCTGATCTTGGTAACGTTTAATATTAGGATTAGGTATATATACTGGGCACTGATCAGTTTTAACTAATTTGATTCCAACATTTTAAATGCTGCAATAGAGTTTGTTTTAGTCTTTCGTGTTCTTATTGTTAAACTTAAACCTTCACGAACACTACTCCCCCTTTCCTACCTCATCACAACCTATTTTCCAAGTTCCAGTACAATGCTCTGCATATGTAGAGGTCATCCCCTGAGTACTGGTCCAAGATAAAAAAAAAAAGGATTGATTATATATTTGTATACATTAGCTATATATTTGTATGTATCGATTTTAAAATCATTGGCCAGAAGTGGCTTAAAATTTTACATTAATAAAGAATAAAGAAAGAATAAACAATTATTCGAAAAATTTATTGAATTAAATATTGTTGAGAAAGATTACTCGATTTAATAATAATTGAAATAAAAACTTTATTGAATTTAATATTGTTGTGAAAGATTATTCGAATTAATAATAATTGAAATAAAAACTTTTTCGAATTAAATAAAATTTAAAAAAATTATTCGATTAAAATTTTATTCGAACTAAAAATTTTTCTATTAGTTATATTTAATTCAGTTTCAAAAATATAACAAAGCCAATTTATTATTATATGCGAAATTATTCGAATAAAAAACTATTCGAAAAATAGTATCGTCATGAAAATAATTTGAATTAAATATTGTTGAGAAAGATTATTCGATTTAATAGTAATGCGAATAAAATATTATTCGAATAAAACATAGTTGGAAAAAATTGTTTGATTAAAATATTATTCGAACTAAAAATTATTCGATTAGTTATATTTAACTCAGTTTTTAAAATAATCCAAAATGACGCCACGAAACAGAGCCCTATACGATTTGGAAGTACTCTTGCAGGGGTTAAACATTATCATTGTTAACGCAACTCCCAAAATCGCCATAATGAAATGCGTGTAATCTGGCAGCATCATTTTAACACCGTAAAAAATAGTTAGAGTTACGTAATAAAAGTTTGATTGTCAAAAAACGTTATACCGCCCTCGCCATTTTGTAAAGACTTAATCGCGAGGCGGTTCAGAACTTCTTAAATATAACCAAAAGAACTAAATTTCCAGAAATTTCCCTACCAAAAAGTATAGTATTGTTTTCTTGAATTTCTATATATTATTAAAATGTATAATTACTACTTTTATTTGCTTACAAGGAATTTTAATAAAAATACACTGCATAATAAATCAAGTCTTTTATTACGCTTTGTACTTCAAAATCCCCAGGGAAATTGCTGGCTCGGCCTATAGACCTCTCAACAATCATCTAACGGGAAATCATGTGCATAGCGTAATCCAAGATACATTAACGTCAGCGCTACGGCATATGACACTTTTTAGCTACTGTCAATATAATAAACCAATTACGTCAAATGTATGGTTTACATTTTTTACAAAATTATTTTGTGAACATAAAAATTATTCGAATAAAAATAATTTAAAATTGTGAAAAGGTGCTTTCATAGTTTATAATTGTGAAAAAGTTTCAAAAATATTTTTGACGAGCCTAGCTTTCCACATGCCTGTTTTTGTTGTATTGTTGTAATTGTGCTCTAGTGCAGCCACGTTGTAGACCTTAATTTACATTCGCATAATCAATAGTTCGAGCATTCTTGGATTATAGTCAATCAGTAGAATATAACATAAACAAAATGCAAAACTTTTTGTTATGCAATAGGGTACAATAGTGTTTTCTTAAAAATTAAATTTCACTCCCATTAAGCAAAAATCTTGCATATGAGCATGAAAATATAACCCTCAAATCTTTCGATACAAATTCGCCAGAACTGGACGAAAACTTCTGCATGGCGATTGTAATTTGCCGAGATCCTTCTCATACATTATGAAACAAAAGCTATATTATATAAAATAACTCTTTTTTTTCCACTTACTTTAATTGTTCAAAATCGTTAGAACAGCAATTCATATTACAACCATATACAACATAGAACAATTTTATTTGAATGCTATCATAACTAGCAACACTAATAGCACTCATAAAACATAAAATCCAGATAATAAACATTGAAAAACAGTTATTTCATTTTTCATTAATATTCAAGGTAGTTCTTCAAAATTTTGCAATAACTATTTGTCTGTAGGAAAAAAAGCACAAAAAAATACACAGGGGAATAAATAGTGGTCTTTTCACATTAAAAGTTAAAATATCTGTAGCAGTTTTTCTTTTCATTTATATCTACTCAAAAAAAAAAGAATGAAATAAAATAAAAAATATGGTTTATAAAACATGAATATTTTAAACAAACCGCGAAATATGTTTGCAGCAAGTGGCACTAAGCCATTTGGTTGAACTTGCACGGCAAAGAAATATTATTGGCTGAATGCAGACAAATAAATGCAGAAAAAAAAAACACAAAAAACGAGAAAGAAAAACTTTAGAAAAGCTATTTTCTAAAACATACATAAAAATATGAGTAACATTTATATTCCCTTTTAGAAAAACGAATTTATGTTTATAAATGTTACTAGAAAAATTTCAAATTGTAAAATGAAAAAGCATTTAGTTTCACGCGTGTTTTAAAGGATGTGTTCGTGTTTGTGTTTGTGTTTGAATACGGAATTGTATAGAAGAAAATATATGCGATACTTTCATAGTTTTATTTGCACTTGTTTCTCAACGTAACAGGAGCAAAAAAAAAGAAGGTAAATTTATAAAATATTTATAATGGAAATAAAATATTATGGGAATATGTTTATTACATTTCACAAGGAAGATATGAATATTAGTTAAGAGAATATACTACGTTTTCAGCTGGTTTTATTAAATAACTTTTAAAGAATATTCAAATTTATTTCAACAAAAATGTATTTGCCCAGTAGAACTTGTTAAAAAAAAATAATGGAAATGAAATTGTAACACCCAAAAACATAAAGAAATATCAAAGCTTTTAGAAGTGATATTTTGTTGGAGTTCTTATTTGGACAATAAGACAAAAGTTATAAGTTGATAGCAAACCGCTTCGAAAATGCGCCACTGCACTATATCGCAAGTGGTGCCAGTTCTCTGAAGCTATTGTACAGAGATAAAAATTATGTATGTTGCTTAGTGCCAGGTCAGACACAGCAAATTTAGTTGCGTAATTCTTTACTTTATAGAAGCTTTCGGTTAGGGGAATAAGAAGAGAAAAATAATTGCCAATACTCGGCAATTCTCATCAATTCCTTACTTTTCTCTCACGTATGTATGTGTATATGCATACGCAATGTAAATACATGTAAGAAATAAAAGCTATAGAAAGCTCAAGAATAGGCGAAAAAAGTTTTTGTGTGAACATAAAAGCAAGTTCAAAAGAAGATTGTAAAAAAATGGACCTGCCTCATATTAGTGCCAGGTCAGACACAGCAACTTTAGTTGGGCAATTCTTGACTTTATAGAAGTTTTCGGTCAGGAGAATAAGAAGGGAAAAAGAATTACCAAAGAATTATCACGCTTACATTCTCAATGGTCTTAGATGTATGTGACAAAAATTTCACTGGTATGTAAATTGTATGAAATAAAAGGTAGAGAAAGCTCAAAAATTGCCGAAAAAAGTTTTTATGTGTGGTTTCTCAGTTAAGAAATCTGCTTGAAATCCACAGAATGACTTCCATTAAAACATATTTGGAAAGCCTGGATAGTACTCCGCAATCTGACTATTCCCTGTGGAAAGCGACAAAAAGTCTGAAAAGGCCCGTAATAGGTAAGCCACCTTTGCGAACTTCAACTGCCGACTGGGCAAGAAGCAACTCAGAAAAGGGGATGATGTATGTTAACCATTTGAGAAATGTTTTTATTACAAATGATAAAACAAATGATGCATCTGAATTACCACCATACGCAGTTAGACCGCCTGTGTCTTTGCGATTCATATTTCAAGATGTAGAACAAGGTATCAGTAACATAAACCCCAGGAAAGCTCCAGGTATTGATCAAATTACTGGCAAAATACTTGAACAGTTACCTCGTGTAGCTAAAAGAGTTCTACTTTTTATTTTTAGCGCTATTTTACGCCTTGAGTATTATCCTGCAGAGTGGAAGGTCTCTATGATTACTATGATACCCAAGCCAGGGAAGGATCTGACTAAAGTAGAATCATATAGACCAATAAGTCTACTACCAACAATTTCAAAACTATTCGAAAAATTGTTAATGGCGAAGTTGGGTCCAATATTGAACAATGTGGGATGCATCCCTGATCATCAATTTGGTTTTCGGGCTAAACATAGCACCATAGAACAAACGCACAGACTAGTCAATGTCATAAGACAGACCTTTGAGGAGAAGAAGTATTGTTCAGCTCTATTCATTGACATTTCTCAAGCTTTTGATAAAGTGTGGCACGACGGCTTGATGCACAAAATAAAGTTGAACTTGCCTGCTAATACTCACAAGCTTCTGGAAAGCTACTTATATGGTCGGAAATTTGTTATCAGAGAAGGTGATTTTATAAGCCCAACTCAACCTATCGATACAGGAGTTCCTCAAGGTAGCATTCTTGGGCCTACTTTGTATTTGATTTACGCCTCTGACATGCCCACGACATGTGGAATCCACACTTCAACTTTTGCAGACGACACAGCGTTTTTGAGCGTTCATGAAAACCACCAATTAGCTTCACGAAATTTACAGGAATTTATTTCAATATTGGAAAAATGGCTAAAGCTTTGGAAAATCAAAGTTAATGAACAAAAATGTACTCACGTTACATTCACACTGCGTAAGCGAACATGTGCGCATATCCAAATTAACAACTCACCTATTCCGCAGCACAATGAAGTCAAGTACCTTGGTATTCACCTGGACCGTAGGCTAACGTGGAAGTCTGACATTGAAGCAAAGGTCACTCAGTTAAAACTAAAAGCAGCGCAGCTAAATTGGCTTATGGGCAGAAATTCTATATTGAAATTAGATTGCAAACTTTTGTTATACAACGCAATACTAAAGCCTATATGGTGCTACGGAATTCAATTATGGGGCAGCGCCTAAACGTCAAATATTCAAAAAATTCAAAGGCGACAAAACAAAATTCTTCGAACGATTACTGCAGCTCCATGGTATGTAAAAAATTCACGAATTCATAAAGATCTGAGTGTTCCGCTGGTAAAAGAGGAGTTTTCTAAGTACGCGACAAGGTATGTCAGTAAACTGGAACTTCATCCAAACCCTCTTGCGCGTAATATACTTAATTTTGGCGGCCACAGTCGGTTAAGAAGAAGGGATACCGTTGCCACCATCAGAACGTTCAATAGGTGATTCTAACGATATTGCTCCCGCATAATAGAACTTTTTGTCTAGCAATGGCTGGACGTAAGTAAAAAGCACATTTTATTTTTTTTATTAATTCTTTTATTTTTATATTTAGTATTAAGATTTGAATACTTATTGTTAGTTCATTTTGAAGATTCAATAAATAAAAACGCTTAACAAAAAAAAACAAAAAAAAATGTGTGGTTTCTTGTAATTTCAAAAGAAAATTGCTAAAAAGTTTGGCAATTAAAATCGGCCTGTCTGATCTTGCTCTTACTCTTATAGTATCGAATATGAGAACATAATAAATACCCAGTAAAATTTTTGTCACATACATCTTCGATCTAAGGCCATTGACTATGTAAGCGTGACCCATCCGAAGTCGGTATACAATTCCTACTTACATTTACACAGCGATGTCCTAGGCCGTAAGATGCATCCAACACTGTTTACCATGTAAGCGAAGATTGGATAAGTTCAAAACTATATTATTAGCATTTGTTTTCTTTTTTGTTTCTTATGTACATTTAATTTAACAAAATGAGTAGAAAAAAGACTAATCTAAATCGGAGGCTATTTGTTTATTGTGCTTAACATGTTTATGTTGATTTTTTTCTGTTGACACAATCGCTTACAATCGGATGCTTTGCAAATTGTAATAACTTGTGCACTGCTGGGTTGCTTCATAGTAGCTCCATAGCGAACATAAGTATGCAATGAAAATTATTCACTTTGTTAAATTTTTGTTGAACTTTTATAATTTTTTTTTAAATTAAAAATTGTTTGGTTTGTACATATGTACAACAGGTTTTTAGTTCAAGTTTTTCCTCTCTTAATTTTTTTCTTAAGAAGGATTTTTTACAATACAAATTTGCTGTGATCAATAATTTTGATTGAAGAAGACAAGAAAAATAATAATCAAATCTTTAGCTGGGGGACAACTAGCTGTTTCGTAGTCGCTACACTACTCATCAGCACCCACTGAGATTTGAACTCGGGACATGACGTATCATGATCTACTGCTTTAACCACTAAGCCACCGAGCATTTAATTATTTTCTATCTATATTCATCTCATATTGAATCACATATGCATTTTGTTAATTGCCCACATTGTTTGTACAGCGTTTGCTGTCTCAGAACTAGCGGTATTTATTTTATTTATTAACATACATATTTTTTGTATTTTAATATTCTCCGGACCCAGAGATGTAAATATTAATTTGTTAAATTTTTGTTGAACTTTTATAATTTTTTTTAAATTAAATTAAGATTTGATTATTATTTTTCTTGTCTTCTTCAATCAAAATTATTGATCACAGCAAATTTGTATTGTAAAAAATCCTTCTTAAGAAAAAAAATTAAGAGAGGAAAAACTTGAACTAAAAACCTGTTGTACATATGTACAAACCAAACAATTTTTAATTTAAAAAAAAATTATAAAAGTTCAACAAAAATTTAACAAATTAATATTTACATCTCTGGGTCCGGAGAATATTAAATACAAAAATATGTATGTTAATAAATAAAAATAAATACCGCTAGTTTAGAGACAGCAAACGCTGTACAAACAATGTGGGCAATTAACAAAATGCATATGTGATTCAATATGAGATGAATATAGATAGAAAATAATTAAATGCTCGGTGGCTTAGTGGTTAAAGCAGTAGATCATGATACGTCATGTCCCGAGTTCAAATCTCAGTGGGTGCTGATGAGTAGTGTAGCGACTACGAAACAGCTAGTTGTCCCCCAGCTAAAGATTTGATTATTATTTTTCTTGTCTTCTTCAATCAAAATTATTGATCACAGCAAATTTGTATTGTAAAAAATCCTTCTTAAGAAAAAAATTAAGAGAGGAAAAACTTGAACTATAAACCTGTTGTAGAAAATTATTCACATTACAATAAATCTTTTTACTTTTTCATATATGTATAAATTATTCGATCTATGGGCAAATCCAGAAAAAGGTCCACCGGGGCCAAAAAATTAAAAGTTATTAAAAACAAATTTTTTACGATAGTATAATAGAGAAATACTGAAATTTTATTTCAGCCATTATCAATTTAGCCATTATTGTTTTACTCGTAAATGAGATGAATATTAAGACGGCTGTGCTGCACAAATGCAGTTTTTCATTTCTGACAATAGTTTTTTTTCATACAGGGTGGCTGATGAAATTGGTACAATGAAACAAGAATTTTGATAGTGCAACGTTTTTACGCTTTACCCGTAGAGTCCGTTGTTTCCATCCAAAGAGAATATAGGCGCACGTTTGGCGGTACTACAGCAGATTGACTATAATGAGGCTCGTGACGAATTTTGTTGAGCGTGGCACAATCGCAAGAAGGCCTTATCATCGAAATCCCTCAATTCGAATGCAGGAAATTATCGCTACTGTAGCTGCTGCCATACAATACAATCCTAGAGTTTCGACAAGGAGCTTATCTGCTCAAACGGGTGTCAGCAGATAGCCACTGCAGACAATTTTGTACCAAGATTTAAACTTATTTTCATATAAGATTAAATTAACAAACAAACTGAACCCTAGAGACTTCCCGATTCCCTTGGAATTTCGTGAGAAGATCATTCAAATGGTGTCAGAGTATTAAAGCGTCTTGAACTGCATTTTTATGTCTGACGAGGCACATTTTGATTTAATCGACAATGTTAACAAACAAAATTGTCGAATATGTAGCAATTCGAACCCACAGATACTCAATCAGATGCAATTACATACACATCGCATCACAGTGTGGTGTGCAGTTTCTTCAAAGTTTATTGTCGGGCCTTACTTTTTCGAAGAAAACGGTCTTATTGTTGCGGACAATCGAGACCGCTACTTAAAGATATTGAAAGAGTTTTTCTTTCCAGAATTGCACCGAAAGAGAATCTCTTTCAACACTGCTTGTTTTCAACAAGATGGGGCAACTTGCCACTTTGCCATGCCTGTAATGACAGAATTGAGGCAAAAATTTCCCAATAAACTGACACCACAATCCGTTGGCCTTTCAAGTCTCCTGAACTCACTGTACCTGATTTTTATTTATTTTTTGTGGGGTTATTGCAAACAAGAAGTTTACAAAAAAAACTTCCAACAAGTTTGGATGATTTAAGGCAATGCATTCGAACGGTAATTGAGACAGTTGTCGCTGCAACACTACAGGCATTAATTAATAGCTTTTTGATAAGATGTCATACATGCGTAAGTGCGGTCGCGAAAACTGCTTCCGGTTTTGTCACGTTCGACACACTATTTATTTTTAAATTTTTTGTTTTATTCGAGATTCCATTTGCTATTAACTTTAATATAAATTACAGCATGCGCTGTTAGCTACAGTTTAAGATTAAGTTGAACCTGAAAGTACTTCTACTGTTTTTGCTTTTTGGGTTTTAACACATATGAATGTCACGTTCAACACCCGGGATTTACCCATATCACTTCGACATATGAATAACTAAAAATTTTCTTATTCATTAAAAGCGGCAGCATAAAGTTTAGTATTTTTGCTTCAGTAAGATTTCCACATATAAAGAAATTTTTAAACAATAATCATATTAGATATTTTTCTTAATAAAAACTGTAGAAAACATATAATGCATTAACTTTTATTTTATAAGCTGACCTAATTTCCTTTTAACAGCTTTAATTTAAAGCCAATTACTTTCCTATATATCAATATATTTTCGGCAAATTCTTTTATAAATGAAATTTATTTTTTTTTTTGTTTTCTTAAAACAATTTCTGCCATTAAAAGTATTATATTGGCAACTTCCTTTGGCAGAAAACTTTTGGAAAATATTACTCAATATCCGCTCTTTAAATAACCGTTAGTATCAATAAGTTGCCATCAGCACTACAATCGTAGCACTTGCTTTCAAACAACAAAAACAAACATTATACAACTTACAACTTTAATGACAAAAACATTTTCACCACAAAATAACTGGAAAAAAAGAGAACGGAGTGAGTGTTGCCATTCAGTTTTTTCTCCTAGATGTTTACATATTCTTAGGCCTTAGAAATTCTCTGGGCAGAATTTTTTAGATGACTCAAATTTGCTGTGAATTCATCACAACGTCCCAAATACCAAGAAATAGTGCGTTTCACCCGGAGTACGTGTACCAAAGAAAGCCAAAGTGGGTCGGAAAAAAGTATAACGATAACCGGTGAATATTACTGAATGCTTTTAAATACATTCGATTCTGTATTCATTAAAGCAAAAAACGACATTTGCCGAAAAAAGGTATTGTTTCAAATAGCGTGCAAATATGTAATCACCATAAAGTTAGTTACGAGCTGCTTGCCCCATTCCGTAAACACTTCAAATTTAGCCCCTTTGGACAATATTCTTTTTCCAAATCTAACGAAGCGACGTAAGAGATTAGGGTTGAATCAAGTGATCATTATCGAAGTAAATGAGTATTTTAAAGGCTTTGAGAAACCCTATATTTTGGGAAAAATATATATATTAGCACAACTCTAATGGAAATGTATTAATCTAAACGGATATTATAATAAAGATCAGCTATTATTTAAAAAATTTACTTCCATCGGACACTTTTCACGCTTAATTTATAGAATTTAGATCAAATATTTTGCCTATTTCGGCATGTTGTGCACCCACATTTCATCTACTGAAGAGTTGGATAACACCTACCAAATGCTAAAGCTGGAAAAACAGACTAATAATACGTTTCCATTTACGTGATGTGAGCCGAATCATTTTCTTTACCGAAATTAAATAATTTGCGAGAAGATTTTCCATACATTTTTCATATGACCAAACTATCTCAAATGACTTAATTTGTTTCATATTTGGCCGGAATTTATTTATGAAATAAAGAGTATAAAAGGGCCACTCTCTGCTCCTTTCCCATCAACAAACTCAAAACTTTGCAAAGTAAACTCTCCGTATGTGAAATAGGTGTTAATTGGCTTATAAGAAAACCATACTATAATATAAAACAGCTGAAGGGAGCAAAACTACTTTTCTTTCAGAGATTTATCTTTCAATAATATCGATTTTTTTTCTTTGAGCTTAAAGCCGGGGCACGGGAATCCGCCATACGTTATCACTCTGCCATTTCAACTGATAATAAAGTACATAAAGTATAAAATTGGTGCAATCAGTATTTTATTAGTGGATATAAAATCAACTGTTCTTAATTTGATTAAAATCGTTTTATTCATTTTTCAGACACAAGACAGAAAATCGAACTCAATTAATTTTTAATTTTTTTTTAATCTTCGAACGAAAAACTAAATCAAAATATACAAAACATATAAACATCATACGTCATGTCCCGAGTTCAAATCCCAGTGGGTGCTGATGAGTAGTGTAGCGACTACGAAACAGCTAGTTGTCCCCCAGCTAAAGATTTGATTATTATATTTTTTTTTTAATATTGGACCAGTAGTCAGGGGATGAACCCTACATATGCAGTGCATTGTACCAGAACTAGGAAAATAGGTTGTGAGGAGGGGGAAAGAAGGAGTAGTGTTTGTGAACATTTGACTTGAACCTTCCAACGTTATAACAGACAGGAAACACTTCTGCAGGCAAATTATTCCACAGACGAAGCGTTCGGCTAAAAAACGAATTCTCTCTGTAATGAATAGTGCGATTCCCCGGGTGATCGACCACAAATGGATGAGCTCTGGACGATGAGCGCGTGCTACGTAAAAATGTGCGAGTTTCGGGAACAATATCCCTCTCCTGCACACGGTCGAGTAACCCCAAAATAGACTTTGAGGCACCGGCCCAAACATGAGAGTTATATTCCATTTTCGGTCGGATGTAGGTGGTATAAATAGTAAGGAGGTCGGATGGAGTGAAGTACATCTTACACCGTTTCAAAAAACCAAGACACTTGAATGCTTCTTTGGAGACATGAAAAATGTGTTCAGTCCAGCGAACATCACACTGTATCTTCATTCCAAGAACATCAAGAGCATCCGATTCCTCAATATTTATACCATCCATGAGTACAGATGAAGTAGCATTTGCGGTCGTTTGCTTGTGTGTTAATACGCAACATTGGATCTTACGAGCGTTGAAGGCGACTCGGTTTTTACGACCCCATTCGGAGATTAATAGAAGGTCACTATTCAGTGAATCATTCATATTTAGCCTCTTGGCAGCAATCTCGGATTAGCTGGGCCTATAGCTATAAGAGGACGAGTGGCAAATGCTGCTGTCATCTGCGAAAGAGTGGATAGGGTTGGAAGTTTGGTAGAGAAGATCATTTAGAAAAATAAGGAATAGGGTAGGAGAAAGAACGGAGCCTTGCGGAACCCCTGAATTAATCTTGAACTCGTTTGATGAGACCCCATCTATAACAACTCGTATAGTGCGGTCTCTGAGAAAACTCGATATAAACCGAGAGAAGTCATTACCGACACCAAAAGCAGTAAGTTTTGCCAGTAGTGCACCATGCCACACTCTGTCAAACGCTTTTGAAATATCCAGAGCCACCACACTACTTTCACCGAAATGATGGATTGAGTGGCACCATTTCTCTGAGAGATATGCCATAAAATCGCCAGTAGAACGACCCTTACGAAATCCATATTGACGATCGCAAAGTAGTTTATGCGACTCTAGATACTTCATAAGGTGATGGTTAACCATGCTTTCCATTATTTTGGAAACAGTAGAGCAAATTGCAATTAGGCGGTAATTTTCAGGGTTATTTGCCTCACCCTTTTTGGGTATTGGTGTTACATTAGCAACCTTCCAGCTTGATGGAAATTCACCAAAATGCTAAGTATGCTGAAGAGGCGTGCTAATGGACGCGCAAGCGTAGAAGAACACTGCTTCAAGACCAGTGCTGGAATGCCATCCGGTCCAGGAGTTTTGTTTATGTCGAGGTCTGCCAAAACCCTTTTAACTGCTCGTGCCCGGAAGAATATCTTTGGCATAGTTACAGATACTCTTTCGAGCTCGGGAAGTGGTTGACTGCTTTCCGGCAAGCAGGAGTTGCCTGCAAAAATTTCAGCCAACAGGTTAGCTTTGTCAACCGGGTCGGTGAATGCTTGTTCATTCTTTAAGAGAGTTGGGATTGATGAACTAGTATTGTTCTTTACCCTCTTAACGAATGACCAAAAGGTCTTACTGCCCCGGGGAGCTGTAAGGACCTTGGCACAAGGACGCTGTTCGTGAAGAACTTTTCACGCCTAAGTACCTTGGCACACGAAGATCTTGCCTTTTTGCGTAGCAAATCAGTCTCTGGGTTTTTGTTTAAACGCCAATTACTGAATGCTTCCTCTTTGGATCTGACTGCGTTTTTGCACGTCTGATTAAACCGGGATTTCACTCTTGGTTTAACCGAAATACTATTTTTTTTTTCCAAATTCTTCCAGCTAGAGGATGATAACAAACTGTTATCGAAATATTGAAAATAGCAATTGTTAAACCTTTTTTTATAAAAAAAACAACAAAAACAAAGATCTTTAGCTGCAAGAATTTAGAAGAAATTGTTAATTTGGTAGCAGCAACGTTTTCATAACTTTTCATTGAGCTCACGGGTACAGTATGTAAGTTTTTGATAACATAACCAATTGGTACCAAATATCATCACCGCTTTTGAAAAAAATGATGTTCCCCATTGTTTGGCGGCCATACGAGTAGATGGCAAACACATCAATATTACAAATCTTCTTTATACTGGAAGTTTTTGTAACTTCACGACTGCAAATTATAAAAACTAACTTCTTCCTAACTTCTTCGATAATTCTTTCATTATCCGGTTTTGCTTCTTCCGTTAATATAGTTTTAAAACTTATATTTCACGACAAATATTTATAAATTTCAAAATCATGTTTTTTGTTTATAATAATGTAGTGAAAATCACCAATTATTCAAAAACTATGGCAACATCGGAAAGAGAGAGTCAAAAGTTTATGAGTCTGAACACAATGTAACGATAATTTATTGCGGTGCGGTTTTTCATACAATTTTGAAGTTTATAAATTTTTGTAGTGAAAAAAAAGTTTAAACAACGGAAGAAGAAAAAATTAATAGTAACCAAAGAATTGTCGAAGAAGTTAGTAGGTCCCTGCAGAAATTATTGAAGTACATGATCCGTTTTAGATAAAAAGGAGTAGTTACAACATAGTCCAATATAATACAAACATGGACCATGACGACTAAAAAAAAATATTTGCCAATACTCGCAACATATTATTACAAAAAAATACAACTATGGTAAAACTGTTACCCCATGTTTTGTTTAGTATGTTTTTTTATTTTTTATTATTATTAATATATAAAAAATATCTATCACAGGATTTGTTAATTTCATCTTTAACCATGGGTATCGTATTAAGGTAACGATGAACATTTTTATTATTTGCAAACCATGGAGCGCTAGTTATTGTTTTTAATATTTTTGACTGGAATCTTTGAAGAATTTTAAGGTTTGTGTTACTAGCAGTTCCCCAAAGTTGAATTCCGTAAGTCCAGGTATATTCTATGAACACAATTGCTACATTTGCAATTATTTATTTATTTATAATAAAACATTCATATGCGTTTAATTTGTTTTTGTTTATAATAGTTTTTTAATAAACAAAGAAAAAATTTTATATGGAAAATTGGTGATATTTCATTTGATTTTTTTTTTCAAAAACATCCAAAAATTTTTCCATAATTATAGTTTTCAAAGTAGTCTCTTGTGGTGTTCCATGGAGTATTCACATCAGAGTAACTTAAAATTGGTTTCTAAACTAGTTTTCTGTGGTAATCCATGGAGTAGTAACATGAAGTAATACCAAGACTAACCCTGGGTTAATAATTTGCGGACTAGTTTTTGGATTACTCAGATGTAATATTCTTTTGGATTGCATGGTTGTCTCCTAGGACATTGTAATGTAAAATGGAGCATGGTTTTCTCATATATTTGGATTAGTTTTGGACTAGTCCTGGTCCCTTGTGGAGTACTCCTTACACGCATGTAAGAAGTAGTTTCGATTTCTGCAGGGGTGTTACTGTCTTTATAGATTGCAGTCGAGAACTTCCAGTATAAAGGAGATTTATAATATTGATATTGATGGCCCCCAAACAAAGGGAAGACCATTTTTTCCATAAAAATAAAATATTTGGAACCAATCGTTTATATCGGGTGGTTAAATTTCAAGGGCCGATGTTGAATGTGAACCACACCTAAACGCCAAGTTTTTTTCCGAATTTTATTTGACATTTCTCTATTTCAGACTTATTCAATTTGAACCATGGAGAGATACACAATCCAACAAAAATGATGATCAATTTTCGAAGAAAATCATCTTCAGTGATGAGGCACATTTTCACCTCAGTGGATTCCTCAATAAACAGAATTGCCGCATTTGGACGAATGAGAATCCAAGAGTGACTGTCGAAAAACCAATGCACCCACAAAGAGTGACTGTTTGGTGCGGTTTATGTGCTGGCGGCATCATCGGGGCCGGTCAGGCAGTTACTGTGAATGGTGATCGCTATCGTGAGATGATAACGAACTTTTTATGGCCCGAATTGGAAGATATGGATGTAGACGATATGTGGTTTCAGCAGGACGGTGCCACTTGCCACACAGCTAACGAAACAATTGCTCTTTTGCGCAACAAATTCAATGGCCGTGTTATCTCACGTAATGGCGATGTCAATTGGCCGCCAAGATCATGTGATTTGATACCGTTGGACTTTTTTCTTTGGGGTTATTTGAAAGAAAAGGTGTACGTCGATAAGCCAGCAACAATTCAACATCTAAAGGATGAGATAATTCGGCACATTAACGCCATAGAACCTCCATTATGCCTCAGGGTCATCGAAAATTTGGACCATCGGATGGAGGTGTGCCGCCGTGGTCGCGGCGATATTTTATTCCATACATAATTGGGTAATAGCAATATATCATAATAAAATAAAATTACAATAATTTCCTAAATAGTTTGTGTTTTATTCAAAATCAACATCGGCCCTTGAAATTTAACCACCCTTTATTAGGATTAGCGACATTGATTTCATGCAATTCATTCCATATTACTTCGCGTGTTTCATAAATAACCTTCCATACCTTGGATATTCCAATTTTCCTAGCAAAAACTTGCACACTGCACCCGTGCGCAAAGTAGCTTAATGAAAAGTTATATTAAATTTATTTAAATTAGATTTGGGGTTAGTGAAGCAGAAAGTTTTTAATCATATTTCTAAACATATTGCAGACTTAGCAGTAAGCGATAACCGACAACCGGGTCTATACGGTTTTTTTAAATGAATGTTTTTCAGTTTCGGTTTAAGTAGAGAAACGAGCACCTTGATCCACATCATAATTTTCAATCTGCTCTATTGAAAAATCCATCCCTTGGGACATGAACAGGTCTTATCCACCATCTTCTGTTGTCGTGCTTTCTAATTCCACACATACAAAAAAACACACTTGGCTTCTGCCAAATTAAGAATTTTTTTAACATCCATAACTTTTTTTATTTACTGGCATTACAAAATGCTTGTCAGACACACTAATTTTTTTAGAAAATAATAAATTAATAAAACAAGTATGCCGCTCCGCACTGCGATTTTTACTGCAAAATTGCATGAAAAACAGCACCGAAATAAATTAACGTTACATTATGTTTAGACTTTAATGTTGGTATACATTTTTTTTAATAGCGGCAACACTGAGCACGATAAGAAAAACTAAATTAAAAAAACAAAAAATCTTTCTTTTTCTGGGCGAAAACAAAAAGTGAAAACAGAATAAAAAAAGTTTTAAGAAAATTGCATTTATCAATTGAGAAGTTTTTCGCCTGTGAAAGCCAAAAAATGGAAACTTTTGCAACAGCAACAACTTTTTTAAGTGAGCCAAAACAAGAAAGAAGAAAAAGCAAATACCCAAAACCAAAACAAATCTTTAATGAAGTGAATAAAGTAAACAAAAATCCTTTAAACATTAAAAAGCTTTAAAGTTTTTAGTTTTCAGCCTTTGAATTCTAGTGCTGAAGTGGCATAAATGAGGGAAAAATTGCTTAAAATTTGGATATCAAGCTTATAAAGCAGGTAAAAGTAATTGTTTAGTTGATATTTTAAATCATAAGGCATCGTTTTAAATTAGATAACGACGTTCTAAATTATATGTAACAGCTTACAGCAAAAGTTGTCTTAACCAAAAATAATATAAATGTTGGTCTTATACTCCCAAATTGCCTTAGGGACCAACAATTCTTTTATCAAAATCAAATTAACACAATTCTAAGCTCGACAAATTATCTTGAACTTTGCATAAGCAATCAAGTAAAGTTCAATTGGAAATACATTCATGTCAAAAATAATTATCTTAATAAAACAAATTGTCTATTGTATACCACAGAATTTTGTCCTTATGTGTACTCGTATATGCATGTACACACATATGTGCATGCACATTTTAGTTTCCTCTAAAAATTTAAGATGCCACATCAAAACTTCTTAATTCACATTAAATTTCGTTAACAACAAGTAGAGAAAATTAAAACCACTCTCTTTGTCCAGGCTGCTCTTCACTTATCAACAATTTTAATTTCTACTCTACTCGTATGCACTCTTTCGTTACTGTGAAGTACTCTGCCTTTTAAAAGTTCTCACACAAACAACTACTTAGTTTAGAGAAAGTTAATAATCTAATGGTTTAATGTAATAGAACTCCTTGTACTTAGC
This sequence comes from Thecocarcelia acutangulata, assembly GCA_914767995.1. Classification (NCBI taxonomy): domain Eukaryota; kingdom Metazoa; phylum Arthropoda; class Insecta; order Diptera; family Tachinidae; genus Thecocarcelia; species Thecocarcelia acutangulata. Next base: position 85,997,717 of record OU612097.1, on the reverse strand, counting down.
ACACAAGTTAGTAAAGTTGAAAATTGCAACTAGCAAATCCTCATTTTAACATTGATTTCATTCCATTTTTCTTTCTCATGGCTGCAGTTGTTGTTTTTCTGCAAAACAGCCAGAATGTATAAATGATTCTTTGGAAGTAAATTAAAACCAATGGCTGCCACATGTTTTCAAAAAACATATACATATGTGTATAGCAAACATATCATATATTAAGACTGCTCAAAAATTAAATGATTAAACAAAATCTTGCAACTCATAATTTCCACTGTGCAATTCTTCTTGCTGAATGGGGTGAGGTATTTTACTTGGCAATCAAACTTGCATAATAAAAATTGGGACAAATCATAGTTGTCAGATAAAACTGGTTTAAAAACGTCAAATTTAGGTCACCATGGAAAGCTATTTATGTGACCGAAAATATGTTATCAGAGAAGGCGATTTTTAAGCCCAACTCAGACAATCGAGGCAGGAGTTCCCCAAGGTAGCATTCTGGGACCCACTTTATATTTAATTTATACTTCTGACATGCCAACCGGATCTGGTATTTACAGTTCAACTTTTGCAGATGATACTGCATTCTGCAGCGTTAATGAAAACCCTCAATTAGCTTCACGAAATTTGCCAATAAGATCTGTGAATTCATTTAATTTTTCCAACAATTTTATTAGAATGATATCCTTTTCTTTAAAATAGGCGCCTCCTAATGTTTCAGCTTTTGCACGTTCATGATTCGAATGTAGACAAAAGTATACATTCATAAGAGAACTTTATACTTTTGAAAGCACTTTAGATGGTTGCATTGTTTTTAGCCACAACTACTCGTACTTAACGATAATTCACTCATTGTTTTTTAATGAAAGTTTCCTCAAATTTGAGCTAAATTTTGAAATCGAAGAAAAATATTTGCTAAATATTAGTTTGTCGAACAGGTTGTTATTTGAAAAGTATTTTTTTCATTTCAATTAACATGAGCAATTTCAATCAGAAAATCATAACATTATAACAAAAAAGAAACCAATCAAGGAAGGGATAGAGTTTAGCTTTTGCTGGAATAGAAAGACTTGCTGCCATTTAAAGATGGCAAAACCAAATTCTTCGAACTTACGTGGTATGTATAAAATTCACGAATTCATAAAAATCTGAGTGTTCGGTTGGTAAAAGAGGAATTTTCTAAGTACGCCACAATGTCAGGAAATTGGAACTTCTCCCAAACCCTCTTGCGAGCAATATACTTAAATTTGGCGGCCACACTCGGTTGAGAAGAAGGGATGCCCGTTGCCACCATCAAAACGTTCAATAGGTGATTTTACTGATATAGCTCCCGCATATTAAAGCTATTTACCATTGGCCGGAAAGGTATATATAAGTTCGTGATCCCGTTTGTAATTTCTACAGTTTTTATTTGCGTCCCTATAAAGTATATATATATTCTGATTCAGAATTAATGGAAAAGTCGATTAAGCGATGTCCGTCTCTCGGTCGTGAAATACCGTTTCTGAGAAAACCATTAGACATAGAAACTTTTTTCTTTCACCATTTTATTACTCCATCATGCCATGTGTTTGCTATTGAAATTCAGTAATATCGGTTCACGTATAGCTGAGATATATTCAAAATTCCGAGAAAAAAAACCCATGAATTTTTGCAATTTTGTATGAAATTTTTTAAAAAAGAAGTTGTTTATTTTGCTTCAAACTTCACGCACTCATTAAGCATGGTGACTAAAAGGCAAAACAAATTTCAGATATCGGTCCATATATACCCGAGATATAGCCCAAATCGGGTTGTTCATGAAAATGTCGCGTAAGCGAACTGAAACAACTTTTTTTGCTCAAAAGCAGTTTTGGTAATGAAATAAGGTTACATAAATATGGAAAATGAAAATTTCCGATATCGGTTAATATATATCCGAGATATAGCCTAAATCGGGTTTTTCATTTTTTTTTTTTGCTTCAGATTATATAAATATGGAAAATGAAAATTTACGCTATCGGTCCATATATACCCGAGATATAGCCTGAACCGATTTTGCCATTAACAGTTTTTTTTTTTTGCTGAAAAGCAATTCTCGTTATAAAAGAAGGTTACTAAAATACAGAAAATAGAAAATTCCGATATCGGTTCATATATAACCGAGCATATTTGGTGCAAATTTTTTAAATATACTATACATGTACGTGACAATAATAAAGGGTATTTTAGATTCGGTCCAGCCTAATATACCCTACGCTTACTTGTTTTATACTACTCTGTTAATATTCTACGATTAGTTTAATTACGTTTTGGTATCAAACTATCTATAGAAATAGATAATTATCCGTATAACAAGTTCTGCATTTTTTTTTTTAATTCCCAAACTTGCTTCCGGAATTGCTTAAGCCCTCCCACTTCCTCAGAAGCAATACGGCAGTTTAAATTTTTGCACTAAATCGAATGACCGTTTATAGTTCAGATGCATTTTCCACGGCAAAAACCCACACCGAATATAAAAAACCGGTTGCGATTCGGTTAGCTAAGCGGTTCCGAGTTGTTTGGGAATTCTTAAAGTTGACTTCAGGATACATCAAAATCGCCCCACTTGCGTTTATAGTTCAAATACATGTTCCACGGCATAAACGTGCACCGAATATGAAAAACCGGTTCGAAACCGGTTGGTGAAGAGGCTCCAAATTTTTTTAGGAATTCCCGAAAACGACTTCGTAACAGTTTTTCTAGCTTCAACTGGACTAAAATAAAAATCAAATCATCTTTAGTTAGTTTTTATTTTTTGTTTTTTTTTTTTTTTATTGTTTAGTATTTACAGCGCAACTAAAATTAGGACGTCGAATGTAAATTACTATCAAAAATCCTCATGTATATATGAAATGTATAAAATCAATTTGTTATCATCGTCAGGAAAATTAATTAACAAACTGTTATCGAAAATAAATACCGTTGTATAAAATCAAAACGATCTTTAGCTTTTAGCTGTCTTACGCTCTGCAAAATGGGGATTTTCCAGCTGCAAATTGTTGACGCTGCGCTATTTGGATTAATCTTATGCATTTTGCATGTGTCTGAGGATGAGGTTGCACTGTAAATCTTGCTGGTTATTTTGAAAGTATTTTTGATAAAGAAATCAAAGAGGACCATTTTATCACAAGCGATTTTTATCGTATTACTCGATAAAAATCGCTTGCGACCGTGCAAAATAAAACATTTTTGTCTAGCTTTGGCTGGACTTAATTAATTTTATGTATTTAGTATTAAGATTTGAATACTTATTGTTAGTTCACTTTGTGAAGATTCAATAAATAAATGAGTGGAAAAAAAATTAAATGACTCAAAAAAATTTATTATTTTGTTGCCTGCATTATCATTTTTCTTCACGATATTATCACTTTTGGTGCCTAGCAATGCAATTGCCGTTTGCTCGTTATCTGTAATGAAGCCAAAAATTTCTTTCTTTTATACCAATAAAAAAAAACATATAACCAGCTGGTTTTGTGTTTCAGAAAAAAATTTCTAATAATAACTTTTAAACATAAACAACAAAATTTTTCCGTAATCCGTAATCCGTTTTTTTTTTTTTTTTATTATTTAGAAATTTTTATTTCAATTAATCTGCAAAAAGTGCTTAATGAATTCGTTGCTGGCCAAAATAAAAACTTTGCTTTTATGCATCACCACATATTTTCGTTTCAATACTATATTATTTAGCTGCAAAATGAAAATCAGAATCTTTTGTTTTAGCTGAATGAAAATTCATTAAAGAAAAACTTAACTTTATGTGAGTTTAAGTAGTTTCTTTTTTCTTTGTTAGTGTATTTCTTATATTTAACTCAAGTTTTTTAAGTTTTTAGTCATCGGATTACAATGTAGTTGGCGGTTTGTAGGAATCAAAAATGGAAAATCCAACACGCTTGGTAAGTTATTTTTTATTTTTTATTTAATAAATTCTTTTTGTTCTTTCAGCCAGCACGTTGCACAAGGAGTGCGTTATTTAGCTAATGGACTTTCTTAGCTGTTATTCTTAAATGATAATGTTGTTGTTTAGATAATGAGCTTAATAGAAATAGTTGAAGACATTACTAAGATTATGTGCTTGATAATTATTTTTATATTTTGTTGTGGTATTTTTAATACAAACAGGGCAAGTATTATTGAGTAAATGTAGGTTCGTACACACAAAGAAAAATCAGTTTGAAATATGGTTACAACAACATTAGTATATATTGTATAACATTGTGTATTGTTGTTGAAAACTGTGTATTACCAATTTAATTATAGTTTGGTCTTCTATAAATATGTCACGGTTTGCATTTCTGTAATTCTGTTTTTAACTTCTATAAATTTCAAAATATGGTTACATACAATAATAGCAATTTTTGAAAATTGTCTAAAACAATAATAAATTTTATCCTACCCAATGTAGAAATATTTATGTTTATCATATGTATAAAAAGCTAATTCATATGTAACAAAACTAACTTTAGAAAATATATTTACTATTGTTATCATTGACGATATTTTCATTCCAGTCACTGACGTATAATTTTCATTCAGTTTGGTTTTTTCTTTGGAAACAAAAATATGCTGTGTGTGTTTTATAAAAAAAAATATTTGTTTAGATTAAAAAAGAAATAAACATGAAACTATCGAAAAATATCATATTGAGCATTCGTGAAAATAAAAAGGTAAGTACCTATGTCTATTATTAAGATGTAACTATATATATGTATGGTGTATCCAACAATATATGCACCCGTATTATTATGGTTATATATCATTTAAAATTACAATCCCTCACGAGATACCTAAAAAATATTTTTCTTTTATTACAGCTAATATACATTTGAAAACAAAGACGAAATTTGCGCATTAATTCCTTACAGATGCTCCCCCATTATTTTTTTCTAATTATTTGTATATATTTTATACATATTTTTAATATATATTATATGATGTCCCTTTGTTGTAACTAATAGTAATACGCATGTATATGTGCCAATTATAATAAAAATATGTTTATATTATAATAAAGCTATATATGGTATTAGTATGGTTACTAAATGAAAGTAGTATGGTTATAGTAAATAGTATGGTTAGTAAATAGTATGGTTGCGTATGACAATTACTTAATAACTTTAAATAATACTATAGTTACTTATTATTACAATACTAAACCATAATATAGTATGGTTACTGTTTAAAAAATTTTTTCTCTATGTATAATTTGTTTTTTGTTACATCAATTTGTTTTCAATTTGTAAACAAAAATTTTGAAATTTTCCTGAAGAAGACACACAAAGGGGTGTCGAAATATCGAAACATTAATAAAACGAATAATTTTGAAACAAGTGACCTCAAGCTCAAGTAAACAACAATTATATTTAAAAAAAAAGGTCGAATAACTAGGATCAAGATACGAATTTATAAAATTTTATCTACAATACTATAGTGTGTCATATCATTGGCGTTTTAAATAAAACAATATAGTATTATCTGGTACAACCATACAATTCAACAATAGTATATTGCCCTTAAAATATTGTCGTTTCAACCATATATTTTTTTCTACGTTAACTAAAATTGAGTTATAATTATAGAGTTTAGCAAATCAAAGAATTTGCAGAAAATGGCATTTTTTTATCTTGGACCAGTACTCAGGGGATAACCCCTACATATGCAGAGCATTGTACTGGAACTAGGAAAATAGGTTATAAGGAAAGAGGGAGTTGTGTTCGTTAATAATAACAACGCGAAAGACTAAAACAAACTTTTATAGCAGCATTTAAAATGTTGGAATTAAACCAGTTAAGACTGATCAGTGCATATTTTTCACATTTGCAGATTTTATAATGAATGCTTAAATCCGCATATTTTACAATAAATGCCTATTTTTGTATATTTTGGGATAATTTTTTTTTCTACAAATATAACTGCATGAAAATAATTTATAAAAAAACTTCTGAAAGCAGCCAATAAGCGAAATAAGTTCACTACCAAAATCATAGAAATTTCAAAATACTTTGGTTGAATGGAGCACATTTCATTAAGCTGTTATACAGCAAGAACATACATAATAATGGTAAAGCTATGAAAAATTAAATGCTAAAAAATCATGTTATTAAAACCACTTAGCATTTGTGTGCTCAAATTATGTTTTCCCCCGGAAAGGACTGCTAAGTCACAAGGATTTAATTTTTTAAAAGAACTAATAAAATTAGACAAAGCTGAATATAAACTTTGTAATAAACTCTGTAATGTTCTACTTCATAGTTTATTTTTATTTTTAATGTTTTTTTTTAATAAGTATTACGAGTATTTATTTAGCACTATCAGTAAACGTGCCATTGCCCACCCGGTGTGGATCATTCGCTAGCTGTTTTTAAAACAAGAAGCTGATTTGACAAGTTGATTTGACTTTGCTTTGGTGTCACTGAAATTAACCAATAAGCCCACCGAAAATTTAAAAAAAGCGCACCATGCACCGACCAAAGAAAAAACGGTGCGAAACGCACCGAGTTGACAACGCAGACAAATGTTTATAATAAGAAACTCAAATAATTTTTTCAGTTTATGTAATTTATTTTTTAGAAATTAATTTGAATAATAAAACGTTTTTAATTCATGAAATTTTAAAAATAATTGAATTTCAATGGCCTCCACCCACGGCGACATATGTACGACTTTCTATCAAAAAGTTATTCATTACTGCCTGGAGTGTTGTAGCTGGAACTGTCTCAATTACCGTTCGAATGGATTGCTTTAAATCATCCTAATTTGTTAGGTTTTTTTTAAACTTCTTGTTTGCAATAACCTCCTCACATAAAAAAATCAGGTGCAGTAAGATCAGGACACCTGGAAGGCCAACGAAATGTGGAGTTTCTTGAAATCAGTTTATTGGGAAAATGCTCCCTCAATTCTGTCATAACAGGCGTGGCTATGTGACAAGTTGACCCATCTTATTGAAACCAAACAGAATTGAACTGGATTCTCTTTTGGCGTAATTCTGGAAAGAAAAACTCTTTCAACATTTTAAGTAACGTTCTCTATTGACCCTAATAGTAAGACCGTTTTCTAAAAAGTAAGCCCCTTGAAAAAACTGCACACACCACTATGATACGAAGTGGATGTTATTGCACCTGATGAAGTTTCTATGGGTTAGCACTACTCCATATTCCACAATTTTATTTAACATTGCCGTTTAAATCAAAATGTGCCTCGTCAGACATAAAAATGCAGTTCAAGACGTTTTCATCCTCTGACACCATTTGAATGATCTTATCACAAAATTCCAAGCGAATCGGGAAGTCTCTAGGGTTCAGTTTGTTTGTTAATTGAATCTTATAAGGAAATAACTTTAAATCATGGAGCATAATTGTCTGCAGTGACTGTCAGCTGACACTCATTTGAGCAGATAAGCTCCCTGTCGAAACTCTAGAATTGGATTCTTTGGCAGCAGCGATAGTTTCTTGCGTCCACACTGAGGGATCTCCATGATAAGGCCTTTTTGCAATTGTGACACGGCCGCCAAACGTGTGCCTATGGTTTCTTTGAACGGAAACAACAGATTCTAAAGCGTGAAAACGTTGCACTATCCAAATTCTTGTGCCATTGTCTCAATTCTCCATTTTAGTTCAACTTTAAAATCGATCTATCAAATACAATAAAAATGGATCAGGCTAGTTACACAAAAAATAAATTATTACGTTTTTTTTTTGTATTAGCTTTCATCAGCTGTATATAAATATACATAAAACACATTGCGAATGAGTGATATTACTAAATAATTTCTGGTAATCCGTTAATATCTATTGTCAGAAAAACTATAGCATATCATTAGGTTCAGCATAAAAACATATTGTGTAGTTCGTCGTAGAACTAACTTTGCATTACTTAATCATCATCATTGCAGTCAACTTAATCAACGAACCCACTGATATTTTTTCTCTGCTCACTTGGATGTATTAAGCAAACTGTCATATTACCAATGCAGCATAAGATCTTGCCCCATTTTTTATACAAGGTACTAGATTTTATCTCTCTTTCTTAATTGCATCCATTTTTCCATTATTTATTTTTGGGAAAGCAATAAACTAATTTACTATTGTCAACAAAAACACGTCTTCACCTCAACTACATTAAAGAAGTGTACAATTAGGGTCTGTTTCATGACTTCGAATGTTAACGTTTGCAAGCATTTTGAATGGAAAATCCCCTATTTGAGCTACAGCGTGTTGTTAGGAAAATGTAGCAGAAATTATACCCACTTGTGAAAAAAATTAATTTTGTGCTTTAAATATAAACTTTTGCCGTTCCAAATATTTACGCACGGTAACGTGCGAAACCATGAAACGAGCGCTTATTTTCTGTAACAGAAAGCCACACTGAAAAATATTTGCTTCATATTTCCAATGAACCCCATTCATTAGATAATTTTCATTAACCGAATGAAAAATTACATTCCATGAATGAAGATTCATAGCATTAATGAAAATATTCATTAAAATTGATTCATTACTTTTCATAATTTCATTAGAAAATTTCATTGAACTTGTTATAAACAATTTTTGAAGGCTGGGTGCAAAATTTTAGAGATTTATTAAAAGTGAGATAATAAATATATTATAACTACTAACTAAATGACAAAGGAAATCACTTTATACATTACTTACTGTGTAAAAAATTATTTTAATAAAAATTTCAATAGATTTTTAGTTCTTAGGAAAATGTTCATTATATTAACTAAACTTTTCATTAGAATTCATAAACTACCCTCATTTTAAATACCTACATACATAGTTGAAATCAAAAGCAAAGAGATGGGCTTTTCTCTCGTTTTTTGCTTAAAAGAATATTTATTCTGTTACAAATGCAACAACAAAGTCACACTTAATTTTTTCCTTAGCCTTCGTTGTGAACAATTATGTATCTATACTATAGATTCTATAGCCAAAGCAAACGTTTTGTTTTTGCACGCAACGGGACTTTTTTTTTGTTCTTCAAAAAGCAAAACATCACAAGTTTCCAAAAGCAGAAGCAAACGTTTAAAAAAAAATAAATGAGTTTGCTGAAGTTCATTGTTTAAAATGATTTTGAAGTCAATAGACAAAGTTTATGAAGTGTATGAAAAATAAAATATACTTAATTATCCAAAATGTCTACATATGTATGTAACATTACATATTATTTTCAGTTACTTTGTGTTGAATTAAAATGTTTTGATTTCCTTTTTAATGTATTAATATTATTAATTTTATATTATTCTGCATTATAATTAAAACAATAAAAAATTATTTTATGCTTAATATAAAAAAATTGTTTAGTTTCCTTTTCAGTAGCACAATTCTAATGAAAAAAGGTCATTAGAATAATGAAACTCCTCCTTAAACTAATGATTTTATTTCATTAGAATGAAGAAAAATTTTCACTAAATTGGTGAAGATTTTTATTGGTTCAACGAATGTATTCATTACAATAGTGAAAATATTTCATGAAAATAATGTAACACATTCATTAGCCTAATGAACAAATAACGTTTGAATGATGAAGAAGATTCATTAAAGGAATGAAAGTTTTACTTAATGTTAATGTACCAAATTCATAAAACTAATGAAATTGAGTCGTTAACGTAATGAATTCTTTCATTGTTTTAATGAAAAGTATTCATAAATATTATGATTTATGCTTCATTAACTTAATGAAGTTTTCATTAATCCAACGAATGTATTCATTAAATAATTTTTAATGAAAGAAGATTCATTAGTCCAAAGAAGGCCATCATTGGCCGAAAAATAATGAAAATTTTCATTAGATTAATGTCAAAATTCATTATATTAATGAAGGAATTCTTTTCAGTGCACCGAAAAACTTTTACTTTAAATTTGTGTTTAAACTATTTTTAGTTTAATGCTTTAAAATATCGTCCACAGACTTTGATATGCCAGCAAAAGCAATGATGTTTAATTTACATATTTCAAAAATAAAACCATTCATTCATAATTGTCGCATTCAAAACTAGCTGACTCTGTAAAATTTGATATGCTCGTGCGTACCAAATTTTTCACTTATTCTTCCAATATCTTCCCACAAATCTTAAGAAAAACCTTTAACTATTAAAGTGGCTGCCTGGTGCGAAGTCATGCCATTTCAAAGCCAAACAAAAAAAAAAAGAACAATAAAACTCCCAAGGTATTACTGCAAGTTAAATCATATGAATGACTTAATTTTTGCTTAATAACATAATTAAGTGGAAAAGAAAGCACAAAAATTGTGAGAAAAAATTATAATAAGAATATTTGTTCACCCTTAAAAAATGAAATCTTGCCATGACGCTGCCGTTACGTTGTTTTAAATCTCAAGAGTATGAATAACTGTCACATAAAAACCCCACTTCTAGTTTCCTCATTTTTCTCTTTTCTCGTAAATGCCTTTTTTTATTATAAGTACTTGTTACGATTTTGCGAGTCTTTTATCAAGTCTTATTGTCATTTCGCTGCATGATAAAGTACGAACATTTTCTCAGACAGACGCCATAAAGAGCTGATAGATAAATTCAAGTAATTTAAAGAAGCAGATATAAATACGAAAAGTGTCAGGTTTGGAACATCACTGTCTGTCATGCTGTGTTCATTATTTATTGGCTGCTCAGCAGGAAAAAAAAATCTCTTGCTCACATACACTCACACACAGAACAAAGGTAATATAAAGTGCTGTGATATGGCGAAAACATATTAAGCAGATTAAGGTTGAAAAGAAATGCAGTAAGAAGGAATGTGTTTTTCATTATGCGCTGAAGGAGAGTGTACAATTTAAGCACGTTATTTAATCGGCAACAACTCACCGAGAGAAAGCATCTTAAAATATTGAAGAGTATTTTTGTCTTATGTATTTATATCACTTACCTATAATTGCGTTTTAAGCAACTCAGAGAAAATACTGTTTCTTATTTTGTTTAATTAATTGCTTTGTTTTTAGTTAAATTGCGGTATTTTATACTCTTGTCATAGCAAATATACACATAGAATTATCCAATTCAACATAATTGATCTCTTTATGGATTATAGATCTTGGTCTATTGAATATTGCTGTTCAGAGCTTATTTGGCTTCATTTTTAGGTCTTTGCGCTTTCGAATAGGCCGTGAGTGCACTCCTAAACTTTTTAAGTTATCTGAAATTCAATTGGCCGCTGCCTGTGTTGGTAATTACGCTTACCAAGTACTCACTACTTTAGAAGTTGGCAAAACGGGGACGGTGACAAGGAAAAAACCAGTTATCAATCCAGCATTCGTCCTACACTAAAGTATATGTGTCACAATTTTTGAGTGTCACAGATGAAAACGTTTAAAATATAATTTTGTTTAAAGTTGCAGCCAAATTAAGTGTTTATTTTATTAAAATGTAAGTAACAGTTCTAAATCATGTCAAAATCTAAATTCGCCTAAGATAGTTCAGCTGGGAAAGACTGTTATATAAACGTTAAATTTTTATAAAATTTTTGGTTTGTACATATGTACATCAGATTTTAGTTCAAGTTTTTTCTTAAGAAGAATTTTTACAATACAAATATGCTGTGATCAATAATTTGTGATTGAATAAGACAAGGAAAATAATAATCAAATCTTTAGTGGGGGGACAACTAGCTGTTTCGTAGTCGCTACACCCACTGGGATTTGAACTCGGGTCATGATGTATCACGATCTGCTGCTTATTGATCACAGTATACTTGTATTGTAAAAAATCCTTTTAGGAAAAAACTTAAGAAAGGATAAACTTGATCTAAAACCCGATGTACATATGTACAAACCAAAAATTTAATTTAAGAATTATAAAAATTCAACAAAAATTTAATAAATACAATTTTTGATATGTATTTTAATTAAAGTCATAGATTATAATGGTTTTTCACAAAAATTTCTTTAAATTGCACTAAATCATGCAAAAATATCTCCAGATTAAAGTGGCGCGAAAATGTTTGAAAACAAAAGAAAAAAAATTTTACAGTCACATTGGCAAAATCGCGGGAAGCAAAAAATAATCACTTGAGCTGTCAAGTTCACCTAATAATGAATTCGCCTTGTGCAAAAGCAATGAATACAACACTACGAAGAAAAATCTTTTTCAAATATCAAAAGAAAAATATAAACAGAAAATGCAATTCAAAAAAAAACAACAAAAAATATTTACAAGAAAAGTAAAACTTTTAATTATTTTGCGAAACTTTTAATTATCTCGTGAAAATGTAAGTGTGAGGTCATAGAGCTTGGAAAGTTGAAAATGGAGAGCCAAATTGGGGAAGAATTTGGATCATTCATACCTGGCGGTCAAGCTGTAGTATATAATTAAAAATATAGTTTTAAATGTTTTTTTCTTTTCAACTTTCTTTTAATTTCCCATTGACATCTGAAACATATTAAAATTAAAGCTGCGCTGTCAAGTTCACCTCTTATGAATTCGCCTTGTGTTAAGCTTTTCAAAAATGATGCTATCAACGCGAATTCATATGAATTCGTCTGGATGCCGTGTTTCAGCTAGCGCAGGATTATATATTTTAAGTAATGTCTACTTAGCAGTTGACCCAAGCGACAACTTCATTGTCTTTAAGAAGCAAAATGCACAAAAAATAAAACGACTTATGGAAACTAAAAACTGCTAGAGGACATAAACTGAATTGCTTGAAAATTTTAGATCTCATATAGACTGATATTTTCCTAAATTTTACAACTCTGTTAAGGTGTGAGTAAGACTTTAAAATTGTTTCGCCTAACTTGATTTGACTTAATTTTACGAAAATTGGCTTTTTGCTCGAAATACATTTCGTGACGTTTTTGATAAGCTCAATCGGCCAAATGTGTATACAATCGGGAGAATTATGCGCGAATTTCAGCAAACTGAGTCTGCATGATACGTGCATATCACCTAGTTTGTTAATGTCCTGGCGGTCTCATCGGGATTTACTTCTTTGAAAATAACATTCACCAAGCAGTTACGATAACGAACCTCTTGTTACCAGAAGTTGCCGATATGATCCTGGACGATATGTGACTCCAAAAGGATAGTGCCACTTGCCACATGGCTAACGAAACAACGGCTCTTGCTCATGTTGTGGCGATGTTAATTAGCCTCCTCGATCAGTTAATTTGACACTGATGGACTACTTTGACGTGTTTGACAAGCTCAATCGTCCAAATATGTTCACAATCGAGAGAATTGCGCGCAAATTTCGGCAAATCGAGTATGTAGGAAACGTGCATATTCATTTAGTTTGCTAATGGCCCGGCGTCGTCATCGGGCCGTACTTCTCTGAAAATAAGGTCAACTAAACAGTTACGATAACGAACCCCTTGTTGCCAGAAATTGCTGATATGCACTTGGACGATATGTGGTTACAACAGGATGATGCCACTTGCCACATAGAAAATGTAATGGCTCTTTGGCGCGAGAAATTCAACGACGGTGTTATCTCCCGTCGAGGCGATCCACGAGCAGATATACTTAACTAAAGTTAAAAAAACGTGATTCATTATTCAAGTAGTAGGCAGTGTATATGAAAAAAATAGTTCTAAATAAAATTGACGCCGTAGGACTTCTTTGTTTGGGCTAAGAGCAATTCAGTAGCTAAAGAATAGGCTAGTTAGGCACATTGACGATATTTATCCTGAACTATGTATCAGCGTGTTTGAAACCATCGGAGAGAGGTATGGCACCGAAGTCGTGGCAAGCATTCGGTCAATATCTTACTTCACACATAATTATCATAGATTCCTCCATTATTATCAAAAAAAAATATATTAAGATAATTCTCTGACAACTTTTTGTTTTATTTATAATTGGCATTGTGCGTTTTGATTGGGCTAACCTTCTATGGAAGCATATATTTATCCGAAAACTAACATCGCCACAGCAAATGTTTTCTTGATGAAAATTTCATAGTTGTTTAACCCCTTTTTCGCCATTCATCAAATAATCCTCCTTGTTACTGTCAGTGATCCACCTGATCTATCACCATTATATAGTTACCCAACTGGATTTAATATATACTCTGTACACATGACTGATATTATGGTAATTAAATAGTACTATTATTGCCTTATGTATATTATTTTTGTATACTTTACTTCATTTTATACGGCAATTGAATGTTAGACTTTATTAAAATTTGTTTTTAAATTTCGTACTTCAGGCAACGTTGGCAACCGACTTTCGTGGTTGCTCGCATTACAATTTCCAACAAAAGATGCCTTATCTTGATTTAATAATCAGCGAAAATTCTATTAAAGCAGAGTATTTATGATTTTGCATTTTTTTTTTCATGAATTCACACCTGAAGGCAAAACACGTTTCATATTGAATATTTAAAATTATAAATTTATGTAAAAAATGCCAAAATTTTGAGCTGAAATATTAATAAATAAACTGTCTTGGAGCAAAATTTTTTTATGGCAATGTTAAACATAGAATAATATATTTAAGCAACGATGAAAACTTAATTTGATTTAAAAGAAATGGTGAGAATATTTCAATTATTATACACTTGTGCACATAGCTGAATGATTCATAAATGAAAAAGCATCAAAAAGCGTAAATAATATAAAATAAATTTAATTCATGAATAGATGTCTGGAGTCTCACAAAAGTGCAATTTGAAACGAGGACAACTGTTGTGTTAATTTACCAGATAACACATCAAAAATTTATTTTTCTTCTTAAAAAATATAATATTTCAATATTTACAATTAATTTATCAAGCTCAAGGTCCTTTTGATTTATTAAAAAAAACTTTTTGTTTTACTTTTCCATACTTCATCTTCCTTTGGAAGACTTCTTCAGGAAAATTGGTTTGTGTATTATAAATTCCAAAAAAAATTTTTCTGATTAAGTCGAAGACAAAATATCGAAAAATAAAACAACAAATTTAAACAATATAACCAAAAGGACTTGACAAATTTATTGCAAGTATTAAATTAAATAAAGGTCAAAGCAAGATTAAAATATTTCAACCTTGATACAAAATTTTTAAGGTTTAGTATAAATATTCAGAGTTGTCAACTCGGTGCGTTTCGCACCGTTTTTGGTGCTTTTTAAAATTATGTGTGCGAAAAATTCTTTAGTCGGTGCGGAGTGCGCTTTTTTTTAGTTTTCGTTGCGCTTTTTAAATTTTGGTGGCACAAAATCAAATCCAACTCAATTTTTTGTTTTAATGTAAGAAAAAAGTTTAATCAAGTGTCCAAAATTTTTACGTTTCATTTTTCGTGGAAAACGTACCTTGTTATATGTACAAAGTAAGACAATCTTGCTGTCGTATATTCCCCCATATTCCAAGAGTCGTCACATCAAAAAACCCTTGATTGTACACTCATCTTCGATAGCAACTATCTATTCTTTAATAGACGTTTGATATTTCATAGACCTAAGCTATAGGTAGAGACTATCGACAGCATTCAATCGCTGTTGGCAACGAGTAAATAATTGAAAAATTGTTCACATCCCTTTCACGATGACGCCTCTTGGAATAACGGGGATTATACACACTCTCGAAAGAAAAGGAAATATTAAACGATCAAGCCAAGTTTGTCAAATATTGCAATAAATGCAGTTTCTGAATACAGAGTTCGTATTTATAATGGCTCATGAATTCAACACAGTTTTGGTAATCGAGAAATTACCAAACTATGAAATAAATTGTAGAGTTTTTCCGAAAAGTTTGCTATAAACATTGACTACGGTAAACTTCATATTTTATTTGTTATAATTCTGGCAAACTTTGGTATACTTCAATAAATTCTTTGAAAGATACTGTGTTTGATAGAATTGCTTTTAATCGAATTTGAAGGCTTGTAGTACGATTCTGTAACTTTTAGTGATCCAATAAACGTAAATTCTTTCGACAGTAATGGTTGTATGCTCCTGATATATAATTTTGACGACGATAAGCAGGTATTTTTGGTCCATGATAATAGGCTGTAAAAGTCACAGCTGATTTCGGTTGACAGCAAGTATAATTAAATGTTATTGCTTGATAATAAATTTGATCAAATATCTTTATAACTATTGTAAAGGTAACACTATCTTAATAAAACTGACGGAGTCGTACTAGAGGTCAAATTTTAACAAACACGAATTCTAGCTGTTGAACGAATTTGATGGCATGCTATCAGGCATTGATATCAGACCCAGTTTGATTGTATAATAGGTAAAAGGCTGTTTCATTATCGAGTTTTTAATAAAATAAAATGTAATTTTGTAATACAAAATAGGATTTTGAAAAAGGAAAAAATTCAAAATTCGGTGCGTTTTCGTTGAAAAAACGCGCTTTTTCCCCCATTTTGGTGCGTTTTGAAATTTCGAAGTTGACAGAAAAAAAAATTGCTGTGCTTTAAATAATAGTGTGAGGACTATAAGAAGATTGAGGCACCTAAATCAAATCTGTTTTCAATTTTTCTTTATCACGTAGGGCAAAAGTGCCCTAACCCTGTGCACCTGATGCTCAATTGTTTTTGTAATAGCGCTTAGCTATAGGGCTGTGCTTTTTAATACACACATACTGCACTCAGCACTAGCAATGAAAAATACACAAACAACTTTGTCTTTTACTTTTTTTGTCCTTCTTCGCTGTACATACACAAGAACACAGCAACATTACTTTCGCATGCTTTGCTGGTAAATATTTGCTACAGCGATTATCAGTGTAAATTTTGTTTTTGTAAATATATTTCGCTTTTTAAAACAAAAAATATTAATACCAGTAAAAAATTATAAATAGCTTGTTTTCTATGTTTCCCAGCTATCTATATGTCGACATTTCATAGGAACTACCCTAATCATCAGTAGACTTTGGAAATTTTTGAAAGATATTCTCAAACATTCAACTTTATCCCGACAATCCAAACAAATTGCTGAGAATTTAAAAAGAAAAATGCTCTAATAATATCTGTCAAAACACAAAAAACAAGCTTTTCAATTTATAAACGTCTCTAACATTTCTTTACACCTTGCAAACAAATGAACAACCGTTGGTTGCTACGATTTGCTTTTTGAAAGTATCGAAAAGCAGAGAACAAAAATTCAAACAATTAAGTTTTTTATTCGCTATTTCAGCTTCTAACATTTATACCAGTAAAAAATTATAAATAGCTTGTTTTCTATGTTTCGCAGCTATCTATATATCGACATTTCATAGGAACTACCCTAATCATCAGTAGACTTTGGAAATTTTTGAAAGATATTCTCAAACATTCAACTTTATATCCCAACAATCCAAACAAATTTCAAAAATTTCCTATGAAATGTCGACATATAGATAGCTGGAAAACATAGAAAACAAGCTATTTATAATTTTTTACTGGTATAAATGTTAGAAGCTGAAATAGCGAATAAAAAACTTAATTGTTCAAAAAATATTGTACGCGTATCTAATTTTGCCTATTATATTAGTTTGTTACGCTAATATATTTCATCATAATTCGAAAATGCTTTTTTGGTATTAATAATTAAAATACCAAAAGATGTACAACATAATATTGTTTAATTTAATAATACATAATTATTTTCTGTACTTTACTATTTTGAATATATTCGGAATATAATGGCAAAAAGATTTTTCAGTCAGAAATTATATATATATATTTTTTTTTTTTCAATCAGAATATCAGTAAGGCAAATATTTATATTTTGTAAGAGCTACATATCTTAAGAATAAAATGATGTACACTCATAAATTACGAAAATCCAATAACAAAAGTCTGTTGTGGTATTTCCTGGAGGGTCCCTTAGGATTCGCAAGAAATACTTTTTTATTATAGTATTTCTTGAAGGGTCCCTTTAGGAGTCGCAGGAAATACTTTATTTTTTAGTACTTTCGAATAAAAACACCACAGAAGTTAATTTTAATTAATATTGTTTATTGTTCATTGGTTATTAATTATGATATTATTGTTGTTCACTAACTTACATTTATTATTTTATACAATTATTTTGCTGCTGCTGTTCTAATTGTTGCTGCCTGTTTTTCCAGCATACCGTGTTGTCAGCAGTTATAACTTTGTTGGTTGTTGCAACTTAATTGTTTCGCAACTGCTAAATTGCATATTTCGCAATATCAACCAATTGTGCTGTTGAGCTAATTGGTTGAATTATTTCCGCATGTTGTTGTTCTTGTTAATATTGTTCAAATACCTCACAACAGGTCATTGTTATCCAAAATTTAAAGCAGGAACTCCATGTTAATTTTCATGTTACTCGTATAATAAGTTTTTCCATGTTTGGTCAAATCACACAAACTTCTGAAATCGCAGCTACTTATACTTGTGAGTTTTTCAATGTTTATCATACGCTAGTTTTTATATACTTACAAACGTCCAATATTAATAAACACGGAAATTAAGAGAATAACATTTTTGTTTCATTGCTCTCAGAAAAAAGAACACAAAAGAGTACGAAAGAGTTCAAGACATACTTGGAAACGTTGAAATGGGAAGTTATACCCCACCCGCTGTATTTTCCTGACGTTGCCCCTTCGAGCTATCACTTGTTTCGATCAATGGCACACGGCCTGGCTGAACAGCTCTTCCCGTTTTATGTAGAAGTAAAAAATTGTATCGATTCGTCCATCGCTTCAAAATATGACCAATTTTTTCAACGCCGCATTCGTACACTGCCCGAAAGGTGGGTGAAAGTAGTGGCCAGCGATGGACAATACTTTGAATTATAAATGTGTAACCAGTTTTTTACTATTTTTTACTAGTTTTTAAAGTTGTACTCCTACGTATGTACATTAAATATTTTTTTAATAAATATTGTAATAGATATAAATTCCAATTGCATTTTTTTTCTTATTTTATTTTATCCATATTATATTGTATAAAAATTATTTGCCTGAAGACATTATTGCTAAGGCATGCCTGGCTTGATGGAAAAATTCAGCTTTTCAACTCAATTGTTTTTCATTATTACAACAGTTCCAATAAAGATTTTTTAAAGTTTATTATTCTCTGCTGGAAATTCAAATCAACTGTTTTCAATGCCGTTTCTTTATCAATGAATTGCATAAAAATTTATATTTTTTTAAACAACATACATACACACATACGTATAACCAATACATACAAAATTACAATTTTATTCATTTCAATTTTAATAACATTGAAATTCAATGCAGTATAAAATGAAGCGTTTTATGAAGCAGCATAGAGAGGCAACTACAAAAAGAGAAGTATATAAAAAATTATAGGTATCCTCAGCAGCAGCAGCAGAGGCAAAGGCAATAGCAGTGGCTGCTGGCTGTCTGTCTGTCTGGCTGATTGTGGCTGCAGTTGCTAACAATATTAGTCATATTGCCAACTTATTAAACACTTCAATGGATTTCAATGCTTAAAACTTTATTAGATTTCCTTTTTGGCTTTGTGGGTTTTCAGTGTCTTTTTACTTCCATCTTTGAACCACCGCTTAACTGTCTCTCTGTTTCACGTTGCTTTTGCACACATTCCTGCTCAATACAGTTTAAAGAATAAAGTGGATATTTTCCGTTTTTTATCGTTCAGTTCAGTTTAAAAATGAGGAAAAATAATTTTTGTACTAGAAATGCATTTATGTTAAAGAAACGATAAAATGTCGCAGAGTCAATAATGATGAATTGATGATTTGATGAATGCAAAATAAATTTTTGATATTCTGCGAGGGTGGCTGAAGTATTTCAGTGATATCTAAAATAATCAGCGACACTACAAAGCAACACTATAAAGCGTTCATATCAATTTGTTTTGCTCTTTATCTATGAGTAAAACAAGAACATATCAAAAACAATGAGAATGATTGGGGCATTCTATTTAAAATTTTTTTAACACAAAACTGTACATTGATTTAAATCATAAGTCCCCACAAAGAAAACACTCAGTATGTAAATGTGTAAGCACGATTAGCTTTGAAATTTAAAATTTACAGTCTGTTCAACGATATCAAATGAAAATGTATGCGAAAGAAAGCTAGTCACTCACATTCGAATCAATTTGGGATTGTCTATGTCACTATTGTTCGTTCGCATGAACTTATGTATTTTAATTGAATTCTGACACATCGTTCGCATAGAATAAAGTTAGAAAAAACTCAAATCAATTTTCTTTCGCCCTGAATGCGAGTGAACTTATTCTTTCGACATCGGCGAACTGGCTGTTAATTTTTTTTTTAATTTGAAATTTAAATATTAAAGAAAATTTTTTCCTAAACGTTTGATAATTGATTTGCTCTTTAAAAAAGAAAATGTATTAGAATCTCTGACTAAAATTCAAAGACAGCTTGCAAGTTTTTTGTATTTATTGATACTTTTTTAACTATTAGGACAAACAGAGAAAACAAAAATTTGGTAATACTTATTGATAAATAAAAATTTTCAAAAATTACTACGGTTTCATTTCTTTAAAAATATTTAAAAATATTTTCAGTATATAGAGAAATCCATATTGTAAGGAGACTTCTTCCTTGCTAACACACTCTAGAATTTAACTAAAGCTTTGTTCAGACGGTTGTCAGATCTGGCAATATTGTCTGGCTTAACTATGTGCTGGCAATTGCATGACAATGCAAAATTGCTCTTACAATACAAATTGCCAGTTTACACGGTTGCTAGACAAATGTCAGAAAAATGCCATTATCTGTCAATGTTATGAAAAAAATTGTCAGCTCTATTGTCAGAATATTTACATAAAAATTTAATTGTTCTTGCGAGCTGGGAAAATTTAATAATTGAAAAAAAATTATTTAGGAAATGGATCAAGGTCAGTGATGTCAGATGTAGGGAAAATTCCCTTTTTGTAGAGATTTTTTTCCCAAAAATTTGGACTGTAGGGGTCCAAATGTAGGGAATTTTCAATTGTACATCACATGGTAACTTTAACGTATATAAATGGTAAACCAAGGCGAATTCATACAAACTTTATATGAAGTAGAAATGTAGAATATATAACAATTGTACAAATTCTCGGTGGCAACTTGCTAATAATGGTGCGATTTTCAAAATAGCAATAACTTTTTACATTTTTACAAAATTATAAATCTTAATAAGTTATCAGCCCAATTAGGAATATGCTCACGGATTTTATTTCTCACGGAGTTTATTTCTCACGGCACTTGTTTCTCTCGTAAAGTACTTTTTTCAATTCAAACTAATGACAAAAGCACAAATTTTGTTAACTTTATCGTAGGAATTGAAGTTTTGATCCTTCTTTCGTGTTTTTTGTGAATGGAAAAAAGGAAAAAATAAAAAAACGTCAAAATAAAATTTTTTTCATAATTGGAGGAAAGAGAAAAGTGAAAAAACTCCCATGGAATTTTCGTTTGTAATCGGGCTGTATATTTATCGTAAAGTGTGAAATACGTATTCATTTGATATTTAACTAATTATGCCATCCTCGTGAGTTTTTATTATATTATTTAAAAATATTTTGATAACATGTTCATATTTTAGGCAAGAGTCAAAAATTCTTTTAAGTTTACCCCATGCCAATACAGATGATGAAAAAATATTTTCTATTGTTGCAGACGTACGTACAAACAAAAGAAATAAGTTAAGCCCCGATTTTTTTAATTTTATTTGCATTATTCGGTCATATTTGCAATCAAATTTATTAAATTGTAAAATAAAGAAGTTGTAGTCGTAGCTGAAGCTCATGACGTAACTAGAAGCGCTGCAAAGAAAAAATGCGAATACAATGTAGAAATATAACATATTATTTTTTATATAACTCAATAAAAATTTCTGCCTGTTTGACAAACAATGCTCTGTCGTACTACAAAATTCAAAATTTTAAAACTTGCGCTTCAACTACTACTGCAGCGACTGCTACAACTACACATTCTGTGCACTCTGATTTAAAAAGCCCAATTTTAACTTTTGACAGCTTGCAGCGCAACTCGTTACATTATACTACAGCGACAATTCTGTTCCCCACTTAATATAACTGGTAATTTTCCAATTCTTCTTTTTTTTTTTGCTTTTGTATAATTTTTCCCCAGCTAATAACAAACAGAAAAAATAAAAGAACGGGCTGAATCGTCCCAATAATTTACACGTGATGCCGTGAAAAAGGAAAATAGGGCTTAATTTTTATTTATATAGCTATAACGTAGGGGAAAAATGTGCTGCTTGTGGGGAGAAAAAGGGAATTTTTTTTCTAAACGGGGGGATTTGCAAAAAATTCATCTGATATCACTGATCAAGGTATTGCGACCATTTTCAAAACATATAGTTTAAAAAATAGTCATGATGAGAAAGAAAATATAAAGAAACGTCCCAGTGTTTGAATGAAGAACTGGGTGCTTTGTCGCCATCAAGAGCGATTTTACGAAAAATTACTCAACTAGCTTCATGCAATTGAACCAGTACCGAAGATTTTCCAAGTTGCAAATGAAAGTAGTGGAGAGATTAACCCACTACATCTTGCGGTCCTTGATACTCACAGTAACAGCATCTGCGAATTTTGCAATGCACTATCTTTGTGTAGTTTCTATTTTATGCATCCCACAAGTTTCACCGACTCTTAACCTCTTGTATTAGTTTCAAAATATATATTTTCATGAGGGCATAAAGTTTCTACTTTTTTTCGATAGGATTTTTTAAGGTTTTAACAACTGGAGAGTTTCACGACATCTGACCTACCGTTTAGGAAAGTAATTTCATGAAAGTTGCAATACACTCGCACTTTTTTACTAACACACTCCCATTTTGCTTACTTTCCACTCAACTTTCATCAAAAATTTCATGAAACAGATTTTTTGACGTTTTCTGAAAGTAAAATGAAAAATTTATAATGATAATTTTTTTTTTTTTTAACTATTGCCTATAAATTTGTATATGTAATAGGTTGGGCAACTCTGATTAGTAAGCAAACAAAATAAGAGTGGAGAGAATCAAAGGCAAATTTTGCAACTCTTTATTTTGGCGACATTTTTAAAATGCTCTTTCACTTTCCTGTGTAGACGAACAAGAAATTTTCATGAAAGTCGTCTATTTCATTAAAATTTTTATTTGTAATACGTATACAGAAATTTCATGAAAGTACATTCCTGTGTAACGGTAGCGTAAGATAAAATGTACATATATATGAAACATGTCACATAAAGAACTTTCAACGCAACGTGTAGCGAAAATTTCAGCAACTCTCATCTTTCTACGCATTGAAGTTTTTTTCTATTACAACCAGCTTCTATTATCATAAGAAATAATTAAATATAAAAATTAACAACCAATTTTTAGATAAGTAATCAAATCGTGAGCGTTGCCAAAGTTGTTATTGTGATTTACACTTTTTGCTTTGCCCTTTTCTGTTAAAATTTTAATCGTCACGCAAAGTGTCATACTCGTAGTGTTATCTGACATGGCCTTAATAATTGCTCTCATTTGCACACAGTTTACCCGGGAAGAAAAGAAACACACTTATTATTCCTTTTATATATGCATTTCTTTGACATTAAAAACTTTAAAGCCACCTCTCGCTTGGACTTAATTTTAATATTAAATGAATTTTCTCGTTCGCAGGAACAAAATTATAAAAGACTTTTTTGAAAGACAAATATTTTTGTTTTCAGTGCAAATAATAATGAAATGTTTGAAATGAAATTCAATTGAATTTTAGTAGAAACGACTTATTGGAATAAAGAAAACAATATTAAAAGTATAAAAAATTATTCTCATTGCAAAAACTCTCAAACGCAGTTATACCTTTTTTTTTAATTTTACGAAACATTTCGTTTAATAACTTTTCCTGCCTTAAACTGGATTTCAATTTTGTTAAGAATAGTTCTTTAGTGCAGCAAATTTTGTTACAAATTGCAGCAGGTTTGTGACAAGTTTTTTAAGAAAACTAAAATTCTTAAGAATTTTATGTTTGTATATGTGTGTATGTGTACAAAGAATAATGTAATACGATAGTTCAACAATGGCAACATTTCAAAAATTGAGTGCTGCCACTTACTCGTACTTTATAGTAAACATGTACTCACTTGCAAACTATTGAGTACAACACATTCTTAAGAGCAATCTGTGGAAAAAAATGCTTCGACTTAACAAAAAAATATTTGCATAAAGATTCTGCTGAAAGCGGAGCATTTTTCTACAGTTTAGTTTTTCACTCTTAAATTTGGCTTGTAATTAAATATGTTCTAAATATCATTTTCATTTGCCAAAGCAACTTCCTAAGTGTAAGGTAAAATATCCAATTATATAAGAAGAAACGGAGTTTAAATTCTCAATAATTTATTTAGACTATTGAATATTAGCAATAAATTTCTTTAACTCAAGGTCCTTTTTGTTTTGTTTTTTTTTTAATTTTAATGTATTTTTCAATATTTTGTCTTCCTTTGGAAGACTTCTTTAGGAAGTTGAATTAAATAAAGGTCAACGCAAATAGGATCAAGAATTCAAATTTTTTTAGAATATTGGGATATAAAGTTAAATGTTTGAGAATACCTGTGAAAGGTATCCAAGTCTACCGATGATTAAGGTCGCTGCTATGAAATGACAGCTAAGAAACATGCAAAACAGCCCAACGAAAACTTGATAATGCATTTGCACTTACCTAAGAACATATTTTTCAATATCATAGTGTTTACCGCCTGCCTTATTTATAATTAGTTGAGTAATGACTGCATATGCAAGTAGTTATTCTCGGAATATATTATATATGTACATATACATATGTATGTATTTGCAATGAAAATTGAATTAAGGAATTTGATTAATATTTGGATTTACTAAGATAAAAACAGGTTTGAAAATATTCACAAAATAAAAAATATAGTAAATTAGTATTTGCTTTTTTAAATTTTGCTGTTCTGGCAATTCGTCTCGTTTGTTTTGTTGTTATTACGACTTACAGGTTATGAATAGCCAGTGTAAACGGGATGTTAGCATTAAATATGCACTACCAGGGGGCAAGTCATCGCATTCGAAATCGAGTGCACGTACGTGTAAAGAAATATTTCAATGGCTACAATTTTTTGGATCATGGTATTCAATCGTAATTTACATTACCTACTACTATTTGTTACATTGCTGTAAGCATATGACAATGAGCAAGGCGAATTCATACCAGGTAAGTGCAAAAGCAATAAATACAACACTACAAAATATAAATCTTTTTCAAATGTCAAGAGAAAAATATAAACACAAAAAGGAATTAAAAGAAAATATGTTAAAAAAAATTACAATAAAAGACAAACATTTAATTATTTGGTGAAACTTTTAGTTATTTCGTGAAAATTAAAGTCACAGATCATAAAGCTTGGAACGGTGAAAATAACCAGCAAGATTGGGGAGGATTCAGAATGATAGCTGGCGCTCTAGATGCAATACATAATTTAAAAAATTATTTTAAATTTTTTTTTTACCCAATTATGACGCCTTGACAATGAGTAAAACAAAACGAAAAAAAAAAACAAAAATAAACATATTAATTTAGACTGTCAACATACATACGTACGTTGATAAATAATACAAAATAACTGGTTGTTCAGTGACAGCAAACTGCAGTACAAACAACTGGGATTATAACAAATTGCATATGTGATCAATATGAGACAAATATAGACGAAAAAATAAATAAGGGCTTAGTGGCTGAGTTGGTTAAGCAGCCGTATTAAAAATACATCATGTTTACATGGTACTGAGTTCGAATCCTAGTGGGTGCTGATGAACAGTGTAGCGACTGTGAAACAGCTAATTGTCCCCCAGCTTTAGTGTATTCAATTATTTTTTCCTGTCTTCTTTGATCAAGAGTTATTGATCGCGGCAATTATTGTTATAATTATAAATAAAAATATTTCTTGGCTTTAGCCAGGATTGAACTCGAGCTAGACGAATGATACCAACCCATCATCATATAATATTAGACATATTAATTTATTGAATTTTTGTTGAACTTTATAATTTTTAAATTAAATTTTTGGTTTGTACATTTGTACAACGGGTTATAGTTCAAGTTTTTTCCTTTCTTAGGTTTTTTCTTAAGAAGGATTTTTTACAATACAAATTTGCTGTGATCAAAAATTTTTGATTGAAGAAGCCAAAAAATAATAATAATCAAATCTTTAGCTGGGGGACAACTAGCTGTTTCGTAGTCGCTACACTACTCATCAGCACCCACTGGAATTTGAACTCGAGTCATGACGTATCATGATCTGCTGCTTTAACCACTCAGTCTTCTTCAATCAAAAATTATTGGTCGCAGCAAATTTATATTGTAAAAAATCCTTCTTAAGAATAAACTGAAGAAAGGAAAAAACTTGAACTATAACCCGTTGTACAAATGTACAAACCAAAAATTTATAATATTTTTATAATATTTCCAACACTAAGAGATAGGGCAGATAAGTGTCTTGTTGGGGAAGCTGTTAGCTACATTTGAAAATGTATTTCAGTGAACAGAAATCATTAATTATAACTGTCGGATATTTTGAATAGGGGTCATTTATTAGAAAAAATTAAGTACTACCCCTTGCCTGTGATTACTTGCAGGTACATACGTATTGACCATTGAAAAAACCAAGTCCATGCTTTTAGTTTTTCGTTATACTAGTACCTCCATCCGATCTCCTTACTATTTATACCACCTACATCCGACCAAAAATGGAATACAACTCTCATGTTTGGGCCGGTGCCTCAAAGTCTATTTTGGGGTTACTCGACCGTGTGCAGGAGAGGGCGAAGAAGCTCATCGGTGACAGTAGGGTCTATTGACACACTGGAGCATCGACGCAGTGTGGAGTGCATTACTCTGATCTGTTCTCTCGTTACTACAATGAATTTTGCTCTGACGAGTTTCGGGATCCTATTCCCGAAACTCGCACATTTTTGCGTAGCACGCGTTCATCGTCCAGAGCTCTTCTATTTGTGGTCGATTACCCGAGCTTTACAGAGATAATTCGTTTTTCAGCCGTTTGCTTCATCTGTGGAATAAGTTGGCTGCAGACGTGTTTCCTGTCTGTTATAGCGTTGGAAAGTTCAAGTCAAATGTTCACAAACACTACTTCCTCTTTCCTCCTCCTCACATCCTATGTTTCTAGTTCTGGTACAATGCACTGCATATATAAATAAACTTCAATAGGGGAACTTAAGCTCTAACTGGACTCTTAAAACTGCCATTTATTATATATTTTCCTCTTCCAACAAGCTTATGAATATCAGACGAAAATTGTTGCATATTAACACCAGCAGAAGCAAAAGCTCTCCCAGATCCTACAGCAGACTAGGTGTAATCAGCTGTAAATTAACAAATCTTTTCGCAAACACTGCAATTCGGATAACACTGTTCATACATGTGTCCCATGTCAATGTTCAGCCATGACATGTTACGACATTAGATAAATGCAACTTTGGCACAAATTCAACCGCGGACTAAACACAACTCTGTCTCGATGTCAGATTGACATTTCTAAACGTCAGTGCACAGATATCTATTTCCGGTCTTTTTACATCTGGCACTGGAAGCGCGTGGTTGGGCAGCGGAAAAAAAATTAAAAGAAAGGAAAAGCATCGAAGCATATTCGTGACGACATCATTGGCCTCAGCAACCCATCGAGTTTTTCTTAACCAACGGCAGCAGAACATCAATAACATGCCACTCATTCGCAAATAATTTCCATTGTAGCCACAATCACCGCAAATCCACGCAGCTCTAAGAACACCAAGCATATTAATCGTAGAAGTCATTCATCGGTGTAGGATAGTGGCAATCGGTTTTTGCACCGCTGTCTTCAAAAAGAAAAATCCCACACATTTCTTCTAGAGCAATTTCTGAGAAGCGTTTTGCCGGCAACCGGTGGTATCATTAAGAGTTCTCGCCACGATCCAGCAAACTCACAGAGTGAGTCCAGAGCCCGCAATAAAGAAACCAGCACCCATCATTCGCAAGTTGCCATATTCCAAGTGATTGCACGGTGATTATCGTCACAGTTCCGATGTAACAACAATATTACATCAAGTACACAGCCTTCCTCGTCACCACAACAGCACACAATAGCAGCCACCACAACAGCACACAATAGCAGCCACCACATCAGCACACAATAGCAGCCACCACAACAGCACACAATAGCAGCAAACAACAACAACAACATCTCTTGGCATCCACAACAACCGACGATAGCATTCACCATAACGTCCCATCGCGCCCACGAGAACCCACAGTCGAATTCTCAACGATATCTTCATCAAAGTCATCCTCACAGAAGCCCAATCTAAACCATTTATAGTAACAGCCATTCCGGGAGCATCATATTCAGCCACATCAACGACTGTAACAGCAGCCATAGTAGCAGCCCAGCATTTAGATTGACATCACAGGCCCGGCCCCTGACATTTGGCAGACAGAACCAGTCCAGCGTGGAACCCTAGCCGTAGGGTTTTGACAGATAAGTACCAGTAGTTTGTTTTGGTGATAATAGTAGTATGTATACTAAGTTTAATTAAACCATAATCGAGTGTTTTGACCAAAAGAGAAAAAATTGTGAATCGTGTCGTTTAGTTAGTCTGAATCTACTTGGTAGATAATTTAAACGAAACGCAAAAGGGTGTTCCATTGATGGAAAATATTTTTTTGGAAGAACATTGTCTACATTTTTAAGTCAATTTACGAATGAGAAAAATTTTAACGAAGCCTGTTCAAATAGTTTCAAATCCTCGGCAAAGCCGAAAACTTATGGCGTTTTCTTTTCTAGGAAAAGTGTAAAATTTTCAATATTGTTTTGCCAAAAGAAAAAAAAATACAGAAGTATACAGTGTTCCCCATTTTTTTTTAGATATTTATAGTTCTAGTGACATCCTCTTTCCGTCTCAATAAAACTTAAATTCTAAAACTTGAATTTTAAGAAAAGGGGGCAGCATAAAGGCAAAACTTTTTCAGAAAAGAAATCGGCACTAGTTTTTTTTTAACAAAAGGTGCTAAAGGTCCGTTTAACTCCTAACTATGGTTAATTTTTTTTGTATGTCATAGATTTTTTTTGTTTGAAAAAGGCATAGTGTTTGCAACGTATGTATTAATTACCCATACGAGAATATGGAATAGTATTTTATTTTTAACCCCCTAAGGGTCAATGATGGTTATTTATAGCTCGTAAAAAAAAAAAAAAAAAAAAAAAAAAAAAAAAAAAAAAAAAAAAAAAAAACCTAAAAACAAACATAAAATGAAAACACAAATTGTAGAAAATAAATGTGCAACCACACAGAGCAGGTCCAACCATTAAACGCAGGTTAGCTTAGTTTGAGTGTAGTCAGGAATCGAAACGTTCCGCCTCGATTAGCGCTAACTAGGTGTTTGAATAGATTTGTTTTGTCAGGCTAAGTCCTCCTACCGGTTAATGGAAAGTACAACTCTGGTGAATAATAAATAAGTTTATTAGTTATAAGCTATTTCTTATTTTTCTTTTGATAGAACATAACATTTTCTTTTGAATTAATTTATTCAATATCGAACTTTAGTGAAGTTTATAAATAAAAAGAATTGAATTGTTTATACTCGTGTTGGTTTTAATGAAATAAGATTTCAGGTTTACTATGGAGTAAAAAGAACATGAGGTAGGTATTTGTTTGGTTGAAGGCGATAACCAATTCCAGGGGATAGCTACAATTTTTAAGGGCTACATAGCTATCAAGGAGCAGCACCGTAACTTGGCGCTGAGGGAGGGCCTGCCCAGGGTTCAGTACATCGGAACCCCGTCGACCGAAGCGTGATCCCATAGGCCCGAGCGTGGTGGCATGTGATGCAATCTCTCCCCCCCTCTCTCTCTCTCTCTCTCTCTCTCTTCGTTTTTTTTGTTGCGCCCCTTTATTTTTTTATGTCGCTTGAGATTAAACACTGGTACATAAAATAATGTTTTATACCCGACTACCGGCGACGAACACCCGCCCAAGCCCGACGAGCCATAGCCGTGCAAGATATTGGTTAGTTACCAGTGTGTCCGGTTAGTCGAGTACATGGTTCACCTTTGCGGTTGTTATATTTTTTTTGCCTGTAGGTGAAACGTGACAATTATATTATTTTTGGCGCCCAACGTGGGGCCCGAATAAAGAAGAAGAGAGAGAAGTTTGGAGTGAGTTAAAGCAGCATACAGTGTCAGTTTAAATATTAATGAGTTTGGTTCGTTTCGAAGCAAATCTGGCGATAATTATACGGCTTTTGTAAGTCAAGTCTGATCGGTGATCGAGACTTTCGCGACAAAAGTTGTGTAAAGACGTTGGTGATTCGAGGTCAGTCTTAGGGGTAGTTTTACCACTGCACCCTAATAGCGACACGAGTCAGGAACGCATGCCATATCAGACATCAGCGAGAGTCCTGGATGGGTGAGTACCCATGCCAAGTTGCTACGCTGTGTAACTATTTAGATAAAAATTATTCAGGCGAAACAATTTCTCTAGAAAGGGACTGCGGGAATCATACTTCGGTTTCAAATATTTTTTTTGTTTTATCGCTTTCATCATTCAGATACCTGCTTAAACCTAACATAGTTTTTTTCATTTACCGCACGAATTTGGCCACTATCACTTCAGACGGTGAAGTATAGCCGAAGCCGATAACGATAAACACTTCTTTTTATTGTTAATTCCAGTATTAGTAACAGGTTTGTCAAGCTTCAGCAATTGTTAGATTGTTTTAAGTTTTGACATCATACTATTCTGTTTGATTTTTTTTATATTTTTTTTTGCGAGTATTTTCGTTTGATTATGAGCATAATTTTTAATTTTTCTTTTCATTGATATTGATTACTATTCCATAGTTTCTTAAGGTTTTGCTTTCCTTTAATTAACAGCATTAGTAAGGTTAGTTTCGGGTTATTACTGTTGCAATCACTCTGCGAATATGTATTGAATATTATTCAATAAACAATAATAAATTGGGAATAATACACACAATTCTTTTGACATTATCAGTAGCTAATATCAGCTACGTGTTCAAGTTTTGGCCATATATACCCTATTGCTTTAGTAAAATACTTTTCATTTTTCAGCTTGAACGGTTTGTACCAGATAAGTATTGTCCATAATTTCAGGTTTTCATTTTTGATTTAGCATCAATCGCGTTATTATTCGTGTCGAAGCAAAAGACTTCGCGGTCGCATTTGCCAGGCAATTTTTCAGCATTAAGACGGAATTTAAGTTTTTACCAACACAGTCGCACTCAAATAATTCAGTTAGTGGTTCGACAGGATTTTTAGTAGTTTTATTTTATTCAGGTTATGGTAAGAACCAGAAGCGGTCTTAATACAAGTAGCACAATGAATCCTAATACAACTTTAGCAACAACCACCATTGGAGGTTCAACCGCCATTATGTCAGGGGCTAGCGTGACAAGTGAAGCTAGAGCAACCAACTTACCGATAGCAGCCACCCAAACAGTTTCTGCAGGGGTAGGACAGGGTACACGCGCATCGATAGCACCTCAGGAAGCAGGGCGTGAGTTACATTTCGCCAGACGAAGCACCAATGAAGATCTAGGAGGCAGTTCAGCTAACACCTCGAATGAAACTTCCATACCATCACCAGAGTACGAAAGCGTAACAGCTAGAGGAATTAGAGATGAATATAGGAGCGCGCAAAACCAGCCTACAGCTATAGAGGAAGAACGAGAAACACAGGCGGCGAGAGCCGGCCTAATGCAATTGGAGATACACGAATAGAGGAATTAGTGCCACAAATCATACAAGCAACTCTTAGAACAAGAATACAACAGAGAGAGAGCCTGGAGCGGCAAGTGAGTTTTCCGGAACAACGCGTGAATCATAACCGTTCTCAACAGTCGATACCCTGGCGGGCGCAATTACCATCAACAAATGCAAGAAGGCAGGGGCATATGAACGCGCAACCACAGAATCGTTTCAACGTTCCACCACCTACATTTAATCAGGAATTTCAGCAAGCTTTTGAGAGTCAACCGTACGTGCCACGGTATAGTGAAACACAACCCGTGGGACATCAACAACAATCGCTTTATCCACCGCCTTGGAACCACATGAGCAATGGACCAGGAAATGGAAATCGTATTTATGGAGAAACAGCGCTTAGAATCGACAAATGGGGCTTAAGATTTGACGGTACGGCAAAAACACCCAGCGTGGAAGACTTCGTGTTCCGAGTTGAGACACTTCAGTCGGATTATGGATGTTCTTGGGCGGAAGTCATTCGCAGTTTTCACCACCTTCTCAGTGGACCAGCTTTGGAGTGGCTATGGGACTACAGGAGAATGCATAACAATTTAAGTGACTGGCCAACTATCAAGAGCGCCTTGCTCAAATATTTTCATCGTTTTGAGAGTGATTTTGATATCCAACGCAAAATTTTAGACCGACGACAACAACCTCAGGAATCGTTTGACGATTTCTGCAACGCTGTGATTAATTTAAGAAACCAACAAACCAATCCGATTCAAGAACAAGATCTTGTGGGAATCTTAAAGAGCAATTTGAGACCATCAATGTCGCAACTTTTATTTGCAGTTAGACCATATGGGTTAAGTCAGTTTAGAACAGAAGGCAGAAGGGCCGAGAATCTTTTGAATAATCAGCGCCGCCGGCACCCCCTCTATCAGGCAAGACAGGTGAATGAGCTAAACATTGAGTTGGAGGGAAACGATAAAGACGTATCAGTGAAGGCATTATCTACGGCGGTTCGAAAATTGGTCTGCTGGAATTGCAAATCGGAGGGTCACACGTATATAGATTGTCCTGTGGAGAGAGCAAGGATATTTTGCTTCAAGTGTGGGTACGAAAACACGGTTACACCGAAATGTCCAGTATGTCAGGGAAACAGGGTCTCGAACAAACTTCGTTTAGGGTTGGAAGTTCGTTCGAAGAATGCGGCAACCCAATATTCGCAACCAACACCACAACAATAACTACTCCAGCACCAAATATACCCAGATTTGTCAATGCCGAAGTGCAAACGGATGTCACTCCAGAGGCGGCACTCACTCAACACTGCGCAGACATACCAGCCCATAGAATACTACAAAATCACCAAAGGCCAATAGCCGAAAATGATGTCAGTTATGAAATACCAGCGCGAAAGCCATATCACCTTAGGGTGAAGGAATACAATGCAATTAGGAGAAAGATCTTTGGGGCACCAACAAAGCGGATTTTGCAGACTAGGAAAAGATACCAACAAAGGAAACAGCAAAGGAAAACTATAGCTTCAGCGAGATTATTCGAAGGAACCGATAACCGTATATACACCACAATTTCAATAAACGGGATAGAAACACAAGGTTTACTCGACAGCGGCGCGACAGTTTCATGTCTAGGAGCAGATTGCCTGGAAATTGCGGAAAAAGCTAAACTTCTGATTCACCCATATAGGTCAAATATCTTTACAGCTGACGGTAGAGCTAACGAAATCATTGGTAGAGTCAGGGTGTTAATAGAATTTAACAATATCACAGATCATGTTGATTTTTATCTCGTTCCGACACTAAAGTACAAATTATTTTTGGGAGTAGATTTTTTGCGTAAGTTTAAAGTTTTTCGATTTGAAGTGGGAAGCCTAGAGATGGATACCAATGAAGCAGATGAAGAAACAGACACCGAGTTTCCACGTAAGCACAAATTGTCACTCAATTCACAGAAGATGTTAGAGGAAACCATTCAAGAGTTTCCATCGTTCGCCATCAAGGGTTTAGGAAAGACAGCGGTCGAAACTCATTCCATAGACACGGGATCTGCGGAACCTATTAAGGAAAAACACTACCCGGTTTCACCAGCCGTACAGAACCTCATGTATGCCGAATTGGACCGCATGATTTCGTTGGGAGTAATTGAGCCAAGCGAAAGCCCTTGGAATAATAGGGTCACGTTTGTACAAAAAGGAGAAAAAGTTCGTATATGTCTGGACGCACGTCGCTTAAATGCAGTCACCACTAAAGACGCGTATCCGCTTCCACACATAGAGGGATTATTAAGTCGGCTTGGAGATACTCATTATATATCTAGTATCGATTTGAAAGATGCGTTCTGGCAGATACCGCTAGCAGTCACCAGTAGAGAAAAGACGGCGTTCACGGTACCTGGAAGGCCTTTGTACCATTTTACGGTCATGCCGTTCGGGTTATGCAACGCAGCCCAGCGGTTATGCCGGTTAATGGACAAAGTCATTCCAGCGCGCCTTCGCGAGCGTGTTTTCGTCTACTTGGATGATTTGCTAGTGGTAGCGGCTACGTTCGCCGAACACATCGAACTCTTGAGAGATGTCGCACAATGCTTAACAAAAGCAGAATTAACCATCAATGTAGAGAAGTCAAAATTTTGTTGTATGGAGCTCAAATACTTAGGATACATCGTAGGAGGAGGCGTTTTGAAGCCAGATCCAGAGAAAATAGAGGCTATTCGCAAGTTCAAATATCCAACGACGCCAAAACAGGTTAGAAGCTTCATGGGAACTACTGGATGGTATCGAAGATTTATTAGCGATTACGCGACGATAACAGCACCGATTTGCGAAACCTTGAAGAAAAGCAGCAAATTTGAGTTCACATCCGAAGCAAAAGAAGCTTTCGACAAATTGATTCAATGCCTTAGCACTACCCCAGTTCTAACACATCCTGATTTCACAAAAACGTTTTTCATTCAGTGTGATGCGTCTAACGTTGGCATAGGAGCAGTAATATTCCAGGAAGACCCTGAAGGAGGAGAGCATCCCATAGCGTATTATTCACGCAAACTAACGGCCGCTCAAAAAAATTACTCCGTAACTGAGCGCGAGTGTTTAGCCGTAGTTGCAGCTATCCAGAGATTTAGGCCCTATATCGAATTAATGCAGTTCGTAGTGATAACAGATCACTCCAGCCTGAAATGGCTTATGTCACAGAAAGAACTTAGTGGGAGACTGGCACGTTGGAGCTTGCAGCTTCAATCATTCACTTTTGAAATAAAACACCGGAAGGGTTCACAGAACATCGTTCCTGATGCATTATCGCGATACACTATTGATTCGGTGCAAGAGTTGAGTACACCACTAGTTGGCCTAGCTTCACCCGAATTCAGCTCAGAGGATTATAAGGAATTAATCCGAACGGTTCTTGAAGAAAAGTCATGTTTGCCCGATGTCAAAGTAATTGACAACTTTGTTTATAAACGCACTAATTTTTGCCAAGGAGAAATATTATTAGAAGATCACGCTTGGAAGTTGTGGATCCCGGCATCTTTAACACACAATGTTATTGAAAAAGCACACTGTCCACCTAACATGGCACATGGGGGAATCGCAAAAACGATTGATAGAATTCGGAAGTATTTGTATTGGCCTCATTTAAACCTCCAGGTTAGAGACTTCATTAACCGATGCGACGTATGTAAGGAAAGTAAACCGTCCAACATGGTTTTGAGACCACTAATGGGGAAAGAATCCGACGCATCCCGACCTTTTCAGCGCATCTACATAGACTTTTTGGGACCTTATGTAAGATCGAAACGCGGTAACTGCTACATTTTTATCGTGTTGGACTACGTGACGAAATTTGTACTGCTAAAGGCGATGTCCAAGGCCAACGCAGCAAATGTGGTAGACTTCCTAGTAAAGGAAGTGTTTTATAAATTTGGTTGCCCAGAAACTATCGTCTCAGACAATGGAGCTCAATTCATTAGCAGAGAGTTTTGCGATCTGATGCTGACCTTCGGAATCGACCATGTTAAGACTGGAGTTTATGCTCCGCAAGCCAACGCGTCTGAACGCGTCAATCAGTCCATCTTATCAGCAATACGTTCATACCTAGGAGACAACCACAACGAGTGGGACCTACATATTTGTGAAATTGAATGCGCTCTTAGATCCGCAGTACACTCAGCTACAGGCATGACGCCATACTTTGCACTGTTCGGCACCAATATGATAACTCACGCATCAGCGTATAAGTTGGCGAGGAAACTGGATGCGATAGATGAACCAGACATGAGATTTGCAAACCGATCTGAGTTTTTAGAAGTGGTAAGGGACAATCTAAAACAAAACCTACATAAAAGCTATGAGGCGAACAAGCAGAAGTACAACATACGTGCCAGAAAAGTTCATTTCAAAGTAGGTCAGGAAGTTTTTCGACGAAATTTTCAATTATCAGATTTTGCGAGACAAGTGTCAGCCAAATTGTGCCGTAAATTTATCAAGTGTAGGATCGCACGAATTGTAGGAAATTGCCTATATGAAATAGAAACATTGCAAGGAAAGCCGCTAGAGATATTTCATGCTAAGGATCTGAAAGCGTAGCATAATGTTCCCTCTTTTATCATATTCGCGCTTGCGAATATGATAAAAGAACCATTTCCCAGGAGAAGGAGGATGGTGTCCCATGTCAATGTTCAGCCATGACATGTTACGACATTAGATAAATGCAACTTTGGCACAAATTCAACCGCGGACTAAACACAACTCTGTCTCGATGTCAGATTGACATTTCTAAACGTCAGTGCACAGATATCTATTTCCGGTCTTTTTACATCTGGCACTGGAAGCGCGTGGTTGGGCAGCGGAAAAAAAATTAAAAGAAAGGAAAAGCATCGAAGCATATTCGTGACGACATCATTGGCCTCAGCAACCCATCGAGTTTTTCTTAACCAACGGCAGCAGAACATCAATAACATGCCACTCATTCGCAAATAATTTCCATTGTAGCCACAATCACCGCAAATCCACGCAGCTCTAAGAACACCAAGCATATTAATCGTAGAAGTCATTCATCGGTGTAGGATAGTGGCAATCGGTTTTTGCACCGCTGTCTTCAAAAAGAAAAATCCCACACATTTCTTCTAGAGCAATTTCTGAGAAGCGTTTTGCCGGCAACCGGTGGTATCATTAAGAGTTCTCGCCACGATCCAGCAAACTCACAGAGTGAGTCCAGAGCCCGCAATAAAGAAACCAGCACCCATCATTCGCAAGTTGCCATATTCCAAGTGATTGCACGGTGATTATCGTCACAGTTCCGATGTAACAACAATATTACATCAAGTACACAGCCTTCCTCGTCACCACAACAGCACACAATAGCAGCCACCACAACAGCACACAATAGCAGCCACCACATCAGCACACAATAGCAGCCACCACAACAGCACACAATAGCAGCAAACAACAACAACAACATCTCTTGGCATCCACAACAACCGACGATAGCATTCACCATAACGTCCCATCGCGCCCACGAGAACCCACAGTCGAATTCTCAACGATATCTTCATCAAAGTCATCCTCACAGAAGCCCAATCTAAACCATTTATAGTAACAGCCATTCCGGGAGCATCATATTCAGCCACATCAACGACTGTAACAGCAGCCATAGTAGCAGCCCAGCATTTAGATTGACATCACAGGCCCGGCCCCTGACATTTGGCAGACAGAACCAGTCCAGCGTGGAACCCTAGCCGTAGGGTTTTGACAGATAAGTACCAGTAGTTTGTTTTGGTGATAATAGTAGTATGTATACTAAGTTTAATTAAACCATAATCGAGTGTTTTGACCAAAAGAGAAAAAATTGTGAATCGTGTCGTTTAGTTAGTCTGAATCTACTTGGTAGATAATTTAAACGAAACGCAAAAGGGTGTTCCATTGATGGAAAATATTTTTTTGGAAGAACATTGTCTACATTTTTAAGTCAATTTACGAATGAGAAAAATTTTAACGAAGCCTGTTCAAATAGTTTCAAATCCTCGGCAAAGCCGAAAACTTATGGCGTTTTCTTTTCTAGGAAAAGTGTAAAATTTTCAATATTGTTTTGCCAAAAGAAAAAAAAATACAGAAGTATACAGTGTTCCCCATTTTTTTTTAGATATTTATAGTTCTAGTGACATCCTCTTTCCGTCTCAATAAAACTTAAATTCTAAAACTTGAATTTTAAGAAAAGGGGGCAGCATAAAGGCAAAACTTTTTCAGAAAAGAAATCGGCACTAGTTTTTTTTTAACAAAAGGTGCTAAAGGTCCGTTTAACTCCTAACTATGGTTAATTTTTTTTGTATGTCATAGATTTTTTTTGTTTGAAAAAGGCATAGTGTTTGCAACGTATGTATTAATTACCCATACGAGAATATGGAATAGTATTTTATTTTTAACCCCCTAAGGGTCAATGATGGTTATTTATAGCTCGTAAAAAAAAAAAAAAAAAAAAAAAAAAAAAAAAAAAAAAAAAAAAAAAAAACCTAAAAACAAACATAAAATGAAAACACAAATTGTAGAAAATAAATGTGCAACCACACAGAGCAGGTCCAACCATTAAACGCAGGTTAGCTTAGTTTGAGTGTAGTCAGGAATCGAAACGTTCCGCCTCGATTAGCGCTAACTAGGTGTTTGAATAGATTTGTTTTGTCAGGCTAAGTCCTCCTACCGGTTAATGGAAAGTACAACTCTGGTGAATAATAAATAAGTTTATTAGTTATAAGCTATTTCTTATTTTTCTTTTGATAGAACATAACATTTTCTTTTGAATTAATTTATTCAATATCGAACTTTAGTGAAGTTTATAAATAACAAGTAAGAGTGTAGTATATTAGGCTGGGCCGAATCTAAAATACCCTTCACGATAGTCACGAATATGTATAGTATATTAAAAATGTGACCTAAATATGCTCGGTTATATATGAACCGATATCGGAATTTTCTATTTTCTGTATTTTAGTAACCTTCTTTTATAACGAAAATTACTTTTCAGCAAAAAAAAAAAAATTTTTTTAATGGAAAAATCGGTTCAGGCTATATCTCGGGTATATATGGACCGATATCGAAAATTTTAATTTTCCACATAACCTTATATCATTACCAGAACTGCTTTTGAGCACAACAAATTGTTTAAGTTCGCTTACGCGATATTTTCATGAAAAACCCGATTTAGGCTATATCTCGGGTATATATGGACCGATATCAGAAATTTTAATTTTCTCTATTTTCGCAACCTTCTTTTATAACAAGAACTGCATTTCAGTAAAAAAAAAATGTTATTGGAAAAATCGGTTCAGGCTATATCTCGAGTATATATGGACCGATATCGGATTTTTTCTTTTTCCATATTTATATAACCTTATTTCATTACCAGAACTGCTTTTGAGCACAAAAAAGTTGTTTACTCGGCATTTTCATCAAAAAACCTGTTAAGCTATATATCGGGTATATATGAACCGATATCGGAAATTTAAATTTTCCATATTTATATAACCTTATTTTATTACCAGAACTGCTTTAAGGTGAAAAAAGTTGTTTAAGTTCGCTTACGCGGCATTTTCATGAAAACCACGGTTTAGGCTATATCTCTGGTATATATGGACCGATATCGGAAATTTTCATTTTCCATATTTATATAACCTCATCTTATTACCAGAACTGTTTTAAGTAAAAAAAAGTTGTTTAAGTTCGCTTACGCGACATTTTCATGAAAAACCCGGTTTGCGCTATATCTCGGGTATATATGGACCGATATCGGAAATTTTCATTTTTCATACCTATATAACCTTATTTCATTACCAGAACTGCTTTAAGGTGAAAAAAGTTGTTTAAGTTCGCTTACGCGACATTATCATGAAAAACCCGGTTTGGGCTATATCTCGGGTATATATGGACCGATATCGGAAATTTTCATTTTCCATATTTATATAACCTTATTTAATTACCAGAACTGCTTTAAGGCGAAAAAATTGTTTAAGTTCGCTTACGCGGCATTTTCATGAAAACCCCGGTTTAGGCTATATCTCGGGTATATATGGACCGATATCG
Organism: Thecocarcelia acutangulata; assembly: GCA_914767995.1. Classification (NCBI taxonomy): domain Eukaryota; kingdom Metazoa; phylum Arthropoda; class Insecta; order Diptera; family Tachinidae; genus Thecocarcelia; species Thecocarcelia acutangulata. The sequence continues at coordinate 85,958,013 of OU612097.1, read as the reverse complement.
GAAATTTTTATCTTCCATATTTATATAAACTGATCTTATTACCAGAACTGTTTTTAAGCAAAAAAAAGTTGTTAAAGTTCGCTTACGCGACATTTTCGTGAAAAACCCGGTTTGGGCTATATCTCGGGTATATATAGACCGATATCGAAAATTTTCATTTTCCATACTTATACAACCTTATTTTATTACCAGAACTGTTTTAGGCAAAAAAAGTTGTTTAAGTTCGCTTACGCGGCAATTTCATGAAAACCCCGTTCCAGGCTATATCTGCGGTATATATGAACCGATATCGGAAATTTTCATTTTTCATATTTATATAACCTTATTTTGTTACCAGAACCGCTTTTAAGCAAAAAAAGTTGTTTAATTTCGCTGACGCGGCATTTTCATGAAAAACCCGTTCTAGGCTATATCTCGGGTATATATGGACCGATATCGAAAATTTTCATTTTTCATATATATGTAACCTAATTTCATTACCAGAACTGCTTTTGAGCACAAAAAAGTTATTTAAGTTCTCTTACGCGGCATTTTCATGAAAAACCTGGTTTGGGCTATATCTCGGGTATATATGGACCGATATCGAAAATTTTCATTTTTCATATTTATATGACCCTATTTCATTACCAGAACTGCTTTTGAGCACAAAAAAGTTGTTTAAGTTCGCTTACGCGACATTTTCATGAAAACCCTGATTTGGGCTATATCTCGGGTATATATGGACCGATATCGAAAATGTTCATTTTTCATATTTATATGACCCTATTTCCTTACCAGAACTGCTTTTGAGCACAAAAAAGTTGTTTAAGTTCGCTTACGCGACATTTATATGAAAAACCCGGATTGGGCTATATCTCGGGTATATATGGACCGATATCGGAAATTTTCATTTTCCATATTTATGTAACCTAATTTTATTACCAGAACTGCTTTTGAGCAAAAAAAAGTTATTTAGCTTCGCCTATGCGACATTTTCATTAAAAATCCGATTTGGGCTATATCTCGGGTATATATGGACCGATATCGGAAATTTTCATTTTCCATATTTATGTAACCTAATTTCATTACCAGAACTGCTTTTGAGCACAAAAAAATTGTTTAAGTTCGCTTACGCGGCATTTTCATGAAAACCCCGGTCTAGGCTATATCTCGGGTATATATGGACCGATATCGAAAATGTTCATTTTTCATATTTATATGACCCTATTTCCTTACCAGAACTGCTTTTGAGCACAAAAAAGTTGTTTAAGTTCGCTTACGCGACATTTATATGAAAAACCCGGATTGGGCTATATCTCGGGTATATATGGACCGATATCGGAAATTTTAATTTTCCATATTTATGTAACCTAATTTTATTACCAGAACTGCTTTTGAGCAAAAAAAAGTTATTTAGCTTCACCTATGCGACATTTTCATTAAAAATCCGATTTGGGCTATATCTCGGGTATATATGGACCGATATCTGAAAAAAAATTTTTTTACCTTTTAGTCACTATGCTTAATAAGTTTGTGAAGTTTGAAGCAAAACTAACAACTTTTGTTTTCAAAAATTTTCATACAAAACTGCAAAAAAAAATGGATTTTTTCGGAATTTTGAATATATCTCAGCTATACGTGGACCGATATTACTGAATTTCAATAGCAAACCCACGAATCGATGGGGTAAAAGAATGGTGAAAGAAAAAAGTTTCTAAGTCTAATGGTTTTCTCAGAAACGGTATTTCAACAGCGGACAGACGGACAGACGGACAGACGGACAGACGGACAGACGGACATCGCTTAATCGACTTTTCCATTAATTCTGATTCAGAATATATATACTTTATAGGGTCGCAAAAAAAAACTGTAGAAATTACAAACGGAATCACAAACTTATATATACCCTTTACATTTTTGTGAAGGGTATAAAAAGAATTGAATTGTTTATACTCGTGCCGGTTTTAATGAAATAAGATTTCAGGTTTATTATGGAGTAAAAAGAACATGAGGTAGGTATTTGTTTGGTTGAAGGCGATAACCAATTCCAGGGGATAGCTACAATTTTTAAGGGCTACATAGCTATCAAGGAGCAGCACCGTAACTTGGCGCTGAGGGAGGGCCTGCCCAGGGTTCAGTACATCGGAACCCCCTCGACCGAAGCGTGATCCCATAGGCCCGAGCGTGGTGGCATGTGATGCAATCTCTCCCCCCCTCTCTCTCTCTCTCTCTCTCTCTCTCTCTTCGTTTTTTTTGTTGCGCCCCTTTATTTTTTTATGTCGCTTGAGATTAAACACTGGTACATAAAATAATGTTTTATACCCGACTACCGGCGACGAACACCCGCCCAAGCCCGACGAGCCATAGCCGTGCAAGATATTGGTTAGTTACCATTGTGTCCGGTTAGTCGAGTACATGGTTCACCTTTGCGGTTGTCATATTTTTTTGCCTGTAGGTGAAACGTGACACATGATATATAAAATTTCAATTTATATGTTAACAAATCTACCGTATGCTGAAAAGCTTGTGTTTACTTTTCAACAAACAACGTATCAGTTAACAAACGTAGAAATTTTGTTCAAAAATAAAAATATGGTGTCCACACGATATGCTAAAATTGTGAACAATTTGTTGTAATCAATAACAAATGCTAATCAACTGAACATAAACATAAGTTTGTTTAAAAAGTTGGCTGTCTACACGATTTGTTTACACTAATAGTAAATTTTACAGCATAAATATGTTGATTCAACATATCGTCTAGACTTAGCTTAAGAATGCATTTATAAACGTGGAATTTATACCACGATTTAAAGTCATGTCACTTTTATGCTATATAAAATTTACCATTACAGTTTATGCATTTGTACAAAACATCTTAAGCTATTTATCGACACCAATCCGTCAACTAAGGACTTATAAGCAATTAGCTTTTTTAATAACATTTTTGTAATGTCATATTTAAATAGTTATTCGTAAACGAGAATGGTATGTACTTGCCTCCAATGACATCGCCATGTTAAAATAATGATTTAAAATGCGAAAACAGAAGTAGTGAAGAGTCATGTTCATTAACATTTTAACACATTCACCCCTATCGTATATAAGATGGGAAATATTTGTTCCCGTAAAATTTTCCAATCACAGCAAGAGGAAATTGTTATCGTTTTAAAGATTATATTTTAAAATTCATTGGTATTTATCACCATTACCTAATGCCTACTTCATTTATTCGTTAAGGGCCATATCCAAAAAAAATTCTTACATGAGTTTTAATGCATACGTTAGTTACCAAACACATTAACAATTCCATACATTTGTTAAAAAAGTTTATGCAAAAACAGTACGTTAACTTTTAAATGTAATAAGGAATTTAATTGTTTTGTTCTGGCAATACCATTATGTTCAGTTGTAATTTTTTTAATAGTGATGTATGAAAACTAATATTCGAAAATCGAAAATAAATTTAAAAACATAAAAAATTATTATCATTACATAAAATAACACATTTTTGACAAACATTTCCTGGATTTACCTTTTTAATAAATAATGAATATATAATATGTAGTATATGAATGAAATTGAGAAGAATTAATAGGATTACTTATACTTAAAATATTTTTATTATTCGAATAACGTTTTTCATTGTATTCGTTTGATTGAAAGTGCATCACTAACATGTTTCTTATTTATGTTTCCCTTTCAAAACTTATATTTTCAATTCATATAATATGTAACGCTCAAATTTATTTATTTTTATACTTTCCATAAAATTGTGAATTAAAAGACAAATAAAAATCAAGAATTCAATAGTCATTTTAACGTACAGTTAAATTGGCCCATTTCAACTTTAAATGTATGGTAAGCTAATAGTCGTTTTTGGATATAACGTTATGAAATTTTTCTTACCAAGCTTTGTTAAGTTTTTTTGCATACGGCCCTAATAGTGCGTTTCCATATAAGTGTTTTACTCGAAAACACGTGTTTTGCGCAAAACATGTAAAAGTAAACATGTTTTCCCATACATTTTTGAAAACAGCAAAACACTCAATCAATGTGTTTTGGAGCAAAACACTTCGAAAATATTCTGAACAACACTGCTCTTACTCAATAATATGAAATACAGCGTTGTGCTATTCATTCAAAGTGATTCAAAAACTCGAAAAAATTACATTTTCATTTGTCATTAAAAAAATAAACAATTAGAATTCAACAAAACAAACTTTTTAAATAAAATAAAAATAATTTAAGATTTATAATGTAGCGAAAAGTTTTTGTGAAATGGAGCTGCGGGTGGGACTGAAAATATTATAGACGTTTCGTATTTTTATGCAGCAAATACGAGCATACAAATCCGCTCCAGCTAATGCAGATTAATTAGCAGTGTCTTTGGCACTAGTGTTTGTAAATAAGGCTTCAGGGGCCAGATTCCGCAACTATGAATTTTTTTTACCAGTGAACATTCAAAATAAAATTCACTGACAGATACAGTGTTCACTTTTTATTAAAAAGCGATTCCGTAAAAATCAATGAATTTGATTGCGCAGAATGTGTTTCTTCAGGCTGAATGATATGCTGATTTTTCAAATTAACTGTGTCACATAAGTTGTTGAATAGATAATTTTAATTTACATACATAATGCTTTTGTTTATTTTTTTCAAGTTCAAAATATTTTACAAAAAACTAAAATTCATCGAAGATTTTTGAGTGAAAAAATTATTATTAAATGTACACTTTAAATGTCAAAATTATTCATTTTCACCATTGCGGGCTCAAAAATCAAAAGTGAACACTGAAATTGGTGAACATTTCAAAATTCATCGTTGCGGAATTTGGCCCCAGGTCTAGTCCAAGAACATTGACAACTTCGCTTAATGGCATAAGCGCCCTCCAGAACAAAACAATCGTTAAAATCAATAGAAATAGAGGGAAACAACAGCAAATGTGTTTGACTATGATATGATTCGCAATAGCCTTTTTACATTTCCACACATTTTTCTTTTTAGGACCAGATGTTTTACCCTAACACTCATATTAGAATGAAGTTCTGTCTTATATTTCTACGCAAACCCATTTTAATGTAATTGTTTCATACTATAATCCATTCTATCAACATTTTAATTAATAAATCAAAATCTAAAACTATGCACAACAATATTTAATATTCACCCCAGCCGTAAATATAGTCGGCAGAAGCCAAATAATCTGTTCCAATCAACAAACTTTTTATTAATAAAATAATATACGAAAGAAATTTTCTTTCAAAGAGCAGAAAATTTGGGTCTAACAACAAAATTCAGATTTTATTAATACGACCCTTCAATCCATTAACCCAATATTGCTTAATCCTACATATACGAAATTGGCTCAATTTGACAGAGCCGATTGAACAAACTCCTTCCTGAATGCTTAAACGGATGAAGGGAAAACCAAAAACCGCACAATTTATTACATCAGCTGTGCATAATTGTTAATGATACAACTACTTTACAACAACTATTCTATTAATTTTCTTTGCTAGGTAACTTAAGAACAGTGAACAGCACGACTGCCTAAATATCAAAAAATTCTGTAATTTTGAAAACCAACAAAGAATCATGATTTTCAGCGCGAAACATCGCTGCAGAAGAGGGAACATTGAATAAAGCATGCTCATTTTTCTTATAATTCCCTCGTCTGTATGGTACATTAAATTGAAATCAGAACCAGTTTTAATAGACTAGCCTTTTAACTTTTACAAATATTACAAATAAATTTAAAATAACTTAACGTCACACTGACTTTGAAAATTCGAAATTAAAAACACTTCATATATCAGTGGAAACACTTCGACATTTTTTCCTCAAAACGAATGTTTTTCTTTGTAGTGGAAACATGGTGTAAGACTTTTATTTAAATAAAAATTTTTTATAATCAATTTTTGGATTTTTTTGATAGTGAATAGTTTGTTTATTTAATTTTAAAATAAATTAAATCGTCCATTCAGTTCTGTCCTGATAGAAATTTATTTATAGAGAACAATTTACCTTGATCAATGTTTTTATACAATTTTAATGATCACCCTTTTTTGGGTTTTTATAATGTTTATATTATTTTACTCCAACAATAAACTTTTATTTAATTTTAAAAATACATTAATGTGCATATTCATAAAAAATTAAAATGTATTTGATATGAATTTTCGTAAAATTTTATATGGAATTTTTGAGTTAAAACACATTTCAAATTCACTTAAATTTTTATGAATATGCCCATAAATATTTAAAAAAACAAAAAGGACCTTGAGCTGAACGAATTATTTGCAAATATTGAATTAAATAAAGGTCAAAGCAAATAGGATCAAGAATTCAAATTTTAACAAAATACATTAATTTATCTGAATTAATTTTCAATATAGTTTCTTTTTTAATTTTTATTACAAAAACTCCAACTACTGGTTCTACTATGTAGAAATGTGTTGCTCAACTGACTAAACCTTTTTTTAATAAAAAGAATTTTGTAAAAATTCTCTTATTACCCGTAAGAATAAAAAAATTATGCATTAATATCAAAAATTTTCCCGTTGTCGTTAACGCAAAGGAATTATACATTTTTAAAAATTTTTTTTTTTTTTTTTCAAAACAAAAAGACAATCAAGCACATAAGTGCCGTGAATATCATAAATTCGAATTATTTTTGTTACACTGTTGTACAAGAGTGTTAACTTATATGCTATCACTACATAATGAATGTAAAATATGTAAGAAGAGTAATGAGAATATCAAACTGTCAGTGCAGTAAAGAACAATTGTGAAAATTTGTCTTATTGAAATTAAAATAAAATCTTTAGAATAGGAGCAGTAATTGAATTACAGGAGGAAGAATCTCGACAACACCGAATTGCTCGTAGACATGCACAAGATGACTCTAATCCATTGGAGTTACTCGATACTACACCGCAAGTCACTTATTTTATAACAAATTGTGTTTTTATATAATATTTTTGTTTTAGATTTATTCAACATTGTAGGGTAAATAAAGCCGAAGTTATGTACATATATTCTAGCAGTGCTAGACAATAATATTCCAACAACAGAAACATAACATTGTGTGCGTGACTGCGCTTCTTTGCAGAAGGTGATTACCAGAAAGGTGTAGCCAGAGAATAAGATGTGTTGATACCACATATCTAGGAGCCTGCACTATTTAACTCTTCCGTAAGAGAATTCCAAAATTCAGCCAACACGTCTTTAGAGGTTTTTACACAATTGCAAGCAATGGACCTGTTACTTTGCATGCTATTGAGCATAATAACATTTTGCACCTTATTAACAAATCTACTAGCTGAGTATAAGATTTTACCTATTAATTAAAAGAAATAATTACTTACATGATGAACACAACAAAGCAAAGGGAAAAACGAAAATAGTACGAGGGAAATAAATGTTTACAATTAGGTGAATTTTGGCCGAATGTGAATTTTTTTAGTGTTATTATTCCAAAATGAATTACACACAGCAAATGTGGGAAACGTATGAACGATTGCAATTTTTGGAAAAGGGAAATTTTTTCATGGGAATGACTGCTAACAATAGGGGTGATTACTTTGCAATAGAAATTTTGGCTGGGAAAATGTTTATAATTTTTTTATTAAAAGCATTTTAAGTATCAATTTCGGTTAAAATTTCTAGATGTATACATATTTTTTCTAAATGGTCATGATCATGATCGACAATATTTTTGAATTTTGAAATTGACTTTTCTCAAAAGCATGATTTTCGACTTGGGCTAGCACTACTTTTTTTTTAACTTGGACCAGCACTCAGGGGATTACCCCTACATATGCAGTGCGTTGTACCAGAACTAGGAAAATAGGTTATGAGGAGGAGGAAAGAGGGAGTAGTGTTTGTGAACATTTGACTTGAACCTTCCAACGTTATAACAGACAGGAAACACGTCTGCAGGCAACTTGTTCCACAAACGAAGCATACAGCCAAAAAACGAATTCTCTCTGTAATGCTTAGTACGATTCCTCGGGCAATCAACCACAAATGGATGAGCTCTGGACGATGAACGCGTGCTACGTAAAAATGTGCAAAATCCATTGTAGTAACAATAGAACAGAGTAATGCACCCCACACTGCGTCGATGCTCCAGTGAGTCAATAGAGTTGGATACTCTACTGGTACCGATGAGCTTCTTCGCCCTCTCCTGCACACGGTCGAGTAACCCCAAAATAGACTTTGAGGCACCGGCCCAAACATGAGAGTTGTATTCCATTTTCGGTCGGACGTAGGTGGTATAAATAGTAAGGAGATCGGATGGCGTGAAGTACATCTTACACCCTTTCAAAAAACCTAGGCACTTGTATGCTTCTTTAGAGATATCAAAAATGAAAAAACACACACTACTTGTAATCATAAAAATAATGATAAATAGTATGTATATTATCAGTTTGATAATATAATTATAATCAGTTTGTGTCAGTTTGAACTCAATAGTAATAATCAACCTTTGAAAAAAAATTTTTTTTTTTTTTTTTTTTTTTTAAGCATTTTTTTATTTATTGAATCTTCAAAATGAACTAACAATAAGTATTCAAATCTTAATACTAAATTTAAAATTAAAAAATGTGATTCTAAAGTCCGGCCAATGCTAGACAAAAAGTTTTATTATGCGGGAGCTATTTCGGTAAAATCACCTATTGAGCAATCTGATGGTGGCAGCGGTATCCCTTCTTCTCAACCGACTGTGGCCGCCAAAATTAAGAATATTGCGAGCAAGAGGGTTTGGATGAAGTTCCAGTTTACTGATATACCTTGTCGCGTACTTAGAAAATTCCTCTTTTACCAGCGGAACACTCAGATCGTTATGAATTCGTGAATTTTTGACGTACCATGGAGCTGCAGTAATCGTTCGTAGAATTTTGTTTTGTCGCCTTTGGATTTTTTCAATGTTTGATGCTGAGGCGGTGCCCCATAACTGAATTCCGTAGCACCATATAGGCTTTAGTATTGAGTTGTATAACAAAAGTTTGCAATCTAATTTCAGTGTCGAATTTCTGCCCATAAGCCAATTTAGCTGCGCTGCTTTTAGTTTTAACTGAGTGACCTTTGCTTCAATGTGAGACTTCCATGTTAGCCTACGGTCCAGGTGAATACCAAGGTACTTGACTTCGTTGTGCTGCGGAATAGGTGAGTTGTTAATTTGGATAGGCGGACATGTTTGCCTACACAGTGTGAATGTAACATGAGTACATTTCTGTTCATTAACTTTGATTTTCCAAAGTTTTAGCCATTTCTCTAATATTGAAGTATATTCCTGTAAATTTCGTGATGCTAAATGATGGTTATCATGAACACTCAAAAACGCTGTGTCATCTGCAAAGGTAGAAGTGTGGATTCCAGATGTCGTTGGCATGTCAGAGGCGTAAATCAAATATGAAGTAGGCCCCAGTATGCTGCCTTGGGGAACTCCTGCCTTGATTGGCTGAGTTGGGCTAATAAAGTCGCCTTCTCTGATAACAAACTTCCGCCCGTATAAGTAGCTTTCCAGAAGCTTGTGTGTATTTGCAGGCAAATTTAGCTTTATTTTGTGCATCAAGCCGTCATGCCACACTTTATCAAACGCTTGAGAAATATCAATGAAAAGAGCTGAGCAGTACTTCTTCGCCTCAAAGGTTTGTCTTATGACATTGACTAGTCTGTGCGTTTGTTCTATGGTGCTATGTTTAGCCCGAAAGCCAAATTGATGATCAGGGATGCATCCTACATTGTTCAATATTGGACTCAACTTCGCCATTAACAATTTTTCGAATAGTTTTGAAATTGTTGGTAAAAGACTTATTGGTCTATATGATTCTACCTTAGTTAGATCCTTCCCTGGCTTGGGTATCATAGTAATCACTGATACCTTCCACTCTGCAGGGTAATACTCAAGGCGTAAAATGGCGTTAAAAATAAAAAGTAGAACCCTTCTAGCTACACGACGTAACTGTTCAAGCATTTTACCAGTAATTTGATCAATGCCTGGAGCTTTCCTGGGGTTTGTATTACCGATAACGTTTTCGACATCTTGAAAATTAAATCTCAAAGACACAGGAGGTCTAACAACATATGGTGGTAATTCCGCTGTATTATTCTCTGAATCATTTGTGATAAAAACGTTTCGCAAATGATCGACATACAACATTCCCTTTTCAGAATCGCTTCTTGCCCAGTCGCCAGTTGAATTTCGCAAAGGTGGCTTACCTATTACGGGTCTTTTCAGACCTTTTGTCGCTTTCCACAAGGAATAATCAGATTGAGGGGTACCATCAAGGCTTTCCAAATATGTTTTAAGGGAAGCCATTCTATGGACTTCAAGCAGTTTTCTTAGCTGAGTTATGCATTCCCGTAGCCTAGTTTTAAGCTGGGGCGACCTGCGAAGTTGCCACTCTCTTCTAACTCTTCTTTTTTCTGACAGAAGTTGCTCAATTTCAGATGAATAAGTTCTATTGCTCTCATTTCTAGGTCTTAAATGACTAGTGGTAGCATGCTGTACGGCCAGTTTGAGGTTTTCAGAAAAATTGTTAATTGACACATCAATATCCTCAGGCGTTCTCAAGGCAATATTTTCAGTACAATGTGTGCTCAAAAATTTTTTGTACTTTAACCAATTAACTCTATTGACAGTCAACGGTGAGCCAATCTCTTGGGGGAACGAAACAGAGATTATAGTGGGAGAGTGATCTGATGACAAATCTAATGAAGGCTCCACTTGCATCCACTCTAAGGGAAAATTTTTCGCAACTCCAAAATCTATAACATCTGGGATCTTTCGTCGGTCTGTCGGCCAATAAGTGGGGTGTCCGCTTGAAACCACATCTAAGCCCATTTTGGAAACGGTGTCAAAAAGCACACGGCCTTTCGAGGTAATTAAGCGTGATCCCCAAAAAGTGTGTTTAGCGTTATAGTCGCCAGCCGCTAAAAATCGAGGCCCAAGTGATTTGAAAAAATTTGAATATTGGCTTTCTGTTATTGAAAATCGGGGCGGTGAGTAAATCGAGGATATAACGATTTTTTCATGAAAATGTTCAACACATATGTTTGTTGCTTGGATATACTCCTCACGTGTCTCGTTCATTAAATAGTGCTTAATTCTGGATTTTATTAGAACTGCCGATCCTCCGCAAAAAATTATTTTAGTTTGTTTGTATTCTATTTAAATTCATTTTTGACGTTTACATGTTTCTTTCTGTCATCAGTTCTTAACATGTCACAACGATTTTATAACAATAAAATACTTGTGTCAGTTGTGTTGTATCTTTTGTCCACCTGCTATGAATTTTCTTTATTTTTCATTTTTTTAAATATATATAATTTATTTTCTGTTGAATATTAAAATAAATGTTGACCATTAAAATACCAACATTTTAAACTTCACAACTTTCATTTAACATTCTAATCACACGAAATTTTAGTTTAAATATATTTAAGTATACTTATTTAACTACTTTTATACAAAACTAGTTTCATAAGCAAACGCCTTAAAACTTCATTTTTAATTTAAACTGAACTAAAAAAGTTGTGCAAAGTTTTAAAATACACTTCATTAAATTGATCTGCATATACACGCTCGCATTTTGCATTCTGCATGTTATTAAATATTTATGTATGTTTGTCAAAAAGCAGCAGTTGGCAGTTCTGGAATTTTAAGTGTTACTTTCGACCTGTAACTCTCTTTGTCCAGTATTTATGAGGTATTATTATTCCTTTTTCAAAACGTTTTTTTTTTATATTTTACTCAAATTTATTCTTAAACAAAAAAAGTTTCTAAATTGAATTAATTTTGTGTAAAAGAAGAACTATAAAAAAGCACGATGGCAATAGAAATAACCGCATGAAAATGTTACTCAAATTTCGCCAATAGAGACTAAATGAAGCAGACTCTATTTTTTATAAAGTTACGAACACAAATGAAAGAATATTTTTCAGTTGAAATATTCCACATTGTAGAAGTTGATAGACCTCTGGATACAAAAGTGTTGCAAACATTTTGTGATATTCCTTAATGTGACCAACACAAAGACCAAATGAAATGTGATAGAACTATATTCAAAAAGTTAAGGTGGAACATTAATTGCGATAACAATTTGTTATCATCGTCAGGAAAATTAATATGACAGTGATAACAAATTGTTATCGAAATATTGAAAATAAATACTGTTTTTTATATAAAATAAAACGATCTTTAGCTGCAAAAATAAGAAATATTTACTTAAACAAGATCAAACAGTTAAATATAAAATTTAACAAAATATTATATTGAAATCAAGTGGTGGTTAGTGAGTAAAACGTTATCGATTTGTCTAAAATTCTCAAACACAAAAAAAGCAAATAATTAATAGATGAAAAATAAGACGTAAAATATTGAAGATATAAAGGGGGGTTATTTACGAGGGTAGATTGATATTGAAGCTACCTAAGTAAGGAAAAAACTTTAGTGCGTAAAGCGTTTTTGATTTGTCAAAAATTCTCACAAACATAGGAAAAACAAATAATTAATAGATGTAAAATATTGAAGATATAAAAAGTGGTTATTTACGAGAGTAAATTGATATTGATCCTGCCTAAGTAGGGAAAAAACCATTTAATTTTGAAAATCTTTTTTTTTTTTTTGCATTTGTTTATTTATTGAATTTTCAAAGTTAACTAACAAATTCAAATCTTAATAATAATCATAAAAGTTTGAAAAAGATGTAATTTTTACTTAAGTCCAGCCAATGCTAGACAAAAAGTTTTATTGTGCGGGAACTTTATCGGTAAAATCACCTATTTAATGTTCTGATGGTGGCAAGAGTATCCCTTGTTCTTAACCGTGTCTGCTTTTAGCTTAACATAGTCTCCTTTTAGAACATAGTCTCCTTTTGTGCTCAATACACTTAGTAAAACGATGCTCCAACTTTTTTATACCATCTGAGTAATACGATTTTGGAAACCCCTCAAAATACGCGTTAGTTTCGGTAAACACTTCTTCCTTTGAGATGAATCTTTTTCCTACCAGCCATTTATTCGAGTTTGAAAACAGTAAAAAGCCACTAGGAGCTAAATCTGGACTATAAGGTGCACGATGAAACAATTCGAAGTGTATTTCACGTAATTTTAGCATCGTATCTAATATTGTGCGAACCGGTGCGTAGTCTTGAAGACAGAGCACTTTTTATTCTTTTAATGTGGTCGTTTTTTCTTGATTGCATCAACCAATTGATTCAATAATGCACGATAATACTTTCCTGTGGTTGTGGATCTTTTTTCAAGATAATTGATAAGCAATATTCCGTGTGCATCCCAAGTGGCCATAACTTTGGCAGCCGATTTCACTGTATTCGACTACTTCGGATTTCTTCCACTGGTTTCCATCCATTGTTCCAAATGATTTTGGGTTTCAGGTGTGTAGTGGTGAACCAATGTTTCATCAACAGGTATTAATTGACCCCAAAAATTCACAGGATTACGCTTTATCATGTCCAAACATCGCTGTGAAGTAGTCTGTCGAACTTAAAGACGAACTAACAGATCACGTTCACGCAATTCATAAAGAATCGTAAGTTATTGTTTTGCGCAGATTTAAAAAACAATAATGTGTAGGAAGTTATTTACATATGCCCATTAATAAATATAAAACAATTAACATACTCTTTTCAAACTTTTAGCAATATGTGCTAGAATAGGTCATTGCATTCAACGCGCCAAATTTTTTAAGAGAGGATATCAAACTATGGATGGACGACAAAGAGCGCATTCAAAAATTGTCTCCCATATCAATCATAATTAAGTATGCTTATAATTTTTTTCAGAAAGAAATCCACTTTAGTAATTTCTTATACTTGTAGATTTTTTGAAGTTTCCAAAAATTGATAATGCCATCTTTAACAGGACATTGAAGCAACTTTTTGTTCACGCAAAGGATATAATTGAGAGACGCATAATAAAAAGTAGTTTTGAAATTAACATATTTTTTATACATCTTTTATTATACATATAAGTTCACATCATTTTCATGTTAATAGTTTTTTTTTATAACATAAAAACTCTGTAACTAAATATTAATTAGGTAAATCTACATTTAAAAAGAAATTTTTATACCAACAATCTTCTAGTCCAGCGACTATTATACGAATGATTAATGTTTCATTTAATGAGCTTTCTGAGACTCTCGGTGTGAATCATACAAAGATTACACGGACGAGTATTTCAGGAGTTGTTAAATAATATCTACACGAGTCTCAGACGAATCCTCAACGAATAACATAAGCGCATTTTGTTGAGTTGCATAAAAGTCTCATAGTAGAATCAGCTTTTGTAACAGTTACTCCCGTGCGGGGGATCATCTGCGATTAAAAAATGCGCTGGTAGAACATCAACAACACTCGTCATGAGATTCCCAGTAGAGTTAACTACAATTTAAAATGCTAGTTGGGTTGTTAGACAACTGTGTTCAATATACAATCCCCAAAAGAATCTTCTGTTGATTATCTAACGAGTAGCAATAAAACAAAACCATAAACTTTTTTATATATTTTTTAAAAATTGTATGACTCACTCGTCACACAATCTTGGAAGCTTTGTTATACGATGAAAAATTTTATAGTTTTTGTTTATATTCTTATTGATTTTTATATTAAGGGTAAAAAGAAAAACAGAGTTTAATATATTTTCTTTATTGTTCAACAAGCTTTTAAATATAAAAAAAGTGCGTGTGGGGATTATTGTGGTGAGCTTGTGCGAATTAGAATAGTATGAAATATCGAATGAGCTTTGTGCTGTTTGCTATGAATCATACAAGGATTACACTGCGGATTGCTTGAGGATTTGTAAGATAATATCTACACAAGTCTCAGACGATTCCCTCTACGACTAGCATAAGATTACTTTGGTAAGTTGTGTAGGAGTCTCATAGAAGAATCAGTTTTTGTAACAGTTACTCCCCTGCGAGGGATCGTCTGTGATTAAAAAATTACCTCGTCGACGATCAAAAATTACTCTTCATGAGGTTGCCAGTAGAGTATTCGACGATTGAAAATGCTAGCTGGGCTGTTAGTCCATTGTGTTCAATATACAATCTTCAAAAAAAATTTCTGTTGATTATCTGACGAGTAACAATAACAAAAACATCTACCTTTCTATATCTTTTTACACGCTCGTCACACACTATTGGAATGCTTGTTAGACGGTTGAAAATTTTATTGTTTTTATATACTTATATTTTTAATTATATTATAGATAAACGGAAACAAAGAGCGTATAATAGTTTTTTTTTTTTATTGTTTAACTACCTTTTGAATGTAAAAAGTGTGGGTGGTGATTATGGTGATAAGTCAGTGCGAATTATATAGTATGAAAATAGCAAATGAGCTTTGTGCTGTTTCCTATATGAATCATGCAAGGACTACACTGATGATTCCTTGAGGAGTTGTAAGATATTATCTACACGAGTTTCAGACGATCCTCTATGCGACTAACAAAAGAGTCTTAAGCTGAGTTATTTAAGAGTCTCATAGAAGAATCAGCTTTTGTAACACTGTGATTAAAAAATGAGTTCGTCGACGATCAAAGACATTCTTCATGAGATTCCCAGTAGTCTTCGATGATTGAAAATGCTAGCTGGGAAATAAAACAAAAACTGTTCAAAGGACTTTGACCAATTTAATATTTTCTTTATATATACTCTTATATCGCGTGTAAACACACCATAATGTCCAACACTGAATTATTGTATGATTTGATTGTACGGGTCTTGACTTGAACAATGAGAACATCCTACGGCACTAATAAAGTTTGTATTATTGTATTTTTGAAGTTTTTCCCATTGAATTGTACAATAAAATAAATTGGTTGCATGGATATTCCTCCAGTTGTATTATTGGGATAGTAATACATGAGCAGTAAATAGTGCAAATTTAAACAAAACCAGTGTTGCCAAATATGAGTAAAGAACATATTTGTGGCTGTTTACAATTTTATTGGTTTCAACATTGGATTTCATATGAGAGTGAATTACTTAAGAGCAGTAAAAAAAGGAATGCGGTCGGTTGGATCGACCGGTGATATCCACTAGTATTAAATAAATGGTAATATGAGATATTTGTCAATGTTATTTAAATAGTGAAAATGGTCGCAGAACCTATAATGGTAGTTATAGCACCAACAATGTGCTTCGTAAATTATCCTTACAGTTGGTCTTAATGTCACTTTATTGTTTCAGATGGTTATGCGGCCCGTGCAGCTCATGTTTTGCTGTTGATGCGCTGCTGCTGTTTTGTCTTTTTTCTCTCTAAATTTCTCAATATTTTTTCTGTTTAAAGTTATAAAACTGTTAAACGCACTATATATGTATGTATGTATATACATTTATTTTTTTGTTTTGGTTTTTACTACCACAAACAAAACAAAAAATTGTTACACAAAATATTGTATTCGCAGTATCCTGTTTTAGTTTTTGCATAAAAAAGCAATTTATGAATTTTAAATGAGTCACTGCAACATTAAAGGTGCATTTATTCATGCTCTGTTAGCAATACACTCACACACACACACTCACACACAGATACATTGTCATAGATTTATAAACACACATAGACATGTTCGCTTTAACACAACAATAAATTTTAATGCATGCAGCAGCAGTTGGTAGTAGTTACCAGCATGAAATAGTTGTAGTTGACGTAGTGGTAGTGGTGGCAGTAAAATTTAAAACCTGTAGTAGCGGTAACAGTTACAGCAGCAATAACAAAAACTAGTTTGCAATGTTTTTTCTTCCATTTTTTTTTCATTTTTATCATAGACAACAATATTGTTAAAAGCAAAATTAAGTAAATTTTCTACTTTTCTGGTTTGTATTTTAATGTGCATAGAAACAAAAAATTTAATTCTTCTTTTTTTTTATGTGTTCTTCTGCTTAAATATTTTTATATTGAAATAGAAAAAATTTAAACAAAAGGATAAATTATGTTAAAAATCATGGAAAACCTGTATTTACTCGTAAGTGGCTTTTCATAAAAATTATTTTAAAAGTTTGTGTTAAAAACTTTTAGTTGGGGTATTAAATTGCACGTAAATGGTCTCATTCAAAAAAAAAAAAGAAAAGTTAATAAAAAAATAATACTAAATTTCATTTTATTATTTATTAAAATTTTTCTACTTGCAAAATTTATAGAAAAAAATAATTTTTGTTTGATTAAGTTCAAATTCTTATTTTTATTAAATAAAATATTTAAAAATGCCTTAAATCCACCAAAAATATTTTAAGTGCATTTTCAGCCATAAATTTATATTTTTATATGCATAATTTTTTCTGCATTTTAATAACATAACATAATAACATAAGTGCTTAAAGCCATAACATCATTAGGATTATCAAGAATTACAACGTTTATGAAACTAAGCTGACACAATAGAAAATCCTCTAATTAGTTGTACAGTAATAAATATCCTCAAGGCTAAAACTAATAAATAACAATGCTGCTCGTAGACTAAAGCAAAAACCACCTTAAAAGAATTAAGAAATGTGTCTCGCAAAATAAATATTAAAAAAGTAGAACAACAATTTGACAACAGACAAGCAGCGTAACTTCATGCTTTATTTTTCAAGTATCAAGAGAGCACGAAGTGACACAATAATCCACAAGATTGTAAAAATAATAAAAAAGAAGATACAAAACAAAAATTTAATTGCTATTGAAAAAAAAACCATAAATAATCCAAACTTTAGTCGCGACTAAAATGTACAATAACAGTACACTTAGAGAAATATATATACACACACACACACATATATATATATATATATATATATATATATATATATATATATATATATATATATATATATATATATATATATATATATATATATATATATATATATATATATATATATATATATATATATATATATATATATATATATATATATATGTATGTATATATATATATATATATATATATATATATATATATATATATATATATATATATATATATATATATATATATATATATATATAATTTACATTTAGTATTATGGTACTTTTTCTATAAAAATATCACCATTATGAATTTCACATTGACCGCATAAATTGAAAGTTGTTATTGGCGTTTTAGAAATGGATGCCACAATATTGTAGAATCGACTGACCCTGTCCGGCACAGATAGGCCTATTCATATTCGATCAAATAAGCGTTACCGCTACCTTTGTGTTTTTGTTTAAAATAAAATGAAACTATATAAAACAGTTCTATGTCTGTTTGTTTGTAAGTCGGGAATACCATTTTCTTCTTTACTTTATTTTAAACAACATAGTAAAGACGCAAAAGAAGTGATTACGTTTATGCCATCAAATATTTGCTCGATGTGAGCATACTTTCAGATATATTTGAATGTGCTGTGCGTTCACCGCCGGTTTTGAATATATTAATTATTTTTGTCAACTGAATTGGGCTTTAACTGTGAAACTGCGATTTAAAATCCATCCATCCAACAATCAGCTTCATTTGGTTTAATGGTCTTGGCAATTTGTTTTGCATTCTATAGGGTGGCGCGTAAGGAACGCTATGATTTTAAATGAATAACTTTTTACTTGCATCGACTACATCTAACGACTACCTAACAAGGAAAGGGCTTTCTGTTTACAGGTACCGGTACTTTTTTTTTATCTTGGACCAGTACATATGCAGTGCATTGTACTGGAACTAGGAAAACAGGTTATGAGAAGAAAAAAAGTGGGAGTAAGGTTTGTGAACTTAACACCCGAAACGACCAAAACAAACGTTACCACAGCATTTAAAGTGTTGAAATTAAATTAGTTAAAACTGATCAGTGCCGAGTGTATATACCTTCGACACTGCTCAGAATAACAAAAATTTGTTCAACACCGCGCACACCGTAAAATAATAAATACATAGGAGGAACATTAAAAAGAAATTAATTGACTTCACTTGAACCCCTACCTGGACCTTCACTTGTTGTAGCTAATAAAACTCTACGAAGTTGCAGCATGACTTAGGTTGTGTAGGAGTTTCTGAAAACCCTATTGGCACAGCGGGGACTAACACGCCCGTAGGTGGTTCTAGTTTGCATATCATAGTGGTGGTGACCATAGTTAAGGTGTCATGATTTTGGCTGATATGTTCTGATTACAGTCAGGTTTTAGGTTGTATGAGCTATTATAGGAGAACTGTAGTGCATAGTCGGTTTTCGGGGAACCAATTTGAGTTCTCCAGGTGCTATAAAGAATCAGAAGCTGTGAATCTTTATGATCTCCAGACCCTTACCGCCGCAAGATCTTACTGCATACAGAAGAGACTAGAAGGCTCGAACTTTTCAGTTAGGGATTTGCTTATATGGCTACAAACATATAAAAAAGAAAGATTTGTAAGACAAATTGGGGCGCTAGTGAGAATTAGTTCATACTATGGGAATTGCACCACTGTCAGATTAGGCCGCAAGGCCGGTGCTGGCGCAAATTAATAATTCATCTAATAGTATTTGAAGTTTGAACTTATTACTTACTTAGATTATGGTTTGAATGTACTGGTTTGTACATTCAAATTATGTTTTGAAAATAATATCTTTAAATTGGTGTCCATTATTTGCTTTGATTTGACATACTCTTCCCAGATCATTACCGCTAACTTTTTTTATTTATCATTTAATAAAAGAATCCTATAAGGCCCAGATCACTCACCTTTTCTTGGATATTATATTCCTCAATAAGAAGTCATTTGCCGATTAGCGGCTCTAGCAGAAGAACCATTAAGTAAAACAATATTAAATTGTACAAGTGTGTTTTAGAAGCTGGTCAACTAACACGACTTAAGCTGTTGGATGTTACATGCAGGGATGAAATGATCCTAGTAAATACAAGTAAATACTCGATACTTTTCTTTCGATACAAAGTACTTTTGGTATTGATGCCGAGTACCAAGTGGGTATCGGTCAAAAATACTCGGTATCGTTTAGAAATACTCTTTTTTTATTATGCTAGAACGCACGAACACAATTTTTAGTCCGAAGATTTTTTGTTCTTTTCATCACACGAGGCTAATTTATCTACCGTAACATGAATACACATACACAGCACTTTGTATGTATTAGTGTTTTTATTGATTTGTGTTTCTACTGTTCTTGTGCTGCTTGTGCAGGTTGATTGAAAAAATTATGCCGACAAAATAGCACTCTCTTCATCCCATTCGTCTACAAGATGTCAGATCAATTGTTCTCGTTTGTGATGGAACATTGAAAAGCAAAGAAAAACTGAGTTGGACACCATTTCTACCATAATTTTATTTGTTTTCAAAATTTTTTTAAAATAAATCCGTGCAGTCAAATGGAAGCAACAAAATATAACAAAAGACGATAAGACTGCGGTTACGTTCTTGAGGTACTAAAACAAATAGTCCAGTTACTAAAGCCATTCGAATTTGTCGCTAAAGAATTTTCTGCCCAGAACTATGTGGTTTTATCCAATGATAAATTGTTTTACATCAAAGTTGCAAAGTTTTTCTTCCTTCATTAAATCTGTCACACAGTTACAAAACTAATTATTTGGTGAATGCACCAGAAGAACTGTTATGATAGGATTCCAGATTTTTAAAAATCTTCGGTTCCGTAATCCTTATTAAGACACTTCAATTTCAGCTAGTGGATCAGAAGATGAAGTCTATAACGAAGATTTTGGTTTTTAGCTCGATTTTTGCCGCTATCATATGAAGAAATCGACCGATACAAGTATGTATCGACGCTTTTTCTTCGATACCGAATATGTATCGATTCTTTGCTATCCATACCGTATCGAGTATTAGTATCGATATCCTGGTGGTATAGTTTCATCCCGAGGTACACATCTTGCCTTTTAAATAACTCCAAAATATAAACCGAGAACTGTTTTTGGACATACGCGGTGGCCAATAAAAATCAGCAAAGCACAATTTTATTCGATCGAGGAAAGTTTGCGCAGTAGAGCTAGTTGGATGATCTGTGGCTTTATTTTGTTGGAATGACTGTCACACTGTTCGTATCTATTGTAGTTATAATTTCCGATCATTAGATGCTCTAAATATTATACTAAAATTCTAAATCTACGATTTTATCTTAAAACTCTTTTAAAATATTTCGAACCAAACAAGAAAAAAAGTTACCAGACTATTTTTTTTTTTTTTTTTTTTTTTTTTTGAAATGTCGTTCACATTGTTCGTATTTATAAATTCCGATATTACAATCATTCACTCATTAGATGCACTAAATATTATATTTAAACCCCAAATCTGCAATCTTATCTTAAAACTTTTTTAAATATTTCCAACCAAACAAGAAAAAAAGTTACCAGACTATTCTTCTTTCTTTTTTTTTTTTTTTGTGAAACGAAGAAACATTTTATTTTATTTCTGTCGAGTTACATTTTTTATACATCTTATCGTATTAAATTACATAAATATAAATAGTTTTTGAAATATGTATGTATATATCGTTAAAAATCATATATATGAACATTTATAAATGAACAAACTCAGACGATTTTTAAACAAAAATCGAATGGAAAATCAGCAATTCGTTTTTTTATATAAGTAAATTATATTAGAAAAAGTAATTGAACACTAAAAATCAAGTCTTATAATTGAGAATTCAAAGTTAGTTTTCGTTTGATTGATTGAAGTCTTCGGAAGTTTGATGTGAATCAGCTGGAGCTTCTGCCGCCAGTGAAATAGTGGGCTCCTTTAGTTGGTCTTCGGCAATAGGCTGTGGAGCTTCAAGAGGTTCAGCTGATACGGTTACGTGTTCATTATTTATTTCAAGTTTTTCCATATCCTCTTTAGCACTGCTGATTTCACTCTTGGTTTGTTCTGTTTGCTCTTGCTTAGTAGCTAAATTGCTGCCTGGAAAAGGTAGGGCTTGCAAACGTTTGACCATGTCTTCTAAAGTTTCGTGGCCACTATCAAAGTTTTTGTTTTCGGTTTTGTGCAGCCTAGCAGATTTGGGACGGGAAGCCAGCAATTGTGAAGTGGGTTTAGATTTCGGTATAGCACCTTGGTGGGAAGCTATTTGGCTGGGTATTGTGGTGATGACTACACGCCCAGTTAGTTCTTCTGATACAATGCTCGAACAGGCTACGTTCTTGGGTGTGGGTAGAAGAGTAGAGGCTACAGGAGTTTCTTCAATTTTATCTCGACTAGACTTATCCTTTTCTAAGGATGTATCTCTAGTTGGTGTGAAAGAGGAACGTTTCTGCCGACTGAGCTCTCTTTCAGCAATTCTATTTATCATTTTAGTTCCCCTTTCTGAAGTTTCCGAAAGTTTATTAATTAACTGGCGGCCTTCTTCTTCCAAAATACGCAATCTTTCTTCGCGATTGGAGGAAATTTTCTCAATATTTTCAATTCTTTGTTCAACAGACATTTTGCCAGAAGTTGAAGCAGTAGATGATTCGCTGCCAGCTTTAGCTGTTTCCTTGTCCTGGGACTTGTACCGTTCGTGTAAAGTATCAAGTCTATTACCGATATTGTCACCCCTTTGATTGTTTTTGGAAAGCTTGCCCAGCAATTCTTTGCTCTCCTGTTCAAGTCTTTGCAAGCGAGCTGCGCGACGTGCTGTGTAGGCTTCTTCTTCTGCAGTCAAAGGATTTATTTTACTGCTGGTAGCTGAAATGCTTGGATTTTCGGACTGAGAATTGTCTTGGGAACTACTTTCAGTGCAAGAAAGTGTATCCTCTTCTTCTACAGGCTTTGGGGCTTCATCTTCGGTATTACTTTCAACACTGCCTTCACGACTGAGAGGTGCTCTTCGAATGCGGTCCAAAGAGCAACGCAAATAATGGCCCCTGTCGGAAGTTCTTTTAATACGCGACATTAATTGACGACTTTCTTCTTCTAACCTTTCCAAGCGCTCAGAACGTTTACGTGTGTATTCTTCCTCTCGCGCTGTAAGACAACCTGATCCTGTTACAGGTACAGAACTGGCACGGGTCATGCGCTCAAATCGTTTCTTGCTAATAAGCTCTTCTAAAGGTACAGCATGTTGAGCTGGAGACATTTCATCTTGAAAACGTTTAAGCTGCACTTCCAAACGTTCACGATTGTCAGACGTTTCTAACACTTGTTTAATCAAAGTCTTGCATTGCTGCTCAAGGCGTTCAATTCTACAGGCCCTGTCATCAGGTAAAGCGGTCTCTATTTCATTGGTTTTATTGTCATTAGCTATAGCAACTTCAGTTGTATCTGCTAGGTGACGTTTTGGTCGCCGTGAAGGCCGCAAAGGAGGCTGCTTAGGAATAGCACCTGTTTCTGACGAACTACCAGCTGAAGTACTTGGCTGCTTATTGAGTAGATCCTCCAATTCATCATAATCCATTGCTTCAGTGCTATTAGTGTACCTCCAACCACAAGTTGGAGGTGCGCTATTCCAGCGCAGAACTACAATATCAGGCTGCAAAACATTTTCGGCTCTGCCTGGTGAAGTACTCTGCATACGTTTTATTTTTCGCGAATGTTCAAACATCTCCCTCAAACGTTTGCGTCTGTAGTTCACACAGCCTCCTGCCGCTGTTTTGATAGTCAAAAGATCATCTTCGTTATCACCCACATTGTCAATTTTCTCCAACTCCAAGCCAACAGCCCCCACTTCTGTTGCAGCAACTTCTTCGTCGGAGGCTGGGCCACCCGAATCACTGTAACCACTTTCAGCTGAATTATTGGCATCTTCTAATTTACGCCTGGCAAACTCACGTCGTAAATCATTGCATTGCTCTTGACTTTCATCGTTTTTGGCACGTGCAGCTGCCCATTTGCGGCGACAATACTCCAATTCATCCTTGAGTTCACTCAGCAGGCGTCGCTTCTGTTGCAGCTGATACCGTAGGATTTGCTCTTGTGTATGCAATTGACGATGCTGGCGCTGCATTTTGCCAACTAAATGCCAAGTTTTTGTCAACTCCAAGCTCACCGCACTCAAGCGTTTTTCTTGTTCGTTTAGACGATAATCCAGATGACTGTTTAAGGTTTTCAGGCGATTAGTTTCTTTAACTAAAGACTTTTTCTCCAATATGAGATCCTGTTTTTATAATTGATGGTTATGGTGGATTTTTGATGGTTGAATAAATCATTCATTCGTTCATTTTACGGACATTGCAATCGTGGCCATATTGGTATGGAAGATAAGTTGATTGGTGATGGTTTTATGGAAAGAGAAGAGATGTCAATAAGAAAAAAAAAAAGTAATTGATTAGTTTGGGCATAAATTTCTGTTTAAAATATTGCAATTTTTTTAACAAAGATATTCAATATTGAAAGAGCCTTATTTATTGCTATAGTTGCATTTTAATCTAAAGGAAAAGAAACGTTTTTGGTTCAAGAACAATTTGCTTTCTCTGTTTTCTTGCAAAAATGTTGGCAAAAAAAAGTTTACTTAGAATTCAAATGTTTTCAAAGAAAAATTAAAAAATGTATTTTTTCTTTCATTTCGTTCAAAAGTCGTTTAGCAAGTTCTAAATTAACTTAAAGCTTCTTCATTAATTCGATCGGTATTCTGGAAATGTTTTTTTTTTTTTAACTTGGACCAGTACTCAGGGGATGACCCCTACATATGCAGTGCATTGTACCAGAACTAGGAAAATAGGTTATGAGGAGGAGGAAAGAGGGAGTAGTATTTGTGAACATTTGACTTGAACCTTTCAACGTTATAACAGACAGGAAACACGCCAGCAGGTAACTTATTCCACAGGCGGAGCGTACGGTTGAAAAACGAATTCTCTCTGTAATGCGTAGTACGATTCCCTGAGCAATCGACCACAAATGGATGAGCCCTGAACGATGCACGCGTGCTACGTAAAAATGTGCGGGTTTCAGGAACAAGGTCCCTAATCTCGTCAGAGCAAAATCCATTGTAGTAACGATAGAACAGAGTAACGCACCCCACACAGCGTCGATGCTCCAGTGAGTCAATAGAGTTGGATACCCTACTGTCACCGATAAGCTTCTTCGCCCTCTCCTGCACACTGTCGAGTAACCCCAAAATTGATTTTGGGGCACCGGCCCAAACATGAGAGTTGTATTCCATTTTTGGTCGGATATAGGTGGTATAAATAGTAAGGAGATCAGATGGAGTGAAGTACATCTTACACTGTTTTAGAAACCCTAGGCACTTGAATGCTTCTTTAGAGATATGAAAAATGTGTTCAGTCCAGCGAACATCACACTGTATCTTCATTCCAAGAACATCAAGAGCTTCCGATTCCTCAATATTTATACCATCCATGAGTACAGATAAAGCAGCATCTGTGGTCGTTTGTTTGTGTGTTAATAAACTACATTGGGTCTTACGAGCGTTAAAGGCGACCCTGTTTTTACGACCCCATTCGGAGATTAATAGAAGATCACTATTCAGTGAATCGTTCGTATTTAGCCTCTTGGCAGTGATCTCTGATAGGCTGGGCCTATAACTGAAAGAGTACGAATGGCAGATGCTGCTGTCATCCGCGAAGGAGTGGATAGGGTTGGAAGTTTGGTATAACAGGTCATTTAGGAATATAAGGAATAGGGTAGGAGAAAGAACGGAGCCTTGCGGTACCCCTGAATTAATCTTGAACTCGTTTGATGAGACCCCATCTATTACAACTCGTATAGTGCGGTCTCTGAGAAAACTCGATACAAACCGAGAGAAGTCATCACCGACACCAAAAGCAATAAGATTTGCCTGCAATGCAGCATGCCACACTCTGTCAAACGCTTTGGAGATATCTAGAGCCACAACTTTACTTTCACCGAAATGGTGGATTGAGTGGCACCATTTCTCAGAGAGAAATGCCAAAAGATCACCAGTAGACCGACCCTTACGAAATCCGTATTGGCGATCACAAAGTAATTTATGCGACTCCAGTACCTCACAAAGTAATAATTAACTATACTTTCCATTACTTTGGAAAGCGCAGAGCAGATTGCAATTGGGCGGTAGTTTTCGGGGTTATTTGTTTCACCCTTTTTGGGGATTGGTGTTACATTAGCAACCTTCCAGCCAGATGGGAACTCACCAACACGGTAAATAGTGCTGAAAAGGCGTGCCAATGGACGAGCAAGCGTGGAAGAACACTGCTTCAAGACCAGTGCTGGAATGCCATCCGGTCCAGGAGTCTTATTTATTTCGAGGTCGGACAAAACCCTTTTAACTGCTCGAACCCGGAAAAATATCTTTGGCATAGTTATGGATACTCTATCGAGCTCGGGAAGTGGTTGATTGCTTTCCGGCAAGTGGGAATTACTTGCAAAAATTTCAGCCAACAGGTTAGCTTTGTCAACTGGGTCGGTGAATGTTTGGTCATTCTTTATGAGAGTTGGAATTGACGAACTAACACTGTTCTTTACTCTCTTATCGAATGACCAAAAGGTCTTACTGCCCCGGGGAGCTGAAAGGACCTTGGCACGAAGGCGCTGTTCGTGAAGAAAATGTGCAAGAAATCCTCAGCAAGGGGTTGCTCATCAGCCCAAAATACGCCAATTTGACTTTTTTTTATTAATGTATCCACCACGAAGAAAGACTGAACGTTTATCGGTCAATTCTGAGCTTAATAGCGAATTTACTGAGCAAACGGAACATAAATTCTAACACG
The DNA here is from genome assembly GCA_914767995.1 of Thecocarcelia acutangulata. Taxonomy (NCBI): domain Eukaryota; kingdom Metazoa; phylum Arthropoda; class Insecta; order Diptera; family Tachinidae; genus Thecocarcelia; species Thecocarcelia acutangulata. The sequence goes on along the minus strand of OU612097.1, from coordinate 85,931,419 downwards.
GGGCGATTAAAAGTTATATTCCACAGAGACGGTTCTGTCTCCTGTTCTATGAAATTAACTCTGCACTCGTTATTGGGGGATTAGATTCAGATGGTGAATTAGATGCTGATGATATTGTGATGGCACTAAGGTTTAAAGACGGATGGTGCATGAATAGTAGTCTAAGTGTAAGTCCACAGAAACCAGAGCATGTTCTCTTCACTCCGAGATACTCCATCGTTCACTAAAGCTACCGTAAGGGGGGTTGAGCTGAAGATGTCAGATAGTGCGAAATATTTGAGTATCGGCCTTGATTTCAAACTATTCTAGCTGCAGATTGTCAAATCAAAGGCAGACCAGGCTGCTATCAACGTATTCTTGTATAGAAGGACCTGAGTAATAAATCCTTGGAATTCTTGCTGGCTTTCCGGCATATTTGTTAAGCCTATTTGATTCATTCATATCATTACCTTGTAATGTGGAAAGTGTTGGACGTATCGAAGGTATATACACTGGGCACTGATCAGTTTTAACTAATTTAATTCCAACATTTTAAATGCTGCAAAGAGTTTGTTTTAGTCTTTCGTGTTGTTATTGTTGAAGTTAAATCACCACGAACACTACTATCTCTTTTCTCCTCATCATAACCTATTTTCCTAGTTCCAGTACAATGCGCTGCATATGTAGGCGCCATCCCCTAAGTACTGGTCCCAGATAAAAAAAAAAACAGGCTATTTGATGCGCTCGTATCGGAGAATACCAACTACTGTAAGATCATAGAGACGATAATACACACATCTGCTCGGATGGTGACTGGTGCTTTCTGCCCCATACCATTGAAAACACTTTTCACCATGCTGAACTGGCTGCCGGCACATCTCATGATAAAGGAAATAGCCATGAACTCGGCAATCTGGCTATGGCACGGCGTGAAAGCAGGCAACATATGGTCATACCTCAATTGTGGAGAGAAAAGTGGATCTTCCGGAGAATATTGATTGCTCTACTGCCCAACAAGATATTCGATGTAATTTTGTCAGGCACGGTATAGCAGGAGGTCAGCATATATCGTCAGGTGGAGGTAATTGAGATCTTTACAGATGGCTCTAAGTCGGACTTGGGAGTGGGTGGGGCTATCTTTATCATCATAAATGAGAGGAGAATTAGTTTTAGGCTGCCAAGTGAGTGTAGCGTAATTCAAAAGGAAATCATGGCTATAATGAGGGCAGCTAAGGGGTTGAGTTACTGCAGGGTGTATGTTGAAGATATCCAAAATTGTATTGATAGTAAAGCTGCGTTGAATGCACCAGTAAGTGTCTACATGACGTCCAGATTGATTCGTGATGAATGCCGGATATTTCTAAACGAAATAGCGAGACATTCGAACCTGGAGCTTTTCTGGATACAAAGGCACAGTGAAGTGCCTGGAAATATTGTAGCAGATGGACTGGCAAAGACCGGAGATTCAGTTATAACAAGGATACGCAAATAGAATGGTTGGGATCCCGCTCAAGAGCTGGAAGCAACAAGTATAGTGTAAACCTTTAGGCACGGCATAGGACAGATGGCCTAGTGAGATTACCTATCGAATATCAATTCTAACATGGCCCAAACATGATAATAAGAGGACTATTTGCTTTAGGATCCTATCCCGACGGGGGTTGCGCTCTACAGAGGCGGTTCTGATGCGGCACTGCCACATGCAAAACAGTTTAAATTATATCCGTAGAAATTGCAGGGATGAGGACGAAGTAGAGTGTTGAGCATTTCCTTTGTCGGTGCCCAGCTACTTCTTATATAAGTCATTTGTATCTAGGCAGACGGAATGCTGCACGATTTGGCAGAAATATCGGAATGTGATGTGGATGGATTAGACTTTCTTATCCGATCCTGCGGTAGTTTCTTAACTTGATGAGTAATATGTAGATCTGCTGAAATACATATCACACTCGGCTAACACAACGAGCGCAAATTTGACCCAAATGCAATGACTTTGAAATGGCTGACAACCTGGTAAACCTAACTTAACCTAACTATCAACCACGAGAAACACTTCTAACAGAAGATTTAGTTTTCGTAATACAGCTGAACATTTTAGAAACGCTGTTGTAATGTGAGTCTTTCCCTGATGACTTGCCAAATGAAGCTGAACAACAATGACAAAACAGTGTGATATGAGACAGGCATGATCTGTCAGGAAAAGCCTATCGATGAATCATCCCATATACTCGTATGTCCATCGTTTTATTTAACTTTGTGGAGCAAAACTTTTAGGAGTAGCCAAGCATATTCTGTTAAGAGTAAAAACGTTTCCTAAATGTAAATGCCACACAAAAGTCTTTAACGTTGTATACACATACTCTTATACTAAAGATAAATGTAAACAAATATTTCCTTTATCATTTTAAAAATTTTAAATTTATTAATAACAAAACCATCCTCAAAGCCATCAATTATTACAAAAAAAAACCAATATCTTACGAGAATACAAATTTAGCATTCAGCTGATGATGGCCATCCACTGCAATAAATAATACATTATTCAATAGTTATTCTACAGGGAGCTAGAGAAAAAAAATGAAAATAAAATATACAAAAGAACTTTAGATGAGAATGTATAACCCTAATTTTTCCATTTACTTCTGGAACAGCCATAAAACGTTCAATCGCATAAAATTAACACTAATAAACCTTCTACAAAATGTAGTCCTTTCTGTAATACTCCTGCCAACTAATTCACTCAGTCAATAATATTAAAGCAAAACGTGTAGGAAGAACTTGTGGAAAAAAATTACAGGCAACCGCAATATTTCGTTGTTATTTTACCACTTGTTTCCTTTAATTTTATTTTATGTTCCTTTATAAGAATTTAGTAGCTAAATATGTTTACAAAGATGAACTTTTTCCTTCTTGTTCCTTTTTATATTTTTTCTACAAATAAAAAATTCTTGTCAGGAGGTGGTGAAAACTCAACGGAGATAGACAATAAATTCAATTACCAGTCATAGTTAAGTTTCAACAAATAATAAAAAGAAAAAAAGTAACCAAAAATAATACGAAAAATCACCAAGTGTTTGTTGTCGAGGAGATGCCACAACCAAACTTTACAGTTTCAAACTTTAAGTACTTAAGAAATTTACAATAATAGGATGAAGGCAACAAACATGCAACATCATAAAAAAATGAAGTATATAAAAATAACAGCAAAAACAACAACAAGACTGGCAAGAATTTTCAAGCTCAAATTTGTAAGAACCTTCTTTACGTTAAAGGAAATGTGAAAACACCAGCAACAAGACTGACAAAATAATAATAAAGTTAAAGTGAGCAGCAGCAGCAGCAGCAGCAGTAGCATGTCATGGTTGGTGCAAGAACACAAAAAAGGCACATACTTCAAGATATTACACTTAAGCAGGAAAATGATGAGTTAATATGTGAAGTTAACTTTTTTTCATTTGCTGGTATCTTTTTTTTTCTCCCTCTCTAATCTCTTAAGAGAGTGTAGAAGCTTTAAAACTGCAAGGAGTACTTTGAAGTAACAGTTCTTTGTTCATTTTTTATGCTTAAAGTTAAAAAATAGAATAGCAAATATAAAAAAGTTAAAAATGGCAAACGAAAGACGAGGGGGAAAAGGGAAATATGTTTGCTCAGGAGGTATTGCGATGTACAAACATACGAGTAGTGGAGCTTTACCACAAAAACTCTTAAATTTAAAGTAATTACAGCGTTTGTGGACATAAGAACAAAATGTTACATGTATGTAAACTCCTGTCAATCAATAATCGAACCGGTTCGGCTAAATGAACAAGAAAAATTTAGAAGATATCTGAGAAAAGTTGGGAATTTTGCTTCATTTACCAAACCCCTTTCTAATCTCTTCTGCAAGTAATATTCTATACAGTCGATACAGCAGTACTGTTAGCCCTAACTCCATAAAAACCATCAGGCCTGAAGTTCTCCACTAACAAGTTCCTTAATTATACAGCTGCGATTGATTTACATCAGCACCTGCCATTACGGCCTAACCTAATGGTGGGCCAACTCCACGGGGTGCATTATTGACAACATGTCGCAACTTTTTGCTATAAATTTATAACCCTTGCTTAAGAGTTCAGGGTTTCTAATCCCTCCTGTATATAATTTCCCAAAAGTCAATGGAGAACAAGGACTGGTGATCAGCCTCTAACCAAATCACCTGTCCAACGTCTGTTGCAAGACAACAGCACCTCGGGAGGTTGTTAGCCCCCGAAAAACTGGCATGCACTAAACTTATCAGCAAAACTAGTTCTCCTTCCTGCAACTTTCGGTTCCACCGCAGGTACAACGTTTCAGCCAAGACGGGCACCTCAATCATGATCAGTACTGAGAGATCTGCCAAGCAGAATTTCCCGAGGGCGTTGATGATCCCCTTTCTGCTAATTTTAACACTTGGTATGGGTTTCGGTAGTCCAAGACAATATAAACCATGCGGCTTCCTAGAGTTTATTTGTTACAACAAATGTGGTACTCCTTACCCTCTATGCCCCAGAAACCAGAAATCAGTTTACGTCCAGGCAAAACTTGTTCCCCTTAGGCCCTTACTTACACTACAATAGCACCTTAAGGATATTTGGAATCCCTAACATGAGATAGTCAGAGATAGCTGGAGACAAATTCCAATTCCATAAATAACATCAGCCCTTGACTAATTCAAGTGACTTTCCTACACTTCCGGGTCCTTACATTACAAGACACCAGACCTCGAGGACTATAACCGTAATAACTCCCGAAAATCAGTTATGCGCCGTAACTAGCAAGAAATACTAATGACCTATCCCTGCAGCCCCCCTGGGAACAGGTTTTGCCTTGGCGTATTCCTAACTGAGGCGCTCTGTTTTTCGGGGAAAAGAGGGGAAGGGGTCCCTCGTTTGGTGCGGCAAACAAAACTCTAGGAAGCCACATGACTTATGTTGTGTTGGCTTCCGAAACCCTTACCAAGGGTATAAATTGGCAGAACGGGGATCAGCATGGCCCCCGGGAAGTTCTGCTTGTGGTCCGATCCGGGCTGATCATGGTTGAGTTGCCTACCTTGGCTGTAACGTTCTGGCTGTGGTATAAACCTAAATCGCAGGAAGGGAGTGTTAGTATCCTTGATAATGGTTTGGTGATGGCTTTTTTCGAGGACTAACAATCTTCCAAGGAGCTGTTGCCTATACAACAGATACGTGTACTGTAAGGAACCAGTGGTGACTGTTTGAGTTGGTTTAAGGGCTGATGCTCTTAGTGGGCTTCGACCTACCAACTCATTAAGCCTTGTCTTCCGTTGATTGCTGGGAAATTGCATACATGAGGGATTAGAAAGCCCGAACTCCTCAAGAAGAATTGCTACCTGTGTGAGCCTAGTCAGCCACACGGGGGCGGTGGAGAATCGTGAAAAATTCACTCCGTGGAATTGGTCCACCATCAGGTTAGGCCGTCAAGGCAGGTACTGATGTAAATCATTTTCACAGTTGACCTATCCCTGTAGTTTTAAGTCTAAGCCACTAGCAAAAGGTTTCAGCCAAGACGCAAGCACCTTAACCAAACAGTCAGCGCGCGGATAATAATAAAACCGAACCCTCAGTGGGTGGGCTGATCCTCAGATGTCTGATGTCAAATCACTATCAATTTCAAATCTAACCTTACGTGTTTGTTAGGTGGTATGATTATCGCAGCACTAATCGACTACAAAATATTACTATGGTTATTTTAATGGTTACGGATGACATTATGGTCAAGTCACGTCTTACTTAACATTAAAGCTTACAAATAAACACTTCTTCTTTCAAGTCCATTTCTTTAAATATCTCTATTTCTATGATAGACGTCGGTTACGCTAATTTTTTGGCGAAACATATCTCTTATAATTTCCCTTTCGTAGCACTGATATGTAGCCAGTAAATAGAGCTTAGAAATAAACACTTGTAGTGCGATTCACTAACTTTTAACAATTTTAAAAGAGCATAACTTAACGTGAGCTATTGTGATTTGCACTAACGCTTATGTGATTCACTATAGGCCGTGTCAGATAAAACTTTGGCTTCGCTTTACGTTGCAAATTCGCTTTGACATCTAAAATAAAGTACACATGCTTATATGAAACATGTCACATAAAGTACTTTTAACGCAACGTGAAGCAAAAAGTTCGGCAACTCTCATCTTTTTACGCGTTGAAGTTTTTTCTAATAGGTGCAAATCTTTATGCACTAGGAAAAGAATTAGAATTAGAACTTCTTTTATCATAAGAAATAATTAAATATAAAAATTTACAACCATTTTTTTAGATAAATAAACAAATCGTGAGCGTTGCCAAAGTGTTTATTGTGACATACACTTTTTGATTTGCGCTTTTCTGTTATAAACTACACGCAAAGCGACAAAGTTTAATCTGACACGGCCTTAACTTATTTTGAACACCTCTGGTTGTATGTTAAAAAAAATTTTAAATATGTGGCAGCTTCGTTAAAAATAAAGAAAACCTCAAAGAGGAACAGAATAAAAACAAACAAATTTGCAAATAACTCCATGTTTAATTATAAATTTATTATTTAAAATATTTTTTTATCAATAGGATAAGTTCTCCTGGAGAGCTAAAACTTCCCACAACTTGTTTGCCAAATACTCTAAAGTTATTTTAATATAAATTTTAACGACACTGTTTTAACAACACAAAAATAATTGGCTAAGCCAGGCTACAAAAACAGCTGATTTTAAACGAAGGCAAATAGTGTTAAAACTGTTACAAAATCGCGAAAACACCAACGCTAGTGTTAATTTCTCTAAACGAATGTTATTAGTGTTAAAAAAAGGTAAGTGAATTGCACTACTGGCCTCTATGATTGTCTGTACTTCTTCTTTCAAACTTACCTTTAATTTAATATAAGTCTTGCTAACACTCAATTCAGCCTTGGGACCGTTTGGTGTCTCAACGGACTTGTAGCAGTCTTCACTTTTGCCATTCTCTTCGAATTGTACCGGATCAATTTTATGATGGCTTAAAAGCTCCATTAAAACACGCCAAACTTTTGGTAAATTACCAACAATCTCTTGAGCTGATGCTACTTGGCCAATAAATTCGGCATCATGAAACTTTTGCATAGTTGCACTGCCATTGGCAGTTGCACTTGAACTATGACCAGCCGACATTGACGATGATGATGATGAAGATGATTTTTTATTGCTTGTTGCCTGTTTACGATGGAATTTTTTGCTTTTAATTTGTGTCGTTACAATAACTTTTCCATCAGTGTTATTTGTAGCAGCATCAACAGCATCACAACCATGACTTTGGGCCAAAGAATGTGTGGTAGCAGGTGATGTGTTGCCACTATTGCATGACATTGAGTTGGCTGCGTCTTCTGCTACTTCTGGTGGCATTTCATTTTGTTGCAATTGTTTAACGTTTGAAATTAATGATGCCATATTTTCATTATCATTCTCATACTCCGTTACACTATCATCATCGTTGTCGTTTGCCTCCATTTCATGTGTCCTTTTTTTAACACTCAGTTCATCAGTAGAGTCATTTGTTTTATCGCTGGGACTTGGACTTCGACTGAGCTGTAATGGTGTTGTTATCTTTTTGTTGCCATCTTCTGTTGCTGTTGTTGCCTGCTCAACTAATTCGAATAATAATTTTGGCAAAGTTGCACCATCCGTGCACTCTTTGGTTGCCATGTCATTTAACAATGTACGATTTTCCTCCAACATGGTTGTCAGTCTGTCGATATCTAAATTGTTTTTACCATTAAAACCCATCACCATTTGACTGAAGAGCTGGAAAAGAGTTCATAAAAAAATATATATATGTATATCTATATTGAACCAGGGGGAGAAAAGTAAAAATGAACAAAATGTTATGAAGAAAATTCAAATAAAAAATTAAAGAGGAGAAAATTGTTAAAGTGTATGTGAAAATAGAAGGGCAGCAAATTTATGTTTTAATCAAATACACAACTATGAATATGAAATGGGAGAGAGTGGGAGAGACAATTTTGGTTTCTTGTTATCTCTGTAGAGTTCTTTATTTTTTTGTTTTATTATTTTTTTTCATGGTTGTTTGTGCTTCACTTTATATTTTGTGTTTATTCATGCAACCAAATGTCCATCTATTTACCCACTCTGTCATTTATCCATTCATCCATTGTAACTGGCTATGCTTGATTAGCTTTTTTGGTTAGACAAGCTTCGTAAAGAAAAATAAATGTGTTTTTTTTTTGCAGTCTCTATCAAGTCTTAGAATTAATTAACAAATCCCTTTCTGCCAAAATTAAAAACAAAATCAGCCAAATTTCATGGTAAATAATATGTTATTGTACCTAAAGGATGTTTCGCAGTACAAACATTAATTTAATGTTTATTTATTGTTACAGTAATATAGAACACAATGAAAAAGCAAAACTATTGCAACTGGCCAGATTTTTTAACAGTAATATTTATTTCTGTTTGATCAGTTAAATAATTTTTTACCTTTTTTTATTTTACACTTAGCAAAAGCGTGCCAAAAAATTGCCAATATATTTAAAAGAGACGAGTCAATATGTTTTTCATTAAAAAAAAGTTTAAATTTAGTTAAAATAAATTTTTAATTTTTTTATAATTTTTCGTTGCATTTAAGATTAGCGTACAGCAAAAAAAATTGTCATGTTAAGAAGTCTGCCGTCTTCTACAATACTTTACATGAGTATTTTACACTACATCTACAACTACGATTAACTATCAGTGCAACCTAAAGTCGTAAGGTGCAACGTAATTTTACGCTGTAGTAAGTAACTTAACTTAGTGTCCACACCTGCGATAATATCTAAAGGCCGTGTCAGATAAAACTTTGGTTTCTCTTTACGTTGCAAATTCGCTTTGACATCTAAGATAAAGTATACATACTCATATGAAACATGTCACATAAAGTAATTTTAACGCAAAGTGAAGCCTAAAGTTCGGCAACTTTCATCTTTTTACGCGTTGAATTTTTTCTAATATAAAAATAATTAGAACCAATTTTAGTAGTTCGTCCAATAATATTTTTAACTTTTATTATCATAAGAAATAATTATATATAAAAATTGAAAGCCATTTTTTTATATAAATAAACAAATCGTGAGCGATGACAAAGTTTTTATTGCGACATACACATTTTACTTTGCGCTTTTCTGTTAAAGTTTTAAACTCACGCAAAGCGACAAAGTTTTATCTGACACGGCCTTAAGATGAGAACGTCAAATTCAATCGCAGAAAGAATTATGTTACGTGTAGACTTAACATCAGTGTTATCGCAGTCCTATAATAATTTCTATGAGAGCGTTCTGACAAGAAATCACATGACAACAATCTTATAATAAGAGCTGTCAAAAAACTGATTATGTGTGTGTTTGTTTAAAAAAAAGACGCCATTGCAATTTTACCGATTATTAGTTTTGCAAAATGTCTTTTAAAAAACTCTTTTAAATGAGAAATAATTTGGTTTTATGCATTAAATATATAATATAAGTGATGAATTTTGTACCAAATGTGCACATAGACAAAATTCATACAATATTTTATTGGTGTTTTCTTCTTGGCTTTCAATGATTTATCAATTCTTATAAGATTAACAACGATACGTATACTCCTTGTTGAATATGAAAATGGACATAGAGAAATTCGCTCCCTATGTCAGAGTTAATCGCAGTTGTAGACACTAGGTAAATAAAAGCGTTAAAGTTGTGACATGAACAGTATTGTTCACTAAGCTTGTTTTATAAAAATCACTGAAAGCATCTAAAATGTGATTACTAATGGCCACAATAATTGAGTAACATTTGTTTTGAAGCGAATTTTACTGAGCGACAGTAAAGCTTTCTCTCTGTCAAAATTGGATTCTCCAATTGCAACGCGTTGACGCCGTGCTATTTGGGTTGGTCTCATACATTTTGTATGTATATGAGGATTTTGGACAGATAAATAACGCTTGACGCGCTTATTTAGGTTGCACAGTAAGAAATAGTAACACAAACCAGAGATCTGCAACCGGTGCCTATTTAATGATATAAGTACAGCCGTCTTAATTCGAGTTGCGGTGTAATTGGCCACAGATAGTTTGTACAAGTATGTTTTCTACTTGTTCGAACTTGCGTCTGTTAACTAGACTATAAAACATGACCAATAAAGTTTGTATGCGTGGATTGCTGGATCAATTATTTTTTCTACATTCGGCAATCGTACTTTTTTTTAATACCGAAAATAATTTTTTTTTTTTTTTTGTCTTCTCCTATCAAAAATTATTTATCACAGCAAATTTGTATAGTAAAAAAGCCTTCTTAAGAAAAAAACTTAAGAAAAACTTGAACTAAAACCCGATGTACATATGTACAAACCAAACATTTAATTTAAAAAATTATAAAGTTCAACAAAAACTCAATAAATTAATATGTAATAATCATTCATATGGCATGGGGTTCAAGTGTCGCAAATATACAAACAAACATACAAGTGAAACTAATACTCGTACGAGTATAATCGATTTTTTCATTGTTGTAGCTTCGCTTCAATCTCGTACACTATTGTACCATAATTGTTGCAATTAGATTGCTTATAAGAATTCTTTCACAGAAATTATTATAAGAATACGATAACACAAATTTTAAGTCTACTGGTACCATAAAAGATAAAACTATGACTTTGATTTGAGTTTATTTTGATTTTGACTTGACTACAATTTGATCATATACTCGTATTAGCTTACTTATTACTTGGCTTAACGATTCCTTGGCTACGGCTAAGTTATGTCTTAACTATGACTTTACTTCGACTTGCCTATGACAAACTATAACTGGCCCATTACATAATTATTAACTAATTACTACTTTACTACTATTTACTATATAAAGTCATAGCTCTGCCTTGGTAATCACTTGTCTATAACCTTGCTTTATTGATTATGAATTGGCCTTGGCTTATTATAGCTGATCTTTTACAAGAAAGCTATTCGTATATGTTTTTCTTGGTTACTACTTTACCATAAGGAGTCATAGCTTTGCCTAGGCAATGACATGTCTTCAATCTCTCTGTATTGATTATGATTTGTCCTTGGCTTATTATGAATAAATCTTTACAAGAACACAATCCATTTATGACTTTTCAAATATATTTAAATTTTTATACGAGTAGTATTTTTTGTTGTCCAATAACTTTATTTGAGTTTTTATCCATTTATATAAGCAAAAAGTTTGCTTTCATCTCATATTTATTCCTAGTATATTTTTTATTAGCTTAGTAAGCTTAAGAATTCTTGTTTGAATTTTATACAATAACATGTTTTTAATACTTTGACTACTAAAATATAACAAAATTGTGGAACAATAGTTTCTATTAAACATTTTTGATTATTAAATCTATTAGCTGAAAGGAAACAAAAGAATTTAAATTCACGCATATAATTTAATAGACTTTTGTAAAATTTGCAGTAAAAATAAACTTCATGGTAGAAAAAATAAACATATTTTTGTGAATTTCATCAAATTCATTTAATTCAATTCATAGAAAATTTTGTGTTTTACAAACACAAACACACTTATGCAAAATTCCCCTGCAAAAATATGGAAGTTAAAATTTGTATAGACGTATCGAAAAAGTGACTTCTTAAAAACACATTCACGTGGTACAAACATACAAAAATACAAGTAAAGCTAATGCTAATAATACTCTAATGCTAATAACTACTCCTGTTGTGCAAATACCAGCTAACATTGAAAAGTACTACACGTTGTGCAAAAAGAGCACATAATTTTTAAAGTGTCAGAAAACGCGGCAAAAAGTGCCAAAACCCGCTTAAAACCCGATAAAAATCGACAAAAAAAAAGCCGGTAAAAATAAAAAGAAATAAAAAAAGTTCAGATACTCGTTTCACGGTAAAATTACGCATAGAATACGGAAACTCGGTTTCCAAGATTTTTTGAAGTTCAGAAAATAATAATTCTAAACATATAATTTATTTAGAATGTACAAACACCAGCCACTAAAAACCGAGAGGAATTATAGAAAAATACTACTATGTTGCACAAAAAGAGCATAAATTCAGCAAAATGTTCAAAAGACCGACAAGAAGTGCCAAAACCGATAAAAATCGACAAAAACAAACCCGCCTAATGACCGTTAAAGTTTAAAATACGCGTTCTACGAACGCACCGAATATGAACAACCGGTTTTGAACTTCAAAAAACAATGATTCAATACACACAATTCATTTAGCATGTACAGATACCAGCTACTTAGCCGCTAAAAATCGATAGGAAACGTTGAAAAGTACTACTGTGTTGTACAAAAAGTGCATAAACTCGACAAAATGTCAAAAACCTCACCGAAAAGTTCCAAAAACCGTTCAAGAACCGATAAAAATCGACACAAAAAAAACCGGATAATGACCGTTAAAAGTTTAAATACCCGTTCCACAGCAAAAAAAGTGCACCGAATATGAAAACCCGATTCCAAACTTGATAGCTATCTGTTTCCTAGGTTCTTAGGAATTCAAACAATAATGATTCAAAACATAGAATTCATTTAGCCTGCACAGATGCCATAAATCGGAAAAAAATATTGAAAAGTGTTACTGTTTTGCACAGAAAGCGCACAAACTCGGCAAAATGTTAAAAAAACTGGTAAAAATCAACAAAAATCTGGTCAAAATCCGATAAAAATGGACCAAAAACGAATAATGACCGTTAAAAGTTTACATGGACGTTCCACGGCAAAAACGCGCGTCGAATATGAAAACCCGGTTTTGAACTGATTAGCAAACCGTGACCAAGTTTTTTAGGAATTCCCAAAATCGGTTTCAGGAATCGCCAAAATTCCCCCACTTCCCCGGTAGCAATACGGCAACTTTAATTTTCGCACTCAAGCGGCAACACTTTTTTCTATTGCGGAACATCCAGTATACCAGGGGTTACGAAAATTACAAATATACAAACAAACATAAAAGTGAGGCTAATTGAAGCGTGTTAAAAAACACCCTTCAATGATGCTGGGAACTAAAAAATCTAAAATAATTGTTGATACAGAAATATGTAAATTTATAAACAAAAAATAATATTATCATGAAATAAGCATCGGGTGCTCTTAAAAAGCAACCCACCCTTTTTTCACAGCAATATTTTTTATCTTGGACGAAGGGATGGTTTCTATATGAGTATATGCAGGACATTGTACTGGAAGTGGGAAAATGTCTTATGAGAATAACCTTATAACTGAAAGGAAACTGTTATTCAGGCAACTTGTTCCACGGCCGAGCCGTATAGCTGAAAAACGAACTTTCTCTGTAATGTGTTGAGCGATTTCTTGGGCAATCGACCACAAATGAATGAGGAGCCCTGGGCGATGACCCCGTGTTGTGTAAAATTATGTGTGTTTCGGGAACAAGATTCCTAATCTTGTCAGAACAAAATCCACAGTAGTATAAATAAAATGGAGACATGCACCCTACTTTTACCGATAGGCTTCTTCATGCTCTCCTTCACATGATCGAGTAACAACAAAATAGACTTTCGGTTACCAGGGTGCCAAACATGAGAGTTATTTTCCATTTTCGTTCGGATACAGGTGGTATAAATAGTAAAAAGATCGGATAAAGTCAAGTACTTCTGACACCGATCCAAAAATCGAGACACTTAAGTGTTTGAGACAGGAAAAATTTTTTATATTTTGTTTATTAATTTATTTCCATATCAACAGTTATTTTCTAGTTTTTAGTTTACACCATCTTATAGTTTTTTTTTTCAAGTAAATTTATTTGATAGAAAATGCTTGCCGGGACGTTTGCTATCAAAAAACACTTTTCTCTTTTTATTTTTGCTTTAAAAAAGAAAAATAAAAAAAAATATTTAAAATAAAATGAAGTAAATTTTGACAAGAGCTTGTAAAAGTTGCAAATAAAAACCAAATCAATCAATTGAAGTATTCAGCAAATAATTTTTAAACACAGTTGTAAAACGTCTAACAAATACATACAGACACACACACACACACAGTAAACAAGCATGTATTTACAACAAAATTTTTTAAAACAAAATTTTTATATTGAAGTGTGTAGATACTCGTATTTGCGTTCTGAAGAAGCCTCTTTAAAAAAAAACAATATTAGGAGAGAAAAAAAGAGATATAATACGTATTTAGTAAAAAAAAATGGGTGATATATTCAGAGGACTGAATTTTCAGGATATTTATCAGTGATATAGATTTTTAAAATTACAAATGAATTGGATTAGTTTTCGAACAGAAACATATTAATATCTTGCTTTTTGGTAGACAAAATGTAAAAATGATAGTTTGTTACTTTGAATTAGAAGAAGTATTCCTAGAAAATATTTTGAAAACTACTTTCCAAAAACCAACTGCCAAAACAAATTTTCTTTGCGTTTCAATAGAACAGAGTTTTTTCTGGAATATTTTCCATCCATTTCTAGGAGTATGAAAATATTAGTATAACTAGAAGTATACAAAGAATTGAACTGTTGCAAAAGACAAAGTTTCAATTTAATTTTTTTATATTTTCCTTTTTATTTTCCTATTCATGCACATACGACTAACAGGAGTGTTGGTATGAATGAATGTGTTAACGTGTAAGTGTGCAGATAAGGTAACACAAATTTTGCAAACGAAAATATCTTTTGGCAATCATAAAGGATATTCCAATGATTTGATTGTCATAGTTTTCATTCATTTTAGAAAAGATTTTTAATTGCATTTGATATTTACCTAGAAATTATTCAGTCTGTCAGAGTAATAAGATGATTAATTGCATATTAAAATAAGACTTTTGGTAAAGAGAGAGAGAGAGAGAGTAAAGGCACACAACTGCACAAACAAAAAAGGTTAAATCAATTTAATAAGTCAAGCAAACAAAGAATTCAATTCAATTTATTATTTCTATCTGGTAACAAATTTCTTCCTCTGTTACATGCAACTATATTTTATTGTTATGAGTGCAAATATGGTTAGTAAATGAGTGTATTGGCTTAAAAGAAAACTTTTTATTTAACAAAAATTTTTATTTATTTTTATATTGTATCTTACCGTATTGACAGCTCCTATTTCTTCTTTTAAAGCAGCCTTTTCAAATTTGTGCTCTTTACATTCATCACGCAGACAAGCCAATTCATTGTTGGCTGCTTCGACTTCTTTCATCAAATTTTGATTGCGTTCTTCCAGACTTTTTGTTCTGTAACAATAAAAATATTTAGCTAAATGTTAAACTCAATAAAAAAGAATAATTAATTATGTACATTTAAAGTTTTTTTAAAGAGTCGGAATATTTTCCTACAGGATACTTTAATAATGAAGCTTTAAACTCGGGGTTTTTAACACGCTTATATTAGTTGCACTTGTATCTTTGCAACACTCGAAATCCATGCCACATGAGTTCACACATTCGTAAGTATGTAAAACTGTATATTAGGAAAAAGTTGCCATATTGCTTTTGGGGATTCACGAATCCGATTTTGGGAATTCCAAAAAAAAAACAAAAATACGAAACCACTTCGCCAACTAGTTTGGAACAAGTTTTTCATATTCGGAGCGAGTTTTTGCTGTGGAAAATGCATCTGAAGTATTAACGGTCATTCGATTTAGTGCGAAAATTGAAGATGCCATATTGTTTTTTTTCTTAAACCAGTACTCAGGGTATAGCCCCTACATATGCAGTGCATTATACGGGAACTAGGAAAATAGATTATGAGAAGGTGAAGTAAATGATTTTGGCGATTCCAGCAGCCGATTTTTGAAATTCCAAAATAAAACTCGAAACGTGTTATATGGATAATTATCTGGTTACATGGATAATTTAAGAAGAAGCTTAAACAATAGTGTATGAAAAATTTTAAATTTGATATCCAAGCCGGTTTTTTAGTTTTTTTTTTTAACTATAGTTATTTCAAGAAGATATTTTGCATTGCAGGCTACTTTCGCCTCAATGTACCATTTATGTTGGAACGGACCCCCAGTCTAAGATTATTTCTTTCTTATTTGAAATATTCGTCTGGTTATCAGTCCTCAGGTTGTCCGTTTTATGAAAATAAGCCCCATTGGAGTATTTCTTAGGCCCATTGTGTTTCCTGAAAGATATATACAGTCTATGTGCTTTACAAATACTCCAACAGTTCAGATTCAATGCAAACCGAGAATCAGATAAAAGAATTTAGTCAATTCAGCCCACATTCTGATGTATCTGCCAACTCGTGCAGCATCGATCTGCCTAGATACAACGCTCTTATAGAAGCAACGCTCTTATAGGCTGTCAATCTTCTAAAGAAGATAGACCTATGAGACCTACAGTTCCTCTAACAGTTCAGATCTAAGTTAAATTGGGAACCTGGTAAAATAATATAATCCATTCACGCTGCAATCTAATATATCTGCCAACTTTTTCAATACCGATCTGCCCAGATACAATGATTTTATAAAAGAAAGAGCCCATAGAGAAAATACTCTTCCACATAGAGAAAATACCCATAGAGAAAATACTGTTTCTTTTTCCCCAAAACTGCTATAGATATCATTAAATGAAAGCCAATTATGACTCCCTTGCCAATAGTAATATTGATGATATTGGCAATAGCGATTATTCTTGATTTGAGCTGCGCAGCTTTCCAAAATAGAAGTGGACCATATACTGTTCAACAGATAGGACTCGATGAGAGGCTAGCGGCAGTTTTCCTCCCGTAGCAAAAATTTATTTTTATTGCAACAAATCCACAAAACAAGATTACAAAATAAAGTGATATTTGCTTGTTGTACTTCCATGGGGAAAAAGTAAATAAAATACAGTCGGCTTTCGATATACTCGCATACAAAAACAATTGAAATAATTTAGAGTAAAATTAACAAACGTTGAAATGATCATAGGTTGAACAAAATTCAAATTAACAAGAGATTTTTTATTTCGAACCTTTACCGATTGCTGTTTCAAAGAACAAAATTTTTGTTTCCAAGAGCAAACGATTAAGAGTTTTAAGTGCTCAAAAACATAAATATATTCAGGGTTGGTTTGTACAGGTATACAACTGTATGTTGGTGATTTTGTCAGCTTTCAAATGATTTATGTTTATTTTGGACTAGCATTTCCCCATGAATAGACTGACGCCTGGACAACGCTTTCAAATTGTGGAATTGGGCTCAAATCAAGTTTGCCGCAGATCTCGATTTTCATAAGCGAATTTTGTTTAGCGATAAAGCTCACTTTTCTTTGAATGGATAAAACAGAAAACAAAGCTCCCGTATTTGGAGTATTGCTAATCCTCAAGTGTTGAGACACCAATACATCCAGAAAAACTGACTGTTTGGTGTACTTTATGAGCTGGTGGAATCGTTGGGCTATACTTCTTAAAAATGATCTTGATCAGAACGTTATATTCCATGGCGACCGCTATAGAGCTGACTTTTTCGTTCATGAATTGAGTGCAGGAGCTATGGTTTCAACAAGACGGCGTAACATATCTCATAGCTCGTGCAACAATTGGTTTACTGAAGAAAAACTCTAGTAAAGGCATAGTTTCACTTTTCCAACGAGTGAAGTGGCCTGCATGATCGTATGATTTAACTTCGCTAGAATATTTTCTGTGAGCATATGTGAAGTTACTAGTTTACGCCGATAAGGCCGATACGAGTGACCACTTGGAGGTAAATTTTCGTCGCATTATTGACAGTATATTTTTAATTAGGCTTCATCCCAGCCAACCGTGACGAGCATATTCCAGAAGTCATATATAATGCCAGAAGATTATCCTTCGAATATAATAAAGCTTTAACAACATGGCATCACTAGCGCAGGTGACAACTGTTTGCTTTGCGTACTTTATATCGGGTCTATGAAGTAGTGTTTTGCCTTCCATTATACATTATTACACGAATTTTTTACCTTCGTCCTTGTTTTCTTGATACTTTCATTATTAATTTCTTTATAATGTTCTTGCTATAAAATTCATAGCGTTGCAAGGTGGGAGGTGTTGGACCAGGTTTTGTTAGTCTGAGCAGTGTCGAAGCTATATAAACTGGGCACTGGTCAGCTTTAAGTAATTTAATTTCAACAGTTTAAACGCTGTTATTTTTGTTTTTGGTCTTTCCGTGTTGTTATTGATAGTCAAACGTCCACAAACACTTCACCCACTTTCCTCCTCATCATAACTCCATTTTCCTAGTTCCAATATAAAGTGATACCAGTTCAAATACCTTTGAGCTAATGAAGAGAATGTATCACTTTCTTAGAAACCAAGACAAGGTTATTGGTATTTTTTACGGAATGAAGGAATTACAATATGATTGGGGAAAATAAATAAATAAAATGTTGGGGTTTAGTTGCAAGAATAATATTTATTTTCGATTTTACATTTTGATTTCACAATTGTAAACGTTGTAATGTCCTCACCCACTTTCCTCCTCATCATAACTCCATTTTCCTAGTTCCAATATAAAGTGATACCAGTTCAAATACCTTTGAGCTAATGAAGAGAATGTATCACTTTCTTAGAAACCAAGACAAGGTTATTGGTATTTTTTACGGAATGAAGGAATTACAATATGATTGGGGAAAATAAATAAATAAAATGTTGGGGTTTAGTTGCAAGAATAATATTTATTTTCGATTTTACATTTTGATTTCACAATTGTAAACGTTGTAATGTCCTCTACGTTACGGCTGACGATTTTCAATTGCCAATTTACCCTCGACCTTCAGCATATCAAACTTCGGCCTCGGGAAAATCAACCTTAATATTTGGAAACCTTCTAGCCGCCAGTGTGGCCAGCCTTACATTATTTTTAACAATATTTAATAAAATTGGTTATATCAAGCAGGAGAAAAACAGGTAAGTAAACATATAAGTATTGCAAATATAATAAAGGTAGGTAACTGAGTTATTGATCGCGGCAATTATTGTTATAATTATAAATAAAAATATTTCTTGGCTTTAGCCAGGATTGAACTTGAGCTAGACGAATGATACCAAACCATCATCATACAATATTAGAAATATTATAATACTTTGCGCAAATTCAACATTCAAATTCAGTTTATTACTTCTCAGAAAATAATTCAAATAAATAAATATTGTCTAAATTAGTTTGGATACCCTGCATATGAAGGGGTTATCTGAGTACTGGTCCAAGATAAAAAAAATAAATTTCATGTACATTTTCAAAATTTATCTTTATATTATTACGCTTCAAAGTTCTATACCTCTATAAAAACATCCTTTACACATAATCATATTAATATGGTTGTATGTAACATGTATGGTTTATAACAATGCTAGTATGGTTGACTTTGATTTTGAATGACTGTGACTATAGTGTGGTAGGATACAACCATAAGTTTCTATAAGACACCCTTTACATATGTACGTCATACAGGTAGTTGAGTGTAGTATAGTAGAAGTAAATTTCAAACTATGGAAGGTCGGCATGGTACATGCTACATTGACGAAGGAACCAAATTGGTGTGGCTTTCTTAATTTATTGTGTTAAGAGACCAGGACAGTTCAACATATCTACTAAGGGTTCAAATTAATGGGTTCAAGTTATCGAGAGTGGACTGTTTTTGCAATGTTGCATCGCTCCAAATATAGTATAAGGTGCACAAACACTACTCCTCCTTTCCTCCTCTTAGTTCCATAAAAAAACATAACTGCACCAATTCCACAAAATTTTATTACTCGAACCATCAAACCTCGTAAGCCCAATTCTGTGTCAAATAATATTTAAAGAATATTTTGGTATTTGTTTATATTTTTATATATAAGTTTTTTATTGTTTATTTCTCCTGCAACCCAATAAAATACTTTAACAATTTTTTAATTCAATATGATGATTTATGTTTTCCTTTAATATTGAACTATTGGTTTGTTCAACATTTCCGTTGCCACAAGCATAAATTTTATGCAATTAAGATGGAAATAGAAAAATACACAAATTCGTTCTGATAACATTAAATTCTTTTTAATTTACTTAAAGTATCATCGTGATTGTATTCATTTTATTATTTAAATACTTTGCTGCACTTAACAAAAAATAAAGCTTGAAAATCTTGCTCATGAATTATTTTTTTTTTCTGCTGTAATTTTTGATCAAATTGAATATCCTAACTTTTATCTCTGTGCTGAGCTTGTGTATAATATTGGTATTTGCACATAAAAATCCACTTTTACTTTAATTTATTTGGAAAGATGTTGGACTGCCGATAAGTATCCGTACTGAAGTGCTTTTTTTCTGGACTAAAATCAATTAAGCTTATTTTTTTATCACTCCTTGTAGTCATTTTATTACTGTTTGTGTGTTTAATTTGATTTAGATTGATTTTCAATCTTGGTTTTGTCCACACACAAAAATGTTGTAATAAACCACACTGAGACAATCAGGACAAGAGATGTTTTCTAACAAACAGTCATACGTCAAATTATGGGAATAACAAATAGCATAAAACGTTGGCAAATTTGTATCAAAACAAATGATTCTTTTGGCAAAGTACAATAGTAAAAGTACTTTGTGCGTGTGGTATTGTTTTTTAGAGAGAAATCAAATAAGTTACTCTCATTATCTCTTTATTTATTGACATTCAACGTTTATAAAAAGTAGCATTAAAACTTTCTATAAGAAACTTTGAAAAACTCATAAATAAGCTCAAGTAGCTGAGATGCCATAAATTTCCGTGATTTCTGACTAGTCATGCCCGTATTTAGTACAGTAGTCTCCACAACGAGAGCAATTAGTATGTAAATGTGTAAGCGCGATTCCTCTTGAGGACATTTTTTTGCGTTAAGATGGTAAAAATGCATTACGCACGCATTTCAGAAGATCTCCTCATCTCCTCTGAGGTCTCCACCCTGACTGTCTGAGCATTATTTCAGGGTGGTCCCTATCTGTAGCACTCCTTGTGCCCCTAAGCCTATATATGTCTGCATCCAGGACCGCTTATACTCTAACTTATAGATTCAGCTGAATACAAATCGCGCTTTTTTATGAGTACTTCGCTACTACGTTCCATGTAGTTTCGTCCAAAATAATGGTATCTACGACATTTGCCACCCGTTTCTCGCTGCCGATCTACATCGGCGGCAGGAGCACTCAAAGAAGGTTCGCTCAGCTTCATCTATTATGCAATCTTGCTCATATAAACAAAAAGGAGTGATACACTGCCCTATTCTAGGAAGTAATTTGCAGAAATATCCGTGACCGGATAATATTTGGGTGAGGTAGTAATTAAGCAGCCGCCATCTCCTGCTTATGTATTTCTCAATATTCTGGATAAGCTTTACAGTCCATCTTCCGCTTGTCTCAGTGTTCCATCTTTTCTAAGAACTTCCATTTCTACGTGATCAATCCCATTCGACTGTCTCAACACCCATATTTTTCTTCTCTCTTATTCTTAGATCAATTGAAATCATATCTGCAATTATCAATACTGCGCCTGCAGTGACAGTGCGATACGCCAAGGTTACTCGCAATGCGGACGTCTTCTAGACCTCTAACAAAGCATTTCCTCTCTCTTTTATTCTTACTCTGTCTTCCCAGATCTCACACCTGTAAAGGAGAATGGAGTTAGTTGCTTCCATAAGAGGCCTCCGTCTGCTTGGTAACGGGCCACCTATATCCGCCAACAAGCAGGTCAGCTTGGACGTTGAGCGAGCTGCCTTACTTGTTGCGCATTCTATCTGGGCTGATTACTCTTATTTTAGTCTCCAGTTTATATACTCCAGTTTTACCCCTAAACATCTTATGACTCTCTTAGTGAGTAGTGGGGAGCCGTCTGTAGGAATATAAACCTATAAGAGTATCTGGCGCTTGGTCAAGAACACTAGTTAAGTTTTGGCAGTTTGCAGGCCGTCCGCCTTTAACCATGTCCTCGCCCTTATCATGACCTGTCTGAGTTTGTGCCCGACGTCCTCTGCATCTGTTCAACGAATTACTGTAGCGATGCTATCTGCATAATCAACTAAGAACGCGTCCTGTAGCATTTCAGTCCTAAATATTCCATCGTAAGCAATGATCTAAAGATTAGGTCCAATAACGGATCCTTGAGCCACCCCTGCCGTTATTTTTATCTACTTTCTGGCCTTCTGTCGTATCATAAATGAGCTCACTAAGGCTTTCTTAATGTCCGGTGTAGCCAAGAGAGCAATTCCTCTTATGCACTGATTTTATACAGTTTCGGCTGCCTCAAACAACTTATTCAAGGGTTCCTGTTATTAACCTTTCAGGTCTAAGTTCATCTTGTCTTTCTTAAAGCTCTCCTTCAGCACATGCGGTATCATGCAGGCGGGGGCTTATTAGCCTTTCTAGCTGTGTCCAGATGCACAGAGGTCTGTAAGGGGATAATGGGGATACTAGACCCCCTTTCCCTTTGCTTATAAGGACCAACAGCTGTTTTTTCCTCGTTTTTGGGAACGTCCCTCCTCTTAGATAGCAATTGTACATCCTAAGAAGAATACCTTGTCGTTCTATGTGTTGAGGGCATTGCGTAATAATCAATAGTTTACTAGAATAAATTCGCTTTTCATATGATATATTTTAACTTTCTAGACTCTGGCCATTCAACTTTTCTATCTTTTCATTTTTTTACTTATGACACTTTCTTGCAAACGAAAACAGTGTCATTTTAAATAACTGTTTAATTTTATTTTCCCAATTACAACTAAAAACTGTAAAGAGAACATAAAAACACTAAAGAGAAATTCATTTGTACGTTATACATATGTACATAAATAAAATTTACACAAAATCTATTACACATTTTTAGAAATGTTTCTTTTATTCCTCTCATTAAAGTTGATTTGTGTAGCAGCATTTACAACTCAACCACTGCCATAAAAATTGAAAAAAGACAATTTTGAAATAAAAGTAAATGTTATTTTGGGAATAAAGTTTTTTTTAACAAGTGGAACAACAAAAGGGTGGATAAATGGCCATTGGTTTAACATTGAAAGTATAATTAAATTAAAGTTTTGCAAAAGGGATAAAATTGAATTTATTGAGAGGAAATTGATTCGAAAGTTATTGTAGTCAACTCGAGGACATTTTAATAAAATTATATATACTCGTATACAAATACATTTACACATATTTATTTCAATATGTAATTTAATAAGAATAAAAATTTAGGTCAAACAACTTTTAACTACAAAATTTAAAAAAAGTTTATAACTGCAACAAAAGGACAAATTTTAATAATATTTCATGGAACAAAGTTTTTTTTTTGTTGAGTGAGGGTTTTACTCAAAGCTTTTTAATATTTCCAATCAATTTAATTGATAAGATTGGGAGAAAAGTATTTAACAATTCAAACTTTTATGCTTTTAAAAATATCTTTTTAAAAACGTAATTATCTATGACAGTACGTTTTGGGAACTAACACATTTCAAAATATCTGCTTTCAAATAGTAACATATTTTAAAAAAACTTTTTTTTTGCAAAATAACACATTTTTAGCAAATACTTTTAACAAAGTACTTTAAAAAAATCGCTTTTGAAAAAGGCACTTTAGATAATCCCCGTTTAAAATACTTTTTAATTTAAATTAAGAGTCTTTAAATAAACCCTTTTAAAAGAAGTATTTTAAAAAAGTAGCCTTTAAAAAATAGACCATTTAAAAAAATAAACAAGCTTTGCAAAAAATACCTTTTGGAACAGTCTATATAAAAAGCCTTTAAAAAAATATTAACATATTTTAATAACAGTAATTTTTACCTTTAACAAAATTAATTACAAAAACACCTCTTGAAAAAGTGCTTTCTAAAACATCGTTCCAAAAAAACCTTTTTAGATAAATAGCCTCTAAACGACGGACCAGCTAAAAAACACCTTTTATATATTTCCTAAAACATCCTTCCAAAAAATTATTGTTAAATAAATAGCTTTTGGAAAAATGATCTGTTTTAAAAACCACATTTTAAAAAAGTACTTTAAAAAAAGCGTTTTAAAAAACAACCTTTTAAAAACCAACCGGTCTATAAAAATAATTACTTGTAAGTATCTTTTAAGGAAAGATACTGATTTTAAAAAACAGACCTTTAAAAAGAGGGAAGAACTTTTAAACAAATCATTAAAAAAAAGCATTCTCTTAATGAATACTTTTCAAAACGGTATTTTTAAAACAAGAAGCTACTGAAAGATAGAACTTATTAATAAGTAGCTTTTAAAAAATATAGTATTACAAAAAATATGTTTACAAAAAGTTACTTTTAATAAAAGTATCTAGTAAAATAAATACATGGAAAAAAATTACCTTATAAAAAAGTACCTTTTAAAAAAATATCTCTTAAAAAAGTACCTTTTAAAAAAGTGCCTGTAAAAAAATCTCCTTTTAAAAAAGTAGCTTTTAAAAAAGTACCTTTTAGAAAAGTACTTTTTAAAAAAGTAGCTTTTAAAAAAGTACCTGTAAAAAAGCTCCTTTTAAAAAAGAACCTTTTAAAAAAGTGCGTTTTAGAAAAGTACCTTTTAAAAAAGTAGCTTTTAAAAAAGTAGCTTTTAAAAAGGTAACTTTTAAAAAAGTAGCTTTTACAAAAGTACATTTTAGAAAAGTACCTTTTAAAAAGTTCCTTTTAAACAAGTACCTTTTAAAAACGAAGCTTTTAAAAAGTACCTTATATAAAAGTACCTTTTAAAAAGTACCTATTAAAGAAGTACCTTTTAAAAAGTACCTTTTAAAAAGAATTTTTAAAAAAGTACCTTTTAAAAAAGTACAATTTGAACAAGTACTTTATGAAAAAGTACAGTTAAAATAAGCACATTTAAAAAAAGTACCTTTTAAAATCGTACCTTTAAAAAACGTACCTTTTAAAAAGTAATTTTTATAAAAGTATCATTTAGAAAAGGACCTTTTTTAAAAGAATCTTTTAAATAAGTACGTTTTAAAAAGGACCCTTTAGAGAAGTACCTTTTAAAAAGTACCTGTTAAAAAAAGTAACTTTACAAAAAGTACCTTTTAAAAACTACATTTTTAAAAGTACATTTTAAAAAACTATGGTTTAAAAAAAGTACCTATTAAATAAGGACCTTTTAAAAAAGTACCTTTTATAAAGTACTCTTTAAAATACTAGCCTTTAAAAGAATACCTCTTTAAAAAGTACCTTTTAAAAATACCTTTTGAAAAGCACTATTTAAAGAAGTATCATGTAAAAAAGTACCTTTTCAAAAAGTACCTATCACAAAAATTACATCTTAAAAAATATAAAATAGTTTCTTTTATTAAATAAAACGATTGATAATATATTAATGCTGATGCGTTTCGTCAGCCGTTTATTTAAAGACTGGCGTCATCAAAAGCTATTTAAACATAATTGGCGTTGCCAGACTTGAAATATTTAAACAATTCATTACATAAAAGCTATTTATACATAATTGGCGCTGCCAGGCATGAAATATTTGTACAATTCCTATTAACAGATATTTAAATTTCCTACAAAAACTACTTTTTAGAAATAACGTTTCTTTAAAAAAGTAACCTTTACAAACAACATAAAAGTATCTCCTAAAATAGAAATATCTTGCAAAATCTAAAAGTAGGTCAAAATCTGATATATTTTTTCAACCAAAATCAGGGGTGAAAAAGTGAGTGCAGATGTCAAACAAATATATCGAAAAAAACACAGTTTTGACAACCGAATCAAGAAGAAATACCACCCAAGAAAAACATTTTTTGTTTCTCTTGCAAAATTAGAAAATGTGATATTACATAGTTTTGGGTTTTCGAAAACTGTTGGTACCTTTTAAAAACAAACCTTTAACCCCAGTTCACGGATAACGAAGTAATAACAAAATTTTGAGGGTTTTAATGTAAATGTGCGAACGAACACCTTCGTTATGGGTGAACTGGCACTTAATAAAACACCTTTACAATAAGCAGTCATTAAAAAATCGTTATTTTCTTAAAGGATATATTTCTCAACATAGTTTTTTTTTTTTTTCTTTTTTTCGGAGAAAGTACCTTTTTCACCAAGTATCGTTTTCAGACATAAAATCTTTATAAATGTTTATAAATGGTATCATTTCCAAATGCATCTGTTCTAAAAGTAATATTTATTAAAGTACGTTTTATTCGTAACCAAGCGCTAATAAAGTTCTGTAAAAATTTGTTTTAAAAAATACCTTATTAGAAATCCGTTTTACAAAACTACTTTTTTGAAAAGGAAACTTATGTGGTGTTTACAGAATACAGACGAGCAACTCGTCTAGAAAATTTGTATGAAAGTGGCTCAATTTTTTGAGTGATTTAAATACAAATTTTTAGACATGTCGCTCGTCTCTGTTCTATAAATAGCACATTATAGTAGAAACTTTAGTTTATACGATTTAAAAACAAAAATTATTTAAAAAAGGTGCGTTTTAAAATTACTATTTACATAAAGTACTGTTTAATCAAAGAAAAATAAATTTTTGAAGCCATAAAATTTCTTTGGGTACAGAGAACTATTAAACAAAAAGAACTGGTTGTTTAGGGGCAGCAGAATCTTATATAAAAAATTTTCTTCCCAAATCTTGCAAAGCAATATTTTCTAAAACCTGTGAACAAAACCTCGTAGCAGAAAATTATTCTTTTGAAAATAATGACCTCAAACTTTATTTTTTTATGTTTTTCTAAAAATATTTTTTTTTAAGAACAGCTGTATCTGTAATAGATTTAAAAAAAAGTGATTTCAAAAAAATTATAGTTTTAGAAATATACTCGTATAAAAATCCAAATGATTTGAAACCGCTGTTGCCTTAAAACTTACGCACTTGTGAACAAAACAAATATTTTCCAATGGAAAATGGGGGAGAAATGGCAGAAATTTAAAACTTTATTGAAAAACAACACCACATGTTTTGTTTGTTAGTTGTTGTTTTTAGTTTCATTCCAACAGCAACAAACTCAATTTCCAAACAGCAGAAACTCAAACAACGATTTTACACCAGGCCACAATAAGTGAAAGTTTCATATGAACACAAATAAACAACAACAGCAACAATAATAGAAATGAAAAAATTTTCACAATGTGTGTTTTACTTAGCAGAATGAAAAACTAAACGTGAAAAACATTTTTTATTATTAAGGCAAAAAAAAGGAAAAAAATTTACATACTCTGTGACCATAGAATGAGAGAAAGAGAAAGAGAGAGTTAGTATTTAAATAAAAATAAAAAGTTTCATTGTGTAATTTTTCCTTCTAAACAATTTGTTTTTATTTAATATTCGTGTACAATGTTTGATATTCATTTAGTTTTCTTTTGGATTTTATTTAAAATTTATATCTTTTTCCACAAAAATTTATTTAGGCCATTCTATTCGTTTTTATAGAAACCCAGCATGAGAATTTTTAATTACAAAAATTCTTGAATATCATGGAAATATTTCCAAATTTGTTATGTTTTTGAGAGAAAATAATATTTCCAATTAAAAAAAATATATGTTGTTTTAACAAATCTTTAGAAAGGGTGGTCCAACTATAAAACACTATGTTAATTGTGAGTCACACGTCAAGTGTTTTCACCCAACTTTGCTTCAGTGTTGGATAAATACAACCATAGAGAGGTACACAACCCACCAGCGCGTTAAGTTTGCAGAAGCCTTTTACAAAAATGAGTGTACAAATTAAAATGCGTTTTTTTGTTTCTTTTGATCAACATAATAGACCAAATGTGTCCACAATCGGTAGAATTGTGTGCAAATTTCAATGAGAATCCACGAGTTATTGTTGAAAAACTGATTCATTGATTTAATGTAAATTTTTGAGGTGCTCAATGAATAATAAAATTAAATAAATGAAATAACTTCATTGACCTTATGAAGGAGTTTCATATTTTTAATGAATATATTACATTAGTACAAAGAAGTTATTTCATTAAATAAATGTTACTTTTTCATTAATTTAATGTACAGTTTTCATGTGCTTTATGAAATTGATTCTTTGATCTAGAGAAATTATTTCACTAATCATATGATTTGTCTTTCATACTTTTAATGAAAATAAGTAATGTTTCTTATTAAAATGTTTCATTACTTTTATGAAGGTTTTAATTAAAATAATCTAATAAAATTTTTTTCATTATTTCTCTGAAAAGTTAAAATGGTTGAAAAATAATGAAAAAATTCATAAAAGTAATGTCAAAATTCAGAGAATTTCTGAACCAAATTTGTTCAGTGTACCTTGCTTCCGCCGTTAGTTGGCCGTATCGGTAATTGGTAGTCAAAATAAATAGATCGTAAATGTCATACAATAAATTTACGTATTTGTAAGCATAACGCCATCAAAATATTAGTCGATTTGTGTCTGCATCATAAAATTATTCTCCATTGAACATATCAGCTTACGATGCAAGTTTTCGCCATTTGCGGGAGGTTTCAATTTTCTTCTTTAATATGAAGAAATCTGCGTGTGAGGCTCATCGAATACCTGTGGTGAGGCCTCTATTAGTAAAAGAACGTGCTGAGAGTGGTTTCAATGCTTCAAGCACCGTGATATTGATGTCGAAGACCGGCATGGCAGTGGAAGAGAGAAGATTTTTAAAAATGCATAATACGAGGCATTAATTGACTAAGACTCGTATCAAACGCAACGGAAATCGGCAGGATCATTGGGAGTGATGCAATAAGACATTTCAATGATTCAGAAACAAGGAAATTGGGTGCCATACGAGTTGAAGCCGAGAGAAAAGGGATTTCTGCCTCGCATTGTGACTACGAATGAAAAATGAGTTCAATACGATAATCCCAAGCGCAGAAAATCATGGAGATATCCCAGCTATGCTTCCACGTTGACGGCCGAATCGAATATTCATGATTCTAAGGTCAGACTCAGTATTTGGTGGAGCCAGCTCGGCATAATGTATTATGACTGACACTCACAGGTAATCGTTATTGATAGCAATATATGTGTTTGAGTCGAGCATTGACAGAAAAACGGAAAGAAATCCGAATGAAACACTCACAGGTGATCGTTATCGAAAGCAATAAATGCGTTTGAATCGAGCATTGAAAGACAAACGGCCGCAATACAATCAGAGACACGATAAAGTGATTTTACAGCATGACAATTCCCGATCCCAGGTTGCCAAACTGGTCAAGACATACTTGTAAAGCATATTTTCCAGATGTCGGCCCCTTCGATTGTCACTGGTTTCGAACAATGGAAACAGCTTGGCTAAATAGCGCTTCCAGTCGTATGAAGAAGTAAAAACTTGCATCAATTCGTAGATCGCTGCAAGATTCATACGCGGATCGAAAGATGGGAGAAAGTAGTGGTTGGCAATGGACAACACTTTGAATCACAAACGTATAACCAGTTTTTCACAATAAAGCCATGAATTTAGGAAAAAAAACAACGGCAGAAGCAAAGTTGTACACCTATGTAATTCTCTGAAAACTTCTTGGTTTATTTACAAATAACATCGTGCGTTTTTATTGGGCCACCCTTTACATATAAAAAATTGAATGAAAGTTTCCCTGATGAGCCTGTAGTTTATAAGTTTTATCCGAATCAAAGTAATTTGTAATAATATATTTTTAAATTATTTTGTAATTAAAAGTATAACATTTTTCTATTCTATCATGAGAGATGAACATGATATTTGGCAATTAAAACATGCAACATAAAGAATACAAAATGAAAGTAAAACTGTAAAGTATTATAAGTTTGACATGTTCCTACATTGTAAATCAAGTGTGCCCAGGCCTATGCGCTTGATGCTCAATTGTTTTTGTAAATGCGCTTAGCTATAGGGCAATGCTCTTTCATACACAAATACTGCGCTCAGCACTAGCAATGAAAAATGCACAAACAACTTTGTCTTATATATTTTTTGTGGTTCTTCACTGCACACACACAAGAGCAAAGCAACAACACTTTCGCATGTTTTGCTAGTAAACAATGACGACAGGGATTATTAGTGTGAATTTTGTTTTTGTACATGTTTAGTTTTTACAACGAAAAATATTAAATAAAGCAAGTAAGCCGAATCTAAAATACCCTTCATGATAGTCACGCATATGTATAGTATATTTAAAAATGTGACCTAAATATGCTTGGTTATATATGAACCGATATCGGAAGTTTTCATTTTCCATATTTATATAACCTTATTTCATTACCAAAACTGCTTGTGAGCAAAAAAAGTTGTTTCAGCTCGCTTACGCGACATTTTCATGAAAAATCCGATTTGGGCTATATCTCGGGTATATATGGACCGATATCGGAAATTTTCATTTTCCATATTTATATAACCTTATTTTAATACCAAAACTGCTTTTGAGCAAAAAAAGTTGTTTCAGTTCGCTTACGCGACATTTTTATGAAAACACCGATTTGGGCTATATCTCGGGTATATATGGACTGATATCTGAAAAAAAATTGTTTGCCTTTTAGTCACCATGCTTATATATACCCTTAACATTTTTGTGAAGGGTATAAAAAGGTTTTTTCTTAAATGTATTGGTGTTTACTCTTCCATACACATTTATTCGATGATTTAAAATCATGCTTTTTTTTTTTTTTGAAAGAAAGGCAAGTTTTCGTTTTTCCACATTTTTCCTGATTTCTCTCTGCTATGTGAATGTTTTATTTTTATATGTCTGGCAAGATGATTGATTATATAAATATTAGCAAAAGGATAGTAAGAGATTAACTATGTTTTTTTTTATTGAGTGTTTTTCATATGAAATATCACATTAATATTTCAAAATGTCTAAAGGTATTCAAGAGAAATCGAAATATTATTTAATAATATATTAATGTGCTGTTGATAGACCACAGATGAGCAACTCGTCAAGAAATTTTGTAAGAAAGTATTCAATTTATTGAGTGATTTCCAAATTAAAAACTTTAAGGGTCTGTTTTACAATCTCCAAGCTCCAGCGCAACATGATGCAACAAATGATGTACCAACTTATCATGAAAAAAGTTCTAAATTTCGGGTTACAAATACGAGTATGTTTTATTGCCGCTCCAAATTTTTGCAACCAAAAACCAAATTTGCAACGTTCGTAGTTATTAAATAGGCTGTAAAAAATGTTTAATAATTATATAATGGGTGATTTAAAAACACATAAAATTCAGAAAAATCCATAAAATATTTATTTGGATCGATAGTTGGGTCGATATAATTTAATGTTTGAAGATTATTTCATGCAAATGATGGCCGCGGCTGCGCCTCAAATGGTCCATCCGCTTAGTCCAATTTTGGCATACTCTTTCCAACATTTCGGCCGGTATCTCACGAACAATGTTGGCAATGTTGGCTTCCAGTGCGTCAATCGAAGTGGGCTTGCCGCTATAGACATTAGCCTTAACATAGCCCCACAAAAAATAGTCTAGAGGCGCTAAATCGCACGATCTGGGCGGCCAATTGACTGGTCCCAAGCGTGAAATAAACTGTTCACCGAACTCGCCTCTCAATTGGTCCATTGTTTCGCGTGCTGTGTGGCATGTGGCACCGTCTTGTTGAAACCACATGTCATGCAAGTCAAGTTCTTCCATTTTGGGCAAAAAAAAGTTTATTATCATCGCACGGTAGCGCTCACCATTCACAGTAACATTGTGATTCGCATCATCTTTGAAGAAATACGGCCCAATGATGCCGCCAGCCCATAATCCGCACCAAACGGTTGTTTTTTGTAGATGCATTGGTAGCTCTTGCAATGCTTCTGGCTGCTCTTCACTCCAAATACGGCAGTTTTGCTTGTTCACGTATCCATTCAACCAGAAATGAGCCTCGTCGCTGAACACAATTCTTCGATAAAAAAGTGGATCTTCGTCTAACTTTTCAAGAACCCATTCAAGAAAAATTTGGCGTTGTGGTAGGTCATTTGGCTTCAATTCTTGCACCAGCTGTATCTTATAAGGCTTCACACCCAAATCCTTCCGCAAAATTTTCCACGTAGTGGAGTAACAGAGGCCCAATTGCTGCGAACGGCGCCGAATCGATAATTCACGGTCATCACCAACACTGGTCGATACGGCTGCGATATTTTCTTCAGTTCGCACTCTACGTAAGCGTGTTGGTGGTTTAATGTCCAACAATGTAAATTTGGTGCGAAATTTTTTTACAATAGCCCGAATAGAAGCCTCAGTAGGTCGATTAAACTGACCATAAAATGGAAGAAGCGCGCGATGAACTTTCTTAACAGAGCACGCATTTTGGTAATAAAATTCAATAATTTGCAAGCGTTGTTCGTTTGTAAGACGATTCATGATTAAATTATAGACCAAACTGAAGATGTTTGACAGTGACACAAGATACAAAACGAGCGTGAGCTGTCAAAACTAGTGTTGCCAAAAAGATAATAGCAAAAAAATCGCTCGTTTTTCTTTATTTTCTTAGATGTTTCCGCAACACAAGCAAGGAACTTGTCAAGAAATTTTTATATGAAATGGTCTCAATTGTTTGAGTGGTTACGATATAAAATTTTCAGCAAGTCTCTTGCTTGTGTTGTGGAAATATCACATTAATGTATACGATTTTTTCTAATTTGCTTTATATAGAGTTTGAGAATAATTTGTTTTGGTTATTCCTATTGCGATGGAACTATTTTTTCTATTCGGTAAATATCACAAATCCTTAGCTCCTATGGTCTCAGAAAGTGCTCAGTAGCAAGCTGGATGAATACTGTAGCAAATGCAAAAGAGTGCTCCTCACTCGTATAAAGCACACATCTGCATCTCACTGCTGGCACAAATAACGATAGCCACAAAAAAAAAAAATGAAATACAACTTCTACAAGCAAAATTAAATTAAAAATTTAAAACACTTGATTAACTTTTATACTCTACCGTCTTCCTTTAAAATTGTTTAAATGTATTCTTTTTCTTTCTTTTTTATTAAAACTCTCATTCTTATTTATTTTCACTCACTTTTCCTGTTCCTGTGCCAGTTCATCCCTTTTAATCGATATTAATCGTTGTAAATTTTCATATTCCGCTGCAGCAACACGTTGTCTTTCCTCATACAATTGCCTCAATTGACGGATATTAACCAATTGTCTTTCATATTCCTGGCGTAAATTATCAGACATGATTTTCGTTTCGTGTTCAGCAAATGATTTTTCAATTTCAGTCAGCCTTTGTTTTAACTGAAAAGAAAAGAAGAAAAAAAAACAAATGAAAAACAAGAAACGAAGAGAAAAATTAATCATTAATAATAAAAAAAAGTTTAAACAGAAAAAACTTAACAATATGTATCGGCAGATAATAACGAATAATATGTTTAATTTAAAGAAAAGAATCGAAAAAGAGGAAGTCAACATTAATTGTGCATATTGAGCAAAAGCGACAAAACTTTTATTGCATTTAATGAAATCGTGCATAAAATTGAAAGCAACTGCCAGCAGCCACACGCACATTCATGCACTCAGTTGGCAGCTGCTTCTTAAATTTTCAAACGTTTGTGTATGTACGAGTATTACGAATTCTGTTTATTAAACAAAACAGACAAATTATTTAATAATTTCAATCTGTAATTTACAAAAATGGATTATTTTCGTTTTGGTGCAGTGTCATTGTCAAATCTTTTTTCCCTATAAAATGATGTATGTACATGTGTTCACACATATGCACATACATACATATATTTTCTGATTTGTTTGCTCTTTTTTTTTTTTTTTGTTTTATCTTCTGGTCTGTTTATTTTGAAATTTGCTAATTAATTCGTTAGAAAAGTGATGTCGAAAGTATATAATTTTCTGTATTGGTTTATGGCAAGAAATTATACCTTTGAGGAGCGCAGAAAGGATAAAATTGGCACCCAAAAGTTCAAGGCCAAGAAAAATCTTGAAGGCCAAGTGCAACTGTTTATGTACAGAGAAATAATAACTTTCTGGAATAAGAGCCGATTATAGATTTAATTTTGAAATCTAATTACATATCACTCCTTTATTGCAACATAGCAATATCTCAAAAATATGCTTTTCGAGTTAACAATACAGAATTGTTAACAGTATTACATATTATATTGTGCCAACAATTTATTCAAATTACTTTTAAACCGTTTAATTTTTTAAGGCTTGTATGGAAACTAAAAAATTTAAATGTGTTTTTCTCGAAACAAGCTTTTTTAGTTATGACTATGTCGCAATAAAGGAGCGATGTGCATGTAACTTGTTAACTATTTACCTTACGCTGCCATTACACAGGAAAGTACTTTCATGAAATTTCTGTATACGTATTACAAATAAAAATTTCAATGAAATAGACGACTTTCATGAAAATTTCCTGTTCGTCTACACAGAAAAGTGAAAGATCATTTTAAAAATGTAGCCGAGGCAAAAAGTTGCAAAATTTGCCTCTGCTTCTCTCCACTCTTATTCTGTTTGCTTACTAATCAGAGTTGCCCAACTTATTACATATGCAAATTTATAAGGCAATAGATGAAAAAACTTATCATTATAAATTTTTCTATGATATTATTTCTATAGAAATTCTTTAATTATTTTCTTTATGTGTTTAATATACAATATAAGGAACAAATATAATAATTATTTGCATATACATGAAAAAGAAGTTAATTTTATAATTATTATTTTACTACAATACTGCAACTTTGTATAATTCTTTGTATATGGCAACAGTGCTTATAATTTCTCATTTTACTTTCAGAAAACGTCAAAAAATCTGTTTCATGAAATTTTTGATGAAAGTTGAGTGGAAAGTAAGCAAAATGAGAGCGTTTAGTAAAAAAGTGTGAGTGTATTGCAACCTTCATGAAATTATTTTCCTGTCTAAACGGTAGGTTATCTAACGGAAATAAAACACATTTTTGCGTAACTAGGTCGCATAATAATATGATTGTGATTTAAACTCATGTCATTTTTTTTATTTTCTCTTAAAGTTAGTACTCAATCATTTTACATTCACATGATGATAATTGCTGTTGTAAAAAAATCACGTGTCTTGTTCTATCTCTTTTCTAGCCAGATGTATGCAAATCATGCCAATCTGAGAAGGAGGGATACTTTGGCTACCATTAGAGCTCTAAACAGATGACTGAATTCTAAAATAATATGCCCATAAAAATAAATTTTTGTCCAGCACTGGCAGGACTTTAATCACATTTTTTATACCCTTCACAAAAATGTAAAAGGTATTTATAAGTTTGTGATTCCGTTTGTAATTTCTACAGTTTTTTTTGCGACCCTATAAAGTATATATATTCTGAATCAGAATTAATGGAAAAGTCGATTAAGCGATGTCCGTCTGTCCGTCTGTCCGCTGTTGAAATACCGTTTCTGAGAAAACGATTAGACTTAGAAACTTTTTTCTTTCACCATTCTTTTACCCCATCGATTCATGGGTTTGCTATTGAAATTCAGTAATATCGGTCCACGTATAGCTGAGATATATTCAAAATTCCGAAAAAAGCCATTTTTTTTTTTTTGCAGTTTTGTATGAAACTTTTTGAAAACAAAAGTTGTTCGTTTTGCTTCAAACTTCACACACTTATTAAGCATGGGATATCGGTCCATATATACCCGAGATATAGCCCAAATCAGATTTTTAATGAAAATGTCGCATAGGCGAAGCTAAACAACTTTTTTTGCTCAAAAGCAGTTCTGGTAATAAAATTACATAAATATGGAAAATGAAAATTTTCGATATCGGTCCATATATACCCGAGATATAGCCCAAACCTGGTTTTTCATGAAAATGTCGCGTAAGCGAACCTAAACAACTTTTTGGTGCTCAAAAGCAGTTCTGGTAAGGAAATAGGGTCATATGAATATGAAAAATGAAAATTTTCGATATCGGTCCATATATACCCGAGATATAGCCTAGACCGGGGTTTTCATGAAAATGCCGCATAAGCGAATTTTAACAACTTTTTTGTGCTCAAAAGCAGTTCTGGTAATGAAATTAGGTTACATAAATATGGAAAATGAAAATTTCCGATATCGGTCCATGTGTACCCGGTCCATATGTAGCCCAAATCGGGTTTTTCATGTCGCGTCAGCGAACTTAAACAACTTTTTTTTGCTCAAAAGGAGTTCTGGTAATGAAATAAGATTACATAAATATGGAAAATGAAAATTTCCGATATCGGTCCATATATACCCGAGATATAGCCTAGAACGTGTTTTTCATGAAAATGCCGCGTCAGCGAAATTAAACAACTTTTTTTGCTTAAAAGCGGTTCTGGTAATAAAATAAGGTTATATAAATATGAAAAATGAAAATTTCCGATATCGGTCCATATATACCGCAGATATAGCCTGGAACGGGGTTTTCATGAAAATGCCGCGTAAGCGAACTTAAACAACTTTTTTTTGCTTAAAAGCAGTTCTATTAATAAAATAAGGTTATATAAGTATGGAAAATGAAAATTGTCGATATCGGTCTATATATACCCGAGATATAGCCCAAACCGGGTTTTTCATGAAAATGTCGCGTAAGCGAACTTTAACAACTTTTTTTTAATCAAAAACAGTTCTGGTAATAAGATGAGTATATATAAATATGGAAGATAAAAATTTCCGATATCGGTCCATATATACCCGAGATATAGCCTAAACCGGGGTTTTCATGAAAATGCCGCGTAGGCGAACTTAAACAATTTTTTCGCCTTAAAGCAGTTCTGGTAATAAAATAAGGTGATATAAATATTGAAAATGAATTTTTCGATATCGGTCCATATATACCCGAGATATAGCCCAAACCGGGTTTTTCATGAAAATGTCGCGTAAGCGAACTTAAACAACTTTTTTGCTTAAAAACAGTTCTGGTAATAAGATGAGGTTATATAAATATGGAAAATGAAAATTTCCGATATCGGTCCATATATACCAGAGATATAGCCTAAACCGTGGTTTTCATGAAAATGCCGCGTAAGCGAACTTAAACAATTTTTTCGCCTTAAAGCAGTTCTGGTAATGAAATAAGGTTATATAAATATGGAAAATGAAAATTTCCGATATCGGTCCATATATACCCGAGATATAGCCCAAACCGGGTTTTTCAGGAAAATGTCGCGTAAGCGAACTTAAACAACTTTTTTCACCTTAAAGCAGTTCTGGTAATAAAATAAGGTTATATAAATATGGAAAATTAAAATTTCCGATATCGGTTCATATATACCCGATATATAGCCTAACAGGTTTTTTGATGAAAATGCCGAGTAAACAACTTTTTTGTGCTCAAAAGCAGTTCTGGTAATGAAATAAGGTTATATAAATATGGAAAAAGAAAATATCCGATATCGGTCCATATATACTCGAGATATAGCCTGAACCGATTTTTCCAATAACATTTTTTTTTTTTTTTTTGCTGAAAAGCAGTTCTTGTTATAAAAGAAGGTTACGAAAATAGAGAAAATTAAAATTTCTGATATCGGTCCATATATACCCGAGATATAGCCTAAATCGGGGTTTTCATGAAAATATCGCGTAAGCGAACTTAAACAATTTGTTGTGCTCAAAAGCAGTTCTGGTAATGATATAAGGTTATATTAATATGGAAAATTAAAATTTTCGATATCGTTCCATATATAGCCGAAATATAGCCTGAACCGATTTTTCCATTAAAAAAAATTTTTTTTTTTGCTGAAAAGCAATTCTCGTTATAAAAGAAGGTTACTAAAATACAGAAAATAGAATATATAACCGAGCATATTTAGGTCACATTTTTAATATACTTTACATATTCGTGACTATCGTGAAGGGTATTTTAGATTCGGCCCAGCCGAATATACTACACTCTTACTTGTTTTATTAAGACTTGAATACTTATTGTTATTACATTTCTTATGTAGATTCAATAAATAAAATAATAAAGTTAAAAAAAGATGTATGCAAATAAAACATAACAGAATGACAGTTGTATGTATAGAGAAATTACAAAAAAATAACGTGAGCAAGAGAAAACATGCCGTTTTCGTCGTGACCACATTTTTTGCAATACAAAGAAAGGCATGCCTTATAATTAAAGCTACGTACACACGGTTGTCATATCTTACAATATTGCCAGTAAAATTGTCTCAAAATGTATTACAATCGTGTGAACTGCCAATTTTTAACTTACAACGTTGTCAGAAAAACCATTGTCAATGAATTGTAAGACGACAATGTTGTCAGGCATCTGACAATTGTGAGAATACTCTTCATCGGCATTGCTAGATAATTGGTTGGTATTGTAAGCTCAGTTTTAATAACCAGATGTATAAAATTAATGCACCAGACAATGACACCATTGTCAGAAAAAAATTTGATGGGCAACACTGCCAAACAGATAGTTGTTGATATACATAGGTGGCAATGCCTTACAACATGTCTGGCAATTTTCTTCATCTAACAATCTGACAACCGTGTGAACTGACAATTTTTATTGTCAGATGAATTATTTGTCAGACCATAGTCTGACAATGAAATTATAAGATTTTCTTACGATCGTCTGAACACACAATTTACTTCTGCTGGACAATTTTTCATTGTCACTACATTGTCAGCATGTTGCCAGATCTTACAATATTGTAACATCTGACAACCGTGTGTACATAGCTTAATATTTTAAATCAGTGATGCTCAAAAGTTCTATATGAAAGAGTAAACACCAATACATTTAAGGGAAAACTACTTTTATTTAATATTTTTGGTTGTAAACAGCAAAACAATTTACAAAAACAAAATTCAAACTGATAATCTCTGTCGTCAATGTTTACCAACAAAGGATGCGAAAGTGTTGTTGCTTTGCTTTTGTGTGTGTGCGATGAAGAACGAAAAAAATATGAAAGACGTAATATTTCGTAAAGGAAACAGTTTAAAAATAATTTGAATAAATTTTTGGCAAAATATAAAAGGTAGTACTGTTAACAATTCTACATTGTTAACTCGAAAAGTTCATTTTTTGAGATATGACTATGTTGCAATAAAGGAGCGATATGTACGTGTTCTGTCAGTAAAAGATGAATTTTTGAACACAGAAAAAAATGTTATTCCTGTTCAATAATGAAATTAGTTGAATCAATTAATAAATTGTTTGAATGCGGACCTGTAAAAAAATTCGTGGATTCAAACAAAAGTTTAGTAAAAATAATTATTGATCGAAAACAACTATTTTTTTTTAAACAACAACAAAACACGATACTCAAGGTTAATTTTTGGATATTTATGTATATGCATACAAATTATTTTTTCAGACAAAAATTTTGTTGATATTATATTTACAATAATTTTTTCTGTGTAAGCTACAAACACATTCGTTTTGTTGTTTCAATGTTTAAATTGTACTAAGAAATACTAATGGCGTAAAAACCTTCGCCGGTACTTAACGGTTTAATTACATTTGTTCTGAGAAATTTTGCACAAGTGCATCCTTCATCGTCATTATCATCATCATCACATTTATTACATCATAACGTCATAGTTGAAGCGATGCAAATATTATGCTTATAAAGATACATTCGTATGTTTGTAAATGATGCGTCATTTTAAATATTCTAGACACAATTTGTTGCTAATAATCGTGCTTGACTAATTTTACTATTAAATTTATTAAAAATAAGTTTTGTACAAACTTAACGAGAAAACATTCTATAGCAAAAAATATGTTCGCATGTGTATACGTACATATGATTTTATTTAAAAAAAAAATTTAATACTCGTATGAATGGCATTGATTCATACAAACAATCGTATACTCGGATTTATTGTATGGCAAATATCATCAATCTTTTGTTAAACCACTTTCAATGAAATTTATTATTATAACTTCGTCATATATAGTATAAATAAATACAACTCGTTTACTCGTAATTTTATCTTTTATTTATTTATTTTTATTTGCAACATTTTACCACGAAAATTTTTCTTCAATTACTTATTGTATTTTGCGGTTTAACTCTGTTTTATTTATTTCTTTAAAGTTTATTTTTGCCACAATATTTAAAATGTTTTTCCATACAACAAAAAAGAAGAAAAAAAGGTAAATTTAAATAAAAAAACAAGAAACAAAACTGTATTTATTTTTATATATATAAAATAGTTTTATAAATTTATTTCATATATAAAGTTTATTTATATGCATTTATGGTTATTTTATATGAAAAGTTTCCCATATTCAGGCATAATTGTTGTAAAATGCAAAAGAAAACAACAAAAACAAAACAAGAGATAGTTTTTTCTCTCGCAGGTGTGTACGCGTGTGTGTGTGTGTACGAGTATGTACGTAAAGCATGATATTTACATAATTTTTATGAATGTGTTGGTAATGAGGTCTATGACAATTAGGTCAGTCATTTATTTTAGTTTTTCTATTATATTTTCATGGGAGAAATTTTAACAACCATAAAATTTATTGCCAACAATAATTATAAATTGCAAGGATTTTTTGAGAAGTTTTTGCTTTTAGTTTTATTTCTTTCATAAAAAATTATTTTTCTACCACTTGCTTGGTTGCACAATAAAGAGAGGATGTCAAGATATAAATCAGTCATTTAAAAATGGCAAAATCGATCTAGCAAATTCTCAAACAGCCATGGCAGCAAAAGAAAGAAAATAGAAAATTTATAAAAAGAAATTATGTATACTGAACTTATACATCACTAGGCAATGAACTTCTAAATCAAGCAGCAGCAATAACTGTATTATGCAATTCGTTAATTGAATAAATATATTTAACAGTTTAACGCAAGCCGCTGTTATCAGCAGTTAAGATTT
This sequence comes from Thecocarcelia acutangulata, assembly GCA_914767995.1. NCBI lineage: Eukaryota > Metazoa > Arthropoda > Insecta > Diptera > Tachinidae > Thecocarcelia > Thecocarcelia acutangulata. Next base: position 85,890,796 of record OU612097.1, on the reverse strand, counting down.
TAACATATTCACGACAGCAGGCTGCTGACAATAAACTGTCAAAAATAAAACATATATGTTTGAAATGAAATAGCGATGTGCAAAATATAATAAATATTAAACAATTAAGTTTTTTAATCACTATTCTAGCTTCTAACATTGATACCAATAAAAAATTATGACAACCGTGTGAAGTGACAATATTTTTCATGCCAACATTGTCAGATAAGGGAATTGTCAAATAATTGTCTTACAATAGAATTGGAATTTTTCTGACAATTGTCTAGCAACCGTGTAAACTCGCAATTTGTATTGTAAGAGCAAATTTGCATTGTCATGTAATTGCCAGCACATTGTTAGACAAGACAATATTGTCAGATCTGACAACCGTCTGAACAAGGTTAAATTCTAGAGTGTTTTAGCAAGAAGAAGAAGAAGCTAGTCAGTTTTTTTTCTAGAACTTATTGTACTCGTATTATGCTCGTAATATGGACTATTTCTTTATATACTGAAAATTTTATTAAATATTAAAAAAAAATTAAATCGTAGTGATTTTTGAAAATTTTTATTTATCCAAACAATTGAAAGGTGTACAGAAATGTTAGAGACGTGTATAAATGAAAAAGCTTGTTTTTTGTGTTTTGCCACGTATTATTAGAGCATTTTTCTTTTTAAATTCTCAACAATTTATTTAAATTGTTAGGATATAAAGTTGAATGTTTGAGAATATCTTTCAAAAATTTCCAAAGTCACTGATGATTAAGGTAGTTCCTATGAAATGTCGACATATAGATAGCTGGGAAACATAGAAAACAATCCATTTATATTGGTATAATAAATATCATTATTATATCGCTAATATTTTAAAGATCGTTATCGGTATCTAAGCTAGAGTCTGACAAAATAATTTTTAAGTACTACATATATACTTATTGGGTATTTGTAGGAAAATGGGTATGAATGTGCTGGAATACACGAAAACAATTTTTAATGCTGGTTGAAAAAATTATACCAACAAAATATCACTGCCTTTATCTGTTCGCCAACAAGCAGCAGAAAAATTGTTCCGTGTGTTATTGAACAATGTGTACGAATAAAAAATCAAACCATACACATACACAACATATTCATGCCAACCTGTGTTGTGTGTGGGTAGAAGAACACAATGGGTATTGGCATACTCATACTCATTTGTATTAAATACTTATTTTAGTAAATAAAATGTGTATTAGGTATCTGCAATACATATATTCATATTGTATATATACAAGTATATTGATGTACACACTCGAGAATTTGAGAACGCATACCCTAACAGGGATAGCAATAAGTATTTTAAAATTTTCACTTTAAGCGAAGTTTCTATAACAAGTTAAAGAAGTTTTAAAACTGATTTAGTTCCAAAAATATCTGTTTTCTGCAAATAATTTTCAAAATTTGTATGTGCCTATTTTATATTTTAGTAAGCATATTAATGGGCATACATATATATAAAAATGAAAATAGATAAAATGATGTTTTGCTAAAAATTCTTTCTCATTATTCTTTATTAATTTGTAAAACACGGATTTTTTTAAAATTCTAATGAGAATTTACAGCTCGATATTCTTATGAATTTATTGTGTTTGCTTTAATATTTGTTCTCTTTACAAGTTTGTATGTTTCGTTTGTATTTTGTCAAAGGCTTCATTAGTTTTTACTTTCTGTGACGTTCATTTCTGCAACAAATATTTTACAACTACTTTTTCCGTGAAAATATTCAGCTGTTTTTTACAGTAGAGCATAAATAAAAGAAAAAAATTGGAATGAAGTATAAAATATGTACATAAATATTATCTTGTATGAAAAAAAAAAAACAAAAAAAAAGAAACAAATTAATAATTTAGAAATGGTGATCAAACAGCCCACATCTTTCTCACAATCTGCAGAGTTTATGACACTTCTTATACAAAATATAATTTTTTCCTCGCTAAAAGAATATTCTTTTGATCATTTATAGTTGCTTAATTGATAAAAATGTATGTTTTAACTTTTAAAATCTTGGGGGAGTCCAAATCCCGGTGGGTGCTGATGACTAGTGTAGCGACTACAAAATAGATAGTTGTCGCCCAGCTAAAGAATTGATTATTATTTTTCTTGTCTTCTTCAATCAATAATTATTGATCACAGCAAATTTGTATTGTAAAAACTCCTTCTTAAGAAAAAACTTAAGAAAGGAAAAACTTGAACTAAAACCCGATGTACATATGTACAAACCAAAAAATTTTTAATTTAAAAATTATAAAGTTCAACAAAAATTTAACAAATTAATATAACAGCCAGTTCGCCGATGTCGAAAGGATAAGTTCATTCGCATTCAGGGCGAAAGAAAATCGATTTGGGCTTTTTCTAACTTTATTCTATGAGAACGATGTGTCAAAATTCAATTAAAATACATAAGTTCATGCGAACGAACAATAGTGACATAGACGAACCCAAATTTATTCGAATGTGAGTGACTAGCTTTCTTTCGCATACATTTTCATTCGATATCGTCGAACAGGCTGTAAATATTAATAAAAATTGTTTTTATTACTCAAAAAAAAAAAGTATGTACTCGCAACCCCATAGCTGCGCATGTGTTTGCTGCTCAATTTCATATAAACAAAAATTATTTTAAGAACTGCGCATCAGAGGAAAAAAATGCAAAAGTGCTTATGTATGTAAGTATATCTTCAGATGCATGGGTATTAAATATTATTGCAAGTAATATGGGGTACAAACCCACACGTGCATATACATATCGCTCCTTTATTGCAACATAGTCATATGTCAAAAAATTAGCTTTTCAAGTTAAGAATGCAGAATTGTTAACAGTACTACCTTTTATATTGTGCCAAATATTTATCAAATTACTTTTAAACTGTTTCCTTTAGAAGATATTTTCTAAAAAAAAATGTCTAAGACTTGTATGGAAGCTAAAAATTTGAAATGCGTTTTTCTCGGAACAAGCTTTTTTGAATTATGACTATGTTGCAATAAAGGAGCGATATGTAATTTAGTTCTTTGTGTGCGGTTGTGTACAATACTCTTGCGTGTTTTAGTATAAGTAATACACATATTTGCTGCAAAGCAGTCATGTATGAATAGATATTTTGTGCGTATAAGTAATGGGTATACCCTATAAAAAATTTGACAGTAAATATTAAGTATACTTTGTTATGAGTACTCATTGTCAGTTTCTGGTCTATACATCGTTTTATTTACGAGTATCGTTTTCGATATTTCTAAGAGCTGTTTGCATTTTAGCATCTTCCATCCATTCAGGATGTTGACATCACCGTTTTTCAATCATATGTTGTTGAAACTGAATATGTGAAAATGTAAATTTCGTCATACTTTAAAACAATCAATGCGGAAAAACTTGAAAAAAAAATTATTTATCACCCAGCAATATTCATCTGCTGTAAATTTAATAGCCTGATTGAAAGAAGCAGATTGACAAGGGAAGATACAATAAAGCAAAGAGTGCTGCTGATATCCATACCCGATGAATGCTGGTTTGACTAATACTCGTATACATGTACCCAGGAATATGTTATTATGGTGCCCTATAGTGATATGAAATGAGTAGTGAAAAAGTGAGTAAAGTTATACCATAAGCTATAATTTCTTGTGCTCATACGCACTAATATACTAAGACTTATTGTAATGTGTTTATATTCACTCGAAAGTTTGACATGTTTAACAACATTTCTGACCTTGTTGATTTAGACCAATGGTCCCCACAAAGAGAGCATTCAGTATATCAGTGCATAAGTGCGATTATTTTTGAGAGTATTGCGTGATGATCAATGATTTAGACCATTGATCATCTCGAAACACCTCAATCAGCACTTATACATCGGCATACTGAGTATTCTCTTTGCGGGGACCACCGATTTAGACTATTGATGCAATATCCTCAAAGGTAAATGCGCTTATACATCTGCACACAGAGTGATCTCTTTGTAGGTATCACTGATTTAGACTCTTTAATATATAGACGACGCAAAATAAAGCGAACTACCCTTGCGAAAATACAAACAATCAAACTAAGATATACACGTACAGATCTGTATTGGATGATTTAAATAAGCTGAATCAATGTGAGTGTTATGAGTATTTTCCTGGAATAAAAAATCAAACTGAGGTGATATTGCAACCTTTACTTGAATATCAACGGTATCATGAGTATGAGTAAATCAGAGTGGTTGAGTTTAAATGGTGGCTACGCACTTATACTTAATTTCATGAGTTAGTAGGAATAGCGAAAAAACGATTTATATCCGCTGACTGGTACCCCCACTGGTACTAGACGTCACTTAACATATTTTTTTTATATAGAATTAATACGGAAAGCTGAACGTTCTTGGATCGTAATTGTATCAAAGTTTTAAGTACCAAAACCCAGAACGTTAGGAATAATTAACCTGAATATATCTCTTCATCACTACACTGCATAGTAAAGCTGTTTTCCACGTTAAAAAATTCATTCTTTATTGTTATTTTCTATTTAATATAAAATTTCCTTAGAAACTATTGAGAACAGAAAATGACACAAATGTTTTCTGTTTTCACTTTTGTTAAATTTATTTCAATATAAAAATTTCTTTATAGTAAATTTTTATTTTTCTTCTAAACAAAAATCGAAAGAGGTTTTCAACAGTTTATCAAGTACAATTTCTTCTTAAAAATACATTTTAAACTTATATATTAATATAACTTAAATTATTATTTGTTTGCATTTCACTACAATCTCAGTGATGCTTTACAAAAAATATTAAAAACATATTTTTCGGAATATTTCAATGTTGGCTTTCTGAGTAAAATTAAATTTGTTAATTGCATCCAAATTCGAATTCAAAAAGCACAATTTATTCTCAGCACTGTTAACTTTCTCATCTCTGGCTGTGCGTATTTCGGCCAAGTGCTTTTTTTGTAGCTGCTCTTAGCATCTTCCAATAATTAATTCGTTTCTTATTTCTATTTTTGGTTAACTCTCCATGTACCGTTATCGAAAAATCTGTGCGTAAATTATGAAAATGAGAATCTTTTTTTATTAACTTATTAATATTTCAGTTTAATAGAGTTGTTGTTAATAACTAATTCCCACTGTTTGAAAAATTCCCAATCATATGCTGAGTTTTCTATATTAATCATAAACTTTTTATAATTTTATAAAAAGTAAAGGAGAATAAAATTCTTACAAAACGAATGTGTTCCAGAACAGAACTTTTTTGAATAAAATTTAAAAAGCAATCTATTGTAAAAAACTACTTTAAAAAAATTATTTGAAAGATATTTTTTGAAAATCTTTTTAACAAAATACTATTAAAAAAAATTTCTACTTCATTTCGACAAGGTTTTTCTTAAGATATAAAAAGTACCTAACAAAGGAAGGAAATTTAAAAAAGGATCTTTTGAAAAAAAGGTTGAAATATCTATTAAACAAAAAGTACCATTTAATAAAAATACTTTCAAAAATCTTTGTGGAAACACCACTTTATTGAAAAATAACTTTTAAAAAATTAGGAATTAAAAAAATTACAGTGAAACCTCTCTTAACCTCAAAACACTTCTCATATGCAGACAGAAGCGTTTAAATCAAGATGAATTAATTTCGAAAATTAACTCACCTTGATTCAAATTCGCTAACTAGAGTTGTATTTCATTAAATAAACAAACAAAAATTATAACTTTATATATAATTATAAAAGTGATGACAATTAAGATATTTTAGAATTCATTGAAGTTAGCCGGTCATTGCGACTAAACGAACACCACAAAATAAAAATTAAAAAGAATGCTTGATGAGCTTTCAAGCGTGAAATTGTAAAGTATCAAGCACTCGTACACGAAGTTGACAGCAAGCATTTTGACCGTGTCTACCACGCCTTAGAGATGTTATTGTCGTATATTGTCGTATTCCAACGCATTAAAAATAGTGAAAGTCTTTTTGACCGATTCGAGTTAAAGCAAACTTTTTTTTTTAACACCATAAACTAACTTAACATTGCTTTAATAAAATGTAGCATTATATAATAATATGTATAATAAATAATAAATGTGTATCTCTTATAAAAGGACACCTATCAAAATGCACGGCGGTGACTGCCCGGTTATGGGAGGTTTCACTGTATTTACTTTTATATACAAAAAAAAGTTTTAAAAAAATACCTTTTTAAAAGTCCCTTTTAATAAAATAGCTTTCTAAAAAGTAAGTGCTAAAAGAGTACCTTATAAAAAATATCTTTAAAAAACTCCTTCTAAAAAGTACATTCTAGGAAAGTGTCTTAAAAAAGAAGCTTTGAAAATTATGTTTTTAAAAATACTTTTAAAAAAATAGCTTTATAACATAAAAAAACTATCATTAAAAAAGTACCTTTTAAAAGAATACTTTTTAAAAAAGTACCTTTTAAAAATACTAACTTAAAAAAGTACTTTAAAAAAAAGTACCTTTTAAAAAAGTGTCTTTTAAAAAAAGTACCTTTAAAAAAAATACCTTTTAAAAATAGTATCCTTTAAAAAAAGTACCTTTTATAAAAAGTACTTTTTAAAAAAAGTATCTTTTAAAAAAGGACCTTTTAAGAAAAGTACATCTTAAAAAATACCTTTTAAGAAAAGTACCTTTTAAAAAAAGTACCTTTTAAAAAAATACCTTTCAAAAAAATACCTTTTATAAAAAGTACCTTTTAAAAAAGTACATTTAAAAAAGTACCTGTTAAAAAAACTATCTTTTAAAAAAGTACCTTTAACAAAAATATACGTTTAAGAAAATTATCTCTTTAAAAATAAACTGTTATCCACCTTTTATAGTCGTATGTAATTATAATTATTTTTAGAAGCACTATTGTTAAAATGTACCCCTAAAAAATACATTTTAAAACCAGCATACTATTTAACAGAAGTATCTTTTTAAAAATAATTTCTTTAAAAAAAGAGTATCATTTAAAAAATGTTTTTCTAAAAAGCAATTTTCCAATAAGCACTATTTAAGAAAAAAATTTTTTTTGAAAAAAAGAGTATCATTTAAAAAAGTATCTTTTACAAAAAAAAATCAGTTTTGTAAAAATGATTTTTTTTTATTTATTATATTGAAATATTATAAAAAAGCCTAAACGGGCTTTTTTATAATATTTCAATATTATAATAAAAAATATATTTTAAACTACTTATTGGAAAAAATTGATATGAAAAAATATATTTAAAAAGTACTTTTTAAAGAAGCACTTCTAGTAAACATCTATAAAAAGTTTTAAAAAAAATTTGTTTACAAAAGGAACTCTTAAAAATATGTGCTCCAAAAAATAACACAAGTAAAACAAGAGCTCAAAAAAAAATAATTTATTTGTTTTCAAAAAAAAAAAAAAATCATCAAAATCCAAACACAAAACTATAATTTTTAAGTATAGGATTGAAAAATAATTCATACAATTTGCTAAATAGTTTAGCTCCACTTTATGATATCTGATTTTTCAAAATTAAAAAAAAATGGAAAGGAGAATTTATTAGAATTAGAAAAAATAATTTATTATTTATTTTATTATAGCGTTAAATGCGTTTCGTTAACTAAGCCCACAACAAATCATAAGTTAATCGGTTTGACACAACACGTTTTAACTTTTTTATGTTTATTTCAATATTTCCCTGTAGTTCTTCGTTCTCTTCTACGAATTTCACCATCAATGATTAATAATAGTTGCAAACCAGTCACTGTATTAAAGAAATGTTCTGAACAAAGAAAATTTCATATTTTGTTTACAACAATTGTGCGCATATTTCGAAATATTCAAATATTTCGCTACACGTGTTATGAAAAGCTGAAAACTTTTGACAGTAAATATTTACAATAAAATGTTTTGTTGCGACTTACCTCATTGCATTGTTCTTCTTTAACGGCCAACATTTGTTTGCAACACGCAATAACCTCTTTTAAAGTGACGACTTGTTTTTGCACCACAGCCAATTCACCACGCAAAGAAATGTTCTCTGACTGGGCCATTTGTAGGGCCAGCTGAGCATTGGCCAACTCTATGTTGGCATGCCGGCTGCGACTGGCGGGATTTTCGTCATCTGTGAAATCAAGGCCACAAGCCCCTTCTGTCGAATCCAAAGCCGAGGTAAGCGAGGATTCTTCAATTTGCTCACCACGACGTAAACGCTTGTTACACTCGCGTTCCAATGCCAATTGTCTGCGCAAAGAAGAGATTTCGTCACGTAAATCTTGTACTGCGTTTTGTCTTTGCAAGCGCTTAGTGCGCAATTCTTCTTTGAACTCTTCCAGGGATTGTTCTTTGGGAGCTGTTAAAATGCTGCTGCAATCGGTTTCACAGTAACCGGTTTTATTTTCTTTATCACTATTTTCGCTTAACTTGCGTTCTCGTTCGGCCTTTTCTTCTATTTCTTTATTTTTGGCATGTTCGCTCAATGTCATTTTAATTTTATCTGCTATTTTATGCAAACGATCAAAATTTTCCTCTTTCAAAACACTTTCACTTTCGGCCAACGATATACTTTTCTCCATAATGGATTCGGGGGTGGGTGTGAACACCGCTGTTACATGCGGCACCTGATCCAATAATAAATCATTATTTTCCACTTCAGACCACCAAGAATCTTCAGCTTGTTGCTCGTCATTTAATTCGGACTCAGACAAACGCAGGCCACGATAAGAAGCTGATCTTTGCGCAGCTGGATTGGTATTCATAACGGCATTATTGGTTATTTCCTTGCCCGTTTCTAATTCCAAATCGTTTTCCAACTGCGTTGGCGTGCTGTCTTTAGGCATATTTGCTGCTGTTGTATTTGAGGTTGATTCTTCAAAGATATTTGATTCACTACTGGCCATTGTAGCCACAACGACTCTGATATTTATTTAAAAATTTCACTTTCTCCCTGGCCCCCTTTCTTAAGGCAAATTTATTTTAATTTATTTTATTTTTCTTTAAGAAAAATGTTCAACAATTGTTCTAAATATTTTCTTATTCAAAAAAGAAAAGCAAAATAAATGTGAAGGAGAGAACATAAAAAACAACAAAGGATTTCTTGCTGCTTTCTTATGGCAAATTGCGTTTCAGAATCTTATTTAGGGTTTATTCGCTTTAATTATCTTTATATTTGCTTTTTAGTGCGCTACCGTCACGATTTTTATTTAAACTAATTTCTTCTTTACAATTTCAACACAATTCTAGTGTAGATAAATAATTTTCAATTTTTTTTCTTTTTTTTTTTTTGACTTCGAATCACCAGCATACAGATTCAAAATGAACTTTTCTTCACTCTCTTTTAAATAATTAAACTTTTTTCTTCAAATTTCTTTTTTAATATTTAATGATATTTCAATCAAAACTGAGCCAAACTTTTTCCACAATCTTAAGATTTTTTTCTTTATTAAAAAATATATTTGATACAATTTAATTTACCGAGTATTATTTTTTCAATAAAAATCCATGTTATCGCCAGCACTACTCGTGAAAAACTGATGGCAGATGCTATTTTTAAAATAGTATTTTCGAAAAATGAATTTCAAAATCGGATTTTGTTGTTCTTATTTTTCGGTTGTTCATTTGATTTGAAAAAAAAGAAATTAACTTTCAGATACAAAGAATAATATGTTGTTATTCGAATTTACACACTTCTTTTATTTTGGCATCAGCTGAAATTATATATGTGTGTACTTATGTATGTGTTGAAAAAAGTTTAATAGTTAAAAAAAACTTAATGTAAGAACATATGATTTCAATTGGAAACAAAAATGATCAAATACAACAACAGCAAATTTAAATACTAAAATAATTTTTAAAATTATTAATTAGGTATGAGATAGAAATCAATTTTCAAAACAATAACTGCCTGGCTCACGATGTCATTTCGTTTACGTTCGCTAAAGCTTTATATTAAAAACAAGTAAGAGTGTGGTATATTCGGCTAGGCCAAATCTAAAATACCCTTCACGATAGTCACGTATATACGTATATAGTATATATTACAAATTTGAACTAAATGAACTCGTATATATATGGACCGATATTGGGGAAAAAATATTTTGGCCTTGTAATAATCATTCCAAAAAACAAATCTTTCAAGGACATTTTCATAGAAAAGTTTGTTTAAGCTATATTTCGGTTATATAAGAACCGATATCGGAATTTTCTATTTTCTGTATTTTAGTAACCTTCTTTTATAACGAGAATTGTTTTTCAGCAAAAAAAAATGTTAATGGAAAAATCGGTTCAGGCTATATCTCGGTCCTCTTGAATGGACCGATATCGGAAATTTTCATTTTCAATATTTATGTATTAATGTTAAATACTCGAACTTATTTTTATAAGTGATTTTATAAGAACTATCGGAAATTAAAAAAAAACATATAAAATTCAGAAAAATGCATGAAATATTTATTTGGATCGATAGTTGGGTCGATATAATTTAATGTTTGAAGATTATTTCATGCAAATGTTGGCCGCGGCTGCGCCTCAAATGGTCCATCCGCTTAGTCCAATTTTGGCATACTCTTTCCAACATTTCGGCCGGTATCTCACGAACAATGTTGGCAATGTTGGCTTCCAGTGCGTCAATGGAAGTGGGCTTGTCGCTATAGACATTAGCCTTAACGTAGCCCCACAAAAAATAGTCTAGAGGCGTTAAATCGCACGATCTGGGCGGCCAATTGACTGGTCCCAAGCGTGAAATAAACTGTTCACCGAACTCGCCTCTCAATTGGTCCATTGTTTCGCGTGCTGTGTGGCATGTGGCACCGTCTTGTTGAAACCACATGTCATGCAAGTCAAGCTCTTCCATTTTGGACAAAAAAAAGTTTGTTATCATCGCACGGTAGCGCTCACCATTCACAGTAACGTTGTGATTCGCATCATCTTTGAAGAAATACGGCCCAATGATGCCGCCAGCCCATAATCCGCACCAAACGGTTGTTTTTTGTGGATGCATTGGTAGCTCTTGCAATGCTTCTGGCTGCTCTTCACTCCAAATACGGCAGTTTTGCTTGTTCACGTATCCATTCAACCAGAAATAAGCCTCGTCGCTGAACACAATTCTTCGATAAAAAAGTGGATCTTCATCTAACTTTTCAAGAACCCATTCACCAAAAATTTGGCGTTGTGGTAGGTCATTTGGCTTCAATTCTTGCACCAGCTGTATCTTATAAGGCTTCACACCCAAATCCTTCCGCAAAATTTTCCACGTAGTGGAGTAACAGAGGCCCAATTGATGCGAACGGCACCGAATCGATAATTCACGGTCATCACCAACACTGGCCGATACGGCTGCGATATTTTCTTCAGTTCGCACTCTACGTAAGCGTATTGGTGGTTTAATGTCTAACAATGTAAATTTGGTGCGAAATTTTTTTACAATATCCCGAATAGAAGCCTCAGTAGGTGGATTAAACTGACCATAAAATGGAAGAAGCGCGCGATGAACTTTCTGAACAGAGCACGCATTTTGGTAATAAAATTCAATAATTTGCAAGCGTTGTTCGTTTGTAAGACGATTCATGATTAAATTATAGACCAAACTAAAGATGTTTGACAGTGACACAAGATACAAAACGTGCGTGAGCTGTCAAAACTAGTGTTGCCAAAAAGATAAAAGCAAAAAAATCACTCGTTATTATATGATGGGTTGTTATCATTCGTCTAGCTCAAGTTCAATCCTGGCTAAAGCCAAGAAATATTTTTAATTATAACAAAAAATAAAATAGACGAATCCCCAAATTCACGAAACGTTGGGAAAATATGTAATAAAAATTCTGCATTTTTATTGACATAAAGAACGTTAGGCCTCACCAGCTAAGTATATACAAAAAGCAAATAACAAAATACGTTGGCCAAAAATATAATTACTACAATATAACAATAATTGTCTTGATCAAAGAAGACAGGAAAAAATATTTGAATGCACTAAAGCTGGGGGGCAACTAGGTGTTTTACAGTCGCTACACTGCTCATCAGCACCCACTAGGATTCGAACTCAGTACCATGTAAACATGATGTATTTTTTGGTGGCATGTGATAAGGTCCAGTGTCATAATGTCCATGGACGTTATAGCACACTTAAAAGTGTCATAAGGTCCATGGACGTTAAGACACTTTTGAAAATATCATAGTGTCCATGGGCATAGTGACACTTTGCAAATGGATATTATGTCATTTTTAAAAATGTCATAAGGCCCATAATTAGAAAAGAATTTGTATATGAAGATAACCGTATATTTCAGTGATAATGTGAACCAATAAAAGCCGTTCCCATTATCAAATTGGCCCACATTTTCGTTGCAAAACTTTGATGCATAACTCTTGCTTATATTGATTAAAAAAGTAATTATTTCAACACAGAATTTGTTTATATTCTCTTTAAATATACGTATTAATATTCTCTCAAAATTTGGGTTTTTTTTACATAAATGAGTTTTCACAGAAGTAAAAGATACTTTATTATCAAAATAAATAATCGCTTATTGAGATGTATTTAGGAGTATATCACGTTCAAAAATTTTTCTATAGTAAAGGCAAAGTTTCTTAGATTTGGTGTCCAAATTTTGAAAACCAGGAGAACAAATTGTAAAATACCTGCATTTCTTAGCTCTGCCAAGCATGTAACGCATTTTAAGATTTCTGTCACCTGACTATTGATGTTGATAGCATTTTCTTCGATATCTTTTGTTTCTGAATCGCTTTCTTCTCCTATATCTTTTTTTATTTTTTATTTAATAGTCTTTATTACTTTGCATTGATTGATTACTTATAAAGGAACTATGAATATAAAGGGAATTATAATAAGATAAAGGACAAGTAATTTGATTTATCTGATAAGCAATCAAATGAAAGAAAATTGTTTTTTGTATTGATAGTAATATTAAAAACCTCAGATACTGATATATGTATATGCAATGCCCAATTGCTGATCAAGTTTTTGGTTTTGATAATCTTTATTACTTTGCATTGGTTGATCACTCATAAAGGAAGTATGAAGGAAAAATCGGCGCCGGTGCAATAGTGTCCACGGACGTTATGACACCTCCGTGATGGACAATATGTCACTTTCAAAAGTATCTTAACGTCCACGGACCTTATGACACTTTTAAGTATGTCATAACGTCCATGGACTTTATGTCACTGGACGATATGACATGCCACCTATTTTTTTAATACGGCTGCTTAACCAACTCAGCCACTGAGCTCTTACTTATTTTTTCGTCTATATTTGTCTCATATTTTTATACAAAATTGCAAAAAATAATGGCTTTTTTCGGAAATTTGAATATATCTCAGCTATACGTGAACCGATATTACACAATTTCAATAGCAAACACATGGCACGATGGGATAATAGAATGGTGAAACAAAACAGTTTCTATGTCTAATGGTTTTTTCAGAAACAGCATTTCAACGACCGACAGACGGACACCGCTTAATCGATTTTTCCATTAATTCTGATTCAGAATATATATACTTTATAGCGTCGCAAATGAAAATTGTAGAAATTATAAACGTATGCCCAAACTTATATATACCCTTAACATTTTTGTGAAGGGTATAGTAAATGACTTACATTCAATTATTATTCAACTAACGATATTTCGGTGGTGGACAAGGGGAATGATACAAGATCGGGGAAAAATAAAGCTTATAAACGGCATTAGAATATGTTTTTTGACCTTGAAATTTGTGACGAACGTTTACCAGGCAGTAAGTTTCGAATAAGAAAAAGTTGTGGAAAACATATTTTAATCGTTTTGGATATATTTAAAAACTAGTAAATCACTTTTCTTTAGCTTTGAAAATATATTTTTATTACTAATTTAATTGTAATTATACTTTATATAATAGAATGGTTTTCAAATGATTAAAATTTACCTAAAAAATTAAAATGATTAAAAATGATTTATAAAACATTTTCAAAAACAAATTAATATTGTTAAGAATTTTTCTATGTGTATAAATTTTTTGTATGTACAGCGGCCCATACACGTTTCAATTTAATTGTGAATTAAGTCTTTCAACTGAATTGATTGTTGCCCACATACTTCATAAACTGAATTGAAAAATTTTCATTGAACAATTAAATTCAATGAAACTATAGACAATTTTAAAAATATATAATGTTCTCTTTGCAAAAATACTGCAAATATAAATTTTAAGACTTGATCAAGAGACTTGAACACACACAACACAATCGAATTGAAATCAAAACATTTTAATTTTTGTTCAACCAACTCGACAACTGCCAAACTAATCGACTGACAAAGCCATACACGCTTTGATTTGGACAACAACCGACTCAGTTGCCAACTGAGTTGAAACGTGTATGGGCCGCTTAAGAATTTTTTGACAATATCTTTTCAAATAATTTTTTTTAACATTTTAATTTTCCTGAGGATGAAAAAATGTAATTGTGCGAAAGAACGGATAGCATCGTTATGGGTGAACTGGTACTTAATAAACCACCTTAAAAAATATGTTTTGCAAAAAGCACCTTTAAAAAATGCGTTAATTTTTTAACGGATAAACGGAGTGTCCCAGAACTGAATGCCAAGCCGAAACAGGGTGACAAGATTGATTGTAACCATCATGAGAAAAATCAGAAAAAAAGATCTGGAAAAAAAACATTTTACTCAATTCATATTTTTTTTTTTTTTTTTTGTTTTTCGCACAAGCCCAAGGCGAATTCATATCAGGTATATGCAAGAGCAATAAATACAACACTACAAAAAATAAATCTTTTTCAAACGTCAAGGGAAAAATATAAACACAAAAAGGAATTCAAAAAAATATATAACAAAAAAAATTTACAAGAAAAGATAAACTTTTAATTATTTCGCGAAACGTTTAACTATTTCGTGAAAATTAAAGTCTCGGATCATAGAGCTCGGAAAGGAGAAAAAGGCCAGCCAGATTGCGGAGAATTCTGAATGATAGTTGCAATACAAAACCAAAAAAATTGTTAAAAAAATTTTTTTTTATTTTTCAAATTTCTTTTAAAACAAATTTACAATAAAAGAAAAACTTAATTATTTTGTGAAAGTTTTAATTATTTCGTGAAACTTAAAGTCTCAGATGATAGAGCTTGAAAAGGTGAAAATGGCCAGCCAGATTGGGGAGAATTCTGGATGATACCTGGCGCTCAAGATACAATCCAACAAAACACTCTTTGGAATGCATTCAAACACACAATTAAATACAAAAAAAAGATACAATAATAATATAAAAAATTGTTTTAACAAATTTTTTTTTTAATTTGTTTGAATTATTCCATTGACATCTGAAAAAGATTAAAATTAAAAAAAAGTTATCAGCTGCGCTGTCAATTTCACCTGTTATGAATTCGCCTTGCACAAGCCCTTGTATTTTTTTATATTTTTTCTGATTCTTCTGCTTCGGATTGACGTTGAGTTCTGTGACACCCTGTATCTAGCTCAAATATACTGGCTGGCTCACGATGTCGTTTCGTTAATGCTCGCTAATGTTTTATATTAAAAATAAGTGACTTATAGTCAACTATTTTTCAACTAACGGATATATCGAAGGTAGATAAGGCAAATGATATAAGATCAAAGAAAAATAAAGCTTATAAACAGCATCGGAATAGGTTTTTTGACCTTAAAAATTATGACGAACGCTTACGAAACGACATCGTGAGCCAGGCAGATAATTTAATTCCAAAAATATCTCGACCTGAATTGGATGACGTAATCGAAGGTTCAACTAATGATTTAAATTTTTTGAAACTGATTTCTGTCGCAATCGATGAGGCTGTATCGCAAAAACTGTCAAATAGATTCTCTGGATATACATATGTATTTAATATCTGTTGCTTTCGCATTGTTTGAAAAAAAATGTAGCCTATGATAACAAACATAAAATACCGACCGCAACTCGTGGATTTAAAAATGAAAAATATAGAAATGCCGACGACAGTGAGAAAGAAGACGATGTGAAAGCAGCGATGAAAAATGAGTGCGATGTTTGGACAATCAAGATCGTCCATCTTACATTTTCGGATTGAATGGTGTAAAACGAATGTGGACTCAACACAAATAAAGAAAGAACTGCTAAATAGACAATCAAGATCGTCCATCTTATATTTTCGGATTGAATGGTGTAAAACGAATGTGGAGTCAACACAAATAAAGAAAGAACTGCTAAATAACGAGCCAGTACGTAACACGCGAAACAACCAAAATCTTGCTGCGGTTCGTACTATCAATGGACTACCGGAAAGTGATAGGAATATTGCGTAAATTATACGCTGGTAATGGCGCTGGTGAAAGAGCACTTAAAATTATTAGCATGATATAACATACATTGCCGTAACGAGGAAAAGAAAGTATTTTTGTTTCAAGTTGTCGCTGAAAATAGAAAGCAATATCATCGCTCTTTTAATGAAAGCGGATTAATATAATACTATTCAATTCAATTTAATTTTTTTTTTTAAATTATGTTTCTGTATGGGGACCAACCTAATGATTGAAGATAGAAGCTAGGTATGTTGTAAAAAAAATTCTGAGTCCTCTGGGGCTAGTCAGGGCGGTTGACCTTAAAATGTTAAAAACTAATCTTTTTTATGGGAATTCCTATAAGAAGGGCAGTTAGGGGGTAGATATGTTCACAAGAAATGTAGAGGAAGAAATATTTGTGGGTTTCGGTCTTACATTGTAACCCCTAAGAGCGACTCAGAGATAGTTATGAAGCATTTTTTGGAAGTCTCACAAAACAAGAGCCAATTCTTTCCCATTGCAAAGCGTTGCCGTTGCGTAGCCGCCGCGTTGTTTCGGTATGCTCCATACAAAATGTATAGACATGAGAACTTTTGACAGCTAAAACACGCTTTCCGCTCTTGTTCCTAAAATTTTCCAGGGGCCAAATTCCGCAACGATGAATTTTGAAATGTTCACCAATTTCAGTGTTCACTTTTGATTTTTGAGCCCGCAATGGTGAAAATGAATAATTTTGACATTTTAAATGTACACTTAATAATCATTTTTTCACTCAAAAATCCTCGGTGAATTTTAGTTTTTGTAAAATATTTTGAACTTGAAACAAATAAACAAAAGGATTATGTATGTATATTAATATTATTTATTAAAAAACTTGTGTGACACAGTTATTTTGACAAATCAGTATATCATTCAGCGTGAAGATACACATTCAGCGCAACAAAATTCACTGTTTTTTACGGAATCGCTTTTTAATGAAAAGTGAACACTGTCGGTGAATTTTTTTGTAATGTTACCTAGAAAAAAAAATCATAGTTGCGGAATCTGGCCCCAGATAACACTAATTGACCTTTAGTGTATATGTGTGCAAAAGTCCACAAATTGAACAAGGTACTGCTACTCCATACAGCATATTCTCTAGATTTGCCCACCTGTGACTATTTTCTTTTTCAAACTTGAAGAGATGGCTGAGCAATAAAAAATTTGGATTTAATGAAGAGATTATTACCGAAACAAACGCATATTTAAGGGTTTCGAGAAACCCTTAAATTTGGAAGAAATAAAAAAATAGGAAAACGATGGGCTAAATGTAAAAGGAGACGGCATTGAAAATTAAAACGCTTATGCGCTGAAAAGAAAAATTATTTAAATAGTCATGAAGTTATCGTTCTTATGTATGTATAATTATGTTTAATATTTCATTCTAATGAATTACTTTAAAATATTAAAAAAAGTTTTTGTTTAAAAATTATTGCTCGTGTGAGCAATAATCTTTCCTTCAAAGTTATTTTAGTATAAATCAATCACTTCAAAGAATTGCCATCTATAGATCTATTTTTAAAAACTACATACATACATACGTTTCTATATACGCATTTCTGTGGAAGAAAACACACTTTCAATACTCAAAATTGAATTATTAACTTGAAAAATATTTAAATAAGTAATTCAGACCCCCGACACATATTTCCTATCTCAAAACAAAACAAACGCAGGAGGGTTGATGAAAAAATAATTTAGAGAATACTAATACAAATTTCGAAAATGAATTTATTTCGTTTTTTTTTTTAGAAAATGAATCTTCGACAAAACAAATAAACAAATGGAAGGGAGGTATCATTTCGCAATGAATTAAAGTCACGTTTTTTGGCAATTAAATGTAAAAACAAAATCTTTTATTTATTTTCTTTTTCATATAAAATAATCATGTGTATTTTATATATGTATGTATAAAAAAAACAAAAATTACATACATAATTATGTCTAGTAGAGATGTTTTAGTTTGGTTGGTGTCTCTCTGAATGAATAGTTTAAGTTCAAAGTTTAATTTTACAAACCAGAAACAAAAATTTATTGTGCAATGAATAAATTTTTTCTAAGTATTTCAAAAAAGCGTATCGAAAGTCAAAATAAAGTATTTTACATACATATAATAATATTTATTATAACGCAAACTGAAGGAAAATATAAAATAATCACAGACAACAGATCATAATATCTTTTTTGGAACTGACGTAATTCAATTGGCCGCAAATTCGGTTGACACAAAAAAATTTGTTTTTACGTGTGTTCACACAATTTTTTAAATGACACAAAAACAATAAAAATATTATATTGCGCAAACGATGAAAAGGGGGAAATATATACATATAGGAAATACATACATATATGTGAAAAAATCAGAAATAGGTTGAAATTGATTGGTTAATAAGGTAGCTTGGTTTTTATTTGTTTCCACAATAAATTTCAACTACGTAAAATTATATATATTTCAAATCTTAATTAAACTAAAATAATATTAAGTCTAAAGCCTAAGCACGATAATAATTTAAGGGCAAAATACTGTTGTTGTATTATATAGTTGAACACAACTACATAATATGGTTTCAACCTGAAACTTTTACAAAATTAAGTACAGCCAAGAACCAACAGTATACCATTTAACCATATATTTGGTAAAACTTGTAACATTTGTTTCATGACGAATACTGTTATGATAAAAATTAATATTTAACTGTCATATCCAACCATATAATATTATCATCCCCACCCATATTATTGAAAAATTTTAAATTCTATTGTCACAATCAATCATACTAGTGTTGAACGTGACAATATTATATGATTACATAATTAAAACACATACACATAAACACATCGGCAACTTATATAAATAAAAAAAATTGTTATATATAACAATTATTATGAATTAATTAATACATATTATATAAAAAAAAATTAAATTTGTTCATATTGTTAATATTGAAAAAAAACACACACAAATAAACTCGTTTCTCCAGAAAATAAAAAATAAAATAAAAATAAAAAATTATAAAGAGCTTGTTTTCCATACTTCCCAGCTATCTATGTCGACATTTCATAGGAGCTACCCTAATCATCAGTAGACTTGGGAAATTTTTGAAAGATATTCTCAAACATTCAACTTTATATCCCAACAATCCAAATAAATTGTTGAGAAATTAAAAAGAAAAATGCTCTAATAATATCCGTCAAAACGGATATTATTATTAAACATTATTATTACATTCAACCATATTTTAAAATGATAGAAATGTAAGGACTAAACTATATTAAATATATACTGCTAGTGGCAACAATAACATTTGAAACAGCCAAGAAACATATTTATAGCACAAAAATAAAATTTTTTCTTATGAGTTGATACATTATTTGCTATGTTTTCTTACACAATGTTGCTTTTCAGCTCAAATGTGGATCGGAAATATGATATTTTTCCATTCAAAATGCCTGCGAACGTTAAGGTTCGAAATCGTGAAACAGGCTCTAAATATTATATTGTTAAATTAATACATTTGTACTTAAGGGTTCAATAAAAAAAATTACAATAAAAAAACAAAAATCTTTGTTTTCTATATAATTAAAATCTTGCGTTAATTTCTGGATGCCGTTTAAGGCCATATTACACTATCATACACGATCGTGCGATCTACAAGATAAAGCATGTGTGCTGAAAAAGTACTAAAAATGCAACCGTGCAACAGACTTTTTGACAAATCGTGCGATTTAAAAAATTTTATGAACCTTTTCAAAACATTATGGTTTCTGTGCGATCAGTGTGATATATATTGTGAAAAATATAAGAATATTGTTGATGCCTCAAGAAAAAAAATTAAGTAATCTAAAATTAGTGTGTTAATAAGTGTTTTTAATTGTTTTATTGTGTACATAAATTATTTCAATCATACTTGTATAATAGTGTGGCCTACAACGCCATTTTGAAGCGATTTTTTCAAGTCGGCCAGACTTTTGAAACAGTTTCCTGTGAATGAATCGTACGATCGTGTAGGATAGTGAATCAGGGCCTTTTTATCAAATGCTCTTTTTAAAGAAAATGCCCAGCGGCCAAAGTTTCGCTTACAGAAGCGATGATCCGATGCACATTTGTAAGTCAGTAATGCACACCATCTCATATACGAACCCAGTATACATTTTCATATACATTGCCGCATATGTAGAGTGAACGCCTACCACCTGCACACAAAGTAAGCGAGCTAGTGTGGTGTTCATCCAACAAAAGCTCATTACTTCCTAACATACATTGTAAGCTATCAGTAGGCAGCTCGATTACAATCTCGCATATTTTGTAAGTCGGAAGTAGGCAGCTCGGATACAATCTCGCCTACATTGTAAGCCGGAAGTAGGCAGCTCGTACGTACTGCGCACATCAGTTTTTTGGGACTATTCCATTAAATAAATTTGTTCCGTTTTTTGTCTACTGCATTCTTTTATTTTTTCACTAAATGTTTTATCTTTCTTGTATCTTTTTTAAATTGTTTTCTAAGCACTTTTACCTAATTTTGCTAATTAAAATTTTTGCAACGTAGTCTAACAAAGACGGCGAACGTTTGGTTTACAACTACAAAATAAAGTACGCACTTATAAATGTGTTACAAAAGATGAACGTAATTCATTTTTGGGAACTCCATATACTACTGCCATACACTTTGTAAGTTATCATTCATTGTAAGTTATCATTCATTGATTACATTACTTCTCTTCATCGAAGAGAAGTAATGTGGTAGGCAGTGTTCGCCGCTGGGTGTATGTGCAGCCATCTTTCTAGTTAGTCGTTGTTGCTCAACAACTTTAACAGACTTTTTATAGTCGAATGGACATGAAGAAGAATTTTGTTTAATTTAAAAAGTTTGCAAGAAGCATTAAAAACGTAAACATCCAACAAATGTTATTGGCAATATATTGTATGTATGTATGTATGTATATAAATTTCTTCTTTTATAACGTACATAAACAAAACAAAACAAATTTATTTAAACAAAACCCATAAATCATAAATCTTAAGCAGACGAAAGTAAAATATGCAAGAAAAACTTTTCAAATGATAAATTTTTGTCAGAACAACATTTTCAATGACTAAATCTTAATAAAGTAAATATGTATTATTCTTTCGAGTTTTTATTAAAAGGAATTACTCAGAAAGATTTATAAAAAAAAATTATTAAAAAATTGTATTGTTTAGATATTTTGAAACAAATGTGAGCAAAAAACAAAAAGTGTCACACTTTTTATTTGTTTTTATCGACTATTAGTCATTGTTTTATGTAGTATATTGTGCTGTTTCTCAACAAAATGACTTTGTAGAAAAACTCAAGCACTCAAAATACGACAAGCAGGTAAAAATGTGTGTACGAAATAAATAACAATGCTGTGATCTTCACCTAATTCGTAAATTTTATGAAAATTATTACACAAGCTAACAATTTTTATGTTAAAAAAAAATTTTTTTAACATAAGGAGACAGTTGTAAAACATCAAAACATTTTAGTCCGATACACAATCTGATGCATTTGAGATTGTACATTTCTACAGTTACAAATATTACATATTTGGGTGAATTTTGTTAGTGTCAAGTAAAAATATACTCCACTATTTTGTAAATGCAATTATGCAAGTGCATTTGCACAAGATTGTGAATAGAGCTATTACAACAATGCAGGTTCGCTACTGTTTGCATACAAAGTAACTAAATGTTAGTTTGACGTGCAGGTAAGACATGATCAAGTTATATACTTCCTGCAAATATTTTCTATAAAAAATTACACTAAAATAAGACAAAACGTGCAAAACTATCGTATACGAGGTCCGATCAAAAAATAACCGCTATTTTAAAATTTCGTGAGTTACGTATGTTGGCAATATTAGCCAAATTTTCACATTTTTTTTTTCTGTTATGTTGGTACATATATATGCCTGTTATATATGTTGGCAATATTAGCCATTTTCGATTGTCAGTTTGTTTTTGGCAGATAAAAAGGTTAGTCGTTTTTTGGTGTGCTCTTCGATTTCTCACTATTCGAAAAAATGGATCAAAGAAACTGTATTAAGTTTTGTGTAAAAACTGAAATTAAATGCGCAAGGACATTTGAAATGTTGACTGTGGCGTTTGGCGATCCCCCGGGGAACAGGTTTTGCCTTGGCGTATTCCTAACCAGGGCACTCTGCATTTCGGGTAAAGAGGGAAAGTGGTTCCTCGTTTGTTGCACCAAAAAAAAACTCTAGGAAGCCGCATGACTTATGTTGTGTTGGCTTTCGAAACCCTTACCAAGGGTTTAAACTGGCAGAAAGGGGATCAGCCAGGCCCCCGGGCTGATGCTGCTAGTGGGCTTCGGCCTACCAACACATTAAGCCTTGTCTTCCATTGATTGCTGGGAAATTGCATACAGGAGGGTTTAGCAGGCCCGAACTCATCAACAAGAATTTAATCATATGGCAAAAATTGATACCTGTGTGAGCCGAGCAAGCCACACGGGGGGCTGGTGAATCGTGAATAATTCCCTTCGTGGAACTGATCCATCATCAGATAAGGCCGTAAAGGCAGGTGCTGAGGTAAATCTTTTTCACAACTGTGGCGTTTGGCGAGTCTGCTATGAGCAGAACACAAGTTCTACTTTGGTATAACCGGTTTAAGGAAGGCCAGAAGATTTCAATGACGATGCTCGTGCTGGTCGACCGAGCACGTCAACAACCGATGAAAACATTGAAGCAGTGAAGAAAATGATGTTGAATAATCGTCGAATCACTATCAGAGAGGTTGCTGATGATGTTGACATATCGTTTGGCTCATGCCAAGCAATTTTTACGGATGTTTTAGGCGTTAAACGCGTGGCAGCGAAGATTGTTACAAAATTGCTAAATTTTGAGCAAAAACAACGTCACATGGATATCGCTCAGGAGCTGTTGCAACATCGTCAACGACGATATAGATTTTCTCAAACAGTCATAACTGGTGCATGCAGGGCTGGGCAATATTTGAAATACGTGTATTTGAAAAACTGCGACCATTAAAATATTTATCATTTTGCAATACTGCAATTCAGCTTTCAATTGTTTTGTCCAGAGCAAATACATTTTACACTAATCAGGTGATATTAATAAGAATTTCCACATACGTTAAAAGCTTAAGGGTAAAGAGTTCCACAATTTAATGACGTTAATGAAAAAAATCTGGATGTATTGGGATGTAAGTATCTTGATACCAGTAGTGTCATACAACGGGTTGGAGTTCCAAAATTAAGTTTTTCATACAGGTATGATGGAGTTTTATCAATAAACCATGCAAAAATAACAAATTTATTATACGCAAATAGTCCAATAAATCACAGCCTAGGATCATCCTACGCCAGGAAGAAACACCCCTGTAACGATCCATGCCATAGACAAAGCGGGTTGTATTATTAAAAGCCACTTGAATCTTATGTAATGATTGAGAGTCAATATTACTATAAACTTCAGCGAAATAAGTTATTAGCGGTAGTATAAGCTGAATCACTAATTTCTTTTTCACTTCAATTGGGACACACTCGGAGGACATCCTTAAATTACGCCATGTAAGGTAAATATTTCTCACAACAACATTTATATGGTATTTACACTTTAAGGTCGAATTAATGTAGAATCCCAAGTACTTTACTTTGAGCACCGTGTAACTAACGTAAACTCCCGGGAAATCTAAGAAGCCAAATTTAGCGCTACTGACTGGCAAAACAAATGATTTTTCTCGATTAAGCATTAGATTATTAAGTCTAGCCCAGCCAACAATAGAATTCAGGTCATCATTCAATTTACGACACATATCCTCTAGAAGACCAACACGATCAGATAAATACAACTGAATGTCATCATCATACGCATGTATTTTTATATAATTAACGACTCTAAAAATATCATTGACAAACATGCTGAACATAAGGGTCTTGGGCCCCTGAGGTACACCAGATATAACTGTCCTCATGCCCGACACATTATCACCAAAAACAACTTTCTGTAGACGTCCTGAAAGGTAGTTTTCAAAAAGTCTTAATGCAGTACAGCTGAGTCCAAAATAGTGTTTGAGCTTGAAACATATGATGGAATGATCCACCCTATCAAAACCTTTACAAAAATCTAAAAAGCACATAAGCGTTATATTACCATCATCATTTAGGGATAAGAAAAAATTATCCATTTCAGAAGTATTTCGGGGATTGGAAAAAACGCTGGCATAAGTGTATTATATCTGAGGAGGATTACTTTGAAGGGGACAAGGTAGTTATTGATGATTAAATATGTAAATGCACGCAAAGAAAAAGCAGTTTGAAATATGGTTACAGCAATAATAAGATATACTCCATAACGTTATGTATTATTGGTAGAAACGGTTTATTATAGATTTAATTATAGTTTATACCACCTTAAATATGTTCTTGTGTTGATTTTGGTAATTCTATTGTTACCATCTATCAATTTCAAGATATGGTTACATACAATAATAGCATTTATGATTTTTTTTTAAACAACAATAGTTTTCCTCATGCCCAATACCAAAGAATTTATTTTTATCATATGTATGATGAACTAATTTACATTCAACAAATGTCAGTTTAACAAATAAATTTACTATTGCCATCATTAACAACATTTTTGTTCTAGTCGTTGACATTTAATATTCTATAGATTATATTTTCTAGGGTGAAAATATGTGTTCATTGTTTTTTAATTAAAAAAAATATTTCTATGTGTTGATTAAACCAAAAAAAAAACTTTATACTTAACAAAAAATAATAATAAATGAATAAATACGAGTATGTATTCAGAAATCGCGGAAATAAATAGGTAAGTAAACCTATATGAGCGGGTGGTAGCCAACAATATTATTATGTACCGTACAATACATCGTAATATACATAAAAACTTCTTCGTTAAACATACTATTGTTGTGCTGCTGTTATGTACGAGTAGTATGGTTGAATACATACGAGTAGTATGGTTGTAACATCCAATAATTTTTATACGGTTATAGCTTTAAACACATAGACGACAGCAGACAGCAAGCAGCAATATGTCAAAAATAAAATACATGTGTTTAAATGTACACGATTATTTTAACGACATCACTGCAGCACGACTTCACAACAGCATTTGCTGCTGCTGCCAACTTGGATTAATTTCTATTTTCGTAAGCAGCAAAAAGTAAATGCAGTGCTGCCACTATAAATATAAATTGGCAGCAATAAAAACTAAAATTTGTTTGAAATATTTAATAGAAATAAACTTCACATAAATAAAATAAACAAATAAATTGATTAGTTTTACAGTTTTACGTGATATTTTTACTTTTTCAGTCGGTAATTTTAATTTTATTCATGTAAAATATATATGTGGCACCTCCGAAATTTGCATTGTTTAAATACACATAGTGCTGCTGCTGTCTTTAAAATAATTATGTAGCTGATGAGACGGCAGCTTTTGAAGCTAACTTCATTTGTAGTCGTGAAGTTGTGAAGTCTGCTGTCGTCTAAGTGTTTAGAGCTTATGTATGAAATTTTAAATTCCAATCACAGAGGAAATGTTAACAATTAGTTTTGTTTTGTTGCAGATAATATATACTTTTCGATCAAGAAGAAAATGTTTGCCTAAATTCAAATCAGACGCATGCATCCCATATTATTATTTTTGAATTATTAGTAGTTATTTTATAATATGTCATACTCTATCTCTTTGCTTTTTATATGAATGAGTATTTTGTTAATTATTACAGCATTTTTGTATAACAATAAAGCTATTTAAGACGTTGTTATGATTGCTTAATGATTATTTATGAAAAAGTAAGGTTGTTTGGTATGATAATATGGTTGAATATAATATTAATATGGTAACTTCAATTTGTACTATGGTTCCTAACTATTACAATAATGTTGAAGCAGAATATAGTATAGTTATATATAAAATTTTTTTAACGAAACTATAGTCAATCATGTCCATTGCGTTTTGAATATAACAATATAATATTGTCGCAACAATCTTATAATTCAACAATAGTATGTTGCCCTTAGAATATTGTCGTGTCAACCATATATTTTTTTCTACGTGTACTTATTGGAAAAGTTTAAAATAACGGTTATTTTTTGATCAGACCTTGTCTACATACATATACTATTGGAATACTTAAAAACAAAAACTTCCACTTAAAACGTTTAATTCTTTTATTCATCTGCACCAATTAAATTCACAATAAACGCAAAGAAAACATCTGTCATTTGTTACGATTTTGGCATTCATAATTTAAACAGTTTTTCAGTATGGCCTTCTAAGTGAAAACTACAGCAACAAGAAACTGTCGTACCACCTTCCCGTGGTCTTCTCATGTTATGAGTTCAGTGCACTTTGGCCATTGAAATTAAAATTGAACTTGCATTTTGTGTTTCGTTTCACAAATGCACCGATTGATGCAGACACGGCGAAACACACAAAACGATATTTATAATTAAAATTGCAGAGAAAAAAATTAAAATATAGGAAAAGAATGCAATTTGTTTTCCTCAAACGTAAAATAATAAAACCAACAATTTCTTTGTCTGTTGTAAAGCACAATTTTACTTCATATTTAAGAAAAGAAATAAGACTGTGCCATCATGTTCTGTATTTAATGTTATGATTTCAATTAAATTTTATTACATTTATTTTAAAACGAAACTTAAAAACAAAATGAGGAAAGAAATTAAAACGTGTTAAATACGTACAACATTCATATGTATGTTAATATGTAAATATATGTTTTTGCAAATGAATATGCATTTCTATGAAAATGTTTTTAAATTTAATAAATAATTAGTCACGCTGGCAAATTAAAACAATGAAATCAAAATTTTGATGACAACATTTTAATTAAATTAAATGACAGTTTTGGCTAAACAAATTTTATTTAATAAGCATCAAAATAAAGCGAATGAAATATGTATATATATGTATGTATATTAAACAATAAATAATGACAAAACGATTAGCATCATGAATTTAGCTAGAGCATATAAAATTTTAGTGAAAGTTCTCAGCAGTTAAGTAATACTTTGTACAAAATATTAGACATATACTTATATCTTGAACTATACTTATATCTTGAACAACAAAAAAATATATCAATTAAAAAAAATGTTTTTTGTTGAATAATGTAACGAGCTAAAAAAAGAGCTGTAGAATTATTTCCAAACTTTACCTCTTTCGAGAAATTAATAAACTAAATTTTCTTATCCTGTTCTCGGGTTGATTCGGATCTGAACAGTTGACGAATATGTGACCTACATAGAATACATAACTACCTCGGGCAACACAATGGGGCCAAGAAAGGACCCGAATTGGCTGATTTTCATATAACAGGCAGCCTGTACAACCTAATCTAACCTAATCTGTTCAAATTTGCAGTTCTTAGGGCCATTATTATAACTGGTGAATACACTGCGTTTACACGTACAAGTACTTGCATAGAAGTCCTGTGTACGTATTATCAACGAAAATGTCGAAAAAATACTCGACTTTCTCGCAAGTTGCATTAGTATTTAAAGATTAACATGGTAGATCAGTTTAAAAATGTCAGTGGAGAGACAACAGCTCCTAAAACAGCAATACCATAGAAAACCATAATTTTATTTTTCGGTGAAATGAATAGTAGGAATAAAATAAATAAATGAAGTAGAATAATTTTAACTTTTTTTCACTCAAAACGGAAAAGACTGCTTAATTTATATATTTTCAATAAAAAAATATGTGAATTATTTAAAAAATATGTTTTGAAAAATTTAAATATGACAAAAACATTATATTAAAATCAGTTAATCTCCGCAAAACTTGTTGTAAGGCAACACTGTTATTTCAGTTGTCATTTGACTTTCAGTAAGTGCCAAGAAATCACTGCCTACTGAAATTGCTTGTCAGTTCAGTTGAAAGTTGGTTGCATGTGTAGAGGCTGTGCTTGTGTTAG
Organism: Thecocarcelia acutangulata; assembly: GCA_914767995.1. Lineage (NCBI taxonomy): Eukaryota > Metazoa > Arthropoda > Insecta > Diptera > Tachinidae > Thecocarcelia > Thecocarcelia acutangulata. Next base: position 85,862,549 of record OU612097.1, on the reverse strand, counting down.
TAAAAAAGTTTGAATGTATTGGGTTTTTCGAAATTGCACCTGCACGTGTAATCACTACGATAGTTAACATTAGGATTTTGTCTTACAGATAAATTTTTTATGGTTATTACAAGTTAACATTAACATGAAAAGTTCTGATAACTTAGCAGCAGGTTTATCTTCATGGTAAATTTCAAAGTTAACTTTAAGCATTTAAAGCTGCCATATTTCATGCCGAAAATATTATAACTTTAGTTGTAGAAATGAGAAAATTTTAATGGCGACATTATCGTTCACGTTAACTAATGTTAAGGTTAACTATCATGAATTTTATCGTTAGGTTGTAATAATCGCCATAAGGGCCATTAGTTAACGTGAACGATAAAGTCACCATTCAATTTTCCCCGTTTTTACAACTGAAGTTACAATATTTTCTGCAGAAAATATGGCAGCTTCAAAGGTTTAAAGTTAACTTTGAAATTTATCATGAGGTTAAACCTGCTGTTAAGTTATCAGTAACTTTCCAGGTTAATGTTAACATGTAATAACCATAAAAAATTTATCTGTAAGATAAACCCCTAATGTTAACTATTCGTCAGTTGTAATAATGGCCCTTAGAGTTTTAAAATATTTATTTCATGTTAAATTATCTATTAGATACTGTTAAAACTGGCTTTCTCTTAACTGTGTTTAAAAAACCTAATAACTTAAAATCTTCTTCAAACTGGTCCTTGGCCTATTAAAACAAAAATCTTGAACATACCTATATTAAATATAAAGGTTATACCAACACAAAGTTCGAAATGAGCTTATGTTCTGCACATAATCAATCGTCGGGAAGAATTGTATCATAATTCCAAAAAAAATCAAATATTTTTATTTTTTGGAGATTGTTTTAAAATTTTAGTCCGTATGATCTGCTTCAAGCCAGAACTATTGGTTTTCTTACTAAAACTCATGATAAGATTCTGTTTACAATTCGTGAAATTAATTTACATTATACTCCTACAATATACCCAGCTAACGTATACAAACATTGGATAAGAATATTCTCAAGACTATGGATGGGGCACACCTTCACTACTCATATACATATATTACATCTCATAAAAAAGAATCTCAGCAATACCAGCTCATTTTGTGTATCAACTAACAATGTGAAGCATATTGTTTCTACACGCCCTAACCTAGTGTCTACACTTGCGATTAACTCTGACATAATATCTGAGAAAACGTCGTTTGAATGAGAAAACGCATTTATGTATGGGTATTTTTGTCAATCTTTTAAGAATTCATAAATCATTGAAAGCCGAGAAGCGTAACACGCGTTCATCGTCCAGAGCTCATCCATTTGTGTTCGATTGTCCAGGGAATCATACAACGCATTACAGAGAGAATTCGTTTTTCAGCCGTACGCTTCGTCTTTGGAATAAGTTGTCTGCAGACGTGTTTCCTGTCCGTTATAACGTTGGAAAGTTCAAGTCAAATGTTCACAAACACTACTTCCTCTTTCCCCCTCCTCATAACCTATTTTCCTAGTTCTGATACAATGCGCTGCATATGTAGGGATCATCCCCTGAGTACTGGTCCAAGATAAAAAAATAAAAAAAAAACACTTCTTTGCGATCAATGGAATCTTGTATGAACATTGCCTATGTGCACATTTTGTCCAGAAATAGTGACTTGTTAAATGTATTTAATGTATAAAAACAAATTATTTTCTCTTTAAAAGTGAAAAGATGTTTTGCAAAACTAATAATCGGTAAAATTGCAACTCTTATTATAAGATTGTTGCCATGAGATTTCTCATAAGAAAGGTCTCATAAAAATTATTATAAAGTGCGGTCCACGCCTGACATAAAAAGGCTAACAGTAACAGCAAACTTATGTTACTGTCTGGTGTAGACTTCAAATGTTACTGTTTTCTTGCCGTGTTAAGACGTCTGTTTTAAAAGCGCTGTCTTAACAAAAAATGACATTTCAACATGACTGGATGCGTTTTTCTATTGTAGAAGGAAAAAAACTTCGACAATATTTTACGAAAAATTTTTTTTTGGAAAATTAAAAGAAATTGCGAAACGAAGTTCAAATACTGATTTTATTTTTTTTTTTTATCTTGGACCAGTACTCAGGGGATATATATGCAGTGCATTGTACTGGAACTAGGAAAATAGATTATGAGAAGGAGGAAAGGGGGAGTAATTTTTGTGAACTTAACACACGGAACGACCAAAACAAACGTTATCACAGCATTTAAAGAGTTGAAATTAAATTAGATAAAACTGATCAGTGCCGAGTGTACATATATACCTTCGACAGTGTTCAGATTAGCAAAATTTAGTCCAACACTGAGCACACCGTGAGGTAATAAAATACATAGCAATATAAAAAAGAAATTAATAATAACAAATAGAGAAAAAAGCAAACGACAGTAAAAAAATTAAATAATAAAAAAAACACTTGTACACATGATGGAAAACAAAACACAACCTATTCCGGTATAATTTCGTTTTTTACCAATTAATAATAAACATAAGTATAGAAAACACGGACGACAATGAAAAACACGTGTGTACAGAACGAAAGACAAAACACTACCCGTAAATAAAAATAAAATAGTAGTTTTTCATGCATCCATAGAAAAGAGCATAAAATGTCGATGTTTGCTTGTTGGTGTAATAGAAATAATAAAAAATTAAGAAATACGTGTACTCCACCATATGAAAATCATACTTTCAAAGATGTGTTTTAACTGACGTTTTAACAGCCTTTCATGTCTAATGTAGACGGACCGTAAGCATAGCTGCCAGATTTGACGATAAATCGTCATTTTGACGATTTTCATGCCCAATTTAGCAAAATGACGATTTGCCGATTTTTGTCCTAAAAATTACGATTTTTGCTATACGAAAAGCCTGGCAACATTAATTTCAATGTCCTACACGATCGTACGATTTATTCACAGGAAAATGTTCCAGAAGTCTGGTTGACTTAACAACATAGCTTCAATATTGAGTTGTAGTGGCATACTTTAATACAAGAATAATATATTGTAGACACAGTAATATAATTAAATACCATTAATACCGTAATAATTTTATATTATTTCAATTTATTTCTCGAGGCGCCAACAACATTCTTATATTTAAATTTTTGTAAAATATCTCAAATCGCACGATTTGTGAAAAAAAATCTGCCACATTATTGCATTTTTACTACTTTTTCAGCACACATGTTATATTTCGTAGATATCAGAATTGTAAATCACGGCCTTAAGAAGCAAATTTATTCAGTTTTTGCAAAAATAAAAAAGTATGAATTGAAATGCGAGCACTTCCAATATATATAAAATTATTCCAAAATATTGCCGTCTTCTTTTGCATTGTGGACATATGTAATATTTTGCCAACTTAGTTAAAATAAGACAAAAATATGAAAGTCTTTAGTTAATTACACAATGGAAAGCATTCTTATTATAAAGACGAATTAAAATTAAATCTCTCAAATTTCTTTGATATTGCAATTAAATTCAATTTATTGGAATTTTACTCGTACAATGTATTTTCAATACATCAAAGCGTATTTGTTTTTAATACCATACTAAAAATAATTAAAAACTGAATTCTTTAACAAATTAATATATTTTTTGCTAATGTACAAATTGGAGACCATTAGCCTGCGTTAAAAATGTATTAATTTTAAAATAAAAATGTTAAATAACTAAAAACTTAGTAGTTTTATAGCACCGATTTTTTTGCGATATTTCAAAACTAAAATTACAATATTTTCAAAAATTATCGGGATATTGAGGATTTCTTCCATATTTTTTCTGGCAGCCTTGGCTGTAAGACTGAGAAAACACTAATTTTGAGTATACCCTCTCTGCGATTAAATTTGACGTTCTCATCTTAGATATTATAACAGGTGTGGACACTAAGTTATTAAGCTACTCATAGCCCCACAAAAGATTAACAGGCAGTTTACCAATTTGGAATGAAAATGAATGCGAAAGAAAGCTAGTCACTCACATTCGAATCAATTTGGGTTTGTCTATCTCACTATTATTCGTTCGCATATTCTTATGCATTTTCATTGAGTTTTGACATATCGTTCGCATAAAAAAAAAAGATGAACCCAAATCAATTTTCTTTCGCTTATATTGCGAACGCAAGCACGCTGTCGAGATTGGTAAACTGGCTGTAATACCATGCTCAGAACGTAATCTGTATGTTTCAGACAATTGTTTTTTTTTTTTTTTTTTGTTTTACTTTGAGGTTTATATATTTTTGCGGAAACGTTTCATTACTTTCTTTTTCAACTTTTATTTTAATCTTTATGTAACACTCAAGGCGAATTAAAACTTCTATACAAAATTTTCAAATAAGGGCTTAATAAAAATAAAATATTTTTCATGAATAATGACGTATCATTATAATGATATTATATTATGTAATAACTTCCTAATATTAAAAGTTCGAAGCTATTAAAAAATCAACAGTTAATTCAAAATTAACGGTTTTTAAATTCACCATTCTGTATTCCTCTTGTTTTTATTTATTCAGTATCCGCCTGCGCAGCAGTGTTATCAACTTTTAAATTCCTAAAAGCACCGAAACAATGAAAATTGTGCGTAAATTTTACAGCCTGACACGACTCGTCGGTAAAAAGCGCTAAGTCCCCTTTTACAGTTGAGATATTGATGGGCAGACAGCTGAAGTTTGTAGGCGATGTATTTAAGAGGAAGAGTGTGCGGTAAACTTCTACTGTACCGGACATTTTAAGACATTTTTCGACTGAAGTTGCCTCTCTTCGCATTTTTTCATGTTGCTGCTTCATATTATTATTCTCATATCAACATCAACTTCATATGAATACACTAGCTGTGCTTAAAAAAACAACAACAACAAGAAACAAAGAAAAGAGAAACGAAACATTTCTGTCTATTTATTAATTTCGCAATTCTAAAAGGTTTCGGCAAGTTCAAAGCAGAATGAGAAAAATTTCTGTTTTTCAATTTCCAAACCCTAAAAGCGGACTAACAGCCTGTTTATAACACACGACTCGTCGATAAAAAGCGCTAACTTTGTAAGTTTTTTCTGGTTTTGGCTTGCAAACCACGACTATTGACGATTAGTATTAAAAAACGTAACATCTGTCAATTTATTTTGGTTTGTAAGATGCGACTCGTCTCACCATAAATGTCAAAATCGGCGAATGAAGAAACATGCTCGTCAATAAAAAATAATATAATAATAAAAAATGATAAATAATACAAAATAACTGGTTGTTCAGTGACAGCAAACTGCAGTACAAACAACTGGGATTATAACAAATTGCATATGTGATCAATATGAGACAAATATAGACGAAAAAATAAATAAGGGCTTAGTGGCTGAGTTGGTTAAGCAGCCGTATTAAAAATACATCATGTTTACGTGGTACTAAGTTCGAATCCTAATGGGTGCTGATGAACAGTGTAGCGACTGTGAAACAGCTAGTTGTCCCCCAGCTTTAGTGTATTCAATTATTTTTTCCTGTCTTCTTTGATCAAGAGTTATTGATCGCGGCAATTATTGTTACAATTATAAATAAAAATATTTCTTGGCTTTAGCCAGGATTGAACTCGAGCTAGACGAATGATACCCACCCATCATCATATAATATTAGAAATATTAAAAATAAAAGTTCGACTATTTAACATTAATACATACATAAATGTTTAATCGAGTAAGAAGTATAAGACCGGTCCATCGAGTATTTTCTTAATACTTACGTTAATTACTTACTTACCTGATACTTACCACTCATTTATTTTAATTACCTACCTATACTCACCACTTTGTAAAGTTCTTCGCACTGGCAAGTCGAGACAATTGGAATTTTTCCAATTGTCATTTTCACATCCTTTCCGGCATAAAAAAAGCAACTGAGTTTTTTTTTTTTTTTTTTTGGTGCCATACTTTTGTGAGCGAAAATACAACCTCTGCGAGTAACATTAGAATATAAGTTTTGGAGTTTTCTACGCTCAGTTATTGTAAATCAGTTTAATCCAGGTGATTAATTTAATAAAATCCTATACTTTGTTGGGAAGAAATACTAAACCCCGATTTTTTTTATTTCTTTTCCCCCCAAAAATCCTCCATTATAATTGACTCATTTCGAGTTAATTGTAGTCCCAATTCTGCTTTGGATAAAGCAGAATTGGTTAATTTAAATTGTGCTTTTAGCACCCAGAAAAAAAGCAACAATTTATTCAAACTTCTGTCTGCCAAATCAGGCACTTCTACTTACTCTTTCTTTTTGCCAGTGGGAGGTAAAACAAAAACAGTTTGAGCAAATATGAGTAAACATATTTGTATATATAAATAAGTGGGTTTTCAAGATTTTATTAGTTTCAACATTGGATTTTACATGAGATTGCATTATTTGACAGTGGTGAACCAAGAATGTGGTCGATTGCAAGGCAGCTTTATACATGTAATGGTAGAATTACAATAAATACAACACCAACGTGTATTTTGTTGCTACAATTTACGAATTTTTGTCAAAATTTTGACAACTATTTGTAAATTCTACCAACAAAATACATGTTGATGTTTGTTGGTGTTGTATTTATTGTAATTGGGCCACTACCTGTATAAAGCTGCCTTGGTCGATTGTGTTTAAATTAACATATGTCAGATAAAGCTAGCGAAAAAAATTATGAATTTAGTTTTAACTATATGTTTCAAAAATTTATGCAGAATCACTTTAAAATATTTGAATGGGAATATATTAAGTGACTGTATATTTAATCATCTTTTAAAAAAAGAACAATACAAAAGATGTGTAATTTTTATTATAAATTAATATGTCTTCAGAACTGAGTTGATTTTAGACCAAGAGGGTAAAATCTAATCAGTGTATGGTACCAAAATCTTCCGCGCTAAATTTTCAAAAAGCACTAGTAGTGAAATAAAAAACTCAGTGTTAGCAGAAATGTTGCTCAGCTGTTATACATCTTCTCACATTCTCAACACGTGTAGTTGAAAAGAAAAACATTAATTTATTAAGTGCAAGTGCTACGGGTTTTATAAATTTAATATTTTTGGTTAATTAATAAAAATTATAACAAAAACCTTATAAAAAAATGAAGTTATATCCAGAGTTGACAAATTCTCGCCCAGTATTTAAAATTATACCGGAAGAATTAAATGAAGTTAGTTAAAATAAGTTTCATCAACTATTCCTTCTTAATTTTTTTTCTTTTAGCATTTGCATGCGTTGGGTGCTCCACATCTGAATTCTTTTAATGAATTAATAGACTATGGTTTGTCCAATATTGCAAAATATATGCAGCCGTGCTCTTTTAAGACACCAGCAGGAGAAAAAATTGACTTGTTTATTGAAGATATAAAAATAACCCGACCAAAAGTACCTTTATCGGTAATAGATGTTAAAAGTCGCTATATTTATCCCACAGAAGCTAGACAATTGCATTTATCGTACACGGGTATGTGTTGTATAAAAGTAGGTTGGCGAGTCGATGGTATCGAAAAGTCTCCCATTGATGTAGATTTGGGTGAAATACCCATCATGCTAAAATCGAAAGTTTGTAATTTGGGCAATAAGACACCTGAAGAAATGATTAACCATGGTGAACATGATTCGGAATGGGGTGGTATTTTCATTGTTAAAGGTAATGAAAAAATTATACGTATGTTATTGATGAGCCGTCGCAACTTTCCAATCGCCATTAAAAGAACTTCTTGGAAAAATCGTGGTGCTAATTTTACCGAAACGGGCATTTTGATAAGATCTGTACGTGAGGATGAGACTTCATACAATAATGTTCTGCATTATTTGAACGATGGCACTTGCAAGTTTATGTTTTCAAACAGGAAATTTATGGCGTATGTGCCAGTGTGTTTGATCATGAAGTGTTTAGTAAACTATACGGACGAAGAAATCTACAACCGCTTAATTAAAGGTTATGAAGAAGACCAATATTACCTAAGTTGTGTGAAACAAATGTTACGCGACGTTCACGCTGAGGGCCTGCATACTTCTGGTCAATGCAGAGATTATTTGGGTCAAATATTTCGTTCAAGATTTCCGGAAATACCAGAATGGAGTTCAAATATGGATGTTAGTGATTTTATAATGCAGGAAAGAGTCTTAATACATTTAGAAACTAATAGGGAAAAGTTTGATTTAGTAGTATTTATGATACAAAAATTATATCAATGTGTGCAAGGATATGCAAAAGTTGAAAATGTTGATTCTGTTATGATGCAGGAGGTTTTGACAGCAGGTGAGTAAAACAAATTGGTGAACCATATAAAAATATTGTAAAGAATTAGAGCGAAAAATGCCTTGATCGAGGTAAAATCAATACCTTTTAGATGTCATGTTATATCATGTTCTTTTGCAGGTCATTTGTATCAAAAATTTTTAGCAGATCGCATTGATCTTTGGTTGATCTTTGCCAAAAAGTTGGTTTTAAAAAAATTGAATTCTCCAGACACTTTGATAAGCTCGAAAATTTTAAGTGGTGTATTGTGCGGAATGGGTGGCATTGGTCGGGCTATGGAGTCATTTTTAGCTACCGGCAATGCTCCCTCACGCAGTGGTTTGGGTCTCATGCAAAGTAATGGTCTGGTGGTAATGGCTGAAAATATTAATCGTATGCGTTACATGTCACATTTTAGAGCTGTGCACAGAGGATCGTTCTTTACCACCATGAGAACAACCGAAGCACGTCAATTGTTGCCTGATGCATGGGGTTTCATTTGTCCGGTTCATACGCCTGATGGAACGCCCTGTGGCTTGCTTAATCATTTAACGGTGGCTTGCAGAGTTTCTACAATTCCAGATAAAGAATTAGTAAATGTAAGTTTAGTTTATACATATTTTTTTAATTTCGAAATAATAAATTTGTTACTTTTTCAGAATATACCAAAAACGTTGGTTAAAATGGGCATGATACCACTTGATTCAGACTTAATAAATCCTTCAAGTAAATTATTTATAGTGCTTTTAGAAGGTAAACTGTTGGGCTACATAAGACAGGCTGATGCAACAAAAATTGTGGATAATTTGAGAATTGCTAAAATTGAAGGAAAATTACCTGAAATGATGGAAATTGCTTATATACCCTATAAGAAGAATGGTCAATTTCCTGGTCTCTATTTGTTTGTAGGACCTGCTCGTCTAATGCGACCTGTTAAAAATTTAGTTTTAAACAAAGTTGAATTTATAGGTTCATTAGAACAAGTCTATATGGAAATTGCTGTAGACGTTAAAGAGATGTATCCAGGTTTTACCACTCATATGGAATTATCTAAAACAGACTTTCTAAGTAATTTAGCTAACTTAATACCCATGCCGGACTACAATCAATCTCCACGGTAGGCAAAATATATTAACTAAGAAAAGGCTAAAGCAAAAGATAAAATAAATTTTTTCTCAACTTGTAGTAACATGTACCAGTGTCAGATGGGTAAGCAAACTATGGGAACTCCTTGCCTTAATTGGCCCAAACAAGCAGCCAACAAATTGTATCGCCTACAAACACCCTCCACTCCTCTTTTTAGACCGGTCCATCATGATAATATCGGCTTGGATGATTTTGCCATGGGCACAAATGCTATAGTGGCGGTTATTTCCTATACCGGTTACGATATGGAAGATGCCATGATTATTAATAAGTCTGCGCACGAGCGAGGATTTGCTTATGGTTCAATTTATAAGTCGAAATTTATAGAGTTACGTGGTACAAGTTATTTTGCACGCAATCCTCATGTGAACGAATTAGTGAAATTTTTGGATAATGATGGTTTACCACATCCAGGATCGCAGTTAACACACGGATGCCCGTTTTACAGGTGAGTAAATTTGGTTTTCCTTTTCCTCCGCTATTGTTTTTTTCATTGTGGCTTCAATTTATTTGAAAATTTAACACTGAAAATATGTAGCTAGCACTTAAAAGGGTATTACTAATAATCTTGCGAAAAAGACGAAATTTAGCTAAAATATTACAATTTAATAAAATATCAATATTCCGTGCTTCATTTATTATAAACGAATTATTGAAGATAATTTTTGGGCAGATATGTAGATTAAAAATATCGCATGGTTTATTATTTAATAAAACAGTGAAAGCTTATAATTTTAACTGCACTTTTTAATTAACATTTTTCATATGTTACATGTGCCGAAAACTCAAAAATAAAATATGTGTATGAAACATTTTAATTTTTATGAGGATAAGATATAGACAAAAGATTATTTTTTCACTGGCTAATTTTGTAACTTAGTATGTCTGCTAATAACCTTGTTTTGAATTTGATGGACTCAAATAGTAAGTAGAAGCAGATGCAGTATTAGAAGCTAGTTTGAATTTTTGCTCAATATAAATATAAGTATTATTAACATTTTTGCATTGTTAACTCGGAAACCTTATTTTTTGAGTTATCCTATTGTTATTATTTAAATTGGTATTAAAATTCCTACGTTCTCTGCATGTACTGAAACTTAACTTTTAGGGCAATTTCTCCGCGTATTTGTCTTTGTTTAAAAGATATACATATATCTATTACTACAACATTTCAAAAATTACAAATCTTAAAAAACTTGCCATTTCAGCTATTATGATACGGAGGAGTCAACATACAAATTGGTGAAAATGGACGAAAAGGAAGATTGTTTCGTTGACAGTATAAGATATTGTGGTAGTTTTAAAGCTACAGCACCCCGTATGGTTTGTGTTACAGTTCGTATACCACGTCCACCAACTATTGGCGATAAATTTGCGTCACGCGCCGGTCAAAAAGGTATTTGTTCTCAAAAATATCCTGCTGAAGACCTGCCATTTTCAGAAACTGGTATTATTCCTGATATTGTGTTTAACCCTCACGGTTTCCCCTCCCGTATGACAATTGCTATGATGATCGAAACAATGGCCGGCAAAAGTGCTGCGTTGCATGGTCTGGTGCATGATGCCACGCCTTTTCGCTTCTCCGAAAAACATACTGCTATTGATTATTTCGGCAAGTTACTTGAAGCTGGTGGTTACAATTATTATGGAACAGAACGTTTATACTCCGGTGTCGATGGCCGCGAAATGACTGCCGATATTTTCTTTGGTATTGTACATTACCAACGTTTACGTCACATGGTGTTTGATAAATGGCAAGTACGTTCGACTGGTCCTGTTGATGCTATAACCCAGCAGCCGATTAAAGGACGTAAACGTGGCGGTGGTGTACGTTTTGGTGAAATGGAACGCGATGCTTTAATATCTCACGGTGCTGCTTTCCTCTTACAAGATCGCCTATTCCATAATTCTGACAAAATCTACTCGCTGGTGTGTAATAAATGCGGCAGTTTATTGGCGCCTTTGAATAAAATTGTAAAGCGTTCGCAGAATACGGGTAAACTACAATCAGATCCTGATACTTGTCGTCTATGCGGAGATGGTGCTGGTGTTGGCTATATAGAAATTCCTTATTCGTTTAAATACTTGGTTACCGAATTGAGTTCCGTTAATATTAATGCTAGATTAAAATTAATGGAAATCTGAACAAAGTATACTTTAGTTTTTAACCAAATTTAGTTTTACACATTATTGTAAAATATGTATTTTTAAGTTAATTCACATAATTGCCCAATAAACCAACCGATAATCAGTGACACGATTTACTTTGCTCTATTTGTAGTTTTAAACAAAAATAGTAGTGTGAAAATATATTTTAATATCGATGTAAAATTGTAGGGAAAAGTGAATATATTGTTAGGTTTTTACCGTTTTTATATTTTTTACGTTTAAAAGCGCTTTTCGGATTCTTTAATTGCAAGTGAAATATTGACGTCGACACTTATTTGTTACGCAATACTCAACTCACAACTTTACACTTAATGCCACCACTGTGCATTAATACACTAGACTTGCCTACTTTCCTGACTTATGATTTTCTTTCGTTTAAAATTAAAAAGCTCTGTATCTGCAACATCTGCTTAAATGTACAAAGGTAATTATGGTAAACACACGCACATACATACTTGCGAAACAATAAGAATGCAACAACGATCATACTGACTTCAAAATTTCGCACGAAATTCTGTTAAATTGCATACAAAAGTTTTTCGTTCGAAATATTTGCGAAATGAGTTCTTTAAGTGAAAAACATGCAAAATATATCTGGCAATATGTTTTAAATTAAAAGGTGTGTCTAATGAGAGTAAAAACCAAATTACTCTCTAAATTTGCAAATTTTACCCAAAACTGCTGGAACGCAAAAAAAAACAATTGTACATCTTGCAATAGTAGTGCTGCTTACTTTTTAGATTATAGTATATTTTAGTGATTTTAGACGCTTATAACATATAACATCATATAAACAAAAGATTTGCATTATTGGTAACAGCTGTAAAATTAAAAGCAATTTAAAATTTTCAGTAGATTTTTATAATCGTATTTATAAAATTAATAGCCAAATAACAATTGCATGTTCTGTTTACAACTTCACAATATTATTTTTAGTTTGGGTAAACTTCCATTTTGCATTTAACTAATTTTTAAACAGAAACTTTTTTCCAACTTGCAAATTTTCCGATTATATTTTCAATTTCATATGTATGTAAACATAAAACAGCTGATTATTCAATTCTAGTCCGAACTCACCCAAAGAAAAAGTTCGGGCTAATTTGTACGGGAGATGAAAAAAATTACTCTCTCATTTTCTCTCAAAATTGCACAAAAATTGTTACGTGGAACGCTTTTGGACTAGTTCGGACTGTTTCGTTATTCACGTGGAACACACCTAAAATTGTTTGTGGGTTATTTTACACAACGTTTTTTCGCACGAAAAGAATACATATCGTCACCTAAAATCCAAAAGGCCGTAAGCACACTTTTTGCTTTTTTACAGGAGAAGAAAAAACTATAAATTTATGACTATTTAAATTGAAATGTTTTTTAAGCTTGAGGTCAGTTTTGTTTTTTATATAAAAATATAATTAAAACATTTTTATATAAAAAACAAAACTGACCTCAAGCTTAAAAAACATTTCAATTTAATTTATAAAAAAAGGTCAAATATTTATGACTATTTACTAATCAAGTGCCAAATTTCAGAAGTATTATTAAAAAATCAATGCGGATTTGGTTTAGTAAAAAAGAACTTATAAAATAATAGTAGTTGTTTAGTAATGGTGCTTAGGGCCTTTTGGAATCGTTTTTTTCTTAAACCAAAAAGCCATAAGTACATTAATGTTTTTATTAAAAGCTATATTTAGATTGAAAAAATTGGATTTCAACCGTAATTAAACAGCTTTTTATTAAAACTATGTTTTTCAATGTATTTTTTGTATTTTTATTATAAAAGATAAAAAATTCATTTGCAAATTCGAAAAAATAATTTTACATATATCTTTTTTTATTACGATCATGAATTTTGGAAAAGATACAGGAATTACAACATTCTCTTTGCTAAACTTGCAGTAATTGCAATAAACTTCATTTACATGTGCGTAGCCAAGGCGTATTCATAGCAGGTAAATGCAAGAGCAATAAATACAACACTACAAAAAATAAATCTTCTCCATATATCAAAGGAAAAATATAAACATAAAAAGGAATTCAAAAATATATAATAAAAAAAATTTACAAGAAAAGAAAAACTTTTAATTATTTCGTGAAGCTTTTAAGTATTTTGTAAAAATTAAATCTCAGATCATAGAGCTTGGAAAGGTGAAAATGGCCAGCCAGATTTGGGAGGATTCTAGACGACAGCTGGCGCTTAGTATACAATACATAACTTAAAATATTTTGTTAATTTATTTTCAAAAAATTTACAATAAAAGAAAAACTTAATTATTTTTCTTGAAAGTTTTAATTATTTCGTGAAACAGTCAGATTAGAGAGAACTCTGGATGATATCTAGCACTCAAGATACAATACATAATTTTAAAAATTGTTTTACATTTTTTTTTTCAATTTTTTAAATTATGCTATTGACATCTGAAAAATATTAAAATTGAAAGTTATCAGCTGCGCTGTAATTTTTACCTGTTATGAATTCGCCTTGTGCGTAGCTTTTAACATCGGTTTAGAAGTAGAGTTTTTTTGTATATTGTCTGATAATACGATTCTAGCTTCAGAATATCGTTTAGCCATTTAAACGTTCTTTGTATAGCATACCTTGATTGTTAGCTTCTCAACGTTTTGATATTCCATCTGCTCCTCTGTCGAAATATTAGTGTCATGTAAATAATTGAAGTTTACCCAATTTCGTAAAATGTTCTCATTAATTCCTAACGTAGACACAAACATATGAAAACACACCTGCGCACGTTTAGAATACTGTTTTCGCTAGTATTTCCTTGAAATTTCTCTTCTGGAGTTTTCATCGCGAACACGTTTTACCTTTGTGCGTTCAGCGAGAGCAATAACATATATTTTTTTCTGATCCCAAGACATTTTCCCGAAGCTATTAAATATTCCTAATTTCCTTGCGATCGTTTTCGGAAAACATAGCACAATGTCGCCATCGACTTTTCGCACACAATTTTGAAATACCCATCTTTCAATTGCCTTGGTGATTTTTCACAAATATTTCCTTTTATTAGGTATTCGGGTAAGTTCTGGATTCTACTTTGAAGTGAAAATAGTTTGAAATCACTTCAATTTCAAGCTTTGGTGTTCTACATTCTACACTTTACTTTTCATTTGTGATTTGTTTTCGAACATTAATTTGTAGTGAATTTTCTGGTTCTTGAAACTACTTTTACACAAAAAGTAGTAGTTTGAAAACACTTTTAAATTTTATTGTGAAAATTAAATATTTTATTTTAAATATTTTCGTTGCAAACGGAGAATTTGATAAGTCTAACCAAAGGCCGTATCAGATAAAGATCTTGCTTCGCTTTGCGTTGCAAATTCGCAACGTGAAACGAAAAGTTCAGCAACTCTTATGTTTTTACTCGTTGAAGTTTTTTCTAATAGCTCCAAAGCTTTATGCACTAAGAAAACAATTAATTAAATATAAAAATTAATGACCAGTTTTTTAGATAAACGATCAAATCGTGAGCGTTACCAAAGTTTTGATTGTGACATACACCTTTTGCTTTGCGCTTTTCTGTTAAAGTTTTTAACAAAAACAAAAAAATAAAATTAAACTGAAAATATGGTTCTCTTCAGTACTGGTTTGTATAAAAAACCAAATAAAATTGAAAACATGGTTTGTGTCAGTACTAGTTACTGCACAATTTATCCAAGTTTTATTTTCGAAGTTCAGTTCGAACGAAAGAATGAAACACACAAACGACTACTTTTTCAGAACAACAAAAATTAAAAGTTAACTTTTCAAATAATTTTTTTATTTTCATTCCACTACTTTTCTGGAACATGCCGGAAAGTAGTAATTTTGGTGTTTCATTCTTTCGTTCGAACTGAACTTCGAAACTAAAACTTGGATAAATTGTCAAATAACTAGTAGGGACATGAACCACGTTTTCAGTTTTATTTTTATATAAACCAGTACTGGACTGAACCCTATTTTAAATTTTATTTTTTGCAATATGGCCTTTGTCCAAAAAACGACATTCGAAGTTTTTAATCTATGGCTTGTTATTTTATAAGAGCAAAATTTGGTTATTTTAGTTATAGATCGTAATTTTTTAAGCGCCATTTTATGCAAAAATTTGATACAGCCGGTGGGGGTGAACCCAACACATTAAACCGATGACGTTGATTCGGATGAGTTAGTGATTCCGTAACTGCTGTAATAAGAGATGGTGTCGCCAATCGCCTTAAGTTAACAAAATAACAAATATAAGCTTTTTTATAATATTTTCCGTATCTTCCCTATGAATGTATAACCCTTTTATTTCAATGGGATTGTAATTATACTCAGTTTCTCTGTAAAAGTTTTCATTTTTAAGTGCCCTGGAGACTATCAAAAAAAGTCATCAATCACAAGGTTGTGTGCGTGCGGTCGTTGTTTTTCGGGTACACGTATTTGTTGTCGGCTCTGTTTGAAGAAAATCAAAAAGTTTTGATTTTTATTTTGACGAATGATTTTTTGTACATCTCCATTTGTGCTTCACAAAAAAATATCAGTTTTCTGTAAAAAAAAATAAAATAAAAAGATAAAGAAAATAAAAATAATAAAATTGGAAGTGAAACAAATATATTTCAATTGTGCTGTGGTCAAGGTGAATTCATAACAGGTGAAATTGACAGCGCAGCTGATAGCTTTTTTTTTCATTTTTTTTTTTTTTTTTTTTTTTTTTTTTTTTTTTTTTTTTAATAGGACCAGTACTCAGGGGATGACCCCTACATATGCAGTGCATTGTACCAGAACTAGGAAAATAGGTTGTGAGGAGGGGGAAAGAGGGAGTAGTGCTTGTGCACATTTGTCTTGAACTTTCCAACGTTATAACAGGCAGGAAACACGTCTGCAGGCAACTTGTTCCACAAACGAAGCGTACGGCTGAAAAACGAATTCTCTCTGTAATGCGTAGTACGATTCCCCGGGCAATCAACCACAAATGGATGAGCTCTGGACGATGAACGCGTGGTACGTAAAAATGTGCGCGTTTCGGGAACAAGATCCCTAATCTCGTCAGAGCAAAAGCCATTATAGTAACGATAGAACAGAGTAACGCACCCCACACTGCGTCGATGCTCCAGTGAGTCAATAGAGTTAGATACCCTACTGTCACCGATAAGCTTCTTCGCCCTCTCCTGCACACGGTCGAGTAACCTCAAAATAGACTTTGAGGCACCGGCCCAAACATGAGAGTTGTATTCCATTTTCGGTCGGATGTAGGTGGTATAAATAGTAAGGAGTTCGGATGGCGAGAAGTACATCTTACACCGTTTCAAAAAACCTAGGCACTTGAATGCTTCTTTAGAGATATGAAAAATGTGTTCAGTCCAGCGAACATCACACTGTATCTTCATACCAAGAACATCAAGAGCATCCGATTCCTCAATATTTATACCATCCATGAGTACAGATGAAGCAGCACTTGCGATCGTTTGTTTGTCTGTTTTTATCTGTTTCAGATGTCAATGGCATAATTAAAACAAAATTGGGAAAACAATTTAAAACAATTTTTTAAATTATGTATTCTATCTTGAGCGCCAGATATCACCCAGAATCCTCCGCAATCTGGTTCGCCATTTTCACCTTTTCAAGCTATATGATCTGAGACTTTAAGTTTCACGAGAAAATTAAAAGTTTCACATTATAATTAAGTTTTTCTTTTATTGTAAATTTTTTTTATGGTAATTCAAAAAAATTTTTTAATTTATGTTTTGCATATTGAGCGCCAGCTATCATTCTTAATCCTCCCCATTTTTTACCTTTCCAAGCTCTATCATCTGTGACTTTAATTTCACGAAATAACCAAAAGTTTCACCAAATAATTAAATGTTTGTCTTTTATTGTAAATTTTTTAATATATATTTTATGTTAATTCCTTTTTGTTGTGTTTATATTTTTCTCTTGACATTTGAAAAAGATTTATTTTTTGTAGTGTTGTATTTATTGCCTTGGCTGTGCTTTTTAAAAATTTTCAATTTGTGCTTTAAAAAATTTTCAATTTTAGTTTGGTTTTTCCAATTTTTTTAATATGTACACTACGACGGCAAAATACAAATTGTGATTGAAGCTTTTATTTGTACGTCTCTTTCAAATACTACAATCAGACGACACACATATAACTGCTTGATGACTTTTTTTGATCGTCTCCAGGGTACTTTACAATCAAATTTAAAAATGTTTTCAAACTTTTTGTGTAAAAGAAGTTTCCAGAACCAGACAATTCACTACGTATTAATGTTCGAAAAGAAAACATAAATGAAAAGTAAAGAGTATAATGTAGAACACCACAGATTGCAATTGAAGTGATTTCAAAATATTTCCAGTGCAAAGTAGAATCAAGAACATACCCGAATAAAACGTTTTTTGAAATGAAATGATTTCATTCCGAAAAACATCTTAGTTTTCCGCTTTTTGAAGAACCAAAAACCAAATTCAATTTCACTTCCACGCATGGCTATATATGCATAGATTGCTGACATAATCCTGAGAAAACTTTGCTAATTTGCTGCGGATATCCATCTTGCTCAAGCAATTTTAAAGCAGAGGTCACTTTTATTACGGTTGGACCTCTTTGGAACGACTGTTAAATAGCGTTTAATACATATGTATGTAAACACAGCTTTATTTAGTGTATAGAGTTGTATAGTTATAACAATGAAATGTGTCAAAACGTTATCCACATGGCACTTCCTTTTTCTACTTTTTATTTATTACCCTTGGTCATTTTGCGGGAATATACCTAATCCATCTTTCGAAATCTTCCTGATATGGTTCACATGTTTAGTTTCTTCTTCAAACCATAACGCCACCGAATCTATAATTTATTTATTTTATTTTTAGAAAAAAAAGATTTATTTAAAGTTTTAGAAATAAAAATGTTTACCAATTTTCACATTTCATTTTGTTCGCTATTTTTTATTTTGTGGTGTCACGTATTACCACCTCATTTTCAACTTATATTGCGAAAACGTTTGCGTATGCGATACATGTCTCGTTTATTCGTAAAAGTTATTTGGGAATAAAAACTATTTGCAAATAAATACTTAACTAACTTACAGTCACCGCGCGGCCATATACAGTTAAGAAAATATAAGTTAAATTGTTAAAATTTAGAGAAATTATGAATTCTGAAATAAAAACAATTACTCCAATTAATTTTTCGGACAATAGGTGTGTTTCTTTACTTTCCGGGCAAGTTTCGTGCCAAAGAGAGAATGCATTAGTTTCTATCAAGGCGAATTCATTACTAGGTGAACTTGACAGCGCAGGTGATTATTTTTTGCTTCTCGCGTTTCTTCCAATGAGACTGTAAAATTTTTTTTCTTTTGTTTACAAAAATTTTCGCGCCATTTTAACCTGAAGATTTTTTTATATGATTTAGTGCAATTTCAAGAAATTTGTGTGAATTTAAAAGTGAAAAACTAATATAATCTGTGATTTTAATTACAAACAATTATAAAAGTTTATAAATATTTCTTATTTTTGCAGCAAAAGTTCGTTTTATGTTATATAAAAAATTTAACAGTATTTATTTTCAATATTTCGATAACAATTTGTTATCATCGTCAGGAAAATTAATATGTTATTCTTATTGGAATTTTCCTGACGATGATAACAAATTGTTATCGAAATATTGAAAATAAATACTGTTAAATTTTTTATATAACATAAAACGATCTTTTGCTGCAAAAATAAGAAATATTTACCAAAACAAGATCAAATAATTAAATATTAAAGATAAAAGTTTATATTTAACGTTTATATAAAATTTGTTCCCAGCTGTACAATCTTAGGCGAATTTAGATTTTGAAATTCTCGATATGTTTTACAATAACAAAATACATTGTACTGAATTCGGCTTCCCGCTTGCATTCACCTGTATAAATTCGCCTTGGTTTCTGTCAAATACAGAAATTTACCTAAAGTACGGGAACGCAAACACCAAATTTCTGCCACAAAAGGAAACATGCTGTGTTTTGATGTAGCAATAAAAATTGGCACTTAGTTTTACGAAAAAATACTATGATATTTTGCACTTTTGGGCTCTTGATTCTTCTGCACATTCCTTTTTATTTAATATTTATATAAAAACACTGAAATGATTTGTATACGAGTTGGTTCAAATAAACTTTGTTTCTTTGTAATTGTTTATTTTTCGAACAGCTAATTGCTTAACAACTTTTCCAAACTAGCCCGAAGAAAAAGTACGGGCTGTTTCGTGCAAGAAGAGGAAGCATGCTATTCTCTCAAAATCGCTCTCATTTGCCCAATTTTAAAGTACGGGAACGCTCTTCGTAAAGAAACACACCTAAAGAAACACACCTAATATATTGAACAAGGCGAATTCATGAATTCGCCTTGATAATGAACTTTCTCAATTTTATTTTTATTATTATTGCCTTTTACAATAGTGCTTGATGTATAAAACAGAACTGAAACTTTTAAAGAAGACGGCAACATGTCAAACTTTATTTGCAAATATAGATTGATATTTAAGATAAACTTTCGTATATAGTATACAACAATATTTTACGTTCTTATTTGTAAATAAGTCATACGTACTCGTATAAACGAGTCAACAGAGTACCAAAGTAAACTCTTATCGCATTTACCTTTCGCATCGCAATAGACAGTAACTCCCAGTTGGAATTTACTTTAAAACATTTTTTGAAAATAAAACTCTGAAATATGAAATACTTTACTTTTCTTTATTTTAAATTTTGTTTTTTTTTTTTTTTTTTCTTCATAATATATGACACTAAATAATGTGTTGTATTTATATATATTTTAGTTGATAACAAATTTTTTTAAGACAGAGAAATGATCATAAGAAATTATACGTAAAGAAAAAACTAAATATTTTTCATGGTTATTATTATATTTATTGTTTTTTTCTTTTTTTTTTTGCAAAATATAATAAATTCTTTTTATATATAACTATACAAATGTGTATTTACGGTTTGTAAAAAAGCGGAAAAATAAAAAAAATTAATTTTTCAAAATAATAAAAAAATGATAGTAAAATTTAATATAAATATATATATGTAATTCTTTTTTTTTAATACATAAAACCACTACATTTTAAATTAATGTGTAGTGTTTATTTAACAAATAAGAAATATTTTCTTTTATTTTCAATAACTTTTTTTTTTTTTTTTTTGTTCAACAAATGGGAATATTTTCGTTTAAAAAGATCTTCTTCGAAAATTTTTTATATATATTTTTTTTAATTTTATGAGCTTCTTTATATTATTATTTGTCTAATGAGATTTTTATTTCATTTTTTTTATTAATTTTTTTGAGATTATAAAAAATTAATTTATTTTCAGAATATTTTTATGTTTTCATGAAGAATATTCATTTTGGTATTCCTCCTGAAACTATTATCAGTTTCTTTTAAAAAAAATTTTATAAAACAAAACATTGTGTGAATTTCGAGTGGAATTAAAATTTGGAATTTATAAATAACAGCGCCGTAATCACTAAATATCAAACATTATTCATATTCTCGAAACGGTAACTATTAATGATTATTTTGGAATATGAACTCCTAACACTTTAATGCGTAAGTGATGTTAATGCACTTCAAAAGATTTTCTATATAAGTTCTGGAAAATAATATAAAATTTGTTTTTAATTTCTTTTTTATATATAAGATTACCAATATTTAAAATTTTTAGTATAGCTTAAGGTAAAAGAAGAGAATGCGACAACAGTGCGTACAGCCGTTTAATGTTTTTAAAAATTCTTACACGCCGTTGTCTAAATTTATACAAAAATTCCCATCTAAAATACATACATACATTGTTGCTTTTATTTAAAACATTTAAGCAGAAAATACTTCAATATTAACGATCGTATTTATAAAAAAATATTAAGTGTGTTCCACGAGATCTCGGACTAATGAGTAAAAAGCAACTTACTCTACAAATTTGCCAATTTTACCAAAAACTGATGGGACGCAGAAAACCACAATAGTTCATTTTGAAATACTAATGCTGCTTAAGGCCCTGATACACTATCCTACACGATCGTGCGATCTGCTGAATAAATCTCATATGTGTGCTTAAAAATACTAAAAATGCAACAGTGTGACAATTTTATGAAAATTTTCAAATCATTATGGTTTCTGTGCGATCAGTGTGATATATATTGTGAAAAATACGAGGATATTGTTGGCGCCTCGAGAAAGAAAATAATGTAGAATAATAAGTTTTTATTTATTTTATTGTATATATACATTATTACAATCATACTTGTCAGATTTTTAAATTATTTTCCTGCGAATGAATTGTACGATCATGTCGGAAGTGAATCAGGACCTTTACTATTTAGATTATAGTATATTTTAGTGATTTTAGATGCTTAAAACGCATAACATCGCAGAAACCAAACATTTGCATTATTGGCAACAGCTGTAAAATTAAAAGCGTAATGATTGCAAGTTCTGCTTATAATTTCACAACGCCATTTTTAGTTTGGGTACACTTCCATTTCGCCTTCAATTAATTTTTAAACAAAATCTTTTTTCCAATTTGCAAATTTAATGATTACTTTTTCAGTTTCATATGTATGTAAACAAAATACAGCTGATCATACAAATCTAGTGCGAACTTACCTAAAGAAAAAGTTCGAGCCAATTTGTACAAGGAAATGAAAAAAATTACTCTCTCAAAATTGTCCAAAAATTGTTACGTGTAACGCTTTTGGACAACTTTGGACTAGTTCGGACTATTTCGTTAATCACATGGAACATACCTATTTTGTATGGAAATTTGTCTACCAAGAGCAGCGTTGCCAGAATGAAGCTTTTACCTTAATATTAAAGATTTCAAAAGCAAAATAAAATTTCAAGATATTTCTCCCAATAAAATAAATAAATAATTGTGTAAACTATTTTTAAATATCCAATGAAGTTTAACTTCTTTTATTAAATGAGACTTAAACTAATAATTTTGGTCACTACGTACATAATTATGAATTGAATTTTAGTGCCAGTTTATTTACACAAATCAAGTTTGACTCGTCAAGTCTTGATTTTGTACGAAAAAGGGCGCAGACTTGGCGGTACCTTAAAGTTTAAAATAAAGTGTCAAAAAATATGAAAACTATAAATCAAAAAAAAAAAAAAAAAACGTAAACTTGACGACACAAAGCTTTCATGTGTGAACGTAAATGAAAGTTCAATAGAAAATTGAAGCAGAATTGATCAAGAAACCCTGATGTGTGCAAACTGGGACTTAATCGCCGATTTGTAATAATTAGAAAACACTACTTTTATGTTTGACATAAAAAAATCAATAGAAAACCATTTTTAGTCTTTTTTTTTTCTTTTCTAAAATTAAGATTTTCTTTTTGGGAACTGAATATATTTGGACAAAATTTTCTGGCACCACTGAATAAGAAATAGTTTAATTAATAAACATAAAACATGTTTTTCTAAATAAGACTGGTAATATTTTACTAGGGAACAAATATTTATTTTGAGTATTGTAACTTGGAGCCGACAAACAAAATCCGAGCTGAAGCATTGTTGTCATAAATACAATCAAACTTCCCAAGAACGAATTTTTCTCTATAATTATTTTTGGCTCTTTTTTTCTGTGTGCTCGGCATCGATACGAACGGCACGGCTTTAGCTGTTATCCTATTAGAAGATCACATGCTTACAGCTGCAGTAAAGAGTTGGCATGAAGTCGAAGTTTTCACACAGGTTAAAGACAACTACATTTTGAATTCATTCAGACACAAAGATAAATTTCTGAAAACCTCTTGTGAACTCTTGGTGAAGTGTAGAGACAATGAATAATTTAATTTACAATACGCTGAAATATTTTCAATAAGGCTCTGCTACAAATATAAAAATATCATATTTTTAGGTATTCATAGCTTCACACTATTTATAAAATTATGTATGTAGGTAACTTTTTTTATAGACGAAGTCCAACATATGTCGTTTATAGCTCCTTAATATTTGCATTATTATTTATCATTAAAGTTGAATTATTTTTTCTCCTTCTTCTTGGTGCCTATACACAGACTTTCCGAAATTGTTCTGAAATCTTTCTTAACATTAAGACATTTTTTGTCTAACTTCGAGTATTTCTGTTTCATACTTTCTGTTATTTAAATGAAAATCGTAAAACACGCATTTGGAATTATATTTGTTTGTATTTAGGAGTTATTTTATTTCCTATTTACGATAGATAGTCTTGTTGTAAATTCTTGGAATTAACATTAAATTGTTTATGAGTTTTGTAACAATACACTATTTAGTTTTAAAGAATTTTTTTGTCTGTTCATAGTTTTTTTTTTTTGCTTTTTTTTTAATTAAAGTTTACTTTAATTTATTTAACATTTTATATTAAAGGTATATTTTTACAGTATTTATATTTTTAATTATCTTATTTTTTAATGTTTTTTTTTTCATATATTTATAATATACTATATGTATAATATAGTATTTCATTTCGAGTAATTTTGTGGGGATTTAAGTCGTATTTTATTTAACTTGTTTGCTTTTTCCTTATTAAACTTATTAATGATATATGCATTGCAATTGGTATTATTTATACGAATTATGTTTATTTCTTGGAATAGTAGTTTTATTAATTAATAATAACAGAGTTTGGGTGTTAATTATATAAAGGATTGTGCTATAATTCAGGTTTTGTTGATTTTTGGAAAAGTTATAATTTATTTTAGGATTAAATTTTTTCTTTTTAAGTTGTATCTTTGTCACCGAAAATGAATGCAAGCTTATTAAAATTAAATCTTTTAATCAATATAAACAAATATCTTCTTCCTTTTTTGAATAAAATTGTTATTTTAACCTTTTTGTTTAACTACTTTATACTTTAAACTTTTATAATAATGTGTTTATTTTTGTTCTTGCTGGTTTTTTTTTTATAATAATAGAAATGTCGTTGCATTTTCCCCTCTCTTGTTTGCATTTACCATTTCTCTAACAATATGTTATGGGTGTATATAAATTAAATTAAAATTGGTCTGTAAGCATATCGCATATTTCTCGAGTGACACTTTCTTTGCTGGCACGTATTGTTAAACGGAACATCTGGGAAATGTTTATTTCAGTTCATTTAAATGCTCAAATTACAAATATTTATTTGTTAAATAATGATTTGTTACATACCTGTGCCTGTTTATTGGGTTCTAATCTGAGTAAACAGCCCACCTGTTGAGTTTGTGTATGTATAATGCCAGCGCATACCATATTGTCGGGATTAGGATCAACACTTTCTAGTAATTGCATACCAAAACCCTGAAGTTTATGGCGAGCACCAGGCAAATCTAGAGGTTGTTGAGCTTTAAAGACCTTCTGAGCTCTTTGTTGTTCACTAATTACGGGAGAAATTTTAGAATTTAATGTCTATGTCACTATTAAGCGTATAAATAAAAATTCGCAATCTGTAAAAATGCGTAATTTTTTATAAAAATTCACAAAAATAAATGAAAGCGAATGAACTTAAAAAAGCCTTTGTGGATTCTTAATTTGTAAATAAAATAATGACACTTGTTCGTTACACAGTACTCATAACTCTATTACACTTTTATCAACACACTATACTTGCTTACTTTTTTGACTTATGACTGTATTGCACCATGTTTAAAAATAAACTGTCCTCTGTCGAAAATCTGCCTGCTATTTATACCTTTTTATTGCCTTCTACAATCATCATGAACTTTCTACTTATTTGCTAATGATAATTCCACACTCAAATGTACAAATATAATTGATTACGCACTTGCTAGCCAAACAATAAGAACTCAACAACAATAATAAAACCATTCTTGGTTCATTTACTTTTTGTTTTGCGTATGTTTGTGTAATGGGAAACCCTGGTCAACGTACTCGACCGCATTACCGCTCTTAAATAATGTACTCTCATTCCAATGTTGAAGCCGTGAAAACCCACTTACCAGCGTTGTCAACTTTGAAATTTCAAAACGCACCAAAATGGGGAAAAAAGCGCGAAAACGCACCGAATTTTGAATTTTTCCCGTTCATTTTCAAAAACCTATTTTGTACTATAAAATTAAATTTTTATATTAAAAAACACGATAATAAAACAGCCTCTTAAACGACTACCTATTATACAATCAAGCTGGGTGTGATATCACTGCCTGGTAGCATGCCATCAAATTCAATCAACAGCTAGAATTCGTGTTTGTCAAACTTGGCCTCTAGTACGACTCTGTTAGTTTCTTTACAATAATTATAACGATATATTATCAAATTTATTATTAAGCAATATAATTTAATTATATTTGTTGTCAATCGAAATCAGCTATACTTTTATTGTCTATTATCTGGGACACTAAGCAAGGTAAGCAGCTAATATAGCTGCTTACCGTCATCAAAATTATATTGCAGGAGCATACAACCTTTACTGTCGAAAGAATTTACGATTATCAGATCATTAAGTTACAGAATCGCACTATAAGCCTTGAAGGCTTGATTTAATTATTAATTCTACAAAACTAGGTGTACATATAAAAAAATTTATTGAAATAAACGAAAATTTGGCAGAATTATAATATATAGAAGATGAAGTTTACCATAATCAATATAATAATTTGGTCATTTCTCATTTACCAAAACCGTAAAAAATTAGAGACTGCATTTATCGCAATATTTAACAGACTTGTCTTGATCAATTAATAGCAAAACACTCCCTAAAACAGTAAATTTTAGAAAACGCAATGTTTCTTTTTCCTTCGACAGTGTGTAGGGGTATAATATATAACAGCAAGATTGTCTTACCTTGTGCATGTAACACCGTACGTTTCTCACGTAAACATTTTGGACACTTGATTATAAACTTTTTTTTACATTGAAATAAAAAGTTGTGTTGAATTTGATTTGGTGCCACCGAAATTTAAAAAACGTGCCGAAAATGTAAGAAAAGCGCTCCACGCACCGACTAAAGAATTTTTCGCACAAAATATTTTAAAAAGCACCAAAAACGGTGCGAAACGCACCGAGTTGACAACGCTGCCACATACATACTTACAGATGATATCTTCTTTACTACTATTTGGCCACACTTTTTTTAATTGTAGTTAAGTCAAACCCATATGTTTGTTAGTGTTAGTAACAAATTATTAGCCGTATTACTCCTAAAATACTGAACGGACCAATATGAAATTAAGCTCGTTCAGTTCCGTGTAGAAAGAACTTTACAACAATATATAATTTTTCTATATCGCTGCAATAGTACGGCTACAAAAGGGATTTTATGTTGTTTGTGTGGATGTAATTATACATTTATAACAAGCAGATCAACGGCTCGAACATTGGGTTAGGTGTGATAAAAATTCGTAACAATAAAAAACCTCCCCAGTTTTTATGAAAGCGTTTTGAAATCTCGCAACTGCTCTTCTGACTAAGAAAATTTTCTTGAATTCTGAATTATGAAATTCAACGAATTGATTTTAATGACCGAAGTAAATTTTCACAGCTACTTAACTAAATTTACTTCGCAGTTGAGAAATTTGTAAAAATTACGTACCCACTTAAGTTCTTCCATCTGGCAAAGAATGAATCTGCATTCATTTCTGTCGGTTCAAAGAATTTATTCAGTGTTATCGGCAGCTTAATGTTGAACTTTTGTTGCGTGCCGTTATAACGGAAATTTACTTCAATTGTTGGGGAATCTAAATAATCCTCAATACATTCGGCGGTCAACAGTTGCTGGATTTGGGCACCAGCTTCCAAGGTGGGCTCAACCGGTTTCATTTGAACATTCAGTTTTAAAGCGTTCTCAGCATCCCATTGTAAAACTGGAGTAAAATTCTAAGAACACAAGGTTGTTATAAAAAGCAATTCATAACATAATTCATCTCAGTTGTTGATTACCGTTAAGGGGATTTGGGTTTTATTGCCATAGAATAAGCCAAGACGTCCTAAGTTCTGGCGAAATTCGCTTTTAACACCAATTTGTAACATTTCATTTTCGAATAAAACACCATTGTTCTTGAATAGGAACTTTTTGGTATTATATATTGCGGTATTATTATTGGTGCTGCCATAAATATCGCCTAAAACATCTATTAAAGTGCCGCCATTATTTGCGGTATTGTTTGCTGGTGGTGTGCTCAAACCCAATAAATCTGCGTTAGCATTGCTGTTTACTCTGCAAGAAATGAAAACGATAATTCAATTGTAAATATTATCTTTTTAGACGCATCTTACTTGTGATTGGTTGCAGCATGCGTATTGTTTTGTATAGCAGCTGGTGCTGGGCTCTTTGACTCACGTATTTCGTTTTCTGGTACACGACCAGGTTTCTTTTTCTTTAACACTGCCAATATGGAACTTTCTCTTTCTGGGAATGATGGCATTTCTTCCAAGACTGTTGCCAACACATCTGTGGATGCCACAATACTTAATTGTAAATATTCGCTGGCCCTCTGTTGCAGTTCGGCATCAGCTGAACGTAAATTACTATGCTGACGGAATACTTCTTGTATATTGGTACGTATCTCAGGGAACAGATTTATAAATTTAATGTATGTAGATAGCAAAAGAGCTCTAGTCATTGGTGAACATAAATGATATTTTGAGTGTAAAAGTTTAAATTGTACAAGCGGAGCCGAACGTGAATCGCCAGCAATTAAATTGCCAAATTCGCCCAAAATGTAACCACCAACTTTAACCATATTCTCGTGACAAGCAGGAGCTTGGAGGGCTTCAAAAACAGTCTTAGCAGCGTAACCCTGCACCTCTTCGCGATTAATAACTATTTGTATGACACGATACCACACCTCTTCGGAGACATAATCGCCAGCAATACGTATGAGATTGAGGATGACGTCAACATACCTAAAAATAATAAGTTTTTAGTCCAAAACAAAGTGCGACAAACGATTTTCAGTATTAAATTTGTTCTCACTTAAAGCAATAAATGCAAAAAAATATAAAGCCCGCTCTACTTGAAGATGCTACTCATGAAAACAAATGAAACATATAAAAAAAATATTTTTATCTTTTGTATTTTTCTGCAAAATTAATGAGCGGTAATCAGGGCGATTTACGTTTTCTTTGACGCGATAATAGTGAAGAGTGATCGCATGTTTAAAGTAAGTTTTCAGTAAATATCCTTAATATTACTCTATATTTGTGTAAAGGCTCACAAAGTATACTCTTTTACATGCTTTTAACAATAGTATTGGAAAGTTTTTATAGCAAAACGAATTATATAGCGCATTAAATGAAAGTTTGCTTGCAATATAGCAAATGAATATCGGGTGGGACTGAAGAGAACCTGAACAACGTGGGTACCTGCCACTTCGGCCGAACCTCACGCGGATATCAGTTGTTACGATTTTTTAAACATACCATGTAAAATCTGTTGCATATTTTTCAGCTAAAATGGCTACTTTAAGTACCATTTCTTCACGGATAGAGTAATCAGCGGTTTCTAAATAATTAAGCATTTCCTGTACAATCTCTTCTGCATTACTGCGATCACACATGGCATATAACAAATCTACTGCCATTTGACGTACAGAAACATCTTTTTCCATCTAGTAAATAAGAATAGCTATTAGATTTCTAATACAAGTCAAAATATTTGGTAACAGTTTACCTTCATTGATAAAATAACAACCTCCTGATGTTTCTTTACTTCTTCGTGTGAAAACTCTGACGTTGCCAAATGGCACATAGATTCCAAAGCCAAATAACGTAAGTTAGTCTCCCGATTACTTAAGAACTGACCCAACTGATTACAAGCACGCACCAACAAATTGGGTTCGCTATCACTATGTATAATTAGATTAATTGCTTCGAATAACACTGCATTCTTGGCATTTGAATGTTGCACCTTTTTGCTTTTGGGTGGCTCCTGTGCCTTATTTAAAATAGTCTCCAAGGTTTCGTTTAAACGAGCTCTTACACCGGGTTCTTCAGTAACTGGATTGTAATTTTGCAGCAAACGTAAAAGTTTAACCGACAACCAAGGGGCTGGAACAAAATAATAAGTGTAATCTTGCAAATCTGTATAGCTAGCTGTCACTATACGAGATAAACGCGAAACGGCTAAATTAACACAGCCCTTGTATTCTTCGGGATTGCGTTTAACTAGAGCATCAATAAGAGAAGTTGCAGCGGTTACCACGCCCATATGTTGATCATTCAGCAAATGAATAATGCGAGAAGTCCATTCGCCACCTGGTATAATATCAGGGCTAGATCGGAATAGCCGTAAAAGACAAAGCGCTGCGGATTGCTTTACAACATCCATAGTGTCGCTAAAAGAAATATAGACAAAATTTGATTTACTATTATATATTCAAAGTTGAGGCGCTAAAATTCTCTTTACCCTGATACCAATAATTTCGGAATTTCATTGGAAAACGATTCAGCCATATCACGGCTACCAATATTCGCAATACATTGTAAAGCCAAATTAACGTGCACAGGATTACGGGATTGCAAATCATTTTTAATGGATTGTATAATTAAACGTATTAAATCGCTGTTTGTGTTTACCAATACGGAAATAAATAAATAACCCTGAATATATAAAATCAAAACACACATTAAATGATTCAGCTGATTTTTACAGTTTGTTAAAAAAAAACTTACAATCTGCTTTTCTGAATATTTATTCGATGACAATAAATTAACCGCTTCCATGTGACCAAAATCAATATCGTGCCCCAGTAGAAATATAAATAGCAATTTACACACATATTTCTTTTTCTGATAGCCATCCAGCGTTTTATCACCTTTAAATTTGCTACGTATATTCGCCAACTCTTTATTAATTCGTTTTACTTCCGCTTCTTTACTTTTACCTATGAGAAAAACAAGATAATATATAAAATAATTTTTATAGTGGATGTACGGGTTATGAATATGAGCCGAACAAGATTAATATTCAATCGAATTATTATTAAATATTAATTTAATAAATTTTATTTTAATTAAATATTTAAATATTGCAACACGTTACGGATCATGTAAAATTTTTTCTTAATTGCACTTTTCTAGATTTTGTTAAAATAAACATATTAAGTGCCTTCTATCAATATATTAAAGGCAGTATAACATTTCTCCTTATGTAGTTGTTTCGCTTTTCAAGATAAACGCAGAACCTTCAGTTAATATTGCCTAAAGTAAATGATACCGTATTCGAAAGATGGTGCCTAGTAAAAGTGAGTGTGGAGGCTTTGCAATCAACTCTCCCCAAAACATTAATATATTATATCATGTTTCAAAAGAAAATTGTATAATTATTATGAGGGCGCTCAGATAATTGTGAATAAATGTATTAACTTTCATCTTCAAAGGATTAACCATACATATGTAATTTTATTGAAATTTTTTAATATTAATATTGCACAATATATAACTATTAATATATAATAGTATATAAATTCTTATTAACATAAGTATATAGGTAATCACAAAGGGAACGACCTTCAGGACCCAAGTGGGCTGGAGTATCCGGGTACTTTCTGGAGAATCCAGCGGCCTGTTTACCTAAGTATATAGGTATATAGTTAAAATATGAAAATTGTATTTTATTATTCTCACGAACTAGCTATTCCATCAAATATGGCCTTATGGACTCGATGAAGAGAATTGACATAAATGAAATGAAAATGTCGGTGACATAGATGCCAAATAAATCTGGTTCAAAATCGTCAAATTCGAGAGAAAACGTCGTCAATATGATTATCACATATTGCCAAAAAATCAAAAACAACAAGAAAAAATATTTATTTTTAAATAAAATATATATTTTAATTGGGTAAAATGTAACAAAACAATTCATGTTTCTGTTCAATAAAAAAAACTACAGCATTATACAAACAGCTATAACAATAAGGATATACTCGTACAAACATGAAGTTACTTTTACTTTTTTTAAATTCATTTCATTTTATAAAAGGTATTTTATAACAAACAATTAAGTTTTTTATTCGCTATTTAAGCTTCTAACATTTATACCAGTAAAAAATTATAAATAGCTTGTTTTCTATGTTTCCCAGCTATCTATATGAAATGTCGACATATAGATAGCTGGGAAACATAGAAAACAAGCTATTTATAATTTTTTACTGGTATTTTATAACTTTAACTTGTAACTTTATCAGGGCTGTTCTACAAATCACTTTTTGTGAAAGTGATTTCAAATCACAAAAAATGTGTTCTGCACACAAAATAATTTTGATTTTTGTGATTTTAAACCTAATTTTTGCACGTACTTTATTAGGAATTTTATAATTTATTACATTAATAAAAAAACAATGTAATTGATTATTTAAGTATACTTATTTGTTTCATACGAAATAATTGGCCATATTAAGAAAAAACTAAATACGCTTATTTTGCTGCAAGCTATTATTCTTTGATTTGGTTTATTTTACTTTACATATTTATTAGAAGAATAAATTTAATAATATAACAAAAAATAAGTTCAACTAAAAATATCGATAAATTGAAGCAAAAACAGTGATTTTTTGTGCTTCAGAGGAGTATAAATCACATTGAAAATCACAAACAAATTTTGTGATACGCAGAACAAGTACAAATCACATTTGTGCTTTTGAAACGGCATGTGCTTTGAAATCACGTGATTTTTAGAACAGGGCTGATTATGTACTAAAGATTACTTTGCAATTTGCCCGATTTAATAAGTGTTCATTCGAGTAATGCATACATAACTTTTAAATATACAGGCGTGTTCTAAAAACCACGTGATTTCAAAGCACATGCCGTTTTAAAAGCACAAATGTGATTTGTACCTGTTCTGCAAATCACAATATTTTATAATTTTCGATGTGATACACACTCTTCAGAAGCACAAAAAAACAGCTGTTTGTTGCTTTGATTTACTGATATTTTTATTTTCAGATAGGAGTTTTTTAGTCCCGGTATTATTTGCAAAATAAAGTTAATTACTTCTAATAAATACAAAAAAGAATTAAGCCCACAGATTAAATTACAAAAGAATACAACAAAATAAACGGATATAGTTTTTTCATAATTTAGTGCATTATTTGGTAGAAAATAAATAGTTTAACTTAAGTAATCAATAGAAAACACATTAAGTTATTTAATAATGTAATAAAATGTAAAATTCATAGTGAAGTACCTACAAAAATTAGAATATGATTTCAAATCGATAGCAGGTTAGCTTACCGGTTTGAAATCACAAAAATCAAAAATATTTTGTCTACAGAACACCTTTTTTGTGATTTCAAATCACTTTCACAAAAAGTGATTTGCAGAACAGCCCTGTTTAATCCCAAAATCTAGCACCTTCATATCTGTATTATAAAACAAATTTTCCAAGTTTAACCTTCGTTGCTTTAATTCGGATTAAATTTCCCGTCTTTCGAACTCTGCGATGAATTTCAGAAATTCTCTGATTATATCAGAAAAAAAACACTTTCTTCTTCTATAATATTGTAAGTATTACCAGGACTTAAAATTTTGAATTTATCTTCAAATTGAGATTTTTACCTTATGATTTGTTTAAATGCTATGTAAGTAAATATCACACATTTCAGTGTTACATATATATACACATTTATTTAAAAGTATGGAAAATGTACAATATTTAGTTGTTAAAGCAAAATTGCTTGCAAATAGGAAAGTATAATATGATCTACAAAAGTCGCCATAAACAGGCCTTAAATCGTCAACATGCTATTTCAACACCCAAAATCGTCAAATATGGCAGCCGTGGCGGGTGATGCGCTGTGAGACAAGTGTTTCCCACTAGAATGCGGAGACAAAACTCTTGTGATATAAAAGCATTCCAATATTGATTTGATGTAACTTTTAGGAGAGTAGTGCAAGCAGTGATATAACGCAATCAGTCATGTAACTTTAGAAGAGTAGTGCAATCAGTGATATAACGCTAACAGCCACTATAATTTATTACCACTATAATTAATTTTTCTCAATAGGCTCCCTTTAATGACTTGTCTTGCAAAAATTGCGAAAAGTTCAAAGATTCAAGTAAGTAACATATGACGGGTTCACTGCCCAGCACAGAAATTTAACTTGAGTTTTTCCCCCTACATTTCTTACAATACAAAAAAGTGTACAAAAATAAGTCTATATCAAAAAATAAATTACAAACGTAAATTGTTGAAATAAAATATTAAAAAAATATTAAAAAAAAAAATGCTTATTATGGTGCGAAAGAGAAGACACGCATTTCCATAAAAAAATACGCCCCTATTATTTAATAAAGATTCAAAGAAATTATTATGACAATAAAGATAACTAAGCTTGTTAAAATTCTTTAAGTTAAAGTTAATGGTATGCTAAAACGTACGAGTACATCACACGAACGAATATGCATACATTCACAGATATGAAAACTGTTATGCATGTATTATAAGATAAAACAAATTAAAAGAAAAATACAAATTAAAATTCTTAGATGTAAATCAGGAGATTCTCGAGGAGTAAGTTTTCAAAACTAAAATTTACAATAAATTATGAAATCAAGTAATACTTACAGTTTCTTATGTCTGATATAAAAACCGCCAGACCACGCATGCCGTCTCCCCTAACAGGTGCCATAGTTGTTAGTTTATTAATTTTTGAGGTTTATAAAAACCCGCTTACGAAGAAAAGAATGTACGCGTTGAGCTCTGTTTAGACCTTTAATGTGTTTAAACTCTCCTTTTTTAGGGGAGAGTTTAAATGATTCAAATTATTCACTAGATGAGCCCTCTAAGTAATGAAAAGATGTAGATGCTTTATAACAAAAATTTAAAGTACGTTTGCAATCAGTGGCCTTTGCAGCAAAAAACTAACAGCAGCTATATGTAGTGAGAGCACCAAATGAAACGATGTAATTGCAACAAGTTGCTTTTGTTATTATCTATCACAAACTGGTGATTTGTGAATGTAGTAGTATGTATAAATTAATTGTGTGTGTTTTATTCCAAGCCGGCAATTTACATGTATATTTTAATAAAAATCACAAGTGTTTGATAGATTTTCATTCAAGAATTGTAGAGTTCGGGCATTCGCAACAAAAACTGCTCAAATAGATGTTGACAGTGTTGTTCTAGTTTTAGATTAGATAGAGTTTTGGTTTGAAGTAGATGACCTATAGATTAACAAAATAAATAAATAAAATATTAATAATATAATACATATATAATAAAATTAAAAAAAAATGTTGCGCTGGTTGCGATAAA
The DNA here is from genome assembly GCA_914767995.1 of Thecocarcelia acutangulata. Taxonomy (NCBI): domain Eukaryota; kingdom Metazoa; phylum Arthropoda; class Insecta; order Diptera; family Tachinidae; genus Thecocarcelia; species Thecocarcelia acutangulata. The sequence goes on along the minus strand of OU612097.1, from coordinate 85,827,774 downwards.
AAATTTATTTTACATATATAATAATACTCATAGCGCTACCTCTAATTTGCAGGAATAATTTTTAAAAATTATTAAAATAAAATATGTAAAGTAATTAAAAATTATTTTTATTTGACCTAGAGGCGTTGTTTGTTGCGAACCGATGATTGTTCAACGCTCAATTTTGTTTCGTTTTGTTTTTATCGTTATTTTTTATGGATTGAATATAACAAGTAATACCTACTTGTTATATTCAATCCAATGTACATCTGTACATTTATGTATATACATAAGCATGTATGTACATAAATACTTAAATAAGCAACTACAATCATATACAAACGTTAAAAAAAACTGCAAGCAACCAAATCTCTATAACAGAAAATTTTTTATTTAAAATTTTTCTTATCACTTGCTGCAGGAATGACTACAACAAACGAAAAAAATATTTACGCTGTAGAATATCATAAGCGACAAAGAAATACACAAAAGAAAACAATGAATGACAAGGAATTGGATGGAAGTGGTCGTCAGTTGCTCTAAATTGAATCAAGTGATTTATTTTATTTCTTTTAACGAAATCAATTCATTTCACAGGGTAAACAATGTGTGAATATTTAATTGACGAACACGGAGTAGTTTTAGAATAATTTTAGTTTGAAATATTTAGAAAATTTTTAATTTTTTGCCATTCGGTCGATATCGCAAATAATTGATAACAAAAATGAAGCACTCAAAATTTTTGCCAACTTCAAAGGTTTTTGGCACATCATTATGTCTTTATTATGCTTATTTAAACAGCTAAACAGTATTTTTTTATAAATAAAATAAACCAAAAATAAAAGATAACAGCATTGAAACTATATTTTAAAAAAACTTACACAGACGTTTAATATGATTGCTTTTATTAACCCAATTAGGTCTTTAATCATGTAAACTTATAATAAAGATTTACTGCCTTGTTTATAAAAAATATATGTTTATTAAGCTCTTATTTGACAAATATCTTTTTTGTATTATTTATTTATTTATTTATTAGTAGGATTTTTAATTCTTTTTTATTACATTGCATTTAAATTATAGTTAATTTCGTCATAATTTTAAGCTCTAATTTAATTTGCATTAACATTAAAAAAAAAATCAACAACTTTTTTTCTAAAAATTTTGTTTGTTTAATTTTTTATATTATTTGGCATCTTGTTATACGTTCTTAGTCCTTTGAAAAATAATATTGTATACAAATTTGGCAAATTACTGATAAACATAAAACTCTTTTTGTAAGTAATGCTTTAAAACGATAATTTGATGTTTTTATAGTTTTATTTATCTATTTATTCATTTGATCAATTCAGTAATATAAAGCCAAAGATGGCCAAAATAAAAATATTACCTAGAAATTCAGCCTAAGAAAAAATAAGCATATGTTTAATAATATTTAAATTATTTTTTCTGCCAAGTCCAAGTAAAAGTTAAAAAATCCAATACACAGTGTGCCCTTTCTCATTTTTTTCTTTATTTCCTACATTGTGATCAACTTCGTTGATCGGTTTTCTATTTTAATATATAACATCAAAAATAATAATACAAATTACAATCAACATTATATAAAACTCTATATCTAACTATATCGATTTTCTCTCTCACTCTTCATCCTGTCATGTCAAGATTGTTATCCAACCACTAAAAATATATATTTTGTTTATTTGAATTTGTGCTAATTAAATTTCTGCAAATTCGCATGTGAATATCAATATCCTTTTTTTAGTTTAACCTCTTTTCATCTGATACGTTAGTAATAGGTGTGTTCCACGAGATCTCGGACTAGTTTGGACTAATGAGAGTAAAAAGCAAATTACTCTCTAAAATTGCAAATTTTATCTACAACTGCTGGAACGCAAAAAACCACAATTGTACATCTTGCAATACTAGTGCTGCTTACTTTTTAGATTAAAGTATATGTTAGTGATTTTAGACGCTTAAAACGCATAGCATCAGCTGTAAAATTAAAACCCATGTACAATTTTCAATAGATTTTTATAGTAAATACATAAAAAATGAAGAGCCAAATAACAATTGCATTCACAACGTTATTTCTAGTTTAGGCAACCTTCCATTTTGCTTTTAACAAATTTTTAAACATTTCTAATATTATATGATGATGGGTTGGTATCATTCGTCTAGCTCGAGTTCAATCCTGGCTAAAGCCAAGAAATATTTTTATTTATAATTATCAAAGTACAAACAACTAGGATTATAACAAATTGCATATGTGATCAATATGAGACAAATATAGACGAAAAAATAAATAAGGACTTAGTATCTGAGTTGGTTAAGCAGCCGTATTAAAAATACATCATGTTTACATGGTACTAAGTTCGAATCCTAGTGGGTGCTGATGAACAGTGTAGCGACTGTGAAACAGCTAGTTGTCCCCCAGCTTTAGTGTATTCAATTATTTTTTCCTGTCTTCTTTGATCAAGAGTTATTGATCGCGGCAATTATTGTTATAATTATAAACAAAAATATTTCTTGGCTTTAGCCAGGATTGAACTCGAGCTAGACGAATGATACCAACCCATCATCATATAATATTAGAAATATTAAAAATAAAGTTCGACTATTTAACATTAATACATACAAATTTTTAAACAAATTTTTTTTCCAATTTGCAAATTTTCTGATTACATTTTCAGTTTCGTATGCATATAAACATAAAACAGCTGATTGATTATTCAAATCTAGTTCGAACTTACCCAAAGAAAAACTTCGGGCTAATTTGTACAGGAAATGACAAAATTTACTCTCTCATTTTCTCTCAAAATTGCACAAAAATTGTTACGTGGAACGCTTTTGGACTACTTTGGACTAGTTCGGACTGTTTCGTTGTTCACGTGGAACACACCTAATACTGAGTGTTTCGAGAGTATAGCATTAAACACATTGAAGCCAGCAAACAACCGACTTCAATATGTCAAATATAAAATACATGCAGTTAAATGCGAACGTTTATTTTAATAACAGCAAGACAACACGACTGCAGGTTGTTGTCCAAACTGTTTTTTTTTTGCCGCAGTCGAAATAAACTAATTTCTATTTTAGTCGACTACAAAATATAAACAGTGTGACCAATGTGTACATAAATATGTGGAATAATTTGCCTGATAGATATATTTTATTTTCCAATATAACATAAGAAAACAACAAAATTTAAATGCTGTTTTAAATAAATTAATAATTTTTTTTTACTATTGTTAAATATCTGCATACATACTTAGACTCAAAACAAGAAATCTTCATTTTTTTAAATAAGTAGTATGTGATTAGATACATATATTGATTTTACATCACGTACACGTACGAGTAGTTTTAATTGTATATCTTTGATAAAAAAAATTTTAAGAGATTTTTGGTCCCCATTTTAAAAAAATTCGATAAATTGTCGTAAAGTTGAATTTTTTTAATACTGTTTTCATTATACATCAGAAGTTATTTATATCCGAGTATATTTTCAACTTTGAAGACCCACTTAATCTGAATTAATCGTAGCAAACGAAAGCTTTTTTCGGTTAATTTACTCTTTTTATCTTTTTAAGGAATTATTTTTTAGAGAGAAGAACTTTTACATGAAAGTTTGATATAAACAGATGAAATTTTGTGTAGCTAAAAACTCTAAGGTGGCCACACTGAAGTATACTTTTTTGAAAATGAATTTATGTTGCTGCCGTGTTTAAAATAACTCAGAAGTGCACCACACGACTACAATTGCCGGTTGCAGTATTTGCTATTGTGAAGTCGTATAGTCTGCTGTGGTCTATGTGTTTAATGCTTATATCTCTTTTTGTAATTACATATGTATTTTCTGTTTGAAATATGTTTAAGGCAGAATTAGTTTGTACGTTCTTTTCCGTTCTGAATCAGCTGTTTTGTTTATATTCAATATAAACTACATGTACATGATTTGTTTTCACTTTTACGTTCTGTTCTGTTACGGACTAAAGCCCAGTTCAGACTATTATACTTTGTATTAATACTTGTCAAAAATTCAAATAACACGTGCAAGTCTGATAGTCTGAATGTGATCCGTCATACATACGAAAATAATACGATAAAAATTTGACATCCCATACGACTTTGTATTTTTTTGAAACTTTTCAAAACGATAATACTTTACATTGGATCAGGGTTGTGTTTTTTAGCAAACCAGCTAATTAAAAATTGAGTAGTCGGCTATTTCGTAACCGATGCCGATTTCGTGCCGTCATTGATAGTATTTTTTGTCGTTATAAAAGAGCTCGAAATTTGGAATTTAGCTGTCATTTATAAATGTATTTTGCTCATGCTATATTTAGAACATAAAATATGTTTGTGCTATTGAATTTGGATGTGTTATACATAATTATTATTTTAACTGATGAAGAATTTCAGGCGCCGGCACGTCTATCGCCTACGACGAATAGCGCACCTGCCACCGTGAAAAATTTTATGATGGCACATTTATGTTGGTTTATATCAAGTGTGATGGTGTGAATGCAAAATCTAATTTACGTTAGACTTTTTGACAGTCGCAAGAAATGTGTTTAGACTTTTATCTCACAAAATCGAATGAACGTATTTATACTTGTATAATAGTCTGATTGGGCCTTCATCTGTTGAAAATAGAATTCAACGTTAAGTGACGGCCAGATATGTGTATGTTTTACTTTTCTCAGGTATGGAAACATTAAATTTTTATTCAAATGTATATAATTTTTTTTTGTCAAAATCTAAAAAAAATTTTTTCAATTAAAGATTTTTAAAAGTTAAAACATTTTTATCAATTAAGCAACTATGAATGACCAAAGAATATTATTTTAGCAAGGAAAAAATTATATTTTGTATAAAAAGTTTCATAAAGTCTGAAGGTTGTGAGATAGAAGTGGAATGTTTGGTCACCTCATTTCTCAATTATTAATTTGTTCCTCATTCATTTATTTTATTCTGCATTCAAATATGTTTCTTTTATTCATGCTCTACTGTAGAAAACAGCTGAATATTTTCACGGAAAAAGTAATTGTAAAATATTTGCTGCAGAACTGAACGTCACAGAACGGCAACAGAAAGCAAAAACTAATGAGGCCTTTACACTATCAAATCTGACTTATGTAACTTAGTTGCACAGTGGGACGCAAACGCTGTTTTTTGTGTCACTTGATTTTTGTTTAAATTTCATGTCAGATTTCGTTTCGTAAACATTCATCACATTTTTTAAGCTAAGAAATCCTATTCCGCCGCCGTTTACAAACTTTATTTTTTCTGATATTGTATTACTTGCCTTGTCTACCACCGATATATCCGTTAATTGACTAATAGTTCACTATAAGTCACCGATTTTTAACATAAAACATTAGCGAACGTTAACGAAACGACATTGTGATCCAGCCAGTTAATTTCGTTTGTGTAGTACCATTATATGTTTCTGGGCATATGATTTGTTTAACTAAATACGATTGATCGATTTACCGATTTAGTGAAATTTCAAGAAATTTGTTTGAATTTAAAAGTGAAAAACTAATATAATCTGTGATTTTAATTACAAACAATGATAAAAGTTTATATTTAACGTTTAAATAAATTTTTTCCCCAGCTGAACAATCTTAGGCGAATTTAGATTTTGACATTCAAGATATGTTTTACAATAACAAAATACATAGTATTGAATTCGCCTTCCCGCTTGCATTCACCTGTTTAAATTCGCCTTGGCTCAGCCAATAAGACTTGCATAGTGGAAATTTGGAGTTAATTGGCATAATCAGTCGGCGTTGCAGATCTAAGAATACAGGGTTTGTTTTGCCGCCATTTGGTAAACATTAGTCTCAACAGTTCATACATATTATACAATTTTCTTTTTTTGTAACGGACCATAAAATATGGACCATATTTGGCCTTACTACCCGTTCACACGGGCAATCTGATGGGCAATTATTGCTGTGGCAACTGGCAAAATCGATTGCCGATACAAGATATTTGCGTGTGGACCGCACGAATGTGTTCAAACACTTGTTCAGCAACTATTGCTAGAAAATATTGCTGAGCAATTATCTTTGAACATAAGCTGTCAAAATTCACATATCATCATTGATATTTATAAACATACATACATACAAAAATACGCCTCAATATATAAACAGATGTACAAATTATTGTAAAAAGTGATTTTATCAGCAGAGAAAATGTAATTATTTATATTTTTGAGTTCATAAAAAAAGAAATGGAGTGCTCGGAGATTGATGCATTTAAAACACTCCTATTTAAAGGAATAAAAAAATATAACAATTACAATTAATTAAAGCACAAGCAACCTTCTTTGCCAAAATATATCAACTATGTTTTAAGCTATTTACCTTTTCGCCAACAAAAAGTATAGCGCTGAACATTAGCAATTTGATGACGTAATTCTGTCGGCGTTATTGCTAGTATTAAGACACAACAGATTGCCTGTGTGGTCGCAATGTTATAGGCTTGATTATGAATTTTATGTTAATAAAAAAAAAAACATTTTATCAAAATCAATCATCGATTTTTATGAAAAATTCATAATGAACGGCGAGGCTCATTTCCATTTGAATGGGTATGTGAATAAACAGAATAGTCGGTTCTGGGCAATGGAAAACCTTAAAATTATTCATCAGTTAACTTTCCATTAAAAGTGGAGGAATCATTACTGATTTTAACAAGGAAAACAGAGTAACGGCAACGGTGAATGAGGGGCGGTATTGTGATATGATTGAAAACTTTTTAACGCCATAACTGCATGCTTTCATTAACATGCGGTCACATCGCATACTGCCAGGATTACAACGGAATTACTCCGAGTAGTATACCTTTCCGGCGGATATCCCGTATTAAGTGCATTACACAATATCGAAAACAAAGCAAAGCTTAAAATATATACATACGTTGATTTTTGACACATACATATGTTCATTAATGCACAAAAATATACATACATGTGTATGTATCTATGTGCATGGGTACATATTGTTAGAAATATGTAGAAATTTGAATCCGTTAATGATTCTAATATAATTCACACAAATACCTACATCTCGTCACAAAGATTTAATTGAATAGGGAACACATCTCGTTTCCGCTTCGGAGATGCATATCTCGAAACAAAAACTATTTTTTCCCCAGTCTTACCATTTAACATTTTCTTATAATTTTTTAATTCTCCGTCACCTTTTTGTTTATTTGGATCTGCGTGCCTTGATATAAGCCTGGAATAGTTTCATAAATAATGGATTTACGAGCAATGACACACAAGTTATATATTGATAAATATACATAGTTTCTATTGTTTTTTTCCATCTGGGACCAACGATATATGAACATATATTACGTTATTTCAATGTATCGTAGTGCTTGCTGGGTTATAAAAAACATCAATAGCTGACAAATTCAAATCAATAAATTCCACATTTTGTTTATCTATTATTTTTGTGGGAGATACAAACATATACTCGTATTCATACATAAGTACATATATACTTACGGACATAAGAATGTGCAATGTATGTTTGTAGATAGATATGCATATCATTATGACCTTTTGCTAGCAAACAACTCTGCTTATAATGACAATAAAGTGAAAAACAACTCTGTTGCAAATATAAGCTCAATTAACACCAGAAAGCAAATTGTGTGGTAACATAATTTAAAATCGTATAACAGTTTAAAATATTGTAGCCTTCTTATATGAAAATACATAAGAATACATATAAACTTTAAATGCACAAAATTCCGTTTCTGTTCTTTACCGGCATTTTAACCTTATAATAATAATGAAGAAAAATCATATGCATTTTTTTTTTACTTTTCACAATAGTCACGTTCGATGCTCTAAGCAGATAAATTATATGTCAAATAAGCAGTAGACGTAACAAAACACAGCAACAACATTTACATACACACATATGTATATTATTTGCAGGCAGTATAATACATGTAGAAAGCATAAGTTGAAAAGATTACAATAAGCACATAATTGTTTAAACAAAGGTTGTTTTTTTAGTACAAACTTTAAATTTTTTTTAATTTAATGTCCGCAAAGTCTTATACACACATGAATACAAACTTGCTTATTTTAAATACGTGTTTTTCTTTAGGGCAGTAGAAAAAATGGTTTTATTTATTGATTTTGCCACAATTTGTGTAACTTTTATTGATAAATTTGCGTTATAAGAATATGAAAGTCTATTTAAGACATATTATTTAATGTGATAAGAAACTATTTTTCAATAAATTAAAATTTTCACTTTTTCATACAAAGTATACTTATGTACACACGGTGCCTTTTACCGTTTTTGTATAATACCTGGAGATGGGCGTTGCAATCTCCAATTTTTACTTTTTTGTTATTTAATTATTTCACCACAATTCATTTATTTTACATATATTAAACTTTGGACACCTGGTTTACTAAACTTGCTTATAAAATATTTATTTTCTTAATTTTTAGTTGGAAATCCTTTACACAGCATACAGCGAAAAATTATATTGATTTTTCTTCATACGTTTGACTTTTTCCCTACTCGTACAACACATACGAACGCAGAGTGACAAGTCAAAGTTTTTTATTTTAATTAGAGCACTATTGCTTTTTAAGTAGTTTGTTCCTTATTTTAACAGCCCTGGAGTAAATCGTCAGTTGTTAAAATTTTTTATAATAATATCCATTTGTACCTTTTGTGCAGTTTTCAAAGCAATGAATATAAACATTTTCTACTAAAATGAAACTTAATAATAAATACAAGTATAATGATTACCTAAGCTTTTTTAAGTAATAAAAGTACAATTTCCCCTTATATAATCAATCATAAAAAGCGAGTTTTGAATTAAGAGCCAAATAAACTACGCAAATCGTTAGTCAAACGTCGCTTTCAACTTGCACCCAAACCATACAACTACAAACACGCAAACGCCATTTAATCACACATACAAACACAAATTCATGATTAATTAATCACTTTTTTTGCTTTCAATGTACAATAACAGGGTACACAATTTTTAGGTCCGTTATTACAACTTGGCGTTACAGCCAGTTTACCAATCTCGACAGCGCACTTGCGTTCGCAATCTAAGCGAAAGAAAATTGATTTGGGTTCGTCTAACTTTTTTTTATGCGAACGATCTGTCAAAATTCAATGCAAATACATAAGAATATGCGAACGAATAATAGTGAGATAGACAAACCCAAATTGATTCGAATGTGAGTGACTGGCTTTCTTTCGCATTCATTTTCTTTCGAAATTGGTAAACTGGCTGTTAGTTAAAAATAGGATTTACATTTCGTTATTAAGCGGGGCAGACATGGTCAATATGCTTGCTGTCAAGTTTGTGTACGTGTACTTGATAGTTTACAACTTCATGCATGATAGCCCGTCAAGCATTCATTTTGATTTTGCGGGGTTCATTTAGTATGCAAAGACCGGCATATTTCAATAACTTTCAAATTATCTAAATTCTTGTCACTCATTTTCTTGTATTTTTATTTTATAAGAAGGTTTTTCACATTTAAAAATAATAATGATAGGTTTTATTACTTTATTTTTTCCCCGATAGCCATTCACAATGAAAACAATATAATAATAAAAATTTCTTCGTGCTCGATAGCTTTCGTTAGATACGTTACCACCCGTCTAGATTAGCAATAAATATCTTTGCAATAAAGCAATAACGCCGACAGAACAACGGTACAAAATTGCGTATTGCTTTGCTTATGTCAAAGGTATGGGAACACGTATTTATGACAACTCATAATTATAAAAAAACCGAATAGGAAAGTAAAATTTTATTGCAAAGAAATGTGCAAAATAACTTAAAATTTTATTTTATCTGGACTTTTAAAGTCCTAAAGACAAGAAAACTGTTTGTACAGCGTAATTACTTTGCAAACACCCTCAATGCACCAATCCATTAAAAGAAAACACTTTATTTTATTAAGAATTAAGTTAATAATTTTTGCAAAAGAAAAATTTATTAAAATTATTCGCAAGCAGAATGTTTCAAAAATTCTTTAATAATAAACTCAAATGACAATAAATTTGACGTTTTGTGTCTGCAATAATTGTTAACGAAAATTTATTGACAATTATTGCAGCAATAATTCAACGATTGCAATAAGCTGTCTTCACTGGCAATAACACAATTTTGCCGTTTGCTGCAATAAATGCTAACATATTTATTGCTAGTCTAGACGAGGGGTTAGCACGCCAGAAAATCAAAAGGTCGGTGTTACACATGCTAACAAATTTTCACACATACTATTACCATGCTTGTTAAATATTTTGATCGCGTCTATTCACCTTTACAACATAATGTTGGCATTTTTGGTTTTCGTACAAATATTTGAAGCATCAAATATTTGTACAAACTAGCAAACACCTCCATAAACGAACTAAAATGTTTGCACGAACCTAAAATTTTGGCGTGTTTGGCAAGCACTTTGTATAGTTTATTTGGCCCTTTAAACGCTCCATATTCTTACACAAGAAACAAAAAAGCTTAAATAACCAATTATCACGTTCATAGCCAATTGGGGTTATAGTCTTGCGTTTTTTCTATTCGTAATTCATACCTTTATCCTTTGGAAAAATTTCCCAATGAAATTTGAACTTTGATCCTATCAATGAAAAGGTAAATTGCTTTTAGAATATCTTTCAAAAATTTCCAAAGTCTACTGATGATTAGGGTAGTTCCTATGAAATGTCGACATATAGATAGCTGGGAAACATAGAAAACAAGCTATTTATAATTTAAAAAAAAATAGCGAATAAAAAACTTAATTGTTTGAATTTTTGTTCTCTGCTTTTCGATACTTTCAAAAAGCAAATCGTAGCAACCAACGGTTGTTCATTTGTTTGAAAGGTGTAAAGAAATGTTAGAGAGGTGAATAAATGAAAAGGCTTGTTTTTTGTGTTTTGACAGATATTATTAGAGCATTTTTCTTTTAAATTCTCAGCAATTTATTTATATTGCTGGGATATAAAGTTGAATGTTTGAGAATATCTTTCAAAAATTTCCAATGTCCACTGATGATTAGGGTAGTTCCTATGAAATGTCGACATATAGATAGCTGGGAAACATAGAAAACAAACTATTTATAATTTTTATTGGTATAAATGGTAGAAGCTAAAAATAGCGAATAAAAAACTTAATTGTTTATATAATATTTACCACTGCCTTTAAAACATTTACTACTTTTCATATATAGTATTTAAAAATTTTCTTAGTGTATTTTAGTACTCTAAAAAGCAGCTGTTAGCAAAATAATAAACGCCATATTGCAATACTTCTGTATTGTGTTGCAAAGTTAATTTAAATTGTTTGATAAAAGTTGGGTTTTAAATTCTCTACTATATTGTTTATACCGTCGAATAATTCAAATAATGCTTATAACGATATATATTTAAGCAGTGCTAAAGTATCTTCTTAAACAAGGAACATAATTTTTATTTTGCAAAAAGCGGTTTTTGTAGAGAGACCACATTTCTTCAGAGAGATTGGGAGAGGGATTCGAAAAAAACAACGACAAAAATTTAATGATAATCGCATCGGAAGTTGAATTATAATAAATATCTTTTACAAATTTTCACTATTTGAAGTGGCTAAAATGAGTTTTTCCAGTGACGAAGTTAACTTCTTAGTTTACAGATATTTGCAGGAATCAGGTAAGTATTTTAATTTCAAGACTTCTAAACATGTGAAGACCGTGCGAATAAATTTAAGGCTTTACACACTCGGCTTTTGTATTTGGAATCGAATCTCATATATCGCAAAGTAACATAAATGGAGCTCTAGTACCACCTGCAGCCTTACTGACAATTCTACAAAAGGGCTTATTATATACTGAAGTTGAACTATCACTGGGAGAAGACGGCATGTCCGTTAGAGCTATTGAAAGCCTTAGCCTAATAGATGCTGTAATGCCGGAAGCTAAGCCACCTATTGTGAAAACTGAACCTGGCAAAGCAGGAAATGGAGAGAGTGCAAATACCGGGGGTACTGCAGCAGCGTCAGTTGCTAATTCTTCAAATGTGAAATCTGAAGTAAAAGCGGAAGGAAATGCAAATAGTAACACTACTACGACAAATACAACTGGTTCCGCGGCGAGCTCAAATACGGCGGGTGAAAGTCCAGAAGCTGACAGTAATGCTGCACAATCCGCCACTGGTACAGGTAGTTCTCCAGCTGGTACAAGTGCTGCTGGAGGAAGTACTACGAACACCACAACCGTCAGTGCACCAGATAATAAAAAGGAAGATTCAACTACTAGCGGCAGTAATACGAATAATGTTGATGACGCCACATCTTCATCATCAACAAATGGAAGTTCTAGTAATGCCACTTCAACTGATGCCGCATCAGCTGGTGCAGCTGGAGGACCTACAAGTTCCTCTGGTACTGCAACACCCACAACAGCTGCACAAACAGGACCCACAAGTGCTGCTGGCCCAGCGCCAGGAGGCAATGCAGCATCCGCTCCAACTTCAGCTCAGACTGTTTCAAGTAGCGCGACAGCTGCTGGTACCGGTGGGACTGTAGGTAACGGCAACGTTGAAGCAATGGAAATCGATTCTGATATTGAAATACCGGCATCAAAGGCAACCGTCTTAAGAGGTCACGAGAGTGAAGTTTTTATTTGTGCTTGGAATCCCTCACGAGATTTATTAGCAAGTGGTTCTGGAGACAGTACAGCTCGTATTTGGGATATGTCTGACGCTATGAGCTCACCTAATCAATTAGTTTTGCGTCATTGCATTCAGAAAGGAGGCGCTGAAGTTCCAAGTAATAAAGACGTAACGTCCTTAGATTGGAATGTAAGTTTTTATTTTATATAACGTCTCTATTACACATAGTAGAAAATAACTGAGGTAACGTTTAAAATTCTCCTTAGTGTGATGGCACCCTTTTGGCAACAGGCAGTTACGATGGATTTGCTCGTATTTGGAAAACTGACGGTCGATTAGCATCTACTTTAGGTCAACATAAAGGCCCAATATTTGCGTTAAAGTGGAATAAACGAGGCAACTACATACTTTCTGCTGGTGTTGACAAAACTACAATTATTTGGGATGCTTCAACTGGCCAATGCACACAACAATTTTCATTCCACAACGCGCCAGCTCTTGACGTTGATTGGCAAACAAATAATTCATTTGCCTCTTGCAGCACTGATCAGCGAATTCATGTGTGCCGCTTGGGATCAGAAATACCTATAAAAACGTTTAAAGGGCACACAAACGAAGTGAACGCGATAAAATGGTGCCCGCAGGGTAAATTGCTGGCTTCATGTTCAGATGATATGACGTTAAAAATTTGGTGCATGAGTCGAGACAAATGTTGTCATGACCTGCAAGCACATTCGAAGGAAATCTATACTATAAAATGGTCTCCTACAGGTCCCGGTACACAAAACCCTAATACTAATTTATTGTTAGCATCAGCATCATTTGACTCCACAGTGCGTTTGTGGGACGTTGAAAGAGGTATGTGCATACACACGTTAACGAAGCATACAGAGCCTGTTTATTCGGTGGCTTTCTCACCTGACGGCAAGTATTTGGCGTCTGGGAGTTTTGATAAATGTGTACATATTTGGAGTACACAGTCAGGGCAGTTGGTACATAGTTACAAGGGTACTGGAGGAATATTTGAAGTTTGTTGGAACTCTAAAGGCACAAAAGTTGGCGCTAGTGCTTCTGATGGCAGCGTTTTTGTATTAGATCTAAGGAAATTTTGATCAGCACCACTGTCATCATCGGCTTGTATTGCTTTACCTAGAGACGGATTCTTTTAATTGGAGTCTGAGTTAAGCATTGATTTATTTGTAATTTTAAACTTTAAACAAGGAAACATAACATTTGTAGCATTTAAGTTATTTCTTAGGATTATATTTGTTTTTAAGCGTAAAATTAAATTCCTTCATTACAATTATATTGCTATTTTCTTTGGCCACAAAGATTTGTGTTTATAATACCAATGTGGTCGTTCATTCAACAGTTGATAAAAAGCTATAGTCACTTTGGAATCATATTATATAGTTTATTCCACTAAAACTTCATTTTAAGCATTGAAGTTCAACAAAATCTAAGTTCATTAAACAACTTAAATATAAATATCAAACAATTACCATTTATTCGCTTATTTTTATTTATCAAATTTCCCTTAAAGTTTAAGTAAATTTACTTTTTAAAAACAATTTGGACATAAAGCTCAAAATTGTCTAAAATAAATATGGAATTTTTATTATAATAAATAATATACTAAAATAATTTTTTAAGGTCGGTACATTATTAGCAGCTGAGTTCAGTTAACAGTTTGCAATTCAGTCACTCTTCTAGCGTCCATTTTCCGCCACAAGCAAAAGTTTAACAATATAGTAGTTAATAATTACGAATTGCTACCAAAGAAATTAAGAGTCTTTACAGATCACCATTTTAATTTCCATTTTCTTAAATTAATTACTTTTAACAAACAAAATTCAGAAATCTACGCAATTATCCAAAAATCTTTCTTTTAAAAAGCGACACTTCTGCTTTTTTACCTCTCCTGTTTTAGTTGTACCTTTGAAAAATGTTGTTAATTTTATGCCAGCATATTTTGGTTTTTCAGAATTTGGCTCATCAAACTCCATATCATATGCCTTGTCTGCTAAAGCATTTTCGGCTGTAGACCAACTAAAACGCACTAAACGTGGAAATCCGAATACCATATCAATATTTTCCGAAAGAAATCGCTTTGTTACCGGATCACCAGGGTATCCGCTACCAAAATTATTATCATCAATTTTGAGACCTTCAGGAAAAGTCCAAACTTTGAGAGCGTGATCACGACTAACCTTGGCGCATATACTAGCTGCTGAAACAATGGGATAAGTAGAATCAGCTTTTTTTGCTACAGTAATTTTGAATTGTGGAAAAATTTTCTGAAGTTTGTCCTGGTACTTCTCCGGAGGACCAACTGTGTCTACATATACTTCAGCTATATTAACACCTTGGTCAACTGCCGCATGTATAAGACCAATGGCAGAATTCATAGAAACTTCGTTCAATGAACATTTTGATCTTTTGAACATACTGCTACTGATGACATTGGGAGAAATAATTTCTATTGCCCAACCGAGACATGTATTAGCATATTTTTTAGTGTTTATGTCGTCAAAAATAATGTCTCTTTTTTCCTCTGTTAGTTGTTTGGAGTCGGCACATCCCAAGTCGATTAAAGCTTGTTTGCTAGCAATTGGACAAAATGCTATGCCATACACCATTGGACCCAAAACTGGACCTCGTCCAGCTTCGTCTACTCCTAGCATGCATGGTTCATCTTTACACGCCTGTGGTATATCAGAGAAGTATATAGTATTATATGCATTATCATTAGATGCAATAAAAGGTCCTAATTTTTTCAATGACGAAATTTTATCCACAGCTTCTTCTTCATTTTTAATATTTTCTAGTTGGTTAAAATTTTCACTTTTTATATCTGGATTTTCCATGATTAATTCTCTTAGGTTTAAATTGTACTCTATGGTTTAAATATAAACAAATTTAGCGCGAGACTATTCTATTTTCTTGTGTACTTTGCGTTTCAGGGTTTCTTTCAGGGTGCATTAACGTATACACGGTGGCAGCACTAGAGCAAAATTACAACAAAAACATGCATCTGGTAAGCTATGTTTATCAAAAATATTTGTAACTATTTTCACAATTATAAACTATGAATGTACCATTCAATAACTATAAATTATATATATTTGAATTATTTTTACGTTCACAAAATAATTTGTATATGTTTAATTCAGAATAAAACACTAAATTCACTTTCGAAAATGTAAACAATACATTTGACGTAAATAGCTTACTATATTGCCAGTAGCAAAAAAATTTCACATGCTGTAGTGCTGCCACGGTGTATACGCTAATGCACCTTGGTTCTTTGCTGAGAACATGGTACAATAATATATATATAGGTGGTGTCGCAACTGTGGCCAACATTTTTTTTCTGTGATGATAACTATCAAAAGTGCACACATACACACACATTTTTTATTATTGTTTACAAATTGAAAAAGTTTTTGAAAAAAAATGTTCCAATAATAATTTTGAAACACTAAAACAGCTTCAAACACAACACACAGCTTTTTCTTGATCTTTATTTATATATTTAATTTATTGCACGAGTTTTAAATGCAAAAACTTATTGAAAAATTACTTGTAAAATAAAAACACGAATAAAAATATACGTTTGTTTTTTTATTTTCTTTGACAGTTATCAACACAAAGCAACAATAAAAAGCCATGTTGTTTTTCTTTATTGTTGGCTTGTTGTAGTTTCGCTTTTACCTGTTATATTATTGTACCATGGCTGAGAATTGCCGGTATTCGGCAATTCTCAGCAATTCCTTACTTTTCTCTCATGTCAAGGCGAATTCATTATTAGGTGGATGCATCGGCGAATTCAGGCGAATTCGATTAATATGGCGGCACTTCCTCTGTCAAGTTTTGTTTACATTTTTCGTCGCCATTTAAATTTGTGTACATGTTCTTTATCAACTACTTTTGACAGCTTAAGTGTGAATTCGCCTTTTTACACAAACAAAATACCTGTTGTTTTTTTTATTGTTGTATTGTTGTAGCGAAGCGGTTACCTTGTTTTTTGTATCATGCTCTCATGTGTGTATGTGTGTGTGCATATACCAAGGCGAATTCATTACCAGGTGAACTTAACAGCACAGGTGATTATTTTTTGCTTCTCGCGTTTTTTCCAATGAGACTGTCAAATTTTGTTTCTTTTGCTTACAAACTTTTTCGCGCCATTTTAATCTGAAGTTTTTTTTGTATAATTTAGTAAAGTTTTCAGAAATTTTTGTGATTTAAAAAGTGGAAAACGATTACAATCTGTAATTTTAATTACAAACAATTATAAAAATGTGTATATAACGTTTATGTAACATTTTTTCTTAGCTGAACAAGCTTAGGCGAATTTAGATTTTGACATTCACGATATGTTTTACAATAACAAAATACATAGTACTGAATTCGCCTTTCCGCTTGCATTCACCTGTATAAAGTCGCCTTGCATGGGATATACCTCGTATAAATTCGCCTTGTAAGTAACTGTTCTTAAGCATAATATATAATTGTGGTAAGTTTTTTAGTACATAAATAATAACAATTAAGTTTTTTTTCGCTATTTAAGCTTCTAACATTAATACCAATAAAAAATTATAAACAGCTTGTTTTCTATGTTTTCCAGCTATCTATATGTCGACATTTCACAGAGTATTATTGCTGTTCTAAAAATATTAGTTTAAATTTGTATGTATATACACATAAGAAAGAAAAGGCAATCGGCTTCCCTGCCTCACGCCGTGTCTTCACGTGCCATCGACTTGAACATGGCATGAACATAACGTCGGTAGAGCGAATGTAAAAAAAAAGTTCATGTTCTGTATGTGGCGAATACGTATGTTCGGATTTACCTTATCAAAGTGTTCAATTCGGCGCCATTTTGTGTATTTTTGTACGTGATGGCCAACTTCATGGCGAACATTGATGCTCAGCCATATGCTCGAGCATCGATGACAGAGCATGAACGAAACATGGCCATGAGCAGTCCACATTAGCCATTTGCGATGTTCGCCATGATGCTCATACCATGTTCATGACTAATGGAGACCCCCAGTCACAAACATTGCTAGAATTAAAACAAAATCTTTTATCACAAATGTAACCAGAGATATTACTCATATTATCTGAATATGAAGTTAACTTCCGACTCGAAATATAATTTCCGTTGGCTTTTTAAATGCATGGTTGCACACACATGTACTAGTTATAAGAGTTGCTTATTCTGGTATTTAGTTTGATTTGTAGCTAACTTTGCTTTGCTTTTTGTGTTACTTCTTTTCTTTCTTTCCGGTATAGGACTTTGTTAAGTGTGCTTGTTCTCGAATTCGAGCTAAGGCCAATTTTTAATAAAATTAAATTTAATTTATTGGCAACTTGCACCAATTATTAAATAAAGGAACTGAATAAACATGTCTACTAAAGCTGAACTCGCTTGCGTCTACGCCTCTCTCATTTTGGTTGATGATGATATCGCTGTTACTGTAAGTATACTCAATATTCGTGTTTGATGTTGGCAAATAATCTAAAAATATCTTTTTGATCATCGCAACAAAATTTGGTTTTTATTAACATGTTTACTTCAAATAGTTTCGCCAAATAAATAAATACGTATTTTTCAATTGCAGGGTGATAAAATCTCTACCATCTTGAAGGCTGCCAATGTTGAGGTTGAACCTTACTGGCCTGGCTTATTCGCTAAGGCTTTGGAAGGCATTAATGTTAAGGACTTGATTACCAATATAGGCTCAGGAGTTGGAGCTGGTGCTCCTGCTGCTGGCGTTGCCGCCGTTGGTGATGCAGCCCCTGCCGCTGAAGCCAAGAAAGAGGAGAAAAAGAAGGAAGAAGAACCTGAGGAATCTGATGATGACATGGGTTTCGCTCTTTTCGATTAAAAACTGGATTAGCTAAAACACGTCTGGATTAGATGCTGTTTTTTTATTTTTCAACTAAAGCCTACAGTTAAAAAATTCTTCCTTTCGGGAAAGATGATAGATATGTGATAAAAGTTTTGTACACGTTTTAATGTACAAATTTTATTAAACAAAATAAAAAAGTATCATTTTTTCTAAAACAAAGTTTAATACTAAAAAATTTCATCATGCACACAGACGATGGATAATTTAAAGGAAAAATGGGGTGATAATTTTAACAACCGTTTTATCTTTTTGGTTTTTAAAATATTTTTCAGCGCATTACGTTACAAAACAATGTTCTCTCGTTTCGATATTTCATGCTTTTGGTTATATTTCGTTGAATGCAATCGTGTTGTGCTGTTGGGTGCTATTCAAGTCGCGGAATAGTAGCAATACTAGAATAGTATCACAAAAAATGTTTGCTTTTTTGGTTGGGTGTTTATTGAACGCATGTTTCCTTTTACGTTCCTTCGCCTGCATTAGACAATTACTTCATTCAGCACTTTAGCAACTTCTTTTAGGGTTTTTCCATCAATTTGTTTTAAGCCTAGACCAATTACAAAATCCGTGGGACATTTTTTCAGGTTTGATTTATTAACCAAATACTGAATTGCACTGCGAACTTCATCCTTATCTGCACCAAAGTTGCATGTTATAGTTATCGGCACCGACATGTGGAATTGTGGATGTTCAATGGGGCCCTGTATTACGGATGGAACACCATCGCTGCGCTTTACATCAAAGTTTACACTGTATAGGTTTGGCAGTTTTCCATATTGAGTTATTAATAAAAACCATTTGTTGACAAAAGGCTGATACACAAATTCAGTTTGTTGTCCATTTATAGATTTGGCAAATTGCTTCGTAAATCCACATATATCTTGATTTGTTTGGTTCATTTTTTTTATTGCAAGATTTGTTTTTTTAGAGCAATGACAATTACACGCGGACGAGAAGTTAACAAGCTAAGATAATTAATATTGTGGAATTATTAGGTGGCAGCATTAGAGTTGCTGTACATAATTATTTTTTTTGTATAAAAATTCCACTATACTGTCAAAAACATGTTTACAAAACAGAGGAAAATGAAGAAGAAAAAAATGTATATAAAGAAAATCAATTGTGTATTATTATTTTTATAAATTGTTTTCAATACATTTTAAGCAGTTAAATTATTGTTGAAGTGAGGAAAGTCGATAAGCAGTAGAATTTTTCTTCTTACATAGCAGACAGCAACGCATATTACTACCCGTCCACACGGGCACTCTGATTGGCAATTATTGCCGTAGCAACTGCCAACATCGATTAAGGAATTAAAATATTTTTAATTGTTTTTTTTTGCACATTTTCAAACTGTTTAACATATTTTTTTCACTTCATTTTGTATAAACATAAACAGTTTTTACGCAATTAAAATATTTTTGAAACTTTTTCACTTCTTATTTCTTTATTAAATTATTATTTTTTCACTCCCTTTGTGTAAACATAAACAACTTTTGACACTACCGGTCGTTTTATATAAAATATTGTCACCTGAGCTAGAGATGCCACCTTGTTAATGCACCTTGATAATAATTTTAAAATAAATTCGCCTTGAGATAATAAATTATTTTTTTGAACTTAACAGCTCAGGTGATTATTTTTTGCTTTTTCCGTTTTTTCCAATGAGACTGTCAATTTTTTTTCTTTTGCTTACAAACTTTTCGCGCCATTTTAATCTGAAGACTTTTTTGTATGGTTTAGTGCAATTTCAAAAAATTTGTGTGAATTTAAAAGTGAAAAACTAATATAATCTGGGATTTTAATTCTGATTTATTGCAATCTTTGATTATAAAAGAATATATTTAACGTTAATATAAAATTTTTCCCAGCTGAACAATCTTAGGCGAATTTAGATTTTGACATTCAGGATGTTTTACAATAGTTTTTCCAAGGCGAATTCATTACCAGGTTTGTTATCAGAGAAGGCGACTTTATAAGCCCAACTCAGCCAATCGAGGCAGGAGTTCCCCAAGGCAGCATACTGGGGCCTACTTTATATTTGATTTATGCCTCTGACATGCCTACGACACCCGGAATCCACACTTCAACTTTTGCAGACGATACAGCATTCTGCAGCGTACATGAAAGCCATCAAGTAGCTTCGCGAAATTTGCAGAAGTATATTTCAATATTAGAGATGTGGTTAAAACTTTGGAAAATTAAAGTTAATGAACAAAAGTGTACTCACGTTACATTCACGCTGCGTAAACAAACATGTTCAGCCATCCAAATCAACAATTCACCTATTCCGCAGCAAAATGAAGTCAAGTACCTTGGTATTCACCTGGACCGTAGGTTAACGTGGAAGTCTCACATAGATGCGAAAGTTACACAGTTAAAGTTAAAAGCAGCTCAACTGAATTGGCTTACGGGCAGAAATTCTACATTGAAGCTGGATTGCAAACTTTTATTATACAACGCATTTCTAAAGCCTATATGGTGCTATGGAATTCAACTATGGGGCACCGCCTCCGCTTCAAACGTTGAAAAAATTCAAAGGCGACAAAACAAAATTCTTCGAACAATTACCGCAGCTCCATGGTACGTAAAAAACTCACGAATTGATAAGGATCTCTGTGTTCCTCTTGTAAAAGACGAATTTTCAAAGTACGCAACAAGGCATATCAATAAATTGGAACTTCATCCAAATCGTCTTGCACGCAATATACTTAATTTCGAAGGACACTCTCGGTTGAGAAGGAGGGACACCCTTGCCACCATCATAACGTTAAATAGGTGATTTCACCGATATTGATCGTGCAAAATAAAACATTTTTGTCTAGCATTGGCTGGACTTAATTAATTTTATGTATTTAGTTTTAAGATTTGAATACTTATTGTTAGTTCACTTTGTGAAGATTCAATAAACAAATGAATGAGAAAAAAAAAAAAAATACCAGGTGAACTTAACAGCACAGGTGATTATTTTCTGCTTCTCGCGTTTTTTCCAATGAGACTGTCAAATTTTGTTTCTTTTGTTTACAAACTTTTTGGCGCCATTTTAATCTGAAGGTTTTTTTGCATGATTTAGTGCAATTTCAAGAAATTTGTGTGAATTTAAAGTGAAAAACTAATATAATCTGTGATTTTAATTACAAACAAGTATAAAAGCTTATATTTAGCGTTTACATAAAATATTTTCTCTGCTGAGCAATCTTAGGCGAATTTAGATTATGACATTCACAATATGTTTTACAATAACAAAATACATAGTACTGAATTCGCCTTTCCGCTTGCATTCAGCTGTATCTAGGCGAATTAATTATTAGGTGGATGCATCGGCGAATTCAGGCGAATTCGGTTAATATGGCGGCACCAAGGCGAATTAATTATTAGGTGGATGCATCGGCGAATTCAGGCGAATTCGATTAATATGGCGGCACTTTCTCTGTCAAGTTTTGTTTACCTTTTTCGGCGCCATTTAAATTTTTGTACATGTTCTTTATCAACTACTTTTGACAGCTTAAGTGTGAATTCGCCATTTTACAGAAATAAAATACCTGTTGTTATTTTTTATTGTTGTATTGTTGTAGCGAAGCGGTTACCTTGTTTTTTGTATCATGGGCGGCACTTTCGCTGTCAAGTTTTGTTTACCTTTTTCGGCGCCATTTAAATTTTTTTACATGTTCGTTATCAACTACTTTTGACAGCTTAAGTGTGAATTCGCCTTTTTACACAAACAAAATGTGTAAAAAGGCGAATTCACACTTAAGCTGTCAAAAGTAGTTGATAACGAACATGTAAAAAAATTTAAATGGCGCCGAAAAAGGTAAACAAAACTTAACAGAGAAAGTGCCATCATATTAATCGAATTCGCCTGAATTCGCCGATGCATCCACCTAATAATTAATTCGCCTTGAGCTGTATAAAGTCGCCTTGAGTTTTTCATTATTATGCAGAAGCATAGATGCCAGATAAATCTGGTTTAAAATCGTCAAATTCGGCGGAAAAAATCGTCAATATGATTATTGCAAATCGTCAAAAACTCGTCAGCTAGTAAAATTAATTATTTTTGAATAAAAGATTAATTCCAACGGCGTGCAGTATAGAAAAACAAGTCATGGTTACCTTTAATAAAAAACTACAGCATTTAAAACTATAACAACAAATCTATACTTCTACAAACAAAATACTATACTTCTATAACAAAAAATACTATACTTCTATAACAACAAATAAATACTTCTACAAACATGAAGTTAATTTCATTAGTACTCATAAACCATTTAATAATTTTTGTGACATATATTTTTAAAATAAGATTTTATTTAATATTATACTAAACACTTCTGTTAAATCGGGCATATCTAAGTCATAACAACCACAGTTGAAAAAATATAGGAAAATGGTCTCTTCCACTAATTTCTCACTTTGGTCTTGTTAAGTTTCAAACAAATGGATGCAAACTCGCACATTTGCAAAAGACGATCAACTTAGTCATAGATGGATACTTTATTCATAAAATCTAGCATTTGTAGAGTATAAGAAATTTTCCAAGTTTAATAGGCTTAATTACTATAACTCTTATTAAATTTCTCGTCTTTCGAATTCTACGTTGAAATAAGAAAGCTCTTTTATTATGTTAGAAAAAATACACTTTCTCCTTTTATAATATTATAAGAATTTATAGGAGTTAAAGTTGCGAATTCATCTTCAAATTTAGTCTCCTTCAAATATAAGTACACATTTGTATGGGAAACATACAAATTTGTACAAAATTTAGTTAATAATTTTTTTTACCATGAATATGACTTTCATTTCCTACATAAATTAACTTTAACAAGTATAAATAAATATATTTACAAATGAAAATGTTAATGGAAAATCGGTTCAGGCTATATCTCCGGTATATATGGAACGATATCGGAAATTTTAATTTTCCATATTTATACAACCTTATTTCATTACCAAAACTGCTTTTGAGTACAAAAAAGTTGTTTAAATTCGATTACGCGATATTTTCATGAAAAACCCGGTTTAGGCTATATCTCCGGTATATATGGAACGATATCAGAAATTTTAATTTTCTATACTTTTGTAACCTTCTTTTATAGCGAGAATTGCTTTTCAGCAAAAAAAAATGTTAATGGAAAAATCGGTTCAGGCTATATCTCGGGTATACATACATATATGGACCGATATCGGAAATTTTCCTTTTCCATATTTATATAACCTTATTTCATTACCTAAAAACTTTTGAGCAAAAAAAGTTGTTTATATTCGCTTAGGCGGTATTTTAGTGAAAAATCCGGTCTAGGCTATATCTCGGGTATATATGAACCGATATCGGAATTTTATATTTTCTGTATTTTAGTAACCTTCTTTTAAAACGAGAATTGCTTTTCAGCAAAAAAAAAATGTTATTGGAAAAATCGGTTCAGGTTATATCTCGAGTATATATGGACCGATATCGGAAATTTTAATTTTCCATAATTATATAAAATTATTTTATTACCAAAACTGCTTTTGACCGCAAAAAAGTTGTTTAAGCATTATCATGAAAAACCTGATCTGGGCTATATCTAGGGTATATATGGACCCATATCGGAAATTTCCATTTTCCATATTTATGTAACCTTATTTCATTACCAGAACTGATTTTGAGCACAAAAAAGTTGTTTAAGTTCGCTTACGCGACATTTTCATGAAAAACCCGGCCTAGGCTATATCTAGGGTATATATGAACCGATATCGGAAATTTTCATTTTGCATATTTATATAACCTTACTTCATTACCAAAACTGCTTTTGAGCACAAAAAAGTTGTTTAAGTTCGCTTACGCAACATTTTCATGAAAAACCCGATTTGGGCTATATCTCGGGTATATATGGACCGATATCGGAAATTTTCACTTTCCATATTTATATAACCTAATGTTGTTACCAGAGCTGCTTTTAAGCAAAAAAAAGTTGTTTAAGTTCGCTTACGCAACATTTTCATGAAAAACCAAGTATAGGCTATGACTCGGGTATATATGGACCGATATCGGAAATTTTCATTTTCCATATTTACATGACCTTATTTTGTTACCAGAACTACTTTTAAGCAAAAAAAAGTTGTTTAGCTTCGCCTATGCGACATTTTCATTAAAAATCGGATTTGGGCTATATCTCGGGTATATATGGACCGATATCTGAAAAAAAAGTTTTTGGCTTCTAGTCACCATGCTTAATAAGTGTGTGAAGTTTGAAGAAAAACAAACAACTTTTGTTTCAAAAAAATTTCATACAAAATTGCAAAAAAAAATGGCTTTTTCCGGAATTTTGAATATATCTCAGCTATACGTGGACCGATATTACTGAATTTCAATAGCAAACCCATGAATCGATGGGGTAAAAGAATGGTGAAAGAAAAAAGTTTCTAAGTCTAATGGTTTTCTCAGAACCGGTGTTTCAACAGCGGACAGACGGACAACTATTTGCAGAAGTGTGCAGAATAATGCTGCCGGACTATAGGTGCTACCAAACGAAAATTGAGTTGTTTTGCCAAATTGCTAGTGCTACCAAATCTAAAATGATAAATTTTGGAACATTTACTACTATTAATATGGCAACTTCTGCAAATAATAATTCTTCTTCTCGTTTCATTACATAGGAGAGGATTTTCAAGATAAACTATTTTAACAAACTAGAACACAGCGACATAACTAGAAAATTATGTGTGAAAAAATGCCTTATTATTATTAATGAAATAAAATTAATAGTTAAAGAATAATTTACATGCAATTATATAAGGTATGTTGTACTTGAAAATATAGTTTCATTTATCGGGTGGTTAAATTTCAAGGGCCGATGTTGAATGTGAACCACACCTAAACGCCAAGTTTTTTTTCCGAATTTTATTTGAAATTTCTCTATTTCAGACTTATTCAATTTGAATCATGGAGAGATACACAATCCAACAACGTGTTAAAGTTATCCAGACTTATTATGAAAATGATGATCAATTTTCGAAGAAAATCATCTTCAGTGATGAGGCACATTTTCACCTCAGTGGATTCGTCAATAAACAGAATTGCCGCATTTGGGCGAATGAAAATCCAAGAGTGACTGTCGAAAAACCAATGCACCCACAAAGAGTGACTGTTTGGTGCGATTTATGTGCTGGCGGCATCATCGAGCCGTATTTTTTCCAAAATGAAGCCGGTCAGGCAGTTACTGTGAATGGTGTTCGCTATCGTGAGATGATAACGAACTTTTTATGGCCCGAATTGGAAGATATGGATGTAGACGATATGTGGTTTCAGCAGGACGGTGCCACTTGCCACACAGCTAACGAAACAATTGCTCTTTTGCGCAACAAATTCAATGGCCGTGTTATCTCACGTAATGGCGATGTCAATTGGCCGCCAATATCATGTGATTTGACACCGTTGGACTTTTTTCTTTGGGGTTATTTGAAAGAAAAGGTGTACGTCGATAAGCCAGCAACAATTCAACAGCTAAAGGATGAGATAATTCGGCACATTAACGGCATAGAACCTCCATTATGCCTCAGGGTCATCGAAAATTTGGACCATCGGATGGAGGTGTGCCGCCGTGGTCGCGGCGCCTATTTGGCCGATATTTTGTTCCATACATAATTGAATAATACCAATATATCATAATAAAATAAAATTACAATAATTTCCTAAATAGTTTGTGTTTTATTCAAAATCAACATCGGCCCTTGAAATTTAACCACCCTTTATATGATCCAAAATGTCCCTCATATTTCAGCAAACCTAAAA
Organism: Thecocarcelia acutangulata; assembly: GCA_914767995.1. Lineage (NCBI taxonomy): Eukaryota > Metazoa > Arthropoda > Insecta > Diptera > Tachinidae > Thecocarcelia > Thecocarcelia acutangulata. The sequence continues at coordinate 85,801,441 of OU612097.1, read as the reverse complement.
TCTTTAAACAACACAAATAGGTCTCTAGAGTCCAAACCCGAAATTCTTCCTGAATCAAAACCAAATAATTTATATGGCCCAAAAGTTTTTGGTGGAGCAAAGTTTCAATTTTAAAAAATGTTTAGTAATTTTACTCAAACACTAATGGGCCTCCTGAGTCCAAACCAGTAACTCTTCCTGGACTAAACCTTTTGCAGATTAAAGAGGATGCTTTTATCTTTAATTTTACATATAATTTATATAGCCCAAAAGTTTTTGGTAGAACAAAATTTTAATTTTAAGAAAATTTTGTCATTGCACACAAACACTAATGGGCCTCCCGAGTCCAAACAAGAAATTCTTTCTGTACCAAACCTTTTGCAGGTTAAAGAGGAACTTTCAGTTTTTAATTTGAGATATATAAAGAACTAAATTTTAAAGAACACTTAGAATATATGTATGTGCAAGAAAATTGGAAAAAAGATAGGATTCTTAAAGCGTATAAGAAAGAAAGTATCTTTTATTACGGCAATAAACATTTATAATACTATTATAAAACCACATTTTGAGTACGGGTCAACAATAATATATACATGTTGCACGAATAATCAAATAAATAGGTTGCAAAAACTACAAAATAAAGCAATGCGGTGTACACTAAAACTAAATCGTTTTACATTAGCAAGATGCTTGTTGATGTCCTCAGATGGATGAATATAAACCAGTAGAACAACTTAGATATGTTGGAGATGTTCAGCGGTATAACCTACGAAATAATCAAAATTTCAGATTACAGCGATTAAATAGTACTGATCGATCATTATTTTACAAAGGGCTAAAAACGTATAACAATATGCCAAATAATATAAAAAATTAAACACGCAATAATATTTTTAGAAAAAAAGCTGTAGATTTTATTAAAAATGTTAATGCAAATTAGAGCTTAAAACTTTTTGATGAAATTATATGTAATTTAAATGAAATGTAATGAAAAAGTATTAAAAATACTACTAATAAATAAAAAATAATAATAATAATATATTTTATATTCAACTATCATCAACAAAAATATCCATATTAACATACTAAGTTTATGTTACATACTATTACGTTTCCTTATTTAATTAATATAAGAAATATTTTTAAAAAAGTTTGAATTAAAATTATAAGTTTTGATGTTAAATATTGTAATTAAAAAAAATTTATTACATATGTGAGAGAGTATTGTAAATTATAACAAAATTTATTTTAATTGAATTAAATAGCATATGCGTACAATTTTCATTTCATCATATATATTGTATAAAATACGCAAACAACTTGTTATATATTTTTTCTATAGTTATTGATTAATATTACAAATATAAACTTAAATAAATATTCAAAAGCAAATCAAAAATAAAGAAATTTCAAATTGAAATTAAAGCTCTTTTAAACAAATTTGGAAAATTTGAGGTTATGTAAATTTTATTTTTTACACTTATACATAAATTTAACAACATATTATATTTTGCATAGTTATGATCAGCATTCTTTACGTACATATTCTGTAAACTACAATTTTAATGAAATGAATATGTATGTATGTGCGTACATATGTACGACATTTTAATGAAAATGTCGTCAAAATTTCACCTAAACTGGAGGCAAAGACACTTCACGCTTAGCTTCCTTTAGGATAGGTATGAATGTATGTTATTAACACAAATATCATACCTGTTGAAAGTTTATGTTAAAACGGCACCCCAGCATAATTTAAAAGCATATAATGATGAAAAATTTAAGTTAGCCTGCACCAAAAGTTTCGTAATATGTTTTTCCTGCTTGTTCTTTAGAATTCAGTTTATTTATGGGTCTAAATTACCACCCTTCTTGTCGGCATGTATAAAACTTGCACACAAACTCACACTTGGCGTAAAAAGTAATATTATTTAAGGATAATTATTACACAAATAAAGCATGTAATATGTTATTACCTCCACGAGATGTTTTTTTATGTTCAAAACCGCGATAAAAACATCCGGCACAAAGAAAAACAGTTTTGCCACCAATAAGATCCGCCATCAAAAGCCTGTGCAAAAATGCGAATATGTTAATATTTGCAATATTTATAAATATACACATATAGAAATCACTTTTACTTACCTTTTCTGACTGTTGGACAACAATTTACTTCTTCCGGAGACTGAATTTCCACAGACTCTTGCGAATATTGATATCAGCCACAGCCACCACCAAGCCCGTTCAGAAAAACAAAGATGCAGTTTCTTGTTACTTTGCGAATATTTATAGCTATATGAAGCACTTTTACTTACATTTAGCTCACATTGGAACACAATTTTATTATATTAAACACTTGGAAGACGCAAAAAGTCCAAAGCGGAGAAAAACAATCCTGAACCAATTGCAGCCACCAACAAACACAAAAAACAAGGAATAAACCTCTTAAAATTTATATTGCCCACACGTATAGAAAAAAAATTTTACTTTTAATTGCACACTGTTTACTTGTTTTAATAATAAACAATAATTTTAGTTAAAATACACTTTTTCAGCAATTTTTTTTGCTTATTGATGTTTTGTTTACAAAAATCAAAACAAATGGTGCACATGTAGCTGTTTCCTCTTTCGTATTATAAGCAAGCAAACATGTGCTCTTTTTACTCGCTCAGATTTCACTGGTAACGAAATATGATAACATGGATTTTCAAACGTCATTGTTGAGATATCTGGTGATATATCTGTGGTTTACATATTTGAAAGTGAATTTAGTGTTTTATTTTGAATTAAACATATAAAAATTATTTTGTGAACATAAAAACAATTCAAATAAAAATATTTCATAATTATGAAAAGATACATTAATAGTTTATAATTGTGAAAAAAGTTACAAAGATTTTTGATAATAGGGCATTTACACCAACTCAAAATCTAGTAGATAAGAAATTGAAATCGAAAACGAAATCTATATCGTTTACACCACCTTTTTTTGACATCTAGCAAGATTTCATTTGCTCAAAAATAATTTATGCATGCGGGTTTGACAATACAATATTATCAGAGACTGAATACACCAGCATTAAAGTGTATATTTCTTGTGCCCAGAGACCGCATACACCACATTATAGTGCAATTTTTGTTGTAGAGTAGTATTTTAAAATACTTTTTGCGAGAAATCACAGTTGCATCGCTTAGTACTGAGTAAATTTTGTATGCGAAATCTTCTCAAAATCTACTAGATTTGGCTTGAAATCTCGAATGAGCAGATTTCGCTTTGGTGTACATAGGCTATAAACATAGCTTAGAGCGCTTTCACATACGGCAATTTCGTAGCGCAATTCTCTTGCCCAAGTCTTGTGGTTGTAGATGTCAGAGGTAAGAGCAGCTTGAAGAGGGAAGAATTGCTGATATTTGAGTACACACTTGCTTGTACTCAGCAATTCGTTTTGTTCGCACATTCTTGTTTTTGGTATTTTCTTTTGTTTATTTTTCGTGCCGTTCAAAATATTAAGAAAATTTAAGTAAAACAAAATTAAAGTTGCGCAACTAAGTTGCTGTATGTGGACACAAAAGCAGCTTTAAAAGGAAATAAATAACAAAAAGTAGAATTGCGCAACTAAGTTGCCTAATGTGAAACTACTCTTACCACATGCCTGTTTTTGTTGTATTGTTGTAATTTTGCTCTAGTGCTGCCACCGTGTAGACGTTAATGAATCTTGTTATCTTAGTTTGTTAACTTCTCGTACGCGCAACAAACACCCAATTTTCACGGTGATTTTTCCAAACGTCTTTAAGTCATGTCTATCATATTTGTGGGCAAATTTGATAGAAATGAAAGAGGGGTAGACAAAAAGACACGAACTCTGTTTTCGTGTTTTTTCCTAATTCCTTTTTGTTATCATTTGTATCTTTTTATTATTTTTCATTTACATTCGTTTGGCAAGATGACCACATCGATACGAACAAAAGGATAAAAAGAGACAAACGATATTATTTTGCAACTACAATTGAAAAAAAGACGAGTCTTAAAAAAATCATGATGAAAATGTAACATGATTTTGGTAGCAGTTTTAAAATAAAATAAAAAACAAACATGTCTTTAAAAGTCGTCGTGAAAATTGGGTGTAAGTTGCTGTATGTGAACACAAAAGCAACTTTAAAAGGAAATAAATAAAAACAGAAAGTAGAATTGCGCAACTAAGTTGCCTAATGTGAAACTACTCTGACCACATGCCTGTTTTTGTTGTATTGTTGTAATTTTGCTCTAGTGCTGCCACCGTGTAGACGTTAATGCATCTTGTTATCTTAGTTTGTTTACTTCTCGTACGCCAATTACATAAAGAATAACAATTGTCAAAATTTCATGAACAACTCTGCAATACTTTTTTGCTGGAATGGGAACAGCCAGGATAATAATTTTTTTATTTTAAAATTGTTGCCATAAGCATAGTAAATTGATTTTCAATTAATTTTACCACCACATTGAATTAACCATGATACAAAAAACAAGGTAGCCGCTTTGCTACAACAATACAACAATAAGAAAAACAACAGGTATTTTGTTTGTGTAAAAAGGCGAATTCACACTTCAGTTGTCAAAAGTAGTTGATAAAGAACATGAACAAAAATTTAAATGGCGCCGAAAGAGGTAAACAGAACTTGACAGCCGTATTAACCGAATTCGCCTGAATTCGCCGATGCATCCACCTAATAATGGATTCGTCTTGGAATTAACCTTGCAAAAATTATACATACATTTTATTTGTAATTTATATGATACACAGTAAAGCAAATACACAGAAAATTGTGAAAAGTTTCTACTGGAACATATATCTGTTTTCAGTGCTTTAAATATTTTCTGTAGCTTCTGATATCACTGACGGGCTTAATGTATTTATTTATTAAGAAAATAATTTTATTTAAACAGTAATGTGTTGAATTATATTAATTTTTTTAATTAATATAAAAAATATATATTTATATAAATAAAAATATTGTAACTTCTAAAATGCAACTACATCACGGTAACCATAGGATAATTCAATTTTATTACGCCTGTGTAATGTGCCAGCTGCCGCCGTTGTGCCAACAGTTGCCTCAACTTTGGACTTATGTAGCAACAATAATAAAATTTCTCAGTTGAGCAAAATTCTCTCAGTATTGCGGTTGGCAATTTGATTTTCCGTGTTTTTAAGGTTGCCCTGCGTTAACTTTTATAATAGAAAATCTGTGTGTGTCAGTGAAAATCTTTAATAAATAGAAACGCAATTAACAAAGAAAATAAAACGGGCAACAATTAAAATGTGTAAATTATAAACAAAAGCTTTCTTTTTTATTATAAAAATCGCAAGCAAATTTTGAGATAAATAAAAAAATAAAACGACAATATTAAAATCTATTGCATTGCATAAATATATTATTTTTTTGTGTGAGTGTATGTAAGTGTGAAATTGCTACAGAGCTATAGAAAGGAAATAAAAGAAGCAACAAAATAGTAAAATAGATCCTACTAAAAGAGTGGCCTTTACCTTTTTTTGTTTTTGTTTTAATTTTGCTGAAATTGTTTTTCTTCTGTTTTTTTTGTTTGAACCATTTACTGGCGCCAAATAAATAATAAATAGATTTTTTATATTCCTTTTGGTCGATTGGCTGAATTAAATTTGTTATTGTTTTTATTTTGTCGTTATTTAAGTTGTTTTAAAAGTGCACCAAATATATTGTAACTGAAGGATTTTCATACATATTTTAAGCAAGCGGAAACTACTTAAATCTATCAAAATTCAGTTCGTTTTTATTTATCCTACAAATACAAAATTCAACAAAACGGATACATATCGAACTAACCGAGATCCCTCTCCTCCACCCGAGACCGAATTTTTTGGTACCGCTTCTGCCAGTGACGACGATTTCAATTACATTCAACAAAACGGCTCCATTCCGAATCGTAATACCAAATACAAATCGTATAAAAACGAAGAAAATAGTTCTTTTTCAAAGTTTAAAAAGAGTTCAAACACAAAATCTCCGTTAAATTCGACGTCACTATTACCTCGTTTTCCATCGTCCTCAATTGAGGATATTAAACGATTTAGTCCAGTCGCTCCACCAACAACTCTACATAACTTTAATAGCTACAACAAGAACAACAAAGCCGAACAAAACATGGCCATGGTACGTAAAAAGCAAGATGATAAATATCTTGAAGCCTTGCGTGAGCTTATAACGACTGGAGGTGGTAATAGACAGTGTTTTGATTGCGGCCAAAAAGGACCCACTTATGTCAATATGACTATTGGTTCGTTTGTGTGTACTCGCTGTTCAGGAGTATTGTAAGTAAAATAAATATTCTTTTCATAAGTATTTCGTATTAAATAAGTATTTATGAATATGCATGCACATATCTAGTAAGTCTACTGGTCGATGTTTTATGACGTCAAACTTTAATAATGATGTATGATGTTGTAGGTATTTATTCGTTCTGAAACTTTTCGAATAATCTCAAGAAATCATTTGACTGCGTATGCTGAAATCTCACAACAAAGAAGAGCTTTTTTCAATGTTAATTCAATATAAATGTGGAAATAATTTAGACAAATACATACATACTTACATACATATTCATAACGCACTTTTATTGCAATAACGTCATAACTCGAAAAGTAATGTTTTCTAGTTAACAAAGCAGAAATGTTAACAGTGTCAAGCCCTCACCATTATTAATTCGTACACCAAATATTTTCTTATTAGTTAACTATACTTACATTATTGTACTTTTCTGAATGATTGCTTTGTTTCCTTTAAATTTATGTAGATATAAACAAGGCATCTTTAATACGGTAGTGGCTGTCTTTCGCTTCCTTTGCTTAAATATGTCAAAAAACAGATAAAGCCGTGTCAGATAAAACTTTGTCGCTTTGCGTGACGTTTAAAACTTTCACAGAAAAGCGCAAAGTAAAAGGTGTATGTCACAATAAAAACTTTGTCATCGCTCACGATTTGTTTATTTATCTAAAAAATGTGTTGTTGATTTTTATATATAATTATTTCTTATGATAGATAATAGAAGCTAGAATAAAAAAATCATTTATTGATCACTGAAATTAATTTGTCCACACATTTAATTCGTAAAGACAAAAAGATTAAAATGTTAGCAAAAATTGATAATATACCGTTAGGTTTAACAGGCTGCCAGCCATTGAAAGCCAGCCCCACTTGGGTGCCATTTGGTTCCGTTGTGCAACGGAGCAAAAAAGAGAACTTTTTTCTTCTATTTTAATTTTTATTTCTGAAAAATGGTACTCGTTAAGGTTATTTGTGATGAAATTAGATTTTTAATCATTTAAAAATTCCAATCGGGAAAGACAATATGGTCTTAAACTCCCAAGATCAACAATACAAAGCATTCTTAGAAAATACGAAATAACTGGAAACTACTGCAGTGAACAAGGCGACTTCATAACAGGCGAAATTGACAGCGCAGCTGAAACCTTTTTTTTATTTTAATCTCTTTCAGAAAATTAAGCAATTTTTTAAATTATTATTGTATCTTGAGCATCAGGTATCATCCTGAATTCTCCCCAATCTTGCTGGCCATTTTCAACTTTTCAAGCTCTATCATCTCAGACTTTAAGTACCACGAAATAATTAAAAGTTTCACAAAATAATTAAATTTTTCTTTTATTGTAAATTTTTTTGAAAAGAAATTTGAAAAAACAACAATTTTTTAAGTTATTTATTGTATCTTGAGCGCCATTTATCATGCAGAATCCTCTGCAAACTTGCTGGCCATTTTCACCTTTTCGATCTCTATGATTTGAGACTTTAATTTTTATTTATTTATTGCTCCATATTGCAATACAAAGATATCTAGGCCAATAAAGGGTATCGCATAGCATAAACACATAATTTTCACGTAATAATAAAAAGTTTCTTACAGTCGTCGTAAAGCAGCTCCGGGCTGAAGAACAGTTCCCGCGTCATCGTAATTATTTCTTAAATGCTGGTCAGGCTTGTTAGTTTTGTTGTTTGGTCTTCGAGAGTTGTGCGTCTCACTCGCACTGGTTAACGGTTTACCTCAAATAACTGTATTTGTTTACAGTTTTTTTAAAGGCTATTCACTGTTAACCACGTGAAAACTTCCTGTGTGAAGGCATATGTCGTTATAGTTAGTCATAACGACGCTACAAAAGTACTGTTGATACCATCTTTGGCATTATAGTATTTGTCACTCCGCCCATGCTATGCATCCTATAATTTGCAATTTTACTTTGCAACTGTATAGTTACTAAATAAAATAAATAAATAATATTAAAAGTTTCACGAAATAATTAAAAGTTTGTCCTTTCTTGTAAATTTTTTTTATTATTTTTTTTTATTCCTTTTTATGTTTATATTTTTCCCTTGACATTTTAAAAAGATTTATGTTTTGTAGTGCTGTATTTATTTATTGCCCTCAAGATACCAAGGCGATGTTTGTAAACAAAAGAAAAAAAATTTGACAGTCTCATTGGAAAAAAACGCGAGAAGCAATAAATAATCACCTGAGCTGTCAAGTTCACCTAGTAATGAATTCGCCTTGGTTTATACTCGTACCCAAGGCGAATTCATAACAGGTGAAATTGACAGCGCAGCTGATAACTTTTTATTAATTTTTATCTGTTTCAGATGTCAATGGCATAATTAAAACAAAATTACAAACAATTTTTAAAATTGTATTCTATCTTGAGCGCCAGATATCACCCAGAATCCTCCGCAATCTGGCTGACCATTTTCACCTTTTCAAGCTCTATGATCTGAGACTTTAAATTTCACGAGAAAATTAAAAGTTTCACATTATAATTAAGTATTTCTTTTATTGTAATTTTTTTTATGGAAACTTTAAAAAAAATTTCAAAACAATTTTTTAATTTCTGTATTGCATCTTGAGCGCCAGCTATCATTCTGAATCCTCCCCAATCTTGCTGGCCATTTTCGCCTTTCCAAGCTCTATGATCTATGACTTTAATTTTCACGAAATAACTAATAATTCACCAAAAAATTAAATGTTTGTCTTTTATTGTACATTTTTTTAAAATATGTATATTTTTTTAATTCTTTTTTGTGTTTATATTTTTCTCTTGACATTTGAAAAAGATTTATTTTTTGTAGTGTTGTATTTATTGCTCTTGCATTTACTTGGTACGAATTCGCCTTGCAAGATACAATACAATATTTAAAAAAATGTTTTAAATGTTTTTTTCCAACTTGGTTTTAATTATGCCATTGACATCTGAAACAGATTAAAATTAAAAAAAAGTTATCAGCCTTGGCAATGAAGTTTCAAAAAATGGCCGGACGTCAAAAATAAAGATTCGAGATAATTTAGCTTTAGCATATATTCTCAAACATAATTGTCGTAGAACGTCGAAGTTGTGTGTGACATAGCTAGCCATACGACGTGGGCTTCGAGTATTGCAAACATACAAACAGACAAGTGAAGCTAATATAAGAGTGCTTTCACATTCGGCAACTTAGTTGCGCAATTCTCTTGCCCAAGTCTAGTAGTTGTAGATGTGAGAGGTAAGAGCAGCTTGAAGAGGGAAGAATTGCTTATATTTGAGTACAGACTTGCTTGCACTCAGCAATTCGTTTTGTTCGCGCGTTCTTGTTTTTGATATTTTCTTTTGTTTATTTTTCGGGCCGTTCAAAACATTACCAAATTAGTTACCAAATAATAATTAATAAAATTATTTAATTGTTTCAAAATCTCCTCCTTCAAACTACAGAAATCTTCAGCTTTTGTTTGTTATAATCCTGACAAATTTTCGTATATTTCAATAAATTCTTTAAAATACACCCCCTCCAGCCAACTGATTTTCATTGTTCGCTTACTGTTATGTTTCATCATCACTCCCTTTATTATTAATCATGTATGTATGTGCTAACAAAGATTCTATTTTATGCGTTAGTGTTGCCACATCCTAGACATTCAATGCCATGATTGAGCTACACGTAATATACATATATAACATCTTCCCTTTTTCGTTTCTTTTAAAATTAGTCTTGAAAATACAATGATTAAATATCTTAAGTAAATAAATACAAGCATAACTCTAATACTTCGATAAGAATAAAAGTAATACTTCCGTAAGAAACTATATTAAAACTAAGTAATATATACATATATGAAATACAAATTTGTATTCATTATTATTGTTAATATTATTAATTTTTTTTTTTTTTACAAATTTAGTTTTTCAGGTTTTTTAATAATTCTACCCGTTCTAGTTATATTACTCCGGTAGTTCTTTGCCACCTCATTATCTAAATTTTCCCTTGGCTTATTGTTATCCTGATGTGCCTTGTTCACTGTTATTTTCTGGGGCTTTCTTTATATGCTCCTCATTTCTTCTATAAATGCTACCCTTGTTATCTTCTACTAAATAGGATCTTGGTTCATTACAAATGTTCACAATTTGTCCTTGAAACCAACAACTTGTTGGTGCTTTTTTAAACATCACCGAATCTCCTTCACTTACAGGCTTAGAACTTCTAGCCCTGCTATCGTAATAGTCCGTGTATTTATTAATGTGTGAACTTAATTGTTGCCTATATTTATTTTTGTCTACAATTTTAGGCTCAAGATTTTTCGTCAAAGTTGGAATTTTCGTTCTTAGAACTCTTGACATTAACAGTTCTGCAGGGCTTGGTAAATTGCCTTTACATGTTGTTCTATAATGAAGCAACGCTATGTAAGGATCTGAGTGACTCTCTTGCGATTTCAACAACAACTTTTTAATAGTCTGAACGGAACGTTCCGCCAGCCCATTCGATCTAGGTAAATATGGACTGGATGTTTTGTGAGTAATCTGCCAGCTGCTACAAAAATCCTTAAATTCTTTAGAATTAAATGGAGGGCCATTGTCCGACACTAAAATATAAGGAATACCATGTCGCGAAAAAATGAATTTCAATTTTTGAATAACTTGACAACTACTGTAACCAGAATTAAGCAATTCGATCTCAATATATTTTGAATAATAATCAACAACTAGTAAATATGTTCTCTTATTAAATTCAAAAAGATCGCACCCTAACTTGAACCAAGGCAATTCCACAATCTCATGAGAAATCATTTCTGATTTGCTTTTAGCATTTTGATGCCGCATACACACTTCACAATTAGAAACTACGTTTTCAATATCATTGTAAAGATTTGGCCAGTAAATAGATTGTCTAGCCAAGTCTTTACATCTTTGTATACCTAAATGTCCTTCATGAATTCTGGATAACAGAGAGCTACGTAAGCTCTTCGGTACTAAAATTTGATGATTTTTTAATAAAACCTCATCCAAAACTGATATTTCATCCTTTATTTTAAAATAAGGCATTACATCTGGCTGAACAGATTTCTTATTCTTAGGCCACCCCTTTAGAACATATTCAGATATCCGTTTAAATGTCTCATCATTTCTTGTGTGTTCCCTAAGTAACTCAATCTCCACAAATGGAGTCTCCAAACAGGAAGACAAAAAACTACAATGAAGGGAAATTTCGTCATCCATCTCTGATGTTGTTTCTAATAAAGGAGCTCTAGATAAAGTATCAGCTAATAGTAAATCTTTTCCTGGCTTATACACCACCAATAAATTATACAATTGTAAGCGCAGCATAAATCTTTGAAGTCTGACTGGGATTTTGTACAGTGGTTTGTCAAACAAAGTTACTAGTGGTTTATGGTCTGTTTCAACAATTACCCTGGACCCATAAACAAATTTATGAAACCTTGTACAACCAAATACAATTGCAAATAGTTCTTTTTCTATCTGAGCATAATTTCTCTGGCATTCTGTTAATGAAACCGATGCGTAAGCAATTGGTTGCTTGCCATGCATGATAGCCGCACCTAGTGCAAATTGCGAAGCATCAACAGATAGAGTTATTTCTTTATTTGAATCAAAATATGTCAGCACGGGCGATTGTGTTATTTCCCTTTTAAGATTTTCAAATTCTTCTTCATGTTTTTCTGTCCAATGCCATTCAATGTCGTTCTTCAAGAGTTCCCTAAGACTTTTATTCTTCGACGCTAAATTCTCAATGAATGAGCCTAGATAATTAATCATACCAAGAAATCTCTGTAGTTCCTTCACATTGGCCTGGGTATTTGAACTATAGATTTTACTTTTTCCACGTCTGGCTTAATTCCAAAATTGCTAAATACGTGGCCCAAGAATTTAATTTCTGTTAGTAATATCTTACATTTAGATTTGTTAAACTTTATGCCGACTTCTTTAGCCCTCTGAAAAACAGTCTCCAAAATCCTGAAATGTTCCTCTTTAGAGGAAGAATAAATTAAAAAATCATCAATATAGATTATTAAACCCGGAATATCACCGAAATATTGTACCATTTTCGCATGAAAAATTTCAGGTGCCGCATTAATACCAAACGGTAACCTCAAAAACCGATAACGGCCAAATGGTGTGTTAAAAGTGCATAGTCTTGAAGACTGCTCATCTAGTGGAATCATCCAAAACCCGCTGTTAGCGTCAAGAGATGAAAAATATTTCGAACCATTAAGTTTCGCTTTGCAATCTTCAAGATTAGGAAAGGGAAAGTGTGGCCTTAAAATTGCTTTATTTAAGTTTCTCGGATCTAAACAAAGTCTCAAGCTACCATTTGGTTTTGATACAAGCACTGTTGACAGAGGAAACCGCCTCGCTAATGATTTCCAATTTGGATTTTGAATAATGAGACGCCAATTTAACAAATAATTATGGTTTTATTCAAATTTGGATCTCATATATTAAAATTCCTATAAATAATTCAGATTAGGAATATATTTTACATTTTATATAAAATCTTACTTTTTAGTATGGAAATCACTAGAATAAATTTTAGATTAATTTTAGATATGTAGTTCTCTCGAGATAGCAAAATTGGGTACCACGCAAAGCCAAACTAGTTTCACAAGTGGATATAGAAATGGCGCTATATTAATAATGCAGATGGCGCCAACTTCGAAGATTATCACATGGTATTAATTGTAATAGATTATTATAAAACGTGAAAGTAACAACCAGCATATTAGTTTTTTCTAGTAGCGGCAACATTCTCCCCCGCAGTATGGGTAGAAGTTTCTTCGTCGTCATACTCTCCGTTGGAAGCTACGTCTAAGACTGCAAGTTTTCCTACAGGTCTCTCTAAAATACCATTTTTTGTAAGAACCTTAGCGCTCCTCACCTGACCGTCTTTTGCCATTCTAGTCTCCAGCACTTTGCCTCTTGGCCATACATTACGAGGTAGTGATGAGTCAACAATAACCACTAAGTCCCCCTGACATAAATTTTTACATTTCTCAAACCATTTAGACCTACATGTCAAAGATGGCAGATATTGGGTAAGCCACTTGCGCCAAAAAATGTTTGCAAATTGTTGCGATATAAGCCAATTTTTCTTTAGAACGATTCCCCTATCATCACATGTGGACAGTGGTTTAAGCCCACTAGAGCTGCCCACAAGAAAATGATTAGGCGTAACTGCTTCATTTGTTATGTCGTCTACCGGAACATAAGCAAGTGGCCTAGAATTAATGATGTTTTCAACTTCTAATAGCATACTTAAAAGCATTTCATCATCTGGAGCCCTTGAGGGTAATACTTTGTATAACACAGTTTTAACTGAACGAATAAGGCGCTCCCAAGCGCCTCCCATGTGAGGTGAGGATGGTGGATTAAAGTTCCATTTTGTCGTACTGCTGGTAAAACCTTTTACAAATTCATTTTTTTCAACATCTGAATATGCTTCACGCAATTCTCGCTCTGCTCCAATAAAGTTCGTTCCATTGTCACTAAAGAATTCCAATGGAATCCCTCTTCGAGCCATGAAGTTACGTATGGATAATATACACGCGCTAGTAGTAAGCGAATGTGCTACTTCTATGTGTACTGCTCGTATAGTTAAGCATGTGAAAAGAACGCCATATCGCTTTTCTTTATGACGGTTAACTGTCACCATAAGTGGGCCAAAAAAGTCTACCCCAGTATAACTAAAAGGGGCTTTATATAATGCAAGACGAGCTCTTGGTAATTTCGCCATTTGTGGAGCTATAGGAGTTGCTTTATATGTTCTACACCACTGACATTTTCTGATCGAAGATTTAACTGTGACTCTTAATTTTGATATTGAAAACTTTTGGCGAATCTCATTAATCACGGTCTCAAAATTTATATGGTAGTACTTGTTATGATAATAAAGAATGATTAGATGAGTAATGTAACTAGATTTTGGCAATATTACGGGCTGCTTCTGTTCGCAAGGGATTTCTGCATTATCCAGTCTACTGTCTACTCTTAAAACACCATAATCGTCCAGGAAAGGAGTTTTTGTATAAATTTCACTGGATTTCGGAATGGGTTTTTTCATTTTAAGGCAGGAAATTTCCATATAGTATTTTTCCTTTTGAGCCTGTTGGAACAGAAAATTTTCCGCTTTCAGTATCTCATCTTTAGAAAATTCTCCCTTTTGATGAGATTTTGTTTGACAATTTGTAATGAAGCGAAATAGATAGGCAGTAGCACGTACCATGCGTATCCATTTAGAGAAACGTAATTGTGTAACGAGGGGATCTGAAGAAGAAATTTTAAAGCTGTAGTTATTTAACTCTTCTACGGTTGGCTCTTCATTGAATTTGGTTCCAGGCCAATCATCCTCGTCATGGTAAAGAAATTCAGGACCTGAAAACCATCTACTCGAATTACAATGTTCAGGACTTCGTGTCCACTTAGTAGCTTCGTCTGCTACATTTTGCTTTGATGGAGTCCATCGCCAATCTTTTGCTGAGGTATGTTCTAAAATTTCAGTCACACGAAACGCTACGAATTGACTATACTTTCTATGGTCGGAATTAAGCCAGCTTAAGACCACCTGGGAATCAGTCCAGAAAAACCTTTTCAGAACCTTGATTGAATGGTTCTCAGAAATAAATTTTGCAAAACGTGATCCAATCAAAGCTGCCATAAGTTCAAGGCGAGGTACTGATGTAATTTTTATTGGTGCGACTCTGGTTTTTGAACCGATAATTGAGCAAGTAACTGACCCGTTTTTCACCATGCGAAAATAACATACGGCAGCATAGCCATCTCTACTTGCGTCAACAAATGTGTGAAGCTGGACTTCTACTTCTTTATAATTTGACATAGCTTGTAAATAGCATCGTGGAATTTCGATTTTTTCAATTCGTGGTAGAATATTGATCCATTGGGTCCACTTGCCCACTAAGTCTTGTGGAATTTCTTCATCCCACCCTACTTTAGCTCGCCACACTTCTTGCAAAAGTATTTTTACAAACATTATAATATTACCTATAAGACCTAGTGGGTCATAAACTGACATCACCAAACGGAGCATTTCACGCTTAGTTGGTTTTTTTTTACCGGAAAAAACCTCACTTTCTACAAGTCTTGCTGAAATTTTAAAGGTAATAATATCTTTTTGATACTCCCAAAAGATCCCGAGAACCTTTTCAATTTGCTTTTCTCCTGCAATGCTCACATATTTAATGTCTTGCTCTCTACCAACGTCCGAAACTTCTTTTAAAACATGTTGGCTATTGGAGATCCAATTTCTTATATTAAAACCACCTTGTAAGTGAATGTGCTTGATATCTTTTATCAAGTTAATGGCTTCGTCATCAGTATCAACCGAATATAAGAGATCATCTACGTAGTGATTTTCTATGATTACTTTCGAAGCAATGGGGAATTTCAATTCATATTTCTTAGCGTTTATGTTTTTAATGTATTGTGATATACTTGGGGCGCATGTGGCACCGAAAATCAATACGTCCATTACGTATACATCAGGTTCTTTACCTTGGTTACAATCCCGCCACAGAAAGCGCTGCGTATCTCTATCTTCTGGACGTATGTATATTTGGTGGAACATTTCCTCAATGTCTCCACATATTGCAATATTTTTTTGGCGAAAATTATATAAAACTGCTGGCAGTGAGGCCAGAAAGTCAGGCCCTTTCAAAAGAAATGAATTTAAAGATACACCGTTTGCTTTTGCTGCCGCATCCCAAACCACTCTGGATTTGCCGGGCTTATTTTTGTTAAAAACCGCAAAAATTGGTAGATACCAAACTTTAACTGCAGAACTGATTTCAGTTTTATTTAATTTTCTAATGTAGCCTTTATTTAGATACCGTTCAATTGTGGTTCTGAACACATTTAAAAGCTCAAAATTGTTTTTTAACTTACGTTCAAGGCAATGCAATCTTTTTAACGCCATGTCATAACTATTGGGCAAGTTTATAACATCAAATTTCCATAGTAAAGGAGTTTCATAGTGCTGGTTTGACTTTTGATGTGTATATTGTTTTAAAATACTAAATGCCCTTTTATCGTCCTTACCAAGAAGTATATCCTTACAACATATCCCTATATTTTCGAGGGAATAAAAACTCTTAACCAGCTCGTCTAAAGTCTCAAGGTTTTTAGCACACTCGCAAATATGAAAATTAAAATGCTTGCTTAATGGTTGGTTTTCACCAATTGCTCCATATATTAGCCACCCAAGTTTAGTACGAACTGCCACGGGTTCATTGGCACCACCTTGTCTCATTTTAAAGGAAATTCCTAAGTCAACATTGTTTAGACCAATTAGAATCTGTGGTACAGCTTTATTGTATCCTTTTATTGGTAAATTACTCAAGTGTGGAAACTGTTGGGACAGCCTTTCATAGTCCAATGTCTGTGTAGGAAGACCTAGTGATGTCACCGTATTAACATAAATTGCAAGTCGTCTTTTGTTTTCCCCTGAAATGCTTAGTTTAAGTTTTTGTGAGTCATTTTCACACCTTTCTACGCCACCCGTCCACCTCAGGCATAGAGGGCTTGCTGACCCTTGTATACCCAGTTCAGTTATTAAACTTTTTTCTATTAAACTTACGGAGGATCCCTCATCGATTAGTGCAAATGTTGCAATTTCTTTATTATTACCATACACTATTATAGGTAATATTTTAAATAAAACTGAATTAATATTGCCACTGTGCGTATATATATTTTCCGCACTATCAACAGATTGATCCGCATAGTTTACATTGTTCTCAACTACAGCAACATTATCGTTATCATTACATTTTGTATCAGTATAGCGATGTAAAGAAGAATGATGAAAGAATTTACATCCCTCTATACCACATGGTAATTTCTTCTTACATTCTCCACTATGTTTAAACAAACAGATTTTACATAGTTTGTATAGTCTTATTATCTCCCATTTATTTCCTCGGTTAAGAGAAAGAAATTTTTTACAACTTGAAATTGCCTTACACTCGCTGCTGTTACAAACAAAACACCTACGATCTGCGATGTGGGTATTAATGTAGACTTTTCTATTGTTGTTGTTACTAGTCACCTTTTCTCTTTTCATGTTAACTGAGTTATCTGTTGTTATGCAGTTGGCAGAAATTCCAATATCAAATATCCATTTGGAGAAATCAAACAAATTTGGTTTTTTGTTTTGATTCATTAATTTTAGTTTTTGCGTACCCCATTGTATTTGATAAGTTGGAGGTAATTTCTGTAAAAGATCGTGTAAAAGTGAAGGATTGTTTATTTCCTCAAGTGAGTTACTGGCTTCAATTGTTGCAATTAAACTTGTTACACTTGTTGCAAAAGAGGTGAACGATGGTAAGTAGTTTTCACTTACTTGTGGTGTATTTTTTATTCTGTTTTTAATAGAGTTTATAATTTTTTCAGGTTGCCCGTACAACAACTTTAATGTTGACATTACCCAGGGAACATTTGACGGGTGAACAAGGACGTGTTGAACATGCTCTAACGCTTCTCCTCGTAAAGATTTTTGAAGCCTAATGAGATTCTCGGCGTTTGTAAATCCACAAACTTGGGTTGACCAGTCAAACGTGGATGAAAATAGAGGCCACTCTTCAGGCCGTCCAATGAAAGTAGGTAGTTCTTTTGGTAAAGACGAACGCGCTTGAAGTTGTTCCTGAGTTAGTCTTATATTACTTGATGAAGGAACCCTTTCGATTGGGGCATTTTGTGTCGAAGTAAGATGATGGTGGTTTTGTGCGCGTGAAGTAGAATAATGTTGTTGAGTATGATTGCCAATATTTTGGGTTGTCGTAAATGAGTTAGAAGCGTTTTGTGCATAAGAAAACGTGTTATTTGTAACACCTGGCAGATTTAACTCATGAGGATAATTTTGGGGCATTTGTTGTCGCGGCATGCCGGAAGTGGTCACATGAGCTGGTTCGTGGATGGTCACAGTCTGTGCAGCTAGTAACGTGGTGTTTCCAGCTACGCTATTTGCTGTATCATTAAAATAACTAAAATTGTTATGAGTTTCGTTCGCACTGTTATGCATATTTGATCTCATTGCCTTTTCGTTAGAACTCAAATAAATAGTTTGTTCATCAGGCAGAGTACGTGCCTGTTTTATGGTTGTTTTATTAGCAATATTGTTTTCGGGTGCCTTTGGGTCAGGGTTCACGTAATTTAAACCACCCGAAGTATTTGGGAGCTCATTAAGCCATTCGCGAACAGAAAGCGATCGGTTCGATGAATTGTTTTGGCGTTCTTCTTCTTGTTGCTGCATTAAAACATATTTTTTTTTAATAAATTCCATTGAAACCATGCGTTCTTCTTCTAGACGTTGCAGCTCTAATTGCAAAAAACGATCCTGTGATTTTGTTGAGTGGTTTGAAGCGCGAGTGACAATGCTTTTAACAGATTCAGGCGTAGTACTTTCAATGGCCACCAAATTACAATCTTGACATGTAAAATTAGGGTCTAAGTTTTGGTCTGTATTAACTTTAAGACAGGTTTTATGATAACATTTTTGGCATTTCATGCATGTTATCATATTCTGTTCAGGGGGTTTAGGGCAAAGTTGGCAAATTTGTTGACCTTGTAAATTCATTGTACTTACTTTGAGGCTTTAAGCTACGGTGCTTTTAGGTTCTCCAGTATTTCTTCTCGAAGGGAACTTTAAGGTTAGGGAAGACTGCAGGGTAATTTTCAAGCTGGCAAGTATTGAAGTATAGACTAAAAAGAATTTTAAAATGTTGACAGAGGAAACCGCCTCGCTAATGATTTCCAATTTGGATTTTGAATAATGAGACGCCAATTTAACAAATAATTATGGTTTTATTCAAATTTGGATCTCATATATTAAAATTCCTATAAATAATTCAGATTAGGAATATATTTTACATTTTATATAAAATCTTACTTTTTAGTATGGAAATCACTAGAATAAATTTTAGATTAATTTTAGATATGTAGTTCTCTCGAGATAGCAAAATTGGGTACCACGCAAAGCCAAACTAGTTTCACAAGTGGATATAGAAATGGCGCTATATTAATAATGCAGATGGCGCCAACTTCGAAGATTATCACATGGTATTAATTGTAATAGATTATTATAAAACGTGAAAGTAACAACCAGCATATTAGTTTTTTCTAGTAGCGGCAACAAGCACTATAGAATTTACCCATTCCGTTGGTTCGTTAACCTTTTTTATAACATTTAAATTCACCATTCTATTCAATTCCACTTTCAATTTATCATACAGTTTAAATGGAATCTTTCGTACTGGTTCTACTACTGGAGCAACTTCCTTTCGTATTTTTAGATTACATTCTTCTTGTAGAAGACCAAGACCACAAAAAACATCAGAATATTTTTCAAGCATATTATTTACCGATATAACATTTACATTTTTAATTAAATTCATTTCAATAGCTGACTGAAGTCCTATGATATTTCTACAATTAATTTTTACAACAAAAAATTTTAACAATTTTTCTTGACTATTATAATTAACTTTCAAATCTACAGTTCCTAATACCAACACTTTTTCGCCACTGAACGTGAAAATATTTACACAAGTTTTCCTTAAAAAGTAATTAAGAATAATATTTTTCAATGATTCTATAGAAATGATGTTGGCTTGTGCACCAGTGTCTATTTGACATACCATTTTTATGTTGTTAACCCTAACCTCTATATTCCATTCCGTTGAACTAGCAGTGCTTGCTTTAGAAAGAGTACCAATAAACAAATCTTGTTCTTGCTCACCGTTATCATAATCGCCATCTTCTACAACGTTGATATTTTTCACAAACCGCTTCTTAGTGAAACACATTTTAGAAAAATGACCTATTTTACCACATTTGTGACATTTTTCTCCCTCTGCTGGACACCTGTTTTTGTGTTTCTGTCCACATCGACTGCAGTTGACCACTTGTTGCTTGTTGAAGAATCCATCCCTTGATTTTTTATGTAGTATGTTGATTGCTGCTTCTTCATGAGTCTCATATGTGTCCTCGAGTTTCAACACATTTTCCTTCACCATAACTAAAGACTTCGCTATACTAATAGCCTTCTCTAACGGAATTCCTCCTTCTGCCAATAGCCTCTCTCTAATATTTCCCATTTTTGGAGACAGCCCACAGGTAAATATGTCTCTGACCAAGTCTTCACGTAAGTTGCTGAAATCACAGTTCAAGCTCAGGTTTTTTAACATTGTGACATACTCGTCAATTGATTGATTTGGTTGTTGCCTGCATATGAAAAACTTATGACTTTTGGTATGAAGTAGCTTTCAAATTTTTCAATCAAGTCCGCATATTTGATTTTATCAACGTCTTCATTAAAAGAATAAAAAATCTCAAGGGATTCACCCCCAAGATGGTGCAACAACAATGCCACTTTACGCCGATCTGTTTGCGTTTCCAAGTTTGAAGCCGTCATAAAAATTGTAAATTGCGTGTACCACCTTTTCCACTCTTTTGCCAAGTTTGTAGATTTAAGATTTATTGGCGGGAGTGAAGAAGCAAAAAATTGACCTCCATTTATCTTCACGTCAGAAAATGGCGCTAAGTTCTGTTCATTATCCACCATTTTGCTTCGCGTGTGAACTAGAATTAGCTTGTAATTATTTTTTATTTCTGGCACGTGTACTTTATTTTTATACACTTTTATTCTTATATTATATACAGAACTATTATTCCTTTTTTCTGAATTTCCAATTACTTTCGAAAAAAATTACTTTTAGAAGAATCCCTCTTCTGACACCATGTTATGTTTCATCATCACTCCCTTTATTATTAATCATGTATGTATGTGCTAACAAAGATTCTATTTTATGCGTTAGTGTTGCCACATCCTAGACATTCAATGCCATGGTTGAGCTACACGTAATATACATATATAACAGATGTGAAATTTTCACTATGTTTGATGGAGTTGCTATTAATAGAGTTTGATAACGTTGCTGAATAACAAATTTATTTATTTTTTTATTTAGTTAGTTTCAGTCTATGGATGAGAACAAAGATCCTTACAGACTATGAAAGATAAACTACAAAGAATAATAATAATAACTTATAAGGTGTGTTGCACGAGATCTCGGACTAGTTTGGACTAATGAGAGTAAAAAGCAAATTGCTCTCTAAATTTGCAAATTTTACCCAAAACTGCTGGAACGCAAAAAACCACATTTGTACATCTTGCAATACTAGTGCTGCTTACTTTTTAGATTAAAGTATATTTCAGTAATTTTAGACACTTAAAACGCATAATAAAAAATTTGCATTATTGGCAACAGCTGTAAAATTAAAAGCAATGTAAAATTTTCAGTACATTTTTATAGCACATATTTATTAAATGAACAGCCAGATAACTATTGCATGTTCTCCTTACAACTTCACAAGGTTATTTTTAGTTTGGGCAACCTTCCATTTTGCTTTTAACTAATTTTTAGTCAAAAACTTTGTTGCAATTTGTAAATTTTCTGATTACATTTTTAGTTTCATATGTATGTAAACATAAAACAGCTGATTGTTTAATTCTAGTCCGAAGTTACCCAAAGAAGAAGTTCGAGCTAATTTGTAGAGGAAATGAAAAATATTACTCTCACTTTTTTTTTTTTTTTTTGGACTTTGGAATAGTTTGGACTGTTTCGTTATTCACGTGGAACACACCTATAATTAAACATTATAAACATATTAATTCCGCATATTAAGAAGCAGCAGTTTAAAATGTTTTTTTTTCTGTGCCTAAATACAATAAAAGAATTGGATTGTTTCTGCATATTGTCGTTTACGGCATTAAGATAGATGAGACAACGAGTTAGAACTCCGAAACAAGCGTAATTTTTGCGATGAAACGGCACTTAAAAAAGTTTTGAAATCTAAGATTCCTCGGGCGAATACAAAATGGAACAGCTGATAATAGGTCAGGGCAATCAATGTTACCATTGATAATATCAAAAATAAACAAAGCAGATGGTACTTTACGTCGTAATTCCAAGGACTGTAATCCAATGAACAAGCATTTAGATTCCTAAGACACACTAGCTAGATATGATAGAGGTAGGGTAGCAAATTTAATAAATAAGCGTTGAAGTCTCTTAATACGTAACACAAGGTTTGCAGCATATTCTAACTTGGATCGTACAAATGACGTATAAATATGTTTAAAGTGTATACATCGGAAAATGCAGAGCAATTTCTTTTAATAAAGCCAAGCATTTTAAACGCCTTTGGAAGAATATATTCTACATGTTTTACAAATGGTAGTGAGCTGTCAAACACAACGCCTATGTCAAGTTTTGTATTCGATGAATTCAATTGAAACATGCACACAATTATTAATATTTAAACGCAAATTATTAATATGACACCAATCTTTAAGCTTATTAAGTTGCCATATTGGACGATTTATCGTCATTTTGACGATTTGGGTACTGAAAATAGCACTTTGACGATTTAAGGTCTGTTTTTGACGATTTTTTTTACTGTCATATCTTTCCAGCAACTACATGCATACTTCCGTTTTTTTAAGTTAATTTATGTAGGTAATAACGGTGTGTACTGTAATATGTGATAAGCTAAAAATTGTACTTATATTTTAAGGAGACTAAATTTGATAACTTTAACTTTTATAAATCCTCACAATATTATAAAAGCAGAGTGTATTTTTTAACATAACGAAATAGTTTTTTTTTTATTTCATCGTAGAGTTCGTAAAACGAGAAATTTCATACGAGTTAAAGTGACGAAGCCTATTAAACTTGGGAAAATTTCTTTTACGCTATTAATATAAAAATGCTAGATCTTTGGAAAGTCTCCTTCTGTGACTAAGTTTATAGCAAAAATATTAAACTAATCGTCTTCTGCAAATGTAGGAGTTTGCATCCAGGTACATGAAACGTAACAAAACGAAAGTGAGAAATTAGTTGAAGAGACCATTTTTGGAAAAAATTTTGTATACTAAAGACTATCTAAAACTTTGCAACTGTGTTTGTTATGACTTGGATATGCCCGCTTTAACACAAGTATAGTAATAACACATTTTATTAAATAAAATCTTATTTCCAAAAAAAATATATCTCACAAAAATTATTAAATGGTATACTTATGAAATTAACATCTTGTTTGTAGGAGTATATATTTGATGTTATAGATTTAAATGTTGTAGTTTATTAAGGGCTCTTCAGACTATCCCATTTTGTATTAAAACTTGTCAAAAATACAAATAATGCGGTAAGAGATTTGACATCCCATAACATTTCACCATTTTTAGAAATTAATTTAGGCAATAAGATTTTTCATTGGATCAGGGTTGCATTTTTTACAAAAGCAAAGAATAAAAATATTAAAACCAGACGTTAAGCATATTGTCTAAACAGCAAATCATATTTCTTATTTTACTTTAGGTGTGATGATCTGAAAACAAAATGTAATGGTACATTAGATTTTTTGACAGTCGCAACAATTATCATTAGATTCCTGTCCAATAAAAATCTTGAAACTTGTATGATAGTTTGAAACGAACTTTGTGAAAGGCAACCAACCATGATTTGTTTTTCTATATTTTGAGCTGTTGAAGTAAATATTTTACTCAAAAATAATTTATTTTACTAGCTGACGATTTGCAATTATGATATGGACGATTTTTTCATCGAATTTGACGATTTTAAACCAGATTTATCTGGCATCTATGAATATAAGCATCTCTATCAGAATCTAATTTCAAGAAAAAGTTGATCAAATATCATTATAATTATTATGAAGATACTATTGTCTTAATAAAAGTTCCAAATTAGCACTAGAGGCCTATTTGATAAACACGTGTTCTGTTATTGAATGAATTTGATAGAATGCCATCAGCCGCACAGATTGATAGTGTATTAGCCGCTTAAAAGGCTGTTTCATTATCGTGTTCTTAATATAAAAATGTTATATATACTTATTATAATGAAAAAGAGTTTTTTAAAATGAAAATAAAATTTCTAAACTTGGTGCGTTTTTCTTGAAATAACGCGTTTTTTTCTCCATTTTGGTGCGTTTTAAAATTTCAAAGTTGACAACGCTGACCCTAATGCTAATGCTTGTATATTGCATTTATAACTAAATTCCGTTTAATAAATATTCTTTCTGCAAATTGCTATTTCTTTTGTTTTTTTTTTTGCAGTTTCTTTGGTATTTCCTAAGATTGTTTCTTCTCCTTTAAACATGTTTTCTTAGTTATTTAGCTGTGCGGAGTTAGCAGCACATAAGTTGTTGATAAAGTGAATCCCTTTCAGTGAATGAGTCACCACACAACTGATATAATACAATTTTTTTTTATAATACAAGACACAAGAGAAGAGATGACTTTTGTAATACCTACCACTACAGCTAAAACACTATTTTCATTGTACTTATTACTCGGGCTCAAGCTCAGTCTCAGTCTCTGTTTTAAAAGTCACAACGTGTTTTGCTGTGTACAAAAACAATATACAAGTGCTTTGTTGTTGTTATTGTTTTCTTGCTAAAGGTTTTAAATTTCGTACTGAATGTGCGATATGTGGTGTCTGCCCGCCCCTGGATATAATTTAACTGTGTGGATGGATGACTGCTTGGGTTTCTTTGTAATTTGGTTTTGTATATGGCTTTTTGTTTGCTTGGCTGAGTTGTATGAATTTTTTTCTTCGTTTTTGTTCGTTTGTGTTGTTGCAAGAATGCTGTTTTTTTATTTTGTTAGTCTCAGTTATTACTATTATTCTTGGTGAACAAAGTCATGACTTTAATAGTTTAACAACAAGTCAGCCTGCATAACTCACCAAATAACCAGCCGACAAACCAGCCAACCAGCCCAGTCATCAAGCCAGCCATTTAGTCATTCAATAAAATTTTACTTTAAATAAATTTTATTCCTTTTACTCGTATTCTATTGAAAGTTTTTGTTTTTGTTTTTTTTTTAACATAAGTACATACTTACATAAAAGCCAGTGGTAACAAATTCCTTAGCTGAAAAATGGAAAGTATGTTGTATGTATGTACATATATTTCGTCACCTGAAGTGCTAAAGGGCGTAACAACCAAATAACTCAAAATTTACTCTTCAATAGATATTATACAGCACATCAAGGTACACTAGAAAGGTTCGCCTTCCATAAAAAATAAATTTAAAAACTCGGTTAAAAATATTTAGTATTAGGGTGGGTACCATCGGATTTTTTTTAAATTCAATTCAATTTATTTATCCATAATATGTACATTTAAAGTAAAATTTAATTATTGCATATTTAAGTGTTCAAGCAGTTTTCGCAACCCAAAATTTTTGCGAACGTTAAAGTTCGAAATCGTGAAACAGACCCTTAATTCATATTTGTAACTAAAACACGGAGAGACCCAATTGGACCCCATGTGGACTGGCTTTTCAATGGCTGGCAACTTGTTAAACCATGTAATTACATTACAATTTTCATTTTATTAAGTTGTTTGCCTTTCTTGTAAAATTTTTAATAGATCATGCTCCTTTTTGCATTTTAGGTGACGATATGTAAGCAAAAGTTTATAGATTTGAGAAAAATTATTCTTGTTAAAAAAGAATTGAGGCTCGGCTGGAATTTGAGTATACGAGTACAAATATGCATGTTGCTATTCGTATTAGGTGTACAAATTTGCTTCCGCCGTTTTGCCATAGATGACGGCTGTAGCCGTAAGTGGTAGTCGAAATAAATATATCGTAGATGTTAAAATTACAATAAGCTTAGATATTTGTAAACATAACGCCATCGAAAAATTAATCGATTTGGAGGTTTTAATTTTCTGCTTTAATATGAAGAAATCTGCAGCCGAGGCTCATCGAATGCTCTCAAATGCCTCTGGAAAGTCGGCTATTGGTAAAATAACGTGCCAAGAGTGATTTCAATGCTTTATGAACGATGATTTTCGTCGAAAACCAGCATGGCGGTGGAAGAGAGATTTTCGAAGATGCAGATTCGTAGGCATTACTTGATCAAGACTCGTGTCAAACGCAAAAATACTTTAAATCATAAATGTATAACAACAAAGTCTCTAATTTCGTGGGGAAAAACTGTGGAAGCAAAGTTGTACACCTATTATAATGACTGCAAAATGTTTATACTTCACTGACTTTGAGATGGTGGGTTTAGTTTACAAAAAGAAAATTAAATTTTATTTTTTTAACAATCATCAACAAGTTTGTAGTATGACGACAGAGTGTATGTAGCAAGGATAAATTTGTTATGCGACCGAAAATAAGTTGTTTTTTAAAAATCAGTTGCAAGCCAATCGAGTTCGACACATCGAAATCGAAAAATACCCACAACTTCATTAATGTGTAACCAAACCAATAACCAAAGAAGTCTGTGTTGAACCCATTCATAAATAATACTCTTTAAAAAAGGATTAAGGATTTGCGCCCAAATTTTACCGCACTGTTTTCATATTGATATCGGTATCTCACGAATTACGCAAGAACTGTTGCCCTCCAATAGTTGAATCGGCAATGGACTTGACATGAACCCATAATAAAAATCTATTGCATGATATAGGCGTGTTGTAGAGTGATCTAAATTTCTCATAGAATACTCTACACCAGCTGTAATATAAAGGGTTTCATTCGAAACGAAATTCAAGCGTACCGCAAGACACCATTCTTCCACTATATTTTTAGTTTTCTAAATGACCTTCTACATTCGTCTAATTTTCTACCCTATCCACTCTTGCAGCTGATAGCAACACTTGTTATTCATACTCGGCCTATGGGCCAAATACATCTAACACATCTGCCATGGAGAACGATTTTCTAACAATACGTGAATGGGAACGTTCAAATAGCGTCGATTTCAGTGCTCATAACACTGGTGTTGACTGCTTGCGCTTAGATGCATAACAGCAGCTGCTACTTCGTCTCTATAGTCATGGGCGGCATTATTCTTATTGAGTACTGAACAAATTTTTTCGTATCTCAAAAGAAGTATTCAAAAAGATGCAAGACGAATTTCACTACACGCGATCTCCACCGATATCTGACAGAAAATGGAATATAGCTCTCTGGTGTTGCAAATTCTATTATGAGGTTACTCGACCGTGTGCAATAGTGAGCGAATAAATTCATCCGTAACAGTAGGGAAATCAGTTCTATTGAATCATCAGTTCTATTGGAGCATCGTCGCAGTGTGGGGTGCGTTGCACTATTTTATAATCATCCTAAGGGAGTAATTAGTATCTTGTTCCCGATTCTCATTCCCGATACACGTTCATCGTAACACAGAGGATTTTCATAGAAGATTCGTTCTGCAGCCGTACAGTTCATCGCCCGAAGACGCATTTCTTGTCAATTGCAATGTAGGAAGACTCCAAACATTCTTAAACACTACTGCCTCTTTACAAGTTTCAGTACAATGTATAGCATATGGGGAGGTTGCTTCCTGAGTACTAGTTTTATTTAGATCATAAAAAGTAGCTTAAGAAACCAGTCTTAAGAAACCTTTAGACTGGTACTTTCCTAAAGTCATACCTGGGCCATGTACGACTTGATATTTGCCAGGATGTGTCATTGATTTATATCAGCACCTAACTTGACGGCCTTATCTGACGATGGATCAACTCCACAGGGTGAATAATTCACGATTCACCAGCGCTCCTGGATTTCTTGGCACTTGCAATGTGGGAAGATTCCACACAAACATTCACAAATACTACTCTCTCGTTACTAGTTTCGGTACAATGTATTTTTTATTTAGGTAATAAAAAGTATCTTAAGAAGTATCTTAAGAAACCTTAACACTGGTACCTTCCTAGGGTCACACCTGGGATATGTACGACATGATATTTGACAGGATGTACTATTGATTTACATCAGCACCTACCTATCTGATGAGAATAATATGGTTCTGTCTTGCCAGAGAGATATTCGGCATTTATTAAAATATTTCGTCATAGCAGACTTACTGCCAATACAGGATAAAACCTCTGTTGCTGCATTATATAATACATATTGCTACGGTTTCGCCTCTAAAAACGCTCACACTTGTTCGTTATACAGTAGTTAAATAAATCACAACTTTATTTACACTTGATACTACTGTGTACCAGAAACCTAGACTTGCTTACTTTGACTCATGACTATCTTGAACAAAGCTTAAAAATAAACTGTCTCCTTGCTGCCAACCTGCCTGCTATTTATACGTCTTTATGAGTTTCTACAAACGACATGAATATTCTAGTCATTCATAATGTACAAATGTATTTCTTTCGCATATACACACACACTCATACACATGCTTGCGAAAAATAAGCAAGTCACAACAACAAACAATAATAAAGCGAATACCAAGAATACAAGAATAACGACAACATCATTTGTACGATATTAACTAAGTAGCTGTGAGTTTGAGTCCAACTTCAGTCAAGAAGAAGGATTATTTTTAATTATAACAATAATTGCTGTGAAACAATAAGATCAAAGAAGAACAGAAACAACTAGCTGTTTTGTAGTCGCTACACTAGAAACAGCTTCTTTGGCCTTATTGTTTCACAGCAATTATTGTTATAATTAATAAAAATAATCATTCTTCTTGACTGAAGTTGGACTCGAACTCACAACTAATTAGTTAATATCGTACATATGTATATAACTAAAAGTTCACTTATTAATGATTTACAACATCATTTGTAGTTGATTTACTTGGAATTTTACGTACTTTAAATCATGTATGTTTGTTTCCTTGTGCATGTTTTTACTTTTATCTTGTCTGGGTGAATGTATGTGCTGTACATTTTTAGCAAGCAGATCAACAGCTGCACACTGGGTTAGAGGTGATAAAATATTCTTAACAATATAAACATCTTTTGAGTTATATTCAAATGAGAAGTAGCTAATTTCGAAATACATACATATATCGTATATGTATATAACGTGTGTGTTAACAATATACATACGTATATAAGTATATGTATATTTGTTAACACTTTATAATAAACAAATTTCTTCCAGAAAGATGATACAAAACTATTCCACCGAAAATTAATAAACTATGAAATCGTCATCCGCAAAAATATCTGCACTATTAGAGGTATTCTTCCTCCGGTAAACATTTTTGAATGCGTTCTTCTCGCAAGTCAAATTTTTGTATTGGGACGGCGATGAAGCAAATGATTGTAGTGAAGTATTTTTTTTATTCTTATTTACCTTGTCTCTTATAATATTTCTTTTAGTTTTTATTCAATTACTCAATTCTGTTCTATTCGCAGCTTAAATTGTCCATTTATATTTTTGTTTTTTATTTATTTTTTTTATTTTTTGCCTTTGTAATGCTTTTTTTTCACTTACGAGTATTGTACGTTGTATAATAGTTGTCTTCATTTAAATTCTATGTTATGTGTGAATGCACATATAACATTTTATAATCAAGTTAAATTCATACAAAAAATACAGAGAAACAATTCCAAGTTGTTTATTGTCATAACTTGAGTTTTTTTTTAATATTTAATTTTATTAATACTAGTTTTTATTCTGTTTTCTGTCTGTTCAAACTTGTTTGTATTTGATTATTCAGAATATGAGTCATATTCGTATTGAATTTTGACTTTCAAACATTGAAATTGAAAAGGTCTTTTATGGCGTTTTTGTGGTTAAACATCATGACATTTAACTGTAATTTTTCGAGACTATTTTGATTGTAATTAAATTAAAAAGAAATCACAATATAATCTGGGCTTCATTGACAAATGAAAGAAACGAAAAATAGTGCTAGAAAATGAAAATATTTTTCATCTCCAGGCAAGTTTTGAGAAGCAAATATCTCATATCAAGTTTGGAATCACTTTAACAGCCGGTTTACCGATGTCTCGAAGGAAAATGTATGCAAAAGAAAGCTATTTACTATTATACGAGTACGTTTCCATGTATATATCGCTCCTTTATTGCAACATAGTCATAACGCAAAAAAGCTTGTTTCGAGAAAAACACATTTAAAATTTTTCGTTTCCATAGAAAATATCTCCTAAAGGAAACAGTTTAAAGGTAATTTAAATAAAATTTTGCCACAATATTTTTAATAGTAAAGGTAGTACTGTTAACAATTCTGTATTTTTAACTCGAAAAGCTAATTTTTTGAGATATGACTATGTTGCAATAAAGGAGCGATATGTATTTTGATTGAATTTTGAGACATTGTTCGTCAAGTTGACGAACCCAAATCAATTTTCTTTCGCTTAGATTGCCATACTGACTGTAAAAATGTGTTTAGACAATCAGCAAAGCAAAATTCGAATTCATAACAGGTGAAATAGAAAGATCAAATGATAACTTTTTTGTGTTTTTAACATTGCCGGATGTCAATAGAATAAATAAAAGAAACTTGAAAAACAACATATTTTTAAACAAATTTTTTATTTATGTATTGTAGCTTGAGAGTCAAGTATGATCCAGACGGATCGCCAATCCGGCTTGCCATTTTAACATTTCCAAGCTGAGAACATGTAGACTTAAATTTTCACGAAATAATTAAAAGTTTGCTACAAGTTTTTTCTTTTGCTGTAAATGTTATGGGGGCTACCAGTTGCTCGAACCGTTTAGGGTTTAAAACTGTTGCAGTCCTTTTTAGGGCTGCGATAGTCTGACCAGAGGCTATTATTTTCTGGTACCACTGGTGCCGGGAGCCCCGGGAACATTGTTCTCAACCGGCTATGGTTGAGGACCTTCGGGACAACGTGGTGGTTGTGGTTAAAAACCCAAATGTGGGGAGAGTTTTCGGACTCGATGTGGAGTTGCACTGCAACCGGGTGCCGTGACCCTGAGATCGGGAGGAGTTTTAGGCAGGCTCCGCCCTACACCATGAGGCATGCGCCATTCAGCATGTGATCGAAAATGGTACCCATGTATGACAAATCGTCATGCGTGACAATTTATCATGCATAGGGACGTCAGGGTGAACGTTTTTTTCACCTTGTGAGAGAATCACCGTGGGATGGGGCCGTCAAGGCAGGAACCCACGTTAAACATCTTCTGATACCTGTAAATGTTTTTTTTATTTTTGAATTCCCTTTTGTGTTTATATTTTCCCCTGACGTTTCACAAAGATTTTTTTTTGTAATTGTGTATTAATTGCTCTGCTGCATTTACCTGTTATGAAGTCGCCTGGAATATGCCGATGCGAGTTGAAGTCGCCAATTTTAAATGATATGCGTTTCTCAGAACACCAATTTGGCGATTTCAAATCTCAAAACCATACTTCTTGCGTTACACGTTACGCAGAACACCTATTTGGCGTTTTCAAATCGAAAACGCTAAATTTAAGCGATTTTTATTTCATAGAACATGCCGGATGAGATAGCCGTTTCTAGACCAATTTTTTTTTTTTTGATTTTGGTATAGGTGATTCCACACATATGTATGCACTAGTACTTTATGTTGAGGGAACAGCACTTTATTTTTCGCCAAAATGTGGTAATTTTTGCTTTAAATCTATACATATATATTTCTATCTAAACGTTCTGATGGTTCAGCCTTTTTCTAGATAATCTATAAAAACAATAACGGGTGCATACTAAAAAACTGTGGCTGACAGACCACCCTTGTCTAATGTTCTAAATAACATAGGTAATATCTCTAGCCTTCTATATGTAATTTATATACAGAGTGTCCGCCGGGAAGGTATATTACTTTATTTTGCTGCCATTTTGGAAAACATTATTCTTGACAGTTCATATTTGGTAGTCGTGAAGTAGACACGCGACAAATTTATTATGGAACGTGTTTTACTCCTTAAAACAAAATCAATCATCGATGACTGTGACGATGATAAAGTTAAGTCTAAGGTCAGACAGAGCGATTTTAATTGCCGAACTTTTTAGCAATTTGTTTTTTTGGCAATTCTTGAGCTTTCTCTACTTATTATTTCATACAATTTACATTATACTCGTATATGCACACACATGAGAGAAAAGTAAGGAACTGCTGAGAATTGCCGAGTAACGGCTATCAGGACTGCCAGAAAAAATATAGAAGATATCGTCGAAGTCCCGATAATTTTTGATAATATCGTCATTTTAGTTTTGAAATATCGCCAAAAAATCGTACGACGAAATTTTTAGTATATTTTAAATTTTTATGTAAAAATACAACAGATTTTTAAAGCAAGTTTATGATCTCAAATTCGCACGTTCGCAAAAATAGATAAATTTGTTAAAGAATTTAGTTTTAAATTAATTACATTTACATATATACTTACGTACATACATAAATAGGCTTTGATACAATTAATTTTCCGAAAATTTTCGGAATTTCTGAATTTAATAATTTCAACAAATTGGATTTATCTGCAATATCAAAAAGTTTGAAGGAATAAATTTTAATTAGTCTTTATAAAGAATGACTGCATAAATTTGTTGCTTAGTTTTTAAAAATTGCTTCAAAATATAAAAAACTAACTCTTTATACTTGGAATCCATATCTTGTTTTCCATATGTATTTATAAATTGAGGAAATTCCAGAAGAATTTCTGAATATTAGCTGCTTTTATTAACAATATTATCAGGACTTCTTTTCAAAATCAGATAATCTCCAAATTTTATTATATAAGTCAATGTAAAAATTTACACAAGTTATATTATTAAGTTTCTTACATTTTTATACAGCTCTTGATATCACTTTATGCATCCTTTTTCAATTTTTTTATGCAAACAAAAAGTCTGTTTTCTATTTTGTAGTCGAGTTTCATTTTCTTATATACAAAGTATCTCTATGTGACTCACTTACACAAAATTTAATGATCATCAATAGCAAAAATCGTAATTTTTAGGTCAAAAATCGTCAAATCGTCATTTTGCTAAATTTGACCTTGGAAATCGTCAAAATGACGACTTATCGTCAAATCTGGCAGCTATGCCGGCAATTCTTATTCCCCTCATCGAAAGCTTCTATAAAGTCAAGAATTGCACTAAAGTTGCTGTGTGTGACCAAGTGAAATTTTTGGGAGAAACAACGTGCCAACAAAACGCACTACTTGTAGTTGTTTTTCGTAGTTTTTTTTTATTATTACTATTGTGTAGTTTTTTATTATTACTATTATTTATTTATTATTAGTATTTGAAATACTTTTAATTTAACAATACATGGTAAGTTTCAGAATCTCAAATAACATTTGTTCTAATGAAATATACAATTTTCTTTTAAATATAGAGCTATTGATTTCATTTTTAATTTCAAAATGGAGCATATTGAAAAGTTGTAATCCTTTGTGTAGTACTCGTAGTGATCTCTGCATATTTGTTGTGGTTGTCTTTGGAAGCCTGAAGTTGCCATCTTTTCTTAAGTTGTATGGTTGTACGTCTCCTACATATCTAATTTCCTCGATGAGGTATCCTAGGGCATTCCTGTCTTTTGTATAAATTGGAGTGTATTAATTTCTAACCTTTATTTAATATTCTGCCATTTAAGCGCACTGAGCATTCCTTCTATTGGTGTGTATCTATAACATTTTAATATTGATCTCATTCCTTTATTTTGTAATTTTTGAAGTCTTTCTATTTGACCGCTACTACAGCCAGGGCTGGGCAAAATACACAGATTATATATTTCAAATACAATGTACAAAATACTTTACAGTAGTGTATTTTAAATACAAGATACAAAATACTTTCAAGTTGTGTATTTCAAATACAAAATACAACTACAAAATATAAATACATTTTTGTAATTTGGTCTCAGAAAAATGTACCCGTCTGGCTTTAGATACATATTTTATTTTACATATGCATTTAAACTAAGTTGTATATTCATATGATTGTTCTAAACTTGCTAAGAAATTAAAGGAACAAATCTAATATTTAGCATTTGATAGATAGTAAATAAAAAATTCATTCGGCAAAACAAGTATTTCCTTTAATAAAAACTAGATATTTCAATCAGTCATCTGACAAAAAATAATCTTTCTACAGGTCCTCAGGAACACAAGCTACTGTCAAATTCTATAAATGCATTTATTTTTGATACTTGGATAGTTTTCCAGAATAGCAAGCTCCTTGCTTTTATCATTTTGAAAACTAATAACCTCAAGTTCCAAATTTGATTTACGAGGTTGATCACTGTATTGTCCAAAACAACAATAAAATCTTCATTATCTTTGCCTTAACTACTACTTCTTCTGCATCCAGTCATGGATGCAGAATTTTAATTGTAATTTTTCTCCAAGGTATCTATTGCAAGATTTTGAATTTTTTGCCTCTCTTTTTTTGAGATGCTTTCTGGCAATCAGCTAATTTTGAAACTAGGATGGAAAAATGACACCGATATGACTCTATTTGCTCCAGGTGTCAGCATGAGAAACTCATTAAATCTTATTTCCAAGCTCTCCATTAATTTTGTTAAAGTACAACTTAAATGCCTCAAAGTATTATATTGCAGTGGATCTAATCTGGTTCTCGCAGCCTAAAGTCTTCCATAATAAAAATTATTTCCCTGTATATAATTCAAAGCGTTGGGAAAAAGCTGGTGGTAAATATATAGAAATTCTTACTGATATCACCCGATTAGTGTAAAATGTATTAGCTCCGTATAAATGAAAGCTAAATTGCAGTATTGCAAAATGATTAACATTTTAATTGTTGTAGATTGTAGCGGTTTTAGCTTTTGTGAAATAACTTGTTTGCAATTTATTATAATAAATAAATGTATTTTGTAAAAATGTATTTATGAGCCACCTGTATTTGAAATACAAAATACTATTAAGTTATGTATTTGAAATACAAAATACTAAATACTTTCAGGTCGTGTATTTGAAATACAGATACAAAATACGTATTTGTATTTCAAATACAAGTATTTCAAATAAGCCCAGCCCTGACTACAGCACGTATATAATATTGTTGAGCCAAATTCAAAATGTGGTTTAATGATAGTATTGTAGATATTTGTTGCAGTGATTGTGGATATTTTGTTGCGCATTCTTTTGAAGAAGCCAATTTTTTTTACCAATTTTTTTGCATATGAAATCGATATGATTATTTAGCTGCAATTTGTAATCAATTATAAACCCGAGATATTTTATTTAATTTACTTTTTCTATTATTTGATCATTAATTAATTGTAAATACTGATTCATTATTTATATTTATTTGTGTTATCTTAGTTTTATTTTCATTTAATTTTCATATTCATATTGCTATAGCATTGTTCATCTGTGTGTCCTTCTGAGAATATTAATGCATCGTCCGCATATAGTATTATTTCAGATTTTTTATCACATTTGGCATATCATTTATATAGATAATGAGTAAGGCACCTAGTATAGATCCTTGGGGAACATCATAATCATTGTCTATGTATTCAGATTTTACATTGTTTACTTTCACCATCAGTTTTCTACCGGTTAGATAACTCGGACCATTTATGTTCAATTTCTTGTATTCCGTAATGGTATAATTTTTGTAGTAAAATGTCCCGATCAATCGTTTCGAAAGCTCGTGTATTGAATGATTTCGAAAAACCTTGCCAGGTCATTTATTATGGAAACGATAAACCAACGTATTTTACTCCTTACAACAAAATCAATCATCGATTACTGTGACGATGAGAAAGTTACGTGAAGTTTTTGGGAGAAATAACGTGCCAACAATACTCACTATTTATCGTGTAGTGAATGATTTCGAAGAAAGAGGGCCTGTAGGTAGGTAGGCAGGCCCATGCATGGACCACAACGTACTGCAAGAGCGGCGGAAAACATTACTGCTGCTTAAGAAAGTGTTCAAAACAATCCATCAATCTCAATTCAACACCGTGCTCTGGAGCTTAGTCTTCAAAGAACAACTTTGGCACAAGGATTTGCAGTTGCTTCCATTTAAGATACAGTTGACACAAGAGCTACTTCCACAAGAGCCTTTACGCCGCCGTACATATGCCAATAGGATGTTACAACTCGCCCAAGACAATCCCGATTTTGATGAAAACATCATGATGAGTGATAAGGCGCATTTTCATATGAATGGATATGTGAATAAACAGAATAGTCGGTTCTGGGCAATGGAAACCCCTCAAATTACTATGAGAAGCAAAAGTGAGTCAACACCAGTGGTGTGTCTTGTTTTTTAATACAATGAAATTATATTATACATATCGATTTTAATTACAATAACAAAAATTAATAAATCATTATTTATAACGTTATAATAGGGAAAATAGCTGAAATTAAATATAATATCTTTTTTTATACTTTACAACAAAGGGTCAAAAATATATGATCAAAAGTGAGTGTACGTCAATGTAACTATAAACAAAATGTATGTGCAGTCTTAATTCTAGAACACCTGTCATTAAATTCATATTTATGCAAAGTACGTCGTATTGTGCTATCACTAACTGCTTTATCAGACTCTGTAGTGATATCCTTGGCAATTTGTACCACATTAGAATGTGGTTTATTTGTAACTATGGCAGCAATCCTTCTTTCTTCTCTTTCAGTTAACAGCTTTGGAAGTTCTCTTCGCTTAAAATCGTCTATTTTCTTAAAGCTTTTTAATTTTTCCACAATGCTTTTTAAGAGGTGTAGTGTCTTCTTAAATTTTACTAATTTTTCGAAATGATTTACCTTTTTCTCTTATCTCTATTATAGTTTTTCTTGTTTCTATTGAAAAATCCGTTTTCATCTTTATTCACGGATTTTATAAAACTTTACTGGCACTTCCACAACGTATATTGAATATCAATAAAAATCATCATAAAAATTGCTGTAAATCTACCGGTCTTAGCGAAAAAATTAAATGATGAGGACACTGTTTACTCACTTTTGATGCGTAATTTTGGACAGTTTTAGTTAAAAGGTATTATAAAAAATTTTTGGTCCTATTTTTTGAATATTTTTTGAAACTGGTTAAGTGAGCATTAGATAGTCTTTTAATTATAGTTACTAAGATTATTCTAGTGCTAATACAAGCAATGTAATAAAACGAAATATAAAACTATCATTGATGTTGACTCACTTTTGACGCTGATAGTATATCTCTGTCACCTTTGCATACATTAAAAGTCTGATGTGCAATTTGGCTAGGCGAATTCATAGGACCTTACTTCTCTGAAAATGAAAATGGCGTAACGGTAAATGTGAATGGAAAGCGATATCGTGTTATGATTGAAAAATTTTTAACGCATGCTTTCGGCTTGATTAACGCATGCTTTCGGCTTGATTAACAGCTAGCATTACAATGGAATTATTGCGAGTAGTATAACTTACCGGCGTACGTTGTGTCATGACCTTGTAAGCCGACAAACCCACCTTGGTCTTCTTTGGAGCATGTTCAGCCTTTGAAACGCATAATATTTCAATCTTACAAGTGTAGTTTTAAGCAGCAACAACAATTACTCGTATTTGCTATAAAAACAAACAATCTTGTATATCG
Organism: Thecocarcelia acutangulata; assembly: GCA_914767995.1. Taxonomy (NCBI): domain Eukaryota; kingdom Metazoa; phylum Arthropoda; class Insecta; order Diptera; family Tachinidae; genus Thecocarcelia; species Thecocarcelia acutangulata. Next base: position 85,763,753 of record OU612097.1, on the reverse strand, counting down.
CTCCTTTATTGCAAAATAGCCATATCTAAAAAAAGGGCTTTTCGAGTTAACAATGCAAAATTGTTAACAGTACTACCTTTTCCAAATTTATTCAAATTACTTTTAAACTGTTTGCTTTAGGAGATATTTTCTAAAAAATATCGTCTAAGACTTGTGTGGAAACTAAAAATTTGAAATATGTTTTTCTCGAAATAAGTTTTTTTTTTTTAGTTATGACTATGTTGCAATAAAGGAGCGATATGAGTACTTTTTGCAATTTTACCCAGATCTGTTTGTCCGCCGCCATTAAAACCTGCAATTTCGTATGCAGTAGACCAACGAGTTTTAAAATTTTATGTTCATTGCATTACTTCCATAAAGTTTCTCCTCTCTACTGTCCACATTTAAACGGTATTATCATGAACAAAATTGTCTTCTTCCAACTTTGTAATAAAACGCTGCAATTGTACTAATTTCGCAAAAGAAAAAAAAAACGAGAAGAAAAAAGCAATACGTTAGCATTAAAAAGCACTCATCACATTACATTTGTTATTACCCCTGAATGGAATGTAGCCAGTAAATGAAAATAAAAACTTCAATTCCTCCATGCACAAGGCAGTACAGGAATATGAATAAAAAAAAATACACAATTTCTGTAATTTGATACAATTTATTCCCGTAGATGTAACCAACTGAATGTTATAATATTATAAAAAAAGGGTAAAACTTTTAAACGTGATAATAAAACTTTAGGAAAACGTTATTATTATTTTTTCTTTCTTAAAATTCCGCAGTATCATGCTGATAAAATTATTGCAAAAGAAAAAAATATAATGTCTAAACATGATGGCATAGAAAAGTTTTTCGTTTACTTTTAAAATTGATGTAGAAGCAGAAAATAAAATTAAAAGTCGTGTGAATATTTCATTGGACTCCAGTAAACGTAAATAAGCTTTAAAGTTGTACATAAGTTGAACTTGCACTAACTGGTAAATGCATACCGCTATTACCCGTATGAGATATGTTATAAAAATCAGTTTTCATTGAAGTGATTTCAAATCACTATGGGCTTCAAATCACCTGCCCATTTTTGCAGATTTCAAAGTACCTAATGTATTTGTTTATTGATTTTTTGTGCAATAACCAGTTGCCAGTGAAAGCTTGAGAAAGATACATTCTAGTTTCCAAAAAGATAAATTTTTTCCCCAAAAAGATACATTTTGAAAAAAATGTTAAAATCCATTTTTAACTTTTCACAAGTATTAAAATAACATTTTTATGTTTTCTTGATCTTTTTTAACTTTGACCTTTTTGTATACATACATATGTATAAAAATCTTTAAAAAATCTTAGCATTATCGCGCTACTTTGTCTGCGGAAAACAGGTGTTTTCAGTAGCCTGTTTTGAAGCGAAACCTGAATTATAAAAAATATTATATTATTAAGTCATGACTTCGTAGTATGCGTTTTATGTTAAGTTTATGTTATTTCAAATTTGGATTAGTACTATTTTCATTTAATAAATCTAGATATGCAACGTTTTTTGTTTTAGATCGCAATTCTTTTGAAAAAACGTGAAGGATTTATAGAATCTGGGGTGTATGACTGGATTTGAAAATCTAATTAAACTATTTCTCTATTTCCCTAAAGTTTTACGCAAAATACTTCGTCCCAAAAGTATAATTTGCAACCATGGGATGTTGCAGTCTTATGGTGTTTTCTTTTCTGATAAAAAATACTGCCCTTTAAATGTTTATCATTTTTTTCCGATTACCATCACACTTAAAAAGTTGTACATGTGTTATTAGCACAAAAGAACAAAAAATGCCATTTAATAATACACTTAGCGTTTTAAATATATCATGACTACTTTTAACATACCAACGTTTTAATCACTATTTTTATCCTATAAAAGCTGTCATCAGCAGCACCGTTTAATCATCTAGAATAACAAAAGAATTTCATTTTTGCATAAACATGTATGAAACAATGATGTAAAAAAGGGCAGTATCTCCACCTTACTCGAAGTACAGTGTAGGACATGCTATATGTTTTGCCAGTTTTAAGTGCAGCATGTTTTGAAAAGAACATGGTACGCTTTAATAGTGTATTAAATTTTTTAGAAAAGAACGTGCTGAACCACTATATGTAGCATAGGTGTAACATTTTTATCAGAAAAGAAAACACCATTAGAGTGCGCTGGTAGAATTGGAACGCCAGTTTTCAGTCTCAATTTATAGGAATGTAGCCCTTGAGGGTTGAAAAGCTCAACAGGATATGATGTTACTTTAGTGTCTATAAAATTGAAAAAACATTTTTGGACGGTAATTTTGCCCTCTTTTGACCACCTTCTAGCTTAAATTTTAAAATAAAAACTATCCTATAACGACTCTCGGACCTCAAGGTATTTGCATACCGAATTTCATCAAAATTGGTTCAGCGGTTTAGACGTGAAGTGGTAACAGACAGACAGACAGACAGACAGAGTTAGTTTCACATTTGTAATATTAGTAAATATAATATTTGAAGTCAACTTTTTTTGTTTTCTTTTTTTTTAATTCGGGTTAAAATTGTTTTTTTAATAAAACTATTACACAAGAAGTAAAAGTGCAGTATATCCGGCTGGGCCGAATCTAAAATACCCTTCACAATAGTCACGGAAATATATTGCACATATTACAAATTTGAACTAAATATGCTCGAATGTACATACATGAACCAATATCGGGAGAACAATTTTTTACTTTATAATTGCCGTGTCAAAAAGGTAACCTTCCATGGAAATTTTCATGGAAAAATCGTTTAAAGTTATACCTCGGGTATACATGATACTTTTATCATTTATATAGCCCGATATTGGAAATATTAATTTTATGTATTTTAGTAACAGCCCTTTAATACTAGAACCGCTTTTAAGGAAAAAAAATAATAATTGTTCCACGGAAAAATCGGTTCAGTGATGTCAGATGAGTTTTTTGAAAATCTCCACGTTTAGAAAAAAAATTTCCTTTTTCCCCTATAAGCAGCATTTTTTTCCCTTACGTTATACCTATATAAATAAAAATTTTTCTTTTTCACGGCATCACGTGTAAACGATTGGGCCGATTTAGCCCGTTCTTTTATTTTGTTTTGTTTGTTATTAACTGGGGAAAAATGTAAAAGCAAAAAAGAAGAAGAATTGGATTTAAGAAAATTACCGGCTATATTAAGTGGGGAACACAATTGTCGCTGTGGTACAACGTAACGAGTTGCGCTGCAAGCTGTCAAAAGTTAAAATTGGGCTTTTTAAATGAGAGTGCACAGAATGTATAGTTGTAGCAGTAGTAGTTGAAGCGCAAGTTTTAAAATTTTGAACTTTGTAGCACGACAGAGCGTTGTTTGTCAAACAGGCAGAAATTCTTATTGAATTTCTACATTGTATTCGCATTTTTTCTTTGCAGCACTTCTAGTTACGTCATGAGCTTCAGCTACTACTACAATTTCTTTATTCTGTTTCATCCTTTAGCTTTTCCAGTAGCTATTGCTTAGTGTTTTTTAACGGCTGCACCGAATTGCTTGTTATTTCTTTGTTATGTCTGTTATTACCAGAAGAAGAATCTTACAAAAAGTCTAGCGGTTTTACATAAAAGTTTAAGCATATTATTTTCTACAGTAAATTTTATTAAATTCAACTCTAATAGTTATTTATAATTCAGATATTTATGTCAAGTAAGCATAAGTTAAGTTAGAAAATATTCTTTCATCATCTGTATTGGCATGAGGTAAACTTAAAAGAATTTTTGACTCTTGCCTAAAATATGAACATGTTATCAAAATATTTTTAAATAAGATAATAAAAACTCACGAGGATGGCATAATTACCTAAATATAACAAATATAACTTATTAATTTGTGCTATTGTTTAGTGGGCTTTTTTTTATATAGACACAATAAAACATTCCTGAAGAAGTTGGGATTATCCAACGAAACGCAGAATGCAAACTAAATAAAAAAAAAAAAAACACAAAAACCCACTAAACAATAGCAGAACTTAAAATTCAACAATAGGTCGAAAAAATATATATTGCAAAGTATAACTTATTAATATTTATAATATTTTTTGCCGAACTTCATCCACGCGCATTTTAACCACAGACTTACATATATAAAACTTTAATAAAAATGTAAAAAGTTATTACCATTTTGAAAATCGCACCATTATTAGCAAGTTGCCACCGCGAATTCATGCCATTGTTATATCTTCTACATTAATTTCATATAAAGTTTGTATGAATTCGCTTTGGTTTACCATTTATATACGCTAAAGTTACCGTATTATGTACAATTGAAAAATTCCCTACATTTGGACCAAAATAAAAAAATCCGTCTTTTTTCCCTACAGTCCAAATTTTTGGGAAAAATCTTTACAAAAAGGAAATTTCCCCTACATCTGGCATCACTGATATGCAGCGATATCACAAACTTTAATTTTCTGTATTTTAGTAACCTCCTATTATAGCCAGAACTTCTTTTAAGCAAAAAACGAATTTTTCATGGAAATTTCGGATTAGACTATATCTCAGGTATATATGGACTGATATCGGAAATTGTCATTTTCTATGTTTTAATAACCTCTTTTTATAACCAGAACTGTTATTAAGCAAAAAAAGTTATTTGAGTGTGCTTACGCGACATTCTCATAAAAAAAATCGGTTAAGCCTATATCTTGGATATATATGGATCTTGCCTTGTAATCGCCCTACTTAATAATATTATTAAGTTTGAAGCAAAAATAAAAAAAAATGTTCAAATTTCTTCATACAAAATTGGCCAAAAATATGGATTTTTCAGAATTTTGAATATATATCTGAGCTATACGGGAACTGATTTTACTGAATTTCAATAGTAAACCGACTGAGTGAAAGAAAATAATTACTAAGTCTAATCGTTTTCTCAGAAACGGTATTTCAACGGCCGACAGATGGACGGACGAACGGACAGACGTAAAGACCGAAAGACAGACAGCGCTCAATCGACTTTTCTATCAATTCTGATGCAGATGCATACTTTATAGGGTCACAAACGAAAATTGCAGAAATTACAAATGGAATCACAAACTTATGTACATGAGACCTTAACATTTTTGTGAGCAGTATAAAAAGGGTCTGGAATTTTAGAAGAAAACAGTAACGATATTTACTGTTTTCTTCTAAAATTTCATCTTAACACACACTTTTTTTAGTATTCGTAACGAAATGATAACGTTAAAAAACTTTGTCAGATACGGAAAGTTTAATATTTTATTTCTGCACATTTTGCGTACAGATTTAAAAGATACGAAAAATGTCAGGCTTATACATGGTACATGAAGTAATCAAAAGATACGAAAAATGTATTTTTCGTATCCTAATGGCATCACTGATAATAACTACCTAGTTTTGAGAGCAAATATTTGCAATTGCTCTAATTTGCTGTCTCAAATGCAAAAAATTGTGAACAGGACTATTATTTAATGAGGGATTTGTTACAACAATGTTTTGTGTATGTTCGTAGAAATGTCAATACTGCAAGTGCTATGAAATTTTAAGCAGAAAATTTCGTAAGCAACCCAATTGTAATACCAAGACTATAAAGCTTTTTTAGTAGTGATTTTATTAAGAACTTAAAGCTAGTTTATGCAAGTAAGTTAATTTTTTGTTTTCTATTTACTTCATCAATGTTTTAAGATTTTTGTTGCTGTCTTAATAGCATTAGTAACAGTTTCATGAATGGTGTCATCTTTTTTTTTCGTTTCATATTTCGATGTGCACATCAGTCTAACTGATGTATCCATCCATGGTTGGATGGCAATAAATATCTGTACTCCGCATGTATCCACACGTACATATCTGCGTGCATATATACTTTCCAAGATACTTTGGAAACATCACGTAAAGACCATATACAGGGTGGTCCAAAAGTCACCATAAGGCTTACAAATTTAATAGCTTTTTCGTATACATCGGGTGATTTATCACGATTTTGGATTTATAATGTAAAATAAAGCTCATAAATTTGAAAGTGAACTTAAAATATTTGCTTTAGTTCTTGCAGCTACACGTAGAAAAAAATATATGGTTGATATGACAATATTCTAGGGGCAACATGCTATTGTTGAGTTATATGGTTGTACCAGATAACACAATATTGTATGTTTAAAACGACATTGATGTGACTCTCCATAGTATTGTAAAGAAAGATTTATAAATAACTGTATTATATTTTGGTTCAATATTGTTATAATAGTAAGCAACAATAGTATTAATTGTAGTTACCATGTTAGTGTCATACTCAAGCATATTACGATACCAAGAAACCATATTTTTATGTTATATAACCACATTTCGTTTACTAAAGAAATATACTAATATCGCAAATAATTTTCTCGCAACATTCTTGTCATAATTAACTCATACATATGATAATAAAATAAAGTTGTTGAAGTATATACTCGTATAAGCTGTAATAAATCAAAAGTATTTATTAAGCACTTCTGAGATTGCGATTTTTAGAGTAATTTATAACCATATTAATATAGTAGACTGTAACGTAGTATGGTTGATCACAACAATAGTATGATTGACCATAAAAATTGTAATGACTGTGACAATAGTATGGTAAGGTACAACCATAACATGGTTAGCTGGAAGTATGGTTGGCTGCGCCATAGTATTGTTGGTTACTAGAGACATACATATCGCTCCTTTATTGCAACATAGTCATATCTCAAAAAATGAGCTTTTCGAGTTAAAAATGCGGAATTGTTAACAGTACGACTTTTTATATTGTGCCAAAAATTTATGCAAATTACTTTTAAACTGTTTCCTTCAGGAGATATTTTCTAAGACTTGTATGGAAGGTAAAAATTTGAAATTGTTTTTCTCAAAACAAGCTTTTTTGAGTTATAACTATGTTGCAACAAAGGAACGATATATTCACATCTTAATAAACTAACCTTTTAATTAACATCATCACTTAAAACGGAGTTTTTGTACAATTTCCATCTTTTTTGTTTACATCAACATATGTACATCTATAGAGATATTTTTCTTTAAATGAAACAACAGAACAACACATTTTTTTACTATCAACGAGAAAATAAAACTTGAAGAATGTTAGCGACGAGAACGAAAATATCATTAATAACAATATTGCAGATCTCAGACTTTTCTTAACTTCAAGAAAAATAGTCCAAATGTGTGATACCGCAGGATCTAGGTGGCCAATTTACTGTGCCAAATTGTGAAATTAAGTGCTCACCAAAATAACTTCAGATTAAGTAAATTTTTTGAAAGGCTTGCTTAGCTTAGCGAGACCATGCGTTTGAATTTCAGGAGGCACATCCTCCGTTAATATGTCATGATGACGGTTACCATTGATGACAACATTCTCATTTGCCTCATTTTTGTAGAAATATACATAATTCCACCAGCCCAAAAACCACATCATATCATTGTTTTTAATGGATATAATGGTAGCTCTTGGCACTCTTCGCGTTGCTAATCAGCTTAAATTCGGCAATTTTGTTTATTAACATATTCAGTGAGCCTGAAATGTATTTCATCACTGAACACAATTTCACGGTAAAACAATTGATGCCAGATTTCTTAACGATGATTTTTTTTTACCAGTGAACACTCAAATTAAAATCAACGACAGGTATACTGACATTAAAAAGCGATTCTGTAAGAAGCAATGTATTTGATTGCGTTGAATGTGTTAGTTCAGACTGGAGGATCAACTTTGTCACACCAGTTGTCTATTAGAAATTGAAATATGTATACAGGCCAATTATGAATATTCTCACGGATTTTATTTCTCACGGAATTTATTCTTCCCGGAATTTATATCTTACGTAAAGTAATTTTTTCAATTCAAATTAAAGAGAAAAACTCAATTTTTGTTAAATTTACATAAGGAGTTGAAGATTTGATCTCCCTTTAGTGTTTTCAGTTAATGAAAAGAAAGAAAAAATAAAATTCATAATACTCCATTTTTGTTCATAATTGAAGGAAGAGGAAAAGTCAAAAAAACTCCCTCGGAATTTTCATTTGTAATTGGGCCGATTATAATTTTGTTTATTTTTCAACTTCAAATTATTTTATAAAAAAAAAACAAAAAAAAAAAATATTCCTTAAGGGCTATTACTACAACTGACGAATAGTTAACATTAGGATTTTATCTTATAGGATTTTTTTTTTATTACAAGTTAACATTAACTTGAAAAGTTAAAAAGTTACTGATAACTTAACAGTGGGTTCATCCTCATGTAAATTTTAAAGATAACTTTAAGCATTTGAAGCTGCCAAATTTTCTGCTGAAAATATTTTAATTTCAGTTGTAAAAAAATGGGAAAAGTTTAATGGTGACTTTAGCGTTCACGTTAACTAATGTTAAGGTTAACTAGCAATAACTTTATCGTTAGGTTGTAATAATGGCTGTAACTGCCAAAATTGTTCATTCTAACCACTGCATACGCAAAAACCAAAAGTGAACACTAAAATTGGTAAATATTTTAAAATTCAACGATGTTGGAATTTGGCCCCTGATTTTCGTTGATGTTTTTCATAGCCCATTCATAGAAAATAAGACAACAATTTAAATCACTTCTTTTTAATTTTTTAATAAGTTGACTTTTGCACGCTTTAAGATAGAAATCTTTACGTAAAATACGCCAAGTTGTGGAATACGATAAGTAACGCTGTGGGGGGCTTTGCTAAGAACGAGTGATTTTTGTCTGAAAACTTTAATACGTATTTATCTTCACAAACACCAAAATACATATGAATTTTGTGTGTGTGTTATTTATTGTATTTCTAACACTACGTGATAAAACTGGTTTGGACCTGCGCGTTAGCCAGAGTTGTCTGCACCTGACTATTTTCTTTCATTTGATTTACAGAAGCGCATATATGGGAACAAGCACGAGTATGGACATTGTTGCCGATATTCGTGCGCCACCGCCATAAATTATGGCAAATGCTCTAAAACGAGCCCGTCAATACGCAGCTGAAAACGGAAATTATTTAACTTACATTGTTTTCCATTTGAAATTAATGTTATATATTTTATACTTAAAAAATAGAAAAATAATATACGAGAGCTGATAAAAAATAACCGTTATACAATATATACAATAACTATATTGTACCCTTTAAAGTAATCCGCTTTAGATATAATACAATTATGTGCGCGATTTTTCCAATCCTTGAAACACTTCAAGTCTAACCCAAATCTAAAAAAAATCCTTGCTGGCAAGCGTTTTACCTCAAATGAAGATGCAATTCCAGTTGTAAACTACCATTTTGAAGACCTTGAGGAAAACTAATCAAGGGATAGAATTGCTAGACTTAGTCGGACTAAGTGTATTGAAGTTTCAGGAGATTATATTGAAAAATTAAAATATTTTTGAAAAGCTAAGTAGTTTCCGAACCGCCCTCGTACGTAACTCACGAAATTTGAAAATAACGATAATTTTTTTTATCAGTCCATGTATAAACGAAAAAGTTAATAAATTTCTTGTTCGGTAATTTTGAGCCACCCTGTATGTAGATGTGTATACTTGCTTGCAAATGCATTTGGCACCAAAATACATGTAGAAATGCGTTTCAAGCAAAAAACCAAATGAAAAAAAATATCAATGATTTTCATGTTGTGCAAACAAGCAAACAAACCAACCAACAACAGTGATGGATTCATATGTGTAGCACATATGTATGTATATATGAATGTATGTAGGTATGTGCAAGCATGAAAATGCAACCTATAAAAACTTATCGTAAAATTGCAAAAAAAGTGCTCCACTCTGTAATACATACTTTACAGCTTTCAAAGTCATACTCGTAGCAGCAGCACCACATTGACAAACGCGCTCCACTCATTCCACTCCTTAAAACACGATGATATTCAAATGATAAATTTACGTATGAAATTTTACAGCTCAACAGCAACAACAAAGCTAACAACAACAGCAACAACTAATAAAGTAGTTTCTTCTTCAAATTGGGTCACACATTTTCAGTTTTCAACTTCTCAGTCGCAGTCTCTCTACTCTGCAGATTCATACGTCATTAGCAAAAGACGTAAAATGAAAATAATAAAATTACAGAAAAAAAACCTTTTCTAACAAGTCATAATAAATAAATGAATTTTAAAAATGCATTTATGAGAATTTAACATTTAACAGTGACAACTAATGAAAGAATAAACACAACGATAAGACTTTAAACTAAACATTGATACGAGTATATGAGAAATGCTTTACATTACAAAGAAGAAACAAAAAAGTTAATTTACTGACAACATTTCCTTCAACATTTTTCTTTGTTTCTGATTTTTGGAATAAATTAAAACCTCCCACTCAAATCTGCTATAGTTTATTCTTGTTTCGTCTGTTTCCAATTCTTTGTTTATTTGTAATTTATTTATTTCCCGAAATACTTTTTTGGCATGCAGATAGATAGATTCGCTTTGCTTACATAAAGTTTAATTTTGCAAAATTTTGTTTACAAATAATATTGAAAGTTTTATTTTATGCGCTTTACACAATATTACAATTAAAACTTACTAAAAACACTATAATCAAAATTATGGGGAAAATTTTAAATTTTTGAACGAAAAATAAACAAAAGCAAAAATAAATTTTTGAGAAAAAATATTCCATAAAATCGATTATCAGCTCGAAAATTGTGTATATTTTATCTTGATCCAGTACTCAGGGGATGATCCCTGTACCATATATCGCACAGTGCACGCTTTTGCGGATTCTTTAATTGCAAATGAAAAAATTATATTCCTCAACTTTATTTACACTTAACATCACTGTGTATTAGCATACTAGACTTTCTTACTTTTCTGACTTATAACTATCTTGCATAACGTTTAAAATTAAACCCTGCTAATTATACCATCTACATTTTCGCGAAGCTTCTAGATAATGAGAACTCCAGACTCAAATGTACAAATATAATTCTACGCACGTACACATATGCTTGCAAAACAATAAGAACGCAACAACAACAAGCAGTAAGAACGCAACAACAACAATAAACTCATTGGTTTGTTGATTTACTTGGAATTTTGAGTTCTTTAAATCATGCATGTTTGTTTGTGTATTATGTTTTTAACTTTATGTTGTTTGTGTGGATGTGCTGCACAATGGGTTAGAAGTGAATCAAATTCGTAACAATATTACTGAAATTGGCATGAGTTTATGTGTGTGAAGTTAGCTCCGTCGTCAGCTACGTTTATAACAACCCTGTTCTTTTTAACAGTCTGCTATACAGCATCTGTTATCTTAACAGACTGTAATATTTGATAACATTTTTATTTTATTTAAGTAACATAACAAAGATTTCAATGGGAAATGTTACTAACATGCCTATGTTAAAGACGTAGCTGAAATTAGCTTCGTCAGCTCCGTTTTTAAAAACCTGTAACTCTAAAAATATTAAAGTTATTTGAGAAAAATTTTAAATGTTGACAAATTTAGAGAAAATTAATTTAACGTAATATATAAATGTGACCTAAGTGATAATTTATGGCCAATTTGAGGAAAAAAACGAAATTTTGTTAATGCAAATTTTTTTAAAATGAGAAAAAATGGCCAAAATCGAGAAGGTGCTGTAATATGGACCTATATGGGTGAAAGCCATGACAATGGAGATTTCAAAACTGTATAGCTTATATCCAAAATCAGTATAGATTTTGAGAAATTCAATTTTGAAAAAAGTGAATTTTACCATATAGGTCCATATGACAGCACCTTCTCGATTTTGAGCATTTTTTTGACTTTGAAAATTTGCCCATATGGTAAAATTCACTTTTTTCATAATTGAATTTCTCAAAATCTATACTGATTTTGGATATAAGCTATACAGTTTTGAAATCTCCATTTTCATGGCTTTCACCCATATAGATTTTGAGAAATTCAATTTTGAAAAAAGTGAATTTTACCATATAGGTCCATATGACAGCACCTTCTCGATTTTGGCCATTTTTTCTCATTTTAAAAAAATTTGCATTAACAAAGTTTCGTTTTTTTCCTCAAATTGGCCATAAATTATCACTTAGGTCACATTTATATATTACGTTAAATTAATTTTCTCTAAATTTGTCAACATTTAAAATTTTTCTCAAATAACTTTAATATTTTTAGAGTTACAGGTTTTTAAAAACGGAGCTGACGAAGCTAATTTCAGCTACGTCTTTAACATAGGCAACATGCCCATTGAAATATTTGTTATGTTACTTAAATAAAATAAAAATGTTATCAAATATTACAGTCTGTTAAGATAACAGATGCTGTATAGCAGACTGTTAAAAAGAACAGGGCTGTTATAAACGTAGCTGACGACGGAGCTAACTTCACACACATCATGAGTTTTACACTTTTGTTTCAAACTTTTTCTGCCTAGGATAGAGATTTTCTGTAGTTCGTTTCTCTAAAACAAAAAGGAGTTATTAAATACTGAAAATCGGTTTATAAATGGTGGAGTCATTCAAAAATATGCTTATTGAGTGGGCATTATGTCCGCCCGATGTCTAAAAACTTTGACAAAACATTTTCAAAAAAAGAAAAAATTTATTTGTTTCGGGTTTCTTTTCCTCCCTTCATGGACTAAGCTGTTGTGGATTTCATACAAATCTGTTTAGCGCCTTAAGCGTGAAAAGGTACACGAAATAAAAACGCTCGTTAAGGGAATGAAACCACTTCGAGCACCATTTTTTGTTAATACCATGCAAGCTTCACTAATGGGATGAACATTTTGCGTATATCAAGTTTACATGATGCCGAATTCGAATCCAAGTAAGTGCAGTTTTGAGTATTCAATTATTTTTTCTGTCTTCTTTGATATTTCCACCCGGGAAACAGGTTTTACCTTGGCGAAGACCAAACCGGGGCACTGTATTCTGGGGCATAGAGGGAAAGGAGTCCTGCGTTTGTCGTAGCAAACAAATCTTTAGGAAACCGTACGACTTATGCTGTGTTGGACTTCCGAAAACCGTACCACGGGTTAAAATTGACAGAACGGGAATTAGCAAAGCTCTTGGGATATTCTGCCTTGCAGATCTCTCGGTTGAGTTGCCTGCTTTGGCTGAAACATTTTGCCTGTGGTTTAAACGTAAAATTGCAGGAAGGGAATTGGTTTCCCTGATAACTTTGGTGTATGCCGGTTTTCGGGGGCTAAAAACCCCCCAAGGTGCTGTTGTCTTGCAACAAATACCTGTACTGTATTTGAGGTTATGTACCGTATTTTTTCAGGCCATGACAAGCGATTTCTTACTGCTGGAATGGAATGAGCGGCGCTTGGTGAACATGTGGATTCATTAAGGCGGTGTAATGGTATACACAGCAGGAGCCACTATGGATATTGTGAAGTCAGTATTTCTTGAACGCATAATCTCCCGTATTGGCGATTTGGCATGGCCTGGAAGATCGCCAGATACCAAAATTTTTTCTTTGGGCCTACTTGAAGTCGCGAGTATAAACCAACATGTCTCAGACAATCACAGCCCATAGGGATGGAAAAAACTTGAACTAAAACCCGATGTGTAAATGTACAAAAACCAAAAATCTAATATATTTTTATTTAGTAAAAAAGTTATTCAAAACCGAAATTGGATGACAAATTTTATGCCACCTTGTTTATTAACTATAGTTCATTTACTATAGTTTCTAATACAGTACAAACAACCAAAACAACATTTTGAAAGTAAAACCAAAAAAAGACCTCTGCGAGGTGAATTATGAAATTTTTATTTAAATATACATACATACATATGTATTTATGTATATATATGCAAAGTATAAAAAAAGCTAAATTGTCGTTTCTAAAAAGTAAAAGCACTTTCGCTTTCGCTTTTGTTTTGTGTTTAATATTTACGCAAAATTTTCAGCGAGCTGATAGAGAACAGCAGCATTTGAATGAGAAGTCAAACATATTATGCTAAATAGAGTAAAAAATATACATACATGTGTATGATTATGTATAAAATAAATACATATGTTTATGAATCATTAGATATTCCTTAGAAGTTTCGAAGCACGAAAAAAAGGGAAAATACTAGTATTTCAAATGTAAAATGTGCCCATTTGTTATTTGAGCAGCTTTTAAAAGCTGACAAACTCACCTAAATACGTGATTTAAATTTAACTTTATATCATATACACCATAGAAATAAGTGTACACTGAGAAAAAAGCTGAGTGAAATATACTTTATATGGCGCCAGCAACAATTTTATGTGTGTAGTTCTCTTTATCAACAGATAATTTATATCACTACTTTAAGCCCAGCGTTGTCATCTTTGAAATTTCAAAAAGCACCAAAATGCGAGAAAAAGCAACATTTTAAATGCTGCAATAGAGTTTGTTTTAGTCTTTCGTGTTGTTATTGTTAACACTCCGCGAACACTACTCCATCTTTCCTCCTCATCATAACCTATTTTCCTAGTTCCAATACAATGCGCTGCATATGTAGGAGTTATCCTCTGAGTACTGGTCCCAGATAAAAAAAACGCGTTATTTCAATAAAAACGCACCGACTTTTGGATTTTCCCTATTTTGTATTTTATGAAGTACAATATTTTTATATTATAGAAACACGATAATAAAACAGCCTTTTAAGGGAATATTATACAATCAAACTGTGTCTGATAGCACCGCTTGATGGCATGCCATCAAATTCGTTCAATAGCTAGAATTCGTGTTTGTCAAACTTGACCTCTAGTACGAATCTGTGAATTTCATTTCATAATTATAACGATATTTTATCATTGTATGTATTATTCATTGTGCATTATTCAGCAACATTATTTAATTTTGTTCGCTGTTGACCGAAATCAGCTGTTACACTTACTCCTATTATCAGTTATATCAAACTGCAGTTGCTTACCACTGCAACTAATACTGCAAGAAATAACATATGTCGAAGAAATTTACGAATATCGGATCACTACAAGTTACACAATCGCACTACAAGCCATCAAAACTCGTAAAAATTTTGGATATTTGAATACTTCTTTCTTACATTAAAACAAAAAGTCGAGTTGAATTTGATTTGGTGCCACCAAAATTTAAAAAGCGCACCGAAAATTAAAAAAAAGCCGTCTAAAGAACTTTTCGCACAAACAATTTTAATAAGCACCAAAAACGGTGCGAAACGCACCGAGTTGACAACGCTGTTTAAGCCGTCACCCTTCATTATTTTAGCCCCTGTTAAAACATTTGTGTCGTCTTGAGAAGTGAATTTGATTAAATTTTAGGTAATTTTTTTAAGTGTATGCAGTAAGTAATCACATTTTTATCTTTGACAAGTATTTTGTTGGAATATTAATGCAGTACTTACATACGTGCATACATACGTACGTATATGCATACTTTTTTTGCTTCTTTCAAATACATTTCTAAATTTCATATACGTTTTTTTTTTGTACAGCGACTTTCACTAACAATTTTACTGCACACTTGACATTAAAATGTGGCGAAGAAAACACCTTTCGTTTACACACAAAATGCGAAACTTTTAAGAAATTGGGGCTCTAGGCCACAGCTTTAATTAGAAATTTGCATTTTAAGATGCAAACATTCGTAAAATTGTTCCAATTCAATTTTAGCAATTTAATGAGATTTTTATTTAATTATTTTTTTTTTTAGGTAGGGCTGCTTTGATAAGAGAAATGAAAAGATTGTGAAAAAGCTATATAAATGAAATAAAAAATAAGATTTAAAATTATATGTAGATATATTTTTGCTTTAAGTAAGGCAAAACACAATTAGACAAAATATAAACGTAATACTTAAAGCCAAATTTAAATCAGTTTTGGGGGCTACGTTTCTGATTGACTTAAGAAGCAATAGTCAAGACCATAGACACTAAATTAAATTTACTTCATTTATTTGTTTAACTATGTATACATACTAAAATATAAAATAAATTTGCAAAGTATAGAATGCTTAGCACGGGCGGATTAACGAAGATCTGATGTCCCAGATGGTATTAATAGTACATTTGTAGCATCGCTGTGACTCAGCCTTTACATAGAAAAACTGTTAAACGATATAGTTAGTTGAGGTAAATCAGTTAAGCAATTCTCGAAATTATTTCAGAAATACGACTTATACCACGGCGTAAAGTACCCTTTGGTCCATCTTTTCTATATAGTGGGATATGTGTAGTATTTCGTACATTTTTGTTATGACCACTTTTCTTTCCAAGAAAATCAGTTGTTTTAAATAGCCTTTTTTTATTAGAAGGGATAATGAGTTATGTATGTACTTTTAAGGCAAAACTAAAAAATATACATTCTGGAGAACATATTTCAATTTATTCTTCATTTGTATGTGTTCCCGTTACGGAGATTTCTCTCCAAGAAAATTAACATTCACTGTTAAAGAGTTAACAGAGCTCTGTTGAAAAAATTGCAAATGTGGTTTATGTCTGCACTAGTTAAATTTACAATTTATCTTCACACACATTAATAAAAATGTACTTTGGCAAAAAAATAATGCCAAGTTTATCGGTGTGCATAGTATTTCCGCTTGCATGCTTTGAAACATAACACTTTGTGCAATTAAAGTGCGGTATTCACCTGGCATGAAAACACTAACTTTAAAGTATTAAACACATAGACCACAGCAGACTACATGACTTCACAACAGCAAATGCTGCAACCGGCAATTGTAGTCATGTAGGGCACTACTGAATTCTTTTGAACACGGCAGCAACATAAATACATTTTCAACAAATTATATTTCAGTGTGGCCTCCTAAATGATTTTAGCTTGACAAAATTGATTTACAGAACAAGATCTATTTATATCAAACTTTCATGAATAAGTTCTTCTGTCTAAAAAGTAACGTCTTAAAAAGATAAAAAGAATAAACTAACTTAAAAAAGTTTTCGGTTACTACGATTAACTGAGATTAGGTGGGCCATTAAAGTTTAAAATATAATCGGATATAAGTTCTGATCTATCATGAGAACAGCGTTAAATAAATGAACTACTTGTACGTGATGTAAAATCAACTGGTGTATGCATTTGTATCTATGCACATTCTACTTATTTAATAAAATTAGGTTTTCTTGTTTTGAGTCTAATGGCCTTATTCATAAAAAATATTTTCTGTTTATTAAAAAACTGTTATTTGACAAATTTCTAGGGAAAATTTGTCAAATAAGTGTTTAATAAACATATAATATATTTTATGAATAGGGCCGTAAGTATGTATGCATATATTTAACAATAAATTTATTTAAAACAGCATTTAAATTTTATTGTTATTTTATGTTGTATTAGAAAATAAAATATATCCACATTGTTCTTATTTACACCAAAGCGAAATCTGCTCATTCGAGATTTCAAGCCAAATCTAGTAGATTTTGAGAAGATTTCCCATACAAAATGAAATCTAGTAGATTTCGACGAAATCTCCTGAAATCTACTCAGTACTAAGCGATGCAACTGTGCTTTCTTGCAAAAAGTACTTAAAAATACTACGCTGCAACAAACATTGCACTATAATGTGGTGTATGCAGTCTCTGGGCACAAAAAATATACACTTTAATGCTGGTGTATTCAGTCTCTAATAATATTGTATTGTCAAACCCGCATGCATAAATTATTTTTGAGCAAATGAAATCTTGCTAGATGTCAAAAAACGGTGGTGTAAACGATATAGATTTCGTTGTAGATTTCAATTCAAATCGACTAGATTTTGAGTTGGTGTAAATGCGCTATAAATATTCGTTAATTAATTCCTTTTCATAATTTTTGACATTGATTTTACGGCAGACTTTTATAGATATAAAAATACTAGATAACAATAGCATTCAGTATGGAGTCAATATCAACATCAAAATTTAGCACAGATTTCTTAAGAAATGCATAAAGTGTATAAAAAAGCGCTGTTTTAGCGGCTTTTTTTCAAAATTCGAATTTTTAGGTAATGAAAAGCGCTAAATCTAGCGCGAAAGGCGCTAAATTGGCAACACTGAACAACTTATTTCAAGTCTCATTTTACGGAACAAGTTAAACTCTAAATGTACGAAAATAATTGGAACATTGATTACAATACTAAATCTCAAAAATCTTAATTTTGAGCAAAATATCTTCATATCTTACACCGCTTTCACACACGGAAAGTTTACTTTGCAGATTCTTTAGTGGGATAGTCTTTTATTTTGTTTCTACCTTGCCACTACCAAACTCAAGACTTTGTAGAGTAAACTTTCTGTGTGTGAAAGCCGTGTTATTTTGTAAAATCTGCAAAATAAAACTTCATTCTGGCTTTGTCTTAAAAAAAATAAAACAGAATTTGTGCGCAAAAGTCCATCAACAACATAATTTTCTCATTTCGACTAAAAATACTATGTAGTAACATGTTATAACAGTTTTCGCAATACTTTCTGTTACATCATTGCACACCTTAATATATACCTTGCACAATATGATTTCAAGCTTTTTAAACCTAACAATAAAACATTTTTTAAATGAAAAGTTTAAATTAAATAATAAGCAGGTTAACCTTATTACTTAATTTATCTCCATTTTCTTTCATAAGCCCATAATAGTAAAGAGCAATAAATTGATTTCAAAAAAACAAATTTAAATATTATTGTACTCGTACTGTACATTTCATACGACTTTCTTTCTCTTCTCCGATTTTGTTTTAAGTAGACCCATTAATCTCTTTTTTCTTGCACATTTAGTTTTTTTTAATACGGAAATTTTTATTTCAAAATGTATCGTAACCTTGCCCTTGTTTATGTTTTTTTATTATTCACAAGAATATTTTTTGTAATTTAAGCATAAATTTGTGTTTATTATTATTCGTGATTTCGTTTACATTAGTTTCAATTGTAATTGAAGTTTCAGCATTTTTTTGTGTCTATGTTTTGAAATTTTATTTAATTGTATGTATGTAATTTCAATTTTGCGGCTTTTATTTTTGATTGACAGTCAGTCTAGTGTTATATTGTCGGTTTTTAGGACTTTGTTGCTATATTTCTTCATTTTTATTTTTTCATTCACTTGCACATATTTAATTGCATACTTAATACTCATTAAGTAGGTATGTTCTGTAGAAAAGTAGTAAATAAATGAGTGTAAATGTTAATTTGATTCGTTTGCTCGTTTTTAAGTATCATTCTTATTTCTAGTGAAACAATAATGCACTATTTTGTTGGCTACCTGTTGTTATTAGTTAGCTTGTAAATGAAAAATGAAGAAAAATTATTATTATTATTTTTTGTTTTGTCTGCTATTACTCATAGTAGTTTTCGCTATATAACATACATACTTACACATACATATATTTTTAAACATGCGATTGAACACTTGATGATGACACACATACAAAGATACCTATGTACAATCAAACTTCGGCACAGTGTGTCGCAGGCGTTTTGCTACAATAAATCAATTAGAATGATTTCCACGGTTCTATGATATATATATATATATATATATATATATATATATATATATATATATATATATATATATATATATATATATATATATATATATATATATATATATATATATATATATATATATATATATATATATATATATATATATATATATATATACGCTGAAAAGAAAATTTAATCCAACCGTATTCAAAAAGTAAGAGTTTTCTTATCTCAAGTACGGATTATTCAAGTACTAAATTCTTACTTTTAGACATATTAAATCCTGAATCCGTACTTGTAATAAACCGATATTTTTTTGCATACATTTATTTTTTGAATCTTCAAAATTTTAACTAACAATAAGTATTCAAATCTTAATACTAAACATAAAAAATTAAATTAGTCCAGCCAATGTTAGACAAAAAAGTTTTATTTAGCGCAAACAATATCGGTAAAATCACATTTTTTTACGTTCTGGTGGTGGCAAGGGTATCCCGTCTTCTCAGCCGAGATAAACTGAATTTGAGAAAACTTGAAATCGAATCAATTTTAAAATGCTATTGATTCATGAAGTTTAGAGTTGATTCCATCCCGAATCCGCACCTGAAAAAAGAACAATTGAGTCTACTATTATTTACTCCAATAATAAAAAGCTAATAATATGTATAAAAATCAAAAAATATATATACAGCTTGTTTTTGTGTTTCCTAGCTGTCTATATGTATGTCGACACTGCATAAAAGCTATTCTAATCAATTTGGTAAATTTTAAAATATATTTTCAAACATTTAACTATATATTCCATTATTTGAAATTAATGAAAATTAAAAAAAAAGAAAATGCTCAAATAATACTTCACAGGTAAAACAAAAGCAGTTTTTTTCTAGAGAACCTTTTTCCCCTTCTCCCAAAAATTCTTTTGGGTTCTTGGTTTTGTTTTTTACTCGGTCTAAGAATTCTGCAATTGATTCAAGAATTTTGAACTTTTTTTTGAGAATTGTTGGATTAGTATTCTTTTACAAACCCGTTTTCGGCTTATTTTAAGTACACTTGGGTGTTATTCGTACTTAAATTTTTGAGTACAACTCGTACTAAAAACAAATAAAAAAATTTAATACCAGCTTTTTTCTTTCTGTGTAAGCGCACAGAAACTATTAGCAGTTAAAGATTTTATTAAAATTAAAAAAAAATTTTGTTAACAATTTTCATAGCTTTTTTAATTGAAATGATTAATAGTTTAATTATACCAATTAAACTTTTAATTCTATCAAATAAAGATTTTAAATATATTATTATTTTATTTTGTTCACTTGCTGGCTTTTCTCGATTAAATCATTAAATTTATTGTTTAAGAAAAAGTATCACATAATTAAGAAAAACTTTGTAAAGAAAACAATAGGATGACGTAATTTTCGCTCACATTGCTGTCGTCTCCTTTTTTTGATATGCATCTAAGAAAAAATCTTCAGACGCTCTAAAATCGTCAGAAGAAAATGCATAGGGACAATACATTACCGTAGTAAACTATGTAATTTATGATGTAAAATTAAGCAGGATCGTAAGCAAAATTATCTACGTGAATGAAGCGTATCAAAAAAAAAAAACTTTTTTAAGTTAAAATATAATTTTTAAGACTTTTTTAAAGAGAAGTAATTTTTTCATAAAAATTTTATGTAAACAAAGCAAGTTCTGCAAAGCAACCCAATTTTATAAAGCTAAAAACTCTAAGGTAGCCGCACTGAAGTACGAGTATACTATAATGTAAATGACTTTATGTTGCTGCTGTGTTCAAAAAATTTCAGTAGTTGACTACAGAACTACAATTGTCGGCTGCGGCATTTGCTGTAGTGAAGTCGTGAAGTCTGCTGTGTCTATGTGTTTAAAGCTTTAGTTTTTACTCAGTAACGTTGGCTTTAGCGACTTTCACACCAATATTGCGACTTTATCTTTGTTTATTCATATTATTTAGTGATTTTTATCAAACAAGAAATAAGTGATTGAAACTTACGCATTCAAATGTTATTCCCTAAATATTTAGATCTATCAAAAATGTGTGTAGGATAAAGAAAATCTTACCGTGTAAAAGCAAAATCTATTCAGAAGGAGAGAAATCCAAATGCAAAAATTGACAAGCGGTTGGTAAATCTTCATTATCTAAACAATTTCAGACAACTCTGTATTCTCATCACATCAGAGTCGTATTTTTAAATTTGAATTGGCAGCACTTCTAGTTAGTATTCATAGAAGGTGGTACAACACTTATAAACCCATATAATTGCAGTTCAAGAATATTACATATTGTTTTTGTAAATGTTGTAGAATTGTAACCATCAGTAATTTTATTATAGTTTCACAATTATAAAGGGTGTTTTTTTAAGCTAGATAGAACTTTAAATTGTAAAAAGTAACACAAAAAATTAAATTTTGATGAAACATTTTTTTTATTTGTTTCAGTATACTCTGACAAATCATCATGAATAGACTCACGCTTGAACAACGCTACGAAATTATCCAAATTTACTTTGAAAATCAGTCGTCGATTTCCCGTTGTTTTATCGCAAAATTGTGTTCAGCGATGAGGCGCATTTTTGGCTTAACGGGTTTGTTAATAAGCAAAATTGCCGCATATGGAGTGAGACCAATCCACAAGAGACCCTACAGACTCCATTACATCCAGAAAAATGCACTGTTTGGTGCGGTTTTCATGCTGGTGGCATCATCGGACCTTATTTCTTCAAAAATGAGGCCGGAGCTCGCGTTACGGTCAATGGAGATCGTTACCGCACCATGATCAATGATTTTTTGTTTGAAAATATGGATGACATTGATCCGGAGGAGATGTGGTTTCAACAGGATGGCGCTACGTGCCATACGGCGAACGCAACCATCGACTTACTAAAATCAAAATTTGGCGATAAGTTGATTTCGAGAAATGGACCTGTCAATTGGCCTCCAAGGTCGTGCGATTTGACACCTCTCGATTATTTCCTGTGGGGCTACGTGAAGTCACTGGTTTATGCTGATAAACCAGCAACAATTGACGCCTTGGAGGCCAGCATTGTTCGTGTTGTTCGTGACATACGGCCAGCAGTGCTCGAAAAAGTGGCCCAAAATTGGACGTCCAGAATGCGCTTCGTCAAGAACAGCCGCGGTGCCCATATGCCCGAAATCATTTTCAAATGTTAATGTCACATATTGATCTTTCGAATAAAAAAAAAATTTTGATTACAATTTAATTTTTTGTGTTATTTTTTACAATTTCAAGTTCTATCGGGCTTAAAAAAACACCCTATACTTTGATTTATCCCACAAATGTAAACGTGAAAAATTCTTACAACTCATACAAGGGCTGATCAAAAAATTACCGTTATTTTCAATTTTTTCAAAAAGTATTTATTCATCAATAACTATCTATAATACACTTATGCCAGCGTTTTTTCCAATCCTCGAAATACTTCTGAAACGCGCTGTTTGGTATCGCCAACAGCTCCTGTTTCGATTTTTCTTTTACGTCCTCAATGGTATCGTAAAACTCTTTCCTTTCCTTTTTTCGGTCTTGGCTTTTCTGGACGCTTCCATTGAAATTATTGGGCTTTGGTTTCAATGTCATAGCCATACACCCATAATTCGTCAGCAGTTATGACTTTTTGAGGAAATCTGCATCGTCGTTGACGATGTTTAACAGCTCCTGAGCAATGTCCGTGCGACAAAAACATACTGGCAATCCGAAATGACTGATATTACCAACATATATATCAGGCAAGTGTATCAACATAACGAAAAAAAAATGCGATAATCGAACATACCTAACTCGCGAAATCAGAAAATACCATTAATTTTTTGATCAGACCATGTATATCTTGCATTACCATGTAAACGTGCCTTAACACATTCGCAAAAACGTTATACGCATATAATGTTTTTGAAAAAGTGTTAGAAGAATAATCGGACATACACAAAAGTTTCAGTAATTGTTCACACTGCCCTTAAGATCTTGATGGAAACTTTTGACCGTAGTTTCTGTCAACAATGTGGGTGATACAACCGGTCAATTAACCGTCACTGTTCTCTAATGCTCATGGTACACGATAGTGTGCTTGTTTAAGACACTAAACTATATATTTTAATATGTGTGTGAATTTAGCTCCGTCGTCAGCTACGTTTATAACAGCCCTGTTCTTTTTAACAGTCTGCTATACAGCATCTGTTATCTTAACAGGTTTTTAAAAACGGAGCTGACGAAGCTAATTTCAGCTACGTCTTTAACATAGGTATGTTAGTAACATTTCCCATTGAAATCTTTGTTATGTTACTTAAATAAAATAAAAATGTTATCAAATATTACAGTCTGTTAAGATAACAGATGCTGTATAGCAGACTGTTAAAAAGAACAGGGCTGTTATAAACGTAGCTGACGACGGAGCTAAATTCACACACATTATTTTAATTGCCAATAAACTAAGGAGCTACACTGTGAATACATACTTAGAAATGTGCATAGTAGATGTAGATACTCGTACCACCCTGCCTTTATAGTATTTCTATACTTTAATGAGCTGTTTAAGTTATTAAGTATCATCAGCATATTTCTGTTTATTGCAGCCATAAATTTGAGTGTTTTCACACTCTCACATTTCGTTTAACTTTTGAAATGTCAATTTATGGGAAATTAACTTGATATAAAATTTTTAAAATGGGGTTTCATTTTATTTTCACACAAGGTTATTTTTTTTATAATTGATTTTGTGCCAAGTACTAACTATTGAATTTCGAAAAAATCTACACTTGCTTTGAAGGGCCGGGCCTGTTGAAATAAGTAATAAGTGCATACTTGATTTTACAACCTCATCAACCAAATTCAAATAAATATTTCAATTTTCATAAATATAAATCCCTTTTATGTTTAGTCTTAAGCAATATCTTTTAACAATCAGTGTTATATAAAATACCACGTTAAGATTTACCAATATTATGACTTAAACAACTTAAGAAGAAAAAAAAAGAAAGTATTTTTGCTAATATACAATTGCTTTCCTATAAATATTGCTCTGTTTCTTTTACTGAACAGCAAACGTGACTTGTGAAGCCAAGAAATAAACCGCAAATAAATCAAATCTCACTTTAATTCGGTATTAACAATCAAATCAATTGATATGCATTAATTATAAACACCGTTCGGTAATAGCAATCAATCGATATTTATCAATTATAAACAGCATTTACTATAACGATAAATTTACGTAAATAAAAAAAAGAAAACTTTTTTTTTAAATTATTCAATCACTGATACTTTGAAATCTTTAAGAAAATAAATTAAGTTAAAATTTCAACGCCCAGATTTCTCCTTTTAAGTTTTTTTTTAACGTTAAGAAAATTGAAGCAGAAGTAAAAGATTTGTGACTTTATCTTGCGTCTCATAATTCTGTTATAAAAATAAAAAATAAAAGAAAATCCGATTCTGACTTCACATTTACACATTTTTTTTATGAACTTTAAAAGAAGGTTTAAGCGAGTTGAATGTAAACTTAAAAGTTTTTTATATTATACTTTTAAGTTCTATTTAACATTTCTTTTCTTTTTGTAAGTGTTGACATTAACAACTTTTTTTTGAGACCTTTTAATAAAAGTTACAGTTTTTTTTTGTTCTCTAAAATGGGCCACTAATTTATCTTTTTTTCTTTGAAGTTTATTTTTTAGTGGAACAATAGCATCTTAAAAATAATGTGTGTGTGTGTAGAAGCAAAATTAAATTTAGTTTTGCAACACAATCTATTTTAAACAGTTTTATAAGTGTAAATAGGTACCTAGCAAAAACTTCTATTGCTAAGTAATGTGTTAAAATGTTAATAAACATACTCATCACTACTTCTACTTTAGCATTTTAAGTCATTATTTTAAGATGACAATGTCATTGGAGGCAAGTACTTAGTGAAGGGCTGCACAGAATATTCTAAAGAGCACGGCTTACTACTGTGTAGTAGTTCCAATCACTGTTTTTCAAAACAATTCTTAAAACAAAACAAACAAACTATAGAACATTTAGAAACAGAACAAACTCTTCATAGTTTTGAAATGCCTTCGCGACAGTGCTTGACTGTACTTGAATTCTGCTTTACAGCAAAATCCAAAACAAAACTTCAGAATAAAGCAAATAAACGATGAGTCAGAGCAAGCACATTGTCATTTGAGCATACTGCGTTTTATATTTGTGCTTAAGCCCAGATCAGACTATTATACTTTGTATTAATCCTTGTCAAAAATTCAAATAATGTAATACGTCATACATACGAAAAATAATACGATAAAAATTTGACATCCCATACGACTTTGTTGTTTTTTGAAACTTTTCAAAACGATAATACTTTACATTGGATCAGGGCTGTGTTTTTTTAGCAAACCAGCTAATTAAAAATTGAGTAGTCGGCTATTTCGTAGCCGATGGGGTGCCGTCACTGATAGTATTTTTTGTCGTTATAAAAAAGCTCGAAATTTGGAATTTAGCTGTCATTTATAAATGTATTTTGCTCATGCTATATTTAGAACATAAAATATGTTTGTGCTATTGAATATGGATGTGTTATACATAATTATAATTTTAATTGTTGACGAATTTCACGCGCCGGCACGTCTATCGCCTACGACGAACAGCGCACCTGCCGCCGTGAAAAGTTTTATGATGGCACATCTATGCTGGTTTATATCAAGTGTGATGGTGTGAATGCAAAATCTAATTTACGTTAGACTTTTTGACAGTCACAAGAAATGTGTTAAGACTTTTATCTCACAAAATCTAATGAAAGTATTTATACTTGTATAATAGTCTGATTGGGCCTTTAATAGTTACAAAGACAAAAACCATGAACAACAACAACACACACGCATGAGCATACTGTAAATGCAGCACTTGTGCACTAATACAAAGCCAAAAACCATAAACAACAAAAAATTTTATAAACAAAACTGAAGTGGAACAGTGCTTCAATGCTTGGTTCTACTTGTGTTTGGTTCTACTTGTTTTAAATGCTTATAAGAAGGTATCAGGCCGTATACACCAGCTTGCTACCTATTCCGTTTGTTACTTTTTTTTCTTCTCTTTTTTCATATTTTCTATATATATGTTCACAATCAATTTCGTACGAAACCAAAGTGCATCGAAATAGTAGCAAGATGTGTACATGTTTTTTTTCTTTTTCACCGTGTTCCGTATTTTCTCTATATATGTACATATGTTCATTATTAATTTCTTTTCAACGCATTTTATTACCTTGTAGTGTGGAAGGTGTTGGACTAAAATTTGCTTATCTGAGCAGTGTCGAAGGTATATACACTGGGCACTGATCAGTTTTAACTAATTTAACTCCAACATTCTAAATGCTGCAATAGAGTTTGTTTTAGTCTTTCGTGTTGTTATTGTTACAGTTTAACCTCCACAAACACTACTCCCTCTTTCCACCTTATCAATCTATTTTCCTAGTTCCAGTACAATGCAATGCATATGTAGGGGTCATCCCCTGAGTACTGGTCCAAGATAAAAAAACGTACATTTTAAAATGCACTTTTTTCTTCTCAAAAACGTACTTTTTTTTAAAATGCATTTATTTAAAAAAAAAAAAAAAACAAGGGACTTTTAAAAAATTTTAATGCTCTTAAAGAAAGACATTGAAAAAGGAATTAGTTTCTTAAAGAAGCGCTTGTTTCACAACTTAAACAAGGATTGTTTGCAATTCAACAAAGCAAAGAAAATATATTTTTCAAACATTTTCGGTTGTTTTTTCTGCTGGCTTTTAAGTGAAAGATGCTCACAAATCAACAATGAAAAACTTGCTTTATGCATTCGTAAGCAAAGCTGGAAATGAATAGTAGAAATGTTTTTCTTGCGTTTTAATATTAAAGAAAACTATAGAGGAGCAAAAAAGAAACTGTGAAGGTTACATTCATACAACTTTTAAAATTTTGTAAATGCTTTCAAAAAAAAAAAAAAAAAAAAAAAAGAAAACTAAGAGCAATTGAAAGTATTTCTAATTACATACTAGCTTGTTAACATATATATTTTTTCCATTTTACTAGTTTAAAGCGTGTTAATATTGTAACCAAAATAAATGTACAAGGAAGTCAACAGTTTTTACATTTTAATGCACTTCCTCTTTGTTACCATAAACTAAATATCTCTCGCATTAAATGAAATTTAGTTAAATTTAATTTGAAAACTAACAAAACATGTTTTACACCATAGAAATGCAGTTTTAAATAAGAGTTTTTTTTTTTCAAAAATACCAAGAGCTGTTGAAAATTTTTCAAACACTATTCCAACCACCAACATTTACCACAAATCCAACAAATTTTGTTTCTCAATTTTTTTGTTTGCTTGTTTGTTTTATTCAACAAAATTTAACGTTCAACGTAACGTTGTAAATATTTAACATCAATTATCATTTATCATGAGCTTGTTGTCTGTTTTGTAGTTTTTCTCCGAACGAGAAAAAAAACGCTTAAAAATGGAAAAAGAGCGTTTTTGTAGTTTGTATTTAAAACTCCGTTGAGAATAATCAACCTGCACAAAAGGGGAAATAAATGCAGATTTTTAATTTAATTTTTTTGTTTTACTGTTTCAGAGAATTACACTAAATTGTTATAATTTTTTGTTAATTTGATGTCTTTGGCACAATTCTTATTTTTAAATTAGATCACAGCAGAAAAATTTTAAAAAATAATAATTGCTATAAAAGTGGCACATTTATTATATTTTTGTTCATCCCATTTTTTGTGATTTGACTTAAGTTATTGCTTCCCTTTTTAATATTTTTCACATACACCTTTATCGTGAATAAGATGGGAAATATTTGTTCCCATAAAATTTTCAATTCCCTGGAAGGGGAAATTGCTATCGTGAAATTCATGTCTTTTAGTGCTATCAGGACGTAGTGAATGTAAAATATGTAAGAAGAGTGACTAATAAAAAAATATCAAACTCTTAGTGCAGAGAAGAAAAACTGTGAAAATTAGTTTAATTGAAATTAAAAGAAAATGAAAACAATTAAGTTTTTTATTCGCTATTTAAGCTTCTAACATTTATACCAGTAAAAAATTATAAATAGCTTGTTTTCTATGTTTCCCAGCTATCTATATGTCGACATTTCATAGGAACTACCCTAATCATCAGTAGACTTTGAAAATTTTTAAAAGATATTCTCAAACATTCAACTTTATATCCCAACAATCCAAATAAATTGCTGAGAGTTTAAAAAGAAAAATGCTCTAATATACTGGTATAAATGTTAGAAGCTTAAATAGCGAATAAAAAACTTAATTGTTTGAATTTTTGTTCTCTGATTTTCGATACTTTCAAAAAGCAAATCGTAGCAACCAACGGTTGCTCATTTGTTTGAAAGGTGTAAAGAAATGTTAGAGACGTTTAGAAATACAAAAGCTTGTTTTTTGTGTTTTGACGGATATTATTAGAGCATTTTTCTTTTTAAATTCTTAGCAATTTATTTGGATTGTTGGGATATAAAGTTGAATGTTTGAGAATATCTTTCAAAAATTTCCAAAGTCTACTGATGATTAGGGTAGTTCCTATGAAATGTCGACATATAGATAGCTGGGAAACATAGAAAACAAGCTATTCATAATTTTTAAAAGAAAATGTTTAGAATCGGAGCATTAATTGAACTACAGGAGGAAGAATCTCGACAACACTGAATTGCTCGTAGACATTTACGAAATGAATTCACTCCGTTGGAGTTACTTATTCTATAAACAAATTGTGTTTGTACACAACTTTTTTTTTGTTTAAATTTATTCAACATTGTAGGGTAAATAAAGCCGCATTTATGTACATATATTCTAGAAGTGTTGGACAATAATATTCCAACAACAAAAGCATCATTTAGAAAAACACCAATAATAACATTGCATGGCTGCCTGCGGTAGCCAGAGGATAAGATTTGTTGATGCCATACATCTAGGAATTTATATATTCTGTAAAATTTATATCTTCCTTAAAAGAATTCCAAAATTCAGCCAACACGTCTTTAGGGGTTTTTGCATTCTATTGAGCACAATATCATTTTGCACCTTATTAACAAAGCTAGTCCTAAAATAGCTGAATATAATATTTTACATTTTAATTAGTTAAAAGAAATAATTACTTACATGATGAATACATCACATAAAAAATTATGTGAACAAATCAAAGGGAAAAACAAAACTAATACGAGGGAAATAAATGTTTACAATTAGGTGAATTTTGGCCGAATGTGAATTTTTTTAGTGTTATTATTCCAAACTGAATTACACACAGAAAATGTGAATTCATTCCTAGGGGAAAAGTATTAGCGATTGCAATTTTGGGAAATTGGAAATATTTTCATGGGAATGACTGAAAAATTTCTCATGAGCAATATAATATTTTAGTTTAGATTGTGTACTTTACGAATTGACAACAAACGAAGAAAATTAATTCGTACAAAAAGAATTCATAAGAATAATATATTACTGATTTCAATATGTAAATTAATGAAGAAATCAATAGTATCAGCAATGGTCATTATTACTAGCTAATAATAAAGTTCCTGATAGTTAAACTAAACATTAGTTAACTTAAAACCTAAGATACATCAAGGAATCCAGCGGCCTGTTTGCCTAACCTAATCTGGTTAACTTGAACGATAAAGTCAGTATTATATATTTCCCATTTTTGAAGTTGCCATATTTTCAGCACAAAATATAGCAGCTTAAAATGCTTAAAGTTCGCTTTGAAATTTACCATGAGAATAAACCTGTTTTTAAGTTGTCAGTAACTTTTCATGTTAATGTTAACTTTTAATAACCAAAAAAATAAAAGTTATCTGTAAGATAAAATCCTTGTTTTAACTATTTTTTGTCTGTTGTAATAATATCCCTAAATTAACTAAATAATTCTGTGTAAAACATTAATCACCACGCAATGCCCTGAAAATTAATCGCGCTTATACTTTTAAATATTGGGTGTTCTCTTTGTGGGCACCACTGCTCTAAAGATGTATGAAAGGAAGTATTGTGAAAATTGTTTAACTATAATACCCCGCACTATTTTTTGTACAAGTGAGAAAATTATATTATATGCTCTTGATTTTGCATACAAGAAGAAGGAGAAGACAAAGAAGAAGAGAAAGCTCTTGTCAACACAACTCTATGTGAATAATTAATGGCACAAAATGCTCTCATGTTTGTACACAGTGTTTGCGCAAAAAATTCATTAGTCGGTGCGTGGTGCGCATATTTTACATTTTCGTTGCGCTTTTTTAAATTTCGGTGACACCAAATTCAACTCAATATTTTATTTTAATACGAGAAAAAAGTGAGCAAATTTTATATTTCATTTAGCAGAGCACGATCAGAACGCACCTTATTATATGCACAAAGTACGACAATCTTGTTGCATTATACATATTCTCGAAAGAAAAAAAAAACATTCCGTTTTATAAAATTTGCTGCTTTTAAAGCGTGTTTTGATATTAAACGATCAAGCCAGGTTTGTCAAATCCTACAATAAATGCAAACACAGATATGGAAGTTCGTATTTATGATGGCGCGTGAATTCCTTACTGTTTTT
Organism: Thecocarcelia acutangulata; assembly: GCA_914767995.1. NCBI lineage: Eukaryota > Metazoa > Arthropoda > Insecta > Diptera > Tachinidae > Thecocarcelia > Thecocarcelia acutangulata. The sequence continues at coordinate 85,732,744 of OU612097.1, read as the reverse complement.
ATAATTGATAAATTACTAAATTATTAATAAACTTATAAATTTTTTCCAAAACGTTTGCATATTGATTACGGTAATGTTCACCTTTTATATGTTATAATTCTGGCAAATTTTCGTTTATTTCAATACTCACTCTAGCCAACTGATTTTCATTGTTCGCTTACGGAAACTCAAATGAAATTTATATTGTGTTTGATAGAATGGCTATTAATAGAGTTTGATGACTTGTAGTGCCATTCTGTAACTTTTAGGCTATTATTACAACTTGACGGTAAAGTTCTTGATGGTTAGCCTTAACATTAGTTAACGTAAACGATAAAGTCACCATTAAATTTTTTAAAATTACAATACTTTCATCAGAAAAGATGGCAGCTTCAAATACTAAAAATTAATTTTGAAATTTACCATGAGGATGAATGATGTTAAGTTATTAGTAAACTTTCAAGTTAATGTTAACTTGTAATAACCAAAAAAGAACTATCTGTAAGATAAAATCCTAATGCTAACTATTCGTTAGTTGTAATAATGGCCCTTAATGATCCGATAATCGTAAATTTCTTCAACATATCGCTCATTTATTGCAATATAGTCATAACTAAAGCTTGTTTCGAATTTTTAGTTTCCATACAAGTCTTAGAATTTTTTTTTTTAGAAAATATCACCTAAAGGAAACAGTGATTTGAACAAATTTGTGCCACAGTATAAAAGGTACTGCACTGTTAACTCGAAAAGCAAATTTTTTGATATATGACTACGTTGCAATAAAGGAGCGATATGTATTTCATCCTCTGTATTTACATATGTATGCTGGTGCAATATAATTTTAACGACGGTAAGCAGCTGTATTTTTGTGTGCCGGATAATAGGCAGTAAAACTAACATCTGATTTCAGTCGACAGGGAATATAATTAAACAATATTGCTGAATAATAAGTTTGTTAAAATATCGTTATAATTATTGTAAATTGTCTTAATAATTGTAACAGAATCGTACTAGAGGCCAGGTTTGACAAGAAAAATTCAAACTTCGGTGGGTTTTTGTTGAAATACCGCGATTTTTTCCCCATTTTGGTGCGTTTTGAAATTTCAAAGTTGACAACGCATTTACATGCATGTACACATGCACGCGTAGCTACATATTTGCACATATACAGAGGTTGTCAGCTACTTAGGGAGAACTATTGCTTGTACACTGACAGCACATTTTTACCACTATTCATAAGTCCCAATTTTCACGAGGCAATTTTAATTGCGCAATTCTTATCAAATTTTCTTTTAAACTTGATTTTATGTTCAGACACAGCAATTTTACTTGAGCAATTTTCGTTTTCTATTCTCAAATTTTTCCATTTAATTTCCAATTCTTCTAAATTAACAATACTGTCTATTTTTTGAGGTTGTCCACAATATTAAAAAAAAATTTTTTTTTTCAAATGAGTTAAAATATTTTTTTAAATTATTACTTTCATCATGGACAACATATTAATACATAAAAGAAACACAAATGAAAGAAAATGTAAAATTTCTGATATTACGAATGATAGCACAAAACGACTTTTCGAGTACAAGCAAGTCTGTACTCATTTTTACACTCCCCACTCTTTCCTCACTTATTTGTCCACAAACTCAGGAATTGCGCAATCAAAGTTTTCTCTTGAAAATTGGGACTAAGCCTTAGGTATGAGTGTAAAACAGTGGTTTTCTTCTGCAAATGTCGAAGTTTTAGATTGGCCCACCCAAAGTCCCGAACTAAACCCAATAGAAAATCTTTGGGATAGATAGAGCATGTTGAAGAAATATGGAAAAATATTCCCAATGAAAAACGCCTCATTTTAGCTGAAAGACTTCTAAGGAGATGTCGAGAAGTAATAAAATCTAATGGATTTCTCACGAAATATAAATTTTTATTTTGTATTTAATATTTCGTTATTTGATTATGTTTAAGTAATTAATTCTTATTTTTGCCGATAAAAATCGTTTTGGGTTTATATAAAAAATTCAACAGTATTTTTTTTTTGATATTTCGATAATAATTTGTTATCATCAGGAAAATAACATTTTAATTTTCCGGACGCTTGTTATCAAAATATCGAAAATAAATACTGTTGAATTTTTTATATAAAACCAACATGATCTTTAGCTGCAAAAGTAAGAATTAATTTTTATTTTGTTTTTAAATGAATTAAGGTTTTTTTGCGCACAGCTCTGAAGATTTTTTTTGGTGTTTCTCATGATGGTTATAATCAATCTTGTCACACTGTTTTGGCTTGACGTTGAGTGCTGGGACTCCCTGTATATGATTTGCTCCGCCTTATATGGTTTAAAAAAGAATTTTTCTTTTGAAATTTAAAAGCTTAATAAAAAACTTTACAACGCAAATAGTTTTTTATTCGATTGACTAACTAGAGGTTGTTTCTTTATTACAAAATATATTCATACATATGTACGAGTATGTATGTAAGTACATACACATGTGTATAAAAACACATTGTATTTATTGTAGTTTATGCAAAAAGTATACAATTTTAATATTAATACACAAATTTTAATATAAACAAAATATTCTTATCAAAAATTTTTTTGTTAATGATTTCTTTGTAAATTTTAAGATCAATTGTCATGGTGTGTTTTTTCCAAACTTGATTCTTCATAACCAGGGACACCAAAAATATGTTTCTACTTGTGCATCATAAATAAGCGGATTTATGAATTTGGCATATCTAGTATTCCCATTTAATAACATCATAATTGCAGCATTTTTCGTTTATAGCTTATATGCTCACTTAAGAGCATATCGACTAAAATTGACAGAAATGCAAAGAAAGAATCAAATTTCCGTATTTTTAGCTTTTTTTTAAACAATTGAGTTTTATTCACTATATTGGCTTCTAACATTGATACAAATTAAAAAATTATAAACAGCTTCTTGTCTATGTTTCCCAGCTTGTTGTCTATGTTTCCTATGTATCTGCATGTCGACATTTCATAGGAGCTACCCTAATTATCAGTAGATTTTGGAAATTTTTGAAAGATATTTTCAAACATTCAATTTTATATCCCAATAATCTAAATAAATTAAATTAAATTCTCAATAATAAGTTAGATTGTTTGGAGATTTGGAATGTTTGAGAATATCTTTCAAAAGTTTCCAAAGTCTACCGATGAATAGGCTAGCTCCTATGAAATGTCGACATATAGACAGCTAGAACACATAAAAAACAAGCTGTTTATAATTGTTTTTTTTTTTCTTAAATGCATATTTTTTATGTTGTTGTTTGTGTTTGTTGTATATAGTTTGTTATACATTTTTACTGCATAGATGCATATAAAAAATGCGAGTACTTTTTATGATTAAATTGAAATGTTGTTTAAGCTTAAGGTCAGTTTTGTTTTTAATATAAAAAATGTTTTAATTATATTCGATATTTCGTCTTCCTTCGCAAGACTTCTTCAGGAAAAAATTTTTTCAGTTTTGTTTACAAAATCAAAAAATTTTAAAAATTATTGAAAACAATTTTAACATACATAAAAACATTCAACATACATTGTAACAAAAAATTAAAGTACATAAAAAGATTGTGAACATAATGTTATATACATAATTATAGATATCTTAATTAGCTAATTTATATACTCTATTCTTATAAATTAAATGCCTATAGTTCTGAGCTAAAATTGATGTACCTTTTCTAAAATTAATTCTATTAGCTATTGGTACATCAATTATCTGCAGCATCTCCAACATATATCGTTTTCTATAACTAGTTTCTGTATTTAATATGGAAACCTTATTAAAATCGGGATTGTGATTTAAATCACGACAATGTATCGACAAAGCCGTCTTCTGTGACGAATTAATATTTCTATATTTCTGTTCAGACTTATGTCCTGCTAATCTAGTCTTCAATTTATCCTTTGTTGTTCCTACATAAACCTTATCACACCGTTCCCTATCATTATTTGGCATTTTTTTTATAAATTAAATTGAAATGTTGTTTAAGCTTGAGGTCAGTTGTTTTTTATATAAAAAATGTTCTTCAGGAAAATTTTTTTTCGGTTTTGTTTACAAAATCAAAAATATTTTATGGGTTTTACACGTTTTGGGTTGCCCTGTTAGTTACTCATCACCACAATGACCCTCAACGCATTTTCGTCTTTCAATTTATTTATTTTATTATTTGATTTAAATTTTTGTTTACCAATTTTTTTAAGAAGTCAACAACTTTGCCTTCACATCAAGTACCAATTAGCGATAATAACAAAATTTCTTAAAAGATTAGAGTGCAAATTTGTTGTTTTATTTCTTTCGTTTCAAATATGGAATATTATTATTGGCATTAATTGTGTATATCAAGTGGAGAAAAAATAATCTGAAAGAGGATATTTAAACACGCTTCCTAATGCTTCTTATTTCCATAAACGGGAAATAAATTATTCAATGAATTTTGTAAACCGATAAGAAAAATATTTAATAATTAAGAAAATATTTGATATATTATGAACTAAAGACGTACGAGTACGTACAGTGGTGTAACGGAAGCATTGCAACATATTATATTTTTGCACATATTATATTATATTATATTATATTATATTATATTATATTATATTATATTATATTATATTATATTATATTATATTATATTATATTATATTATATTATATTATATTATATTATATTATATTATATTATATTATATTATATTATATTATATTATATTATATTATATTATATTATATTATATTATATTATATTATATTATATTATATTATATTATATTATATTATATTATATTATATTATATTATATTATATTATATTATATTATATTTGGTACAAATGAGGAAATCATATTATCTAGCCTTGACAGATTTATTTTGACCTCTTTCGCCAAATTCAATGTCAAAAATCGCCAAAATCGCCAATTAATTTTGTTTGATTTTTTTTACAATATAGTATCTATTTTTTTTAAATATTAAAATTATTTGTTTATCATTCCTAAAAAAAACTTCCAAATTACCAAGATCGCCATCATGTATATATGTATATTTTTTTAATTTAGAACAAAAAAAGTATAATTTTGACTAAAAAATATTTTACAGCTTGTAGTTTACTTAAACCAACGAAAAAATAATTATTGTGGTTAACATTATATACTTTTTCGAGCTCATGGTCTCTTCTGATTTTATAGTTTTTTTGATTTTATTATCTGGCAATATTTCGCTCTCCTTCGAATAGCATTTCATTCCAAAAGAAGCCTGACACGTATTATTTCTCCAATATAAGTCAAATTTTTTCATTATTTGTTACTAGTAGTAAGATTGTGTTAGAGCTTTTTTCCCAGAGAATGCAAAAAATGTGTGGTTCCCATTATATTGTTGCGTTTTTGCCTTTAAAACCCCTTTTGCGGATTCTTCATTTGCAAATGAAATAATTACTCACACACTTGTTCGTTACATAGTACTAAATAATTCACAACTTTATTTACACTTAATACCACTGTGTATTAAAACACAAAACCTGCTTGCTATTCTGACTTATGACTGTCTTGTACAAATGTTAAATTTAAACTAACTCGCTGCCTTCTACAATCATCATGAAGTTTCTAGCCATTTATAATTATAGAATCACACACACGCTTGCTGATCAATACGAAAGCAATAACAATAAGCCATAAGAAACGAAATACCAAGAAAGCAATAACATAATTTTTTTATTTTGGACCAGTACTCAGGGGATGGCCCCTACATATGCAGTGTATTGTACCAGAACTAGGAAAATAGGTTGTGAGGAGGGGGAAAGAGGGAGTAGTGTTTGTGACATTTGATTTGAATTTTCCAATGTTATAACAGACAGGACACACGTCTGCAGGCAACGTATTCCACAGACGAAGCGTACGGCTGAGAAACGAATTCTCTCTGTAATGCGTTGTACGATTCCCTGGGCAATCGACCACAAATGGATGAGCTCTCGACGAAGAACGCGTGCTTCGTAAAAATGTGCGGGTGGGGAACAAGATCCCTAATCTCGTCAGAGCAAAATCCATTGTAGTAACGATAGAACAGCGTAGTTGTAGTTGATTTACGTTTTTAAAGGCAATAGTGCTATTGCCTTTAAAAACGCTTTTGCAGATTCTTCATTTGCAAATGAAATAATGACTCACACACATGTTCGTTACGCTGTACTAAATAATTCACAACTTTATTTACTTAATACCACTGTTTATTAAAACACTAGACCTGCTTGCTATTCTGACTTATGACTGTCTTGCACAAATGTTAAATTTATGTTTATAATTATAGAATCACACACACGCTTACTGATCAATACGAAAGCAATAACAATAAGCAATAACATAATTTGTAGTTGATTTAATTGGAATTTTGAGTGCTTTAAACCAGTTGGGTTCATTTGTGTATTATGTTATTTTAGTTCTATCTTATTTATGTGAATGTGCAGTACACTGGGTTAGATATGATACAAATTCGTAACAATGTTTTATTAATTGGCATTAAATTAAAAACTCACAAATTAGCAGGAGTGGCTGAAATTTCATAAATTTGAGTGATTTTAACCGAGTGTATATTCAATATGAACATCATAGATATAAGGGTTGTCGCTCCTATTTTTCACTAATTTTTATTTTTTATTAATTTATAGCTTTCTTTATTGCTTTTTATTTTAAGAATAAGAAAAACAAACCAATTTATTTTCTAACTAAGCACTTTAGGCAATAATTACTTATCTATTTATAAATTAACTTTATTGATATTGGTTATGATTTTATTTATAAATTACCTTTTAATTGACTATAACTCTATTTATCGCAAGTTTATTAACAATTTATGTATATTATTCTTTCGTTTTAGGTAAGTGTCCCTATTGCAGACCATACTGTTGATATAAATTAAAATATAAAAAAAATCACTTTATCACTTTATTAGTAAGTAAGTATGTTTGTATTATCTCTTTCATTAATTATGAACGATTTTGAAAATGTCAAATTGATGTCTAAACCACCAAAATGAGGCAATATTTAGACGGCTGGTGCAAACGAACACTTCAAATTCTATGTTTATTGTACTAAGTTTATTAGAAAATAAAGCTAATAATTGTAAAGATCATCCTACAGCCAATGTGAAAGTGTTTTAAGCGATTAATAAAAAGCATTACAATACCTGTTAGGTTAAAAGTCTCCCGAAAGGGACACATTTAAATTTAGAATTAGAGCGTTTTACGTTTTATTAATATTAATAAAATCAATGAAGCCGCTATATCGCGTTTATCTCTCGCCTTTATGTAACAATTCTCAGTATTCTGTTTTTGTTTGGAAGGTTACCATCGTTTTTATTTTCTTCGCTTTAAAAAGCAGACTAATTTCGAGCCCTTTTACCACTAGCACAGCTATTTGTTTTGTGATCTATTTTAGTGAGCAAAATCTGTGACTTACATATATATCGCTTTTTTATTTCAACAACGCTATAATTCAGAAAATATGGCTTTCTAGTTTACAATGCAGAATGCTTAACTCTGCTACTGTCACAGACAGGAGTTACAAAATTGCGTCAGTATTTTTCATAAAAATTTTCTAGACGTATCACTCGTTCGTCTGTGTTCTGTAAACGGTACAATATTTTTAAAAATGCAGACCTTTTAAACGTAAATCAATTGTTTTTTTTTTATTTATAGGGAACATGATGTCAAAACAAAACATTATACATTTTTTAATTTTAAGTAGTAGGAATCACCGGTCGACGCAATCGGCCTCATTCTTTTTTTTTCTACCGCTCTTAAATTATGCACTCTCATATAAAAATCAATGTTGGAAGCGATAAAACTGTGAAAACCCTCAAATATGTTTTTTGCTCATATTTGGCCACACTGGTTTTGTTTTACTTGTATTTAGTTGGTTGAATTTTGCTCTGACGAGATTAGGGATCTTGTTCCCGAAACTCGCACCTTTTTACGTAGCTCACATGGAATAAGTTGCCTGCAGACGTGTTTCCTGTCTGTTATGACGTCCGGAAAGTTCAAGTCAAAGGTTCACAAACACTACTCCCTCTTTCCCCCTCCTCACAACCTATTTTCCTAGTTCTGGTATAATGCACTGCATTTGTAGGGGTCATTCCCTGTGTACTGGTCTAAAAAAAAAGTCATATTACTCCTAAAATACGGTCAAAATGAAATTAAGCTTGTTCGGAGAAAGAACTTTAAAACGATATAATTTTTCTAAAACGGTGCAGTAGTACGGCTACAAATGCGGTTTTAAAAAAAGTGTTTACTTTATGAATTATTAAATCAGTAATATGTTTAAAAGATAGAATATATATTTTGTATTTATGAACTCCATAAAACGACACACACAAATAAATAAAATGAATAAAAAATAATTGCCTCTCTCCATGTGTAACTGACTTGGTAAGAATGTGTAGCAACAACATATAACAAATAAAATGACAAGAAAATACTATTTCCTTTAAGTTAATAGTAGAAAAAATAAAAATAAATAAATAAAAATAAACAATAACAATAACAACTACAAAACATGGCCAATAACAGCCGTATGCTCTCAACTGTGGAGCCAGACGGCTAAACAATTTACAACGCAATAATACAACAAGCACGACAACCTAAAGCTTTTTACGCCCTTTCAAGACAAAAATCAATAAAAAAGATAAATTAAAGAAACCATAGAGAGTAGAAAGAAATCCGAGTTGAAGACAGAAAATAATTGAAAAATATATAAATCAAATCCAGTTTTTTTCCATCTCTTTAAAACAGACTAGCATACGGTAAAGCTTAACCATGTGTTTCCAGCCCTATTAAGGTTGTGGCTATTTTCTTTTTTCTTTCTTTCTGCTTAAAACAATTTTCATTTAGCCAGGGATGAAAACTGCATACCATAACATTCCTGAGGAATTTTTCCAGTAATATGCACTTCAAAGCAGCGGGCTTTGAAAGAAAAAAAATAGTTCAGACAGACTTTAATGCTGCTGCTTCGTTTTCAAAATGCAAGTCAAAAGAAAATCCAATATCCGTGCGTTGTCACTTTAATTGCAATCAACATAATTATCGCACAACGTGGCAAAATGTGTTAGTGTTGTACAACGTACTCGTACATGTTGCCATCAGTTCATCAAAGGCTTATCTAATAAAAGCCACTGTACAATAAATGAGTGACAAGCAGCAGTTTGTTTTATTATACGAGTAGCTTGTGTAGGTTAAAAAAAAGAAGAAGAAAACTATAAATAGAACAACAGCTGTACAAGATATTAAGCTGTTCTTGCCATTGTAAAGGCGTTGAAGTGGCAAAATGAAATAAACAAACGATGGCAAAAGAGAGACAGACAAAATTTAACGTAATTACTATACAATAGTCTGCCTTTTTGTTTGGCAATAAGTGCAGCTATTGGAATACTGAAGTACAATATGGAAAACATTTATGTGTTGTAGACTAAGTGAATTTACTTTTATAACTGAATGATTGTCATATGCTTATATATAGAAGTGTATAGCAATAAAACAGTACTTATAAGAACTAAAACTTATAGTATTCATATCTAAGTTTTTACAATAGCTTTTGAATTTTAATTAATCTATAAAACCATTTTTAATTGTGCAATAATATTGTATTAATATATGTGTATGTTGTTTGTTCAACAAAAACGCACGATGTTAATAGTAACTACGAAATTTTGAGTGTTCTATACAAACATTTTTATATTATGCAATAATATTGTATTAATGTACATATATTCTTTCTATTATTTATTTCCTTAGATATTATTACAATTTAAATTATAATAAATCTTTAACAATAATTCACTAGCAACAGAGGCTATATCATCGGCTTGTAAATTTTTCATATCTTTTATATTACATTTTTTGTATCTTGTTTAATAAAAGTGTTGTTGTAAAAACCCCTTTTTTTTAAAGTATGGTGGTATAACTAAAAAAGAAATCCTTTTTTATAAAAGGACTTTTTTATAAAAGGTACTTTTTTATAAAAGGTACCGTTTTGTAAAAGGTACTTTTTTATAAAAGGTATTTTTTTATAAAAGATACTTTTTTATAAAAGGTACTTTTTTATAAAAGGTATTTTTTTTATAAAAGGTATTTTTTTTATAAAAAGTACTTTTTCATAAAAGATACCTTTTGAAAAAAGGAACTTTTTTATAAATAGTACTTTTTCATAAAAGGTACTTTGTAAAGGTATATTTGTAAAAACGTTTCTTTTTATAGAAAGTACATTTTTATAGAAAGTACTTTTTTATAAAAGGTAGTTTTTGTAAATGGTATATATTTATAAAAGTTACTTTTTATAAGAGGTGTATATTTAGAAATTACTTGTTATATAAGGTACTTTTTATAAGATGTACTGTAAATTGTAAAAGATTTATTTTATGCAAGGTTCTTTGTTATAAAAGTACTTTAAAAAAAAAGTAATTTGTATGTATTAATGTTAAATAGTCGAACTTTATTTTAATATTTCTAATATTATATGATGATGGGGTTGGTATCATTCGTATAGCTCGAGTTCAATCCTGGCTAAAGCCAAGAAGTATTTTTATTTATAATTATAACAATAATTGCCGCGATCAATAACTCTTGATCAAAGAAGACAGGACAAAATAATTGAATACACTAAAGCTGGGGGACAACTAGCTGTTTCACAGTCGCTACACTGCTCATCAGCACCCACATCATGTTTACATGATACTGAGTTCGAATCCTAGTGGGTGCTGATGAGCAGTGTTGTGACTGTGAAATAGCTAGTTGCCCCCAGCTTTAGTGTATTCAATTATTTTTTCCTGTCTTCAATTATGGTTATAATTACCCTGCAGGAAATGTCAATAGTAAAACTATAGTGATTACCTATTGACGATGTCACCAGTACTACTGACAAATTGTACCCTTACTAATGCTAACTACTATTGACATTTAACACAGGCTTGTCCTAGGAAATCTACCAGTAGACTGCGTCAATACTGACTAGGTAGTTCTTGTGGGACCATATGGAGAAAATGTCAATAGTAAGGTTGTACTGACTTACTATTGACGATATCACCGCACTGTGGGACATGTCCATAGTAAAACTGTATTGATTCCCTATAGACGCAGTCACCACCTGCATAAAATGTTAATAGTAAATCTATAGTGATTACCTATTAAACACATGTTATAAAATTGAATAAATTTTTTTTTTTGAAAAAATGGAAGTAACACAGGAATTATCTCAGGCTCAACCATCAAAAAAAGAAAGAGAAGAAAAGTAACCAAAAATAAAAATATGAAACAAAAATAAAAATGTTTGCATAAAAAATAAAAATGATGCACGATTCTGACAACTGATACTCATTAAAATGAGTTGCCAAGCGATTAGGAACATTGGACGTTGCCAGAAAGTTTACGTATGCGTTTACGAAGTATATGCATTGTAATATGTTTTGCAACTTGCATTTAGGAAGTCGGCCGTACTTTTAATAAAAACAAATTTTTTACTTTTCACATAAAGTAGTTTTTTTATAAAAGGCACTTTTCTATGAAATGCACTTTCTAATAAAAGGTACATTTTTATAACATGTACGAGTAATTTTGTATAAAAGCTATTTTTTACAGGAGGAAACTTTTTATAAAAACTTCTTTTTAATTTTCTTTTTTATAAAATTACTTTACAACTACAGTTTTTATAAAGGGGAATCTTTCATGAATATATTTTTTTAAATATGTATTTTTCATAATGATACTAGTTTCATAAAACATACTCGTGCTTTCTGTAAAAATTTCTTTCTTCTTGACTGAGTTATCGTACAATTTTTTATGAGCTATTTGCCGTTATTGAAAGTTGCTTTTTTATTATCATCTTTTATTAACGTTATTTATATCATTATTGATAAAAAGCACGTGGGCTTATTTTTATATTTAAAACGCTTGAGATGACAAGAATAGTCCATTAACTTTTTGCATTATCAACAATGTTGTGCATTTAAATTTTGTTTATTTTTCTTTTTATTAATTTAAATATTAAATATTTCCTATTTTGGTCAATTTGTTTGTATGTCTTAAAATAAATATTTACATTCCATTTCTCACTTTTTAAAATTTTTAAATGCATCAGCAAATAAATAGCCCCAAATATTTACGCTATTTTTTCACACGACAACAGATTTTTTCACGATGTCATGTGTAAACGTTCTCACTTAATATTTGCTACAAAAAAAATATAATTGCGGTTTGATTGATAATTGAGATGATTTTGAGATAGTTTTCTTATTTTTTCCCGACTTTTTTTTTTTTTTTTGCTTAACTTATTTTGAATTTGTAACTATTTTCATTTTAAGTTAACATAACAATTGGCAATTTTGTTAAATTTAATTAAAAAAAAGAAGCCTTTTAAAGTTCTCCTGCAAATAACCCTGCAATTGTGTAATCCTTTTGGAAACACAATTTTCCCCTGTTTTAGAAAATTTAATCTATAGAATATTTCATTTTATTCCTACTGTTTGCATTTATTTTTTTTTTTTTTTTGTAAAACAAGAACATTATAAAAGAGCAGGACTGTTTTTATTTTACCCTGTTTTTACATTTTTTCCATTCGAAATAACATAATGAATAAAAATATAAAAAAAAAAAATAAAACTTACCCAGGATACTTTTCAAACACTTGGTTAGTAAAAGGAAACTACTTCGAATCTCAAGAGCATGAACATAAAAAAGCCAAGTATTTTAATTCTATTCGACAAAATTGTAAAACAGAAAATTATTTCTTGTTTGTTAAATTATTGTGAAAAGAATTGAAAATTAAAATGCGTAACTTGAGAGCCACTATCATTTCTAAGTATTCCTCAAAAAGCAGAAACTACAAAAAATTTGTTCACTTTTGTTTAAAACTTGAACAAAATGCAAAATGAAATTGTTGCTCGCACTGCTTTAATGCTGGTGCCTGCAGTGCAGTAGACGAAATGCTCTTTTAAAATTTAATCCTACACGCTTGCCCAAAATTTGTGAATGGGTTTGAATTCCTGTAGCTTTTTTATTACAAAGTTTTTATTTATTTCACAATGGCTCTTTTAAGTGATATTTTTTGGCGAAAGAGCCATTTTGGGTACAAGCCATTTTAATGGGCCGAGCTCCGCGTTCACCGGACTTAATTATTCCAGACTGATTTCTTTGGGGTTATTCGAAAGGAAAGTCTATATATATTTTAAATAGAACCAGTATTTAGGGGATGACCCCTAGATATTCCATGCATTGTACTGGAACTAGGAAAATAGGTTATGGCGAGTAGGAAAGAGGAAGTAGTGTTTGGTTACATATGCGGATTATTACTGGAACTAGGAAAATAGGCTATCTGGAGGAGGAAAACGGGAGTAAAGTTTGTGAACGTTTGATTGGAATCTTCCTACATGGTGGTTATTCCACAGACGGACTCTACAACCGAAGAACTAATTCTCTCTGTACTGCGTAGTGCGATTCATTGATAAGTACGAATAAGCTGCAACACAACGGGACCAAAAGGACCCAAGTGGGCTGGTTTCATGAAACTGGCGGCCTGTACAACCTAACGAATAAGCTGTGGATGATGAACGCGTATTACCTGAAAAGACTTAGATGTCGGGAAGGAAATCGCTGATTTTGCCATAGCAAAATCTATTGCACTACCACCATGCTCCAATAAGTCAATACTGTTGGATACCCTTCCTCGCTCTCTCTCTCTCTCTCTCTCTCTTGCAAACGGCCGAGTATTCAATTTTCCAGACCCAAGTGGGCTGGCTTTACAATAGCTGGCAGCCTGTTAAACCTAGATGTGGCAATACATAGAGTAAGACGATTGACGAAGAACTTAAATGCTTCTTTTTAGATATGAAAATGAGATCAGTCCAGCAAATATCGTACTCAATTTTCATTCCAAGAACATCAAGAGTATTTAATTCCTCAATATTTATATCATCCATAAGTACAGATGAAGTAGCGCCTGTGGTAGTGAGTGTATGCGTAAGCTGGGTCTTACGTGTGTAATAATAGACTTTAATCAAACATCCTCGTTCAGGTATTGTTAGAAGATTGTTGTTGCTAGAATTATTCATATTTTATCTCTTTAATCTCAGATCGGTAAGGCCTGCAGACGAATGAGCATGAATGACAAATGCTGCTATTTTGTACAAAATGTGCTCAGCCCAGTGAATATCAGACTGAATTTTCATTCCTAGAGCATTAAGGGATTCTTATTCCTCACTAGCTATACTACCCTTAAATATAGATGAAGTATCATCTCTGATGGTGCGAAATCGACTCTGTACAAACGTCCCAAATCAGAAGTTGCTAGAATCATTCATATGACACCAATTTCAGATTGGTAAGGCCTAGAGACGAATGAGCCTAAATGATAAATGCTGCTATTTTGTACAAAATGTGCTCAGCCCAGTGGACATCGGATTGAATTTTCATTCCTAGAGCATTAAGGGATTCCTATTACTCACTAACTATGCCTCCCATAAAAATAGATGAAGGATCATCTCTGGTTGTGCGAAATCGACTCTGTTCAAGCGTCCCGAATCAGATGTTGCTAGAACATACATCGTTGTTGCTAGAATCGTTTATATTTTGTTTCATGACACTAATCTTAGATTCGTAAGGACTAGAGCCGAACGAGCCTGAATGTCAAATGCTGCTATTTTCTATATAAACAATGAATAGAGTTGGAAGTTAGAAGGTCGTTAAGAGAAATGAAGAAAAGAGTGGGAGAAAGAAAGGAGCCTTGCGGTACGCCAGAATTTATATTGAACGTCTCCTGGTTGCAGTTTCTTCATATTCGCGATTACTCTTCTATAGCCGTTCAATATTGTCAGCCGTGTACACCGTTCATTATCTGGCGGCACCCGGAAGGTATCATGTTGTGCAAATTCGCCAAGAGATGGCTTTTTGTTGACTCTGACGATCTGATATGTGAATTCAAATAGCGAAGATGTGCGCGTTGACTCAAAACAATGAACTGTTCATAAAGATCAACGATTTCAGCATGTGATTCAATCGTCTACCGTTCCATTTTAAATTCTTTTCAAAGCACTGAAAATAAATTTTAAAAAACAATTATAATAAAAACAGTTATGAGGAATTTAAAGTTCTGAAATAATTTAAGGCAACACTGTACGCTAGGCATACACAACCCTTAATTACAAACAAACAGCTGGCAATCAGAGAGCGAAGACGATCAATTCAAATCTACATTCACTTGTTGCAACTGCAAGTGGTAGTGTAGTTGCACAAGTTTGAAATCTCAAATAAACGAGATTGTTAGCAGATCTACTGTGGTTTTGAATATAATTCATACGATGAGGGAGTTTAGTTTATAAATATTGTTTTTTTTAGAACATTTCTGAGAATATATACTGATGTTTCCATCCACATATAAATTTTATACGCAATGTAATTTTTTAAATGGTAAAATTTATTTTTTGTTTGCATATAATTTTACAGCTCTCGCTTATTATGCCCGTAAACAACTAAAAAAAATATTCTTATCTTATTCCCTCATTAACGAGAGCTGTCTTATTTTATATTTATAACGAACAAATTTTCCAACAATTAGAAAGAAAACCGTTCTATTCACGTTTTTAAACCACAAAGCGGAATATTTAACCACCCCACACCTCTTGAAAACATGAGTAGAACAAAAAGTGAAAAGGACCAGTTCAGCTCAGCCCAGCCTGGTTGTAAAACCATGTTGATTATCAACATGATGTTGGTGATAATGACGATGCTGATGAAAAAGACATGAAAAACTTAAATTTGCCTTGAACTTTTATTTCCTTTTTGTCTTTTATTCTTTTTTTTTATTTTTTGCTTAAAAGAAAAATGCCAACCATGTTTATAAATATTTTTTTTCGGTTTTGTTTTCGTAACTCTTATTTTATATATTTGTCTATTTCTTTTTCTTGGTTTGCTTTAGCCAACAAAATCATGTAGAACATTTTTTTGCTTTAAAAACCAAAGAATATACTTGAATTTTTATATTTAGCCAGCATTTAATATCAACAACAACAAAAAAAGCAAAAAGAAAGAAAATTGCACATGAGAACACAAAAATACATTAAATTGGCGCCAATTTTAAAATAAATCACGCCGTCTGTCCGTCCGTCCCTTCGCTCTTCTGTTAGTTTCTTGTATTTAGTATATTCCCAGTTTTCTTGTTCTTATTCTCAAATGTAAAATTTAACTTGAAATCATTTCTATTTTTTTTTTTTTTTGCAATAAAATGTTGTATTAAATCTATTGTACGAATACAAATTTAATAAAAATAGCACAAAATAGTTTAAACAAAATATCGATTTTATTTGACAAGGAAAACAAATTGCAAAATTGAATTTTATTTGAAAATAAAAAAATAAAATAAATAAATTTAATAATCTTTTAAAATATTACAGTCACAGACAACCTGTCATCGCTGTGATGTACTTTAGCGTCAAAACGGTGGCAGTATCCTCATGTTTTACTCCATCAAAGCAAATTCTGCGTACGATCACTGTAGCTCCATGATATAAAAAAAGGCATAAGTTTTTTTACATATCGCTCTCTTTATTGCAACATAGTCATATCTCAAAAAAGCTTGTTTCGAGAAAACACATATCAAGTTTTTAGTTTCCGTACAAGTCTTAGAAAATTTTTTTTTTAGAAAATATTTCGTCAAGGAAACAGTTTAAAAATAATTTGAATAAATTTTTGGCAAAATAGGTAGTACTATTAACAATTCTGCATTGTTAACTCGAAAAGTTCATTTTTTGAGATATGACTATGTTGCAATAAAGGAGCGATATGTACGTGTTCTGTAAGTAAGATGGATTTTTGAACACAGAAAAAAATTTTATTATTGTTCAATAATGAAATTCGTTGAATCAATTAATAAATTGTTTGAATGCGGACCTGTAAAGGAATTCGTGGATTCAAACAAAAGTTTAGTAAAAATAATTATTGATTGAAAACAATTATTTTTTTAAACAACAACAAAATACGATATCTAATAGCGCATTTACACCAACTCAAAATCTAGTAGATTTCAATTGAAATCTACAACGAAATCTATATCGTTTACACCACCGTTTTTTGACATCTAGCAAGATTTCATTTGCTCAAAAATAATTTATGCATGCGGGTTTGACAATACAATATTATTAGAGACTGAATACACCAGCATTAAAGTGTATATTTTTTGTGCCCAGAGACTGCATACACCACGTTATAGTGCAATTTTTGATGCAGCGTAGTATTTTTAAGTACTTTTTGCAAGAAATCACAGTTGCATCGCTTAGTACTGAGTAGATTTCAGGAGATTTCGTCGAAATCTACTCATAAAGTAGATTTCATTTTGTATGGGAAATCTTCTCAAAATCTACTAGATTTGGCTTGAAATCTCGAATGAGCAGATTTCGTTTTGGTGTAAATAGGCTATAAGGTTATTTTTTCGATATTTATGTATATGCATACATATTATTTTTTCAGACAAAAATTTTTCTGATTTTATTGTTACTATAATTTTTTCTGTGAAAGTACGACGTATGAAATAACACAAGGTATATCAGCAAACGGGAACTTTACCTACCCTCTTGTACGCAACATACATATTTCATTTTGACGGAAATACGCGATTGAGAAGGCGAGATATCCTTGGCACCATCAGTGCGTTAGAAATGTAATTTTACCAATATAATGCAAACAATTTTTTTTTCATCCGTTTTTATCTACCACTGCATAGATTCCACTTTTAAGATTTACTTCAGTACTCATAGAAATTCCTCCATAGCTGTGATGTATTGTTACATTAATACAATGACACTATCTTCATTTCAAGTTCATGACGCTTTTTATCGCTGTAATGCCAACCCTTGTGTCAGTTTATTAATTGTCATTAGCGGCAATTTATACATCAATTGAATATTATAGTCATCTCATAGGTACGGAATACGTTTGGCGCAAGCATGTGATCAACGCAATGCCACTTTAATAAGTCAACATGATGGGAGTTCCTACAGTTTTATTTGGTACAACAGCTATATGCCCATACCTCTATATATCACCAATACGCTAAGTAGAAACTTTCTCCCTGGAGTTCTCAATTCAACATCTGGAAACAGCGATGCCACAATGAAGATTTTACCTTAATTTTGAAGATTTTACAAGCAAAATAAGATTTGTAGAGTTTTCTTTCCAAAATAAGAATTTTCAAATATTGTGTTCTAATAAATAATGAGAGTCATTTGCAAACATCCAATCTAGTTTCATTAGTAACAAAGTTCTGCAGTGCTCACTCTTTAATCTACTCATAACATACCGTCTGTTATGACTTTACGTATGTTTTAAAAGAAGAGCCGTTGTCATGCAGAACTCTCTGCCTTTAAGACACATTAATGAGAATTTCATTTGCGATATTTTTGCTTAACTTTCCACTTGCTGCTGACTCAGTTGTGAGTATTCATCGATAAAAGTGTAATAAAGGCAATGTCGCTCAATAACGCCTCCCGCCGGGTGTATTACATGTGTATATTACTTCCAATGTTGATTTTTTGTTTCTGCCTTAGAATAATTATATCTTTATAATAAATAACCATTTGGTGGAATAAAGTCCAAAGCACATATTAAGATTTTTATCTGAAATAAAGACTTTTTTTAAAAGTGAAGATTTTCCCACAAAATTTTCTGTCATCACTGCCTGGAAATCAACATTTGAAGATTTATTGGCAAAATATGGCCGCAAATGCTGTAGAATGCAACTACAGTGGACTACCGATAATTCGCAAACGCAAGGTATCGGCCATTGGTTACGATTTATAGAGGTTTTCGATTTAGCGGGGGTTCGATTTAACGGGGTTAAAATAAAATAAACCGATTTAATGGGGTTCTTCAATTTATTTACTAAAATGGCTAAATTATACAATGGCTGCAAAAATGTGCTGTTTTTGCAATTCGGATAGATTTATGCATGCGCTTTGATATTTTTCTTTATTATTCATGTTCTTCTTAAGAAAATGGACAAAAACCAAAAAATTATTCTCTTTAAGAATTAGCGAGGGAACCAAAATGTATGGATATTTTACGAATTAACGAGATTTTTTTTAAGGGACCGACAGTTTATTACGAATTATCAGGAATTACAATTTATGAGGGCACGAATTATCAGGGATTGACTGAACTTGGCAATTACTATTCTTAAAAATATTGTTAAACTATCTATTGCACACACACATTTGTTTGAATCCACGAATTCCTTTATGTTCCCGCATTCAAATACTTTATTAACTGATTCAGCGAATTTCGTTATTAAACATAAAAAAAAAATTCTGTACGTGATAACACATTGTTTTTGTACTTTTTTGTTATCATTTTATATTAAATTACAAATTGCGCTATAAATAATTGAGTTGTGGTATTATTTCAAAAGTAGATAAAAATAAGATATCATATTTGTAATGATACTGCATATAAATTTTAATAAAGAAAGGGCTGCTATTATCAAATAGAAGATACTGCGTCAGTTTGTATCATTCTGATTGACTGGGGATTACATATCGTAGATAAATGTGTAATTGCATTGCACATATTAGAGGAAATTAATAACAATAATCTGATGTAGGTAGGTAGCTGATGTACGAGTACTGTTTGATTATTTCGTCACGTAGTAAGCTTAAATGCAACACTGTTGCAGTGAACCACTATCTTTTAATCGCCTTTGAACAAGCTGCATTCTGAAACTATTGCATTAAATCTTTCACCGCTTTCAGACACGGAAAGAGTTTGGAGGCGGCAAGGAGAAAGAGGGCCACTCTTTTTTCTCTTGCCCCTAGGGTAAACTTTCCGTGTGTGAAACCAGTGTTTGTGATGAAGTTTATTTGCATGAAATATATTAGAATCACTAAAAAAACTCAAATTTGGAAAAATGCGAGATAGGGCGTTTTTCTTTGAGAGCAACGAGATGTACATATTTAACGTTTGTATATTTATATAAGGCGTACAAAATTTGCTTCCGCCATTTTGCAATACATGGCTGTATCAATAAGTGGTAGTCGAAATAAATCGATCGTAGATGTTATACAATAAGCTTAAGTATTTGTAAACATAACGCCATCGAAATATGTGTCGATTTGTGACTGTATCATAAAGATATTATCGATTAAACATGCCAGCTTACGAGCCAAATTTTCGTTATTTGCGGGAGGTTCAAATTTTCTGCTTTAATGTGCAAAAATCTGCGACTGGGGCTCTTCGAATGCAAATACCTACGGTAGGGGATTTCTGCATCTCATTGTGACTGGAGACTTAAAATGGGTTCATTGCGGTAATACCAAGCATAGAAAATCAAGCCGAATATTCACAGTTCCAAGGACATGCTCAGTATTTGGTGGAAACAGCTCGGCGTAGGGTATTATGAGTTGTTGAAATTGCCAGAGATAATAACAGGCGATCATTATCGAACGCAATTAATGCGTTTCAGTCGAACCCTGAAAGGCAAATGTCCGCAATACAACCAAAGACGTGAGAAAGTAATTTTACAGCTTGACAGTGATCGAAACCATGTTGTGAAAGTGATCAAGACATAGTTGGAAACATTGAAATGAGAAGTCCTACCCCAGACTCCTCGGATTCTCACTTATTTCGATCAATGGCACACGTCCTGGCTGACCAGCACTTCCGATCTTATAAAGTAGTAAAAAATTGGATAGATTTGAAAATTGATTCCAAAGATGACTAGTACGCTGCCCGAAAAATGGATAAAGTAGTGGCCAGCAATGGACAATTCTTTGAATCAGAAATTTATAACCAGTTTTTTATAATAAAGCTTCGAATTTCGAAAAAAAGGCGAAAGCAAAATTGTACACATATTACATACAAACATAGAACAATAGTTAGATTTATGTGCTTATGTACATATGTGTGTATTATACTCGTACATTGATTTAACAATTCACTTCTGCAACCCCGCCCATTTAGTTAAAACTTGTATCAATTGTATGTATGCCTTCAATATTTTTTTTTTACAAGCTTTAAATAAATTGCCTTTCATAGCTTCAAAAATTCTTAATTACATGTGTACATACATATGTACATACATACATAAGTGTCTCCCACATAACATCCCACACAAAGCAGAACTGGGTCTTAAATTTACTAGTTAGTGGTAATTTCTTGTTTGTCGCATTTCATATGTTTCAATATGGCTCTAATGGCTGGTGATATCAAACAATAAGCCAAACGTCCAAACAGCCAACGTTTTTTTCTAAAATAAAATAGTTGTTTTTGTTTCCAAGCGTTATATGTAACTGTAACAATTGTTGTAAAGTACAACAAAACTATAAATATATACGAGTATACTCGTAAAAAAAAAATTGCAACTAAAAAGTCAAGAGACTTGGAAACTGTCATACACATGCTAAGTGTATACAAAGCAAAATAAATTTTATATACATATATACGAGTAAAAAAAAAAAAAACAAAAACATTTTGGCAAAATTGTTTCCCGTTGTGTAATGTCATGTTATTTTTGTTGGTTTTTTTGACATACGAAAATTATTTACTGGCAGCAGCTGAAAACTGCGATAAAAATAGAAACAATTTTGAACTTAAAAATCAATAGATTCTAACTTTTTGTTATAAAAATTAAAAGCAAAATTTGCATGCTCAAATAAATATATGTGTAAATACATATCTCTTCTTTCAAAAACGTCATAACTCAAAAATGCTTGTTTCAAGAAAACATGTAACATTTTTGTTGCCATACATGTCTTGAATTTTTTTTTTTTTAAGATCTAATAGAGCCAGTTAAAAGTAATTTGAATGTATTTTTGGCATAATATAAAGGATAGTACAAAGTAACAATTTTACACTGTTATCTCCAAAAACCTAATTCTTTGATATATGACTTTGCTGCAATAAAGCAACGTTATATAGTATTACATAGTCCCAGTTTACATTGTACAACTTTTCAGGCGTAAAGCAGCTCTGGGCTGAAGAACAGCTTTCGCGTCATCGTAATTATGTCTTAAGTGCGGTCAGGGGTGTTACTCTCTATTGCGATGCGAAAGTATGTTCGATGCGAAAGGTAGTTGCGATAAGAGTATAATTTGGTATTCTGTGCTGTTTGTGTAAACTTTTTGGCGAAATAGTTTAAAAATGAAGTAATACTGGTATCACCCTAAAATGGGTACGTGGACATGGGTCCAATAATGGCAACAACATTGCTGATGAATTAGCCAAAAAAGGGACAGCCCTAGAGGACAGGGATATAGACCCCTTTTGCGGTCAACCCTTGTCAGCGTATTGGAAACGAATAAAACTCCACACGCTAGAATATGCCCAAGAAAGGTGGCACACAGAGCCCACATGCCTTATATCAAGAAGCCTGTGGCCGCACATTAACTCTAAGAGAACAGGAGAGCTACTAAAACTTCCTAGATCTCTCCTAAGAATGACGGTAGCAGTCATCACTGGACATTGCCCGTTCGGAAACCATGCCAGGAGACTGGGTCTACCATATAACGACTTCTGTAGAAGTTGCCAAGACGAGGAGGAGGAGGAGACAATCCTTCACCTCCTCGGTACATGCCCGGCATTGGAGCATCATCGTCTAAGGTACTTAGGCGAGCGGAGCTTCAATAGCCTTTCATGTCTGGCCTCGGTCAAACCGACTGCGATAGCTTCTTTCATTAGAAGCAGCGGATGGCTAGTAAATCAGCAAGTAATGCCACACTAATAGATTCCCACCTCCTTTCCCTCTTCCTCACTCCTTCTATATCCCTATAACCTTATATTTTCTTTTCCCTTTACTAACTTTTTTTCAGGCAATCACAAAGGGACCTACAGGACCCAAGTGAGCTGGAGTTTCCGGGTACTTGCTGGAAATCAAGCGGCCTGTTTACCTAACCTAACCTAACACTGGTATCACAAAATAAACAATAGTGAAGAATGATAAAATAAAATGTGCGAAAGCAAAAATTAAATGAGAAAAGAAAATACGAAAACGCAATACAGGGTATACAAATTCTTAGATTTTTCTTTCACATCGCAATAGAGAGTAACCCCCCAGGTTTGTAGTTGCTCGGTCTTCGAGAGTTTTGCTTCTCACTCGCACTGGTTAACGGTTTGCCTGTGTTGGATTATAGTTTTTTAGAAGTATTTCGTTGTTAACCACGCTGCAACTTCCTATGTGAAGGCATAGGTCGGTACAGTTAGTCACAGCGACGCTACCAGTGTACTGATAATACCATCTTGGGCATATGGTCTTTGTCACCCCGCCCATTCTGTGCATCCTATACTGTGCATTCTTACTTAGTGAGAGGGGAGAGAGGAATCGAAAGGGGTACACATAAGCTTGTATTCATCAGAGATCGGCACCGGTGCACTGCAACCATAAGTACACCGGTTTTAACACAGTATTAATAAAATTTACCATATTAATATCATATCTAACCATGTTATTGCGCCAACCAATCATATTACTTCCACTAAACAACCATACTAATGTCATAAACAGTCTTATTGGCATACATATATCCATATTTACGTCATTAGACGCGATATTAATTAAACAGAGACCGTTTCGGGCAAAATGGGTATTATATTATTTATTTACAACTACCTATTTATAAAATGAATTAAAATAAAAACATTTAATACATTTTGAAATGAACAAAATAATTAAAATTAATCTGCAAAATATAGTTGGGTCCTATAATTGCAAATTACTTCGCTCTCAATAGGTGTTAGTGTCTGAAATAAAAAGAATTTATTAAGTATTTCGTCAATAATTGTGTAAATATAATATGGTTGGTCAACAATACTCTTGATGTTGTCGTAGTATTGTTGATTACAACGTACAAATATTCACATTTTAATAAGGGACGTTGGACCATTTGATGTCATGCGAACACGGCGAAAGTTTTTCTGCACAGTTTTAATTTGCAGTCTTTTCCTCTTTTACTTTTCAACAAAAAAATTTTGTAATAAAAAACAAAATACATCTTTCTTAGTAAAAAACAAAACTAAAAGAACATTATGTGTCAAGAACTATACTATAGTGCTGACAATATTAAGTTTATTCTGGAATACTATATATGTTACATGTGAGTATACTTTGCTTACATATAACAGAAAGAAATATTTCAGTAATAAAAGCTATTGTTGTTAAAAAAAATTACATACAATACTAATATTGTATGCAGCCATATTTCGAAATTGGTAGGTGGTAATAATAGATTTACTGAAATGCAAACGAAAACATATTTATGGGGAAACAAACTAATACTAAATCGTGAATAAGCTGTTTTTAACAATAATACACAATATTATGTCATATAAACTAATGTTGCCGTAATCATATTTCAAACTGTCTTCTTTGCGTAAAAGTTATTATTTTTACCGGTTTTGTACTAAATATGTTTAAATAAAATATGTGTATAAATTTTCTTCACAACATGATCGCCAAAACATGATATTTTAAAAACCTTCTGGCAACGCCACGCTTAGTACGAACACGTTTACCGAGTGAGTAAATACATAAAACTGAACACACACTCTCACGGGTAAAGAAATTGTGTGACCCAAATTCTTACATACAAATATTATTTTCGTTGTTAAAAAGAAGTACGAGTTCGATTGCCGAATGTGCAAAAATAATTGGAAAACCAAATCAAGTAGCCACCGCATACAAACTTGATAGGGTATGTTATAAACTCTACTTTATAGACGCAAACTCTAACGAGTGCAAACAATATGCGGTGGTCAGTCACACCGCAACTCGATTTAAGACGGGTGTACTTAGACGATTAAAAAATGTACCGGTTGCAGATCTCTGGTATTCCTGCAATTCGTTTTTTCATGGGTAGAGAGCTGAATTTTTTTTTGACATTTGGTTTTTATACACGTCATACATTAGGGCGGTTCAAAAAAATTTGTTTTTCTCGTATCGTCTGCTAATAAAGTAAATATGTTGCATTGTTGTCTGCATTGCGACCCAGTAAGAAAAAAAAAAATCGCCATTCGAATATGATTCGAGAACTTTCTCATACATCAGTGACCCACCATATTATGCTCGTACATGTATACAACAATAAAAAACATTATAAACGTAAATGAAATTTTAAAAGAGAAACGACAAAAGTTGTACAATGTAAACTTGGACTTATACTCAAAGAAAAATGCATCTTCATATTGATGAATATTATGCAAATAGTCATTAGTAATGTGAAAGCTGACATCAGTCTCAACGACAAATATCATCAGAGAATTTTGTCATAACTGTGATGACATATATTCAATGATACATTTAAGTTAAGAATAAGAATCTATGAAGCGTACATGAAACAAAGAATGGTAATGTGACACACATACATATATCGCTGACATTAAGAATGCGGATTTTTACAAGAAATAATGCCGAAGAGATTAATTTGCAAAATAAAACTCACAAGTGCTATTAGAACATTTTTCTTTTTAATTCTCATCGTTTTCTTGAAAATAGTAGAATATTATAAAATAAATATACTTTTCAAAGGATTCCAAGTCTACTAATGAAGTTAACTTATGAAATGACGATATATAGACACTAGAAAACACAAAACAAAACAGCTGTATATATTTTTTGATTTGTATAAATATTAGCAAGCTAGTAAAGTAAATAATATTATACCCAGTTGTTTCAAAAAAATTTTTCAGTCTTGTAGATGTATAAATATATGTATGTACGTACATTCAAATATATATTTAAAATTAATACATACTACAAATAGTAAAATTTTTCGGGACAATAATTTTAAGGTTTTTGCTTTTTGAATTCCTTCGATGTCGCCGTGGCATATCATGTATGACATTTTATTATTTAATGAGATCTCTGATGTTAATATGCCATCAGATTGAAGACCTTCTGACATCAAATTGAATACGAATTTAAGTTTATCTGATTGCATTGATGACACGTTGACATTAAATTCATTCCACGTAGCCACAAATATAACTGAAGTTATGGTTGATATCACAGCGATTCGATAAATACGGATGTAAAAAATATTTTTTTCCATTATATTTATTTACTGTATCTTTCAAAAAGGAGTAATTTTAAACTTAAGATTTTTTTTATATATTTCATTATAATAGATATTTTTTTTTTACTTAAGTCGAGTAAATTTTAGACAAAAAGTTATTTTTGCGAGTACTACAAGTATATCGGTTATATCACTTTTTTAACGCTCTGATGATGGCAAATGTTTCTTTCTTTCTCAAACGAGAAGTTGCAGTTTACTAGTTTACCAAGTCGCATGCTTCGAAAATATATCTTTTTCTAACAGAATAGATAGGCTCTTGCGAATTCGTAAGATTTGTTTGTACCAGGGAGCTGCAGTCATCGTAAAGACAGCTTTGAATGTAGGATACTGAAGTGGTACTCCACAGTTGTATCCTATAGCTCGATGCAGGCTTTCAAATATCAAACACTTGCAATCCAGTTTCAAGGTAGAATTTTTGCCGTTGAACCAATTTAATAGCACTGGTTTTAGCTCATCTAAGACAAAGTTGTGCATATTGTCACATATGTCCGTTGATGAAGGATAGTTTACAAGACTGTCAGTCCTATTATCTCCTAGAGAATACCTTATAAGGCAATGTTGTTCGTATTGCCGTATAGACGACAGGCGTTTATAGAGGACAGCTTACATGCCAATATGCCACACATATACGTCAATAAAGGACACCTTTCAAGACAATATTGTCGTATATACACTTTGACAGAGAACATTTTACAAGACATTCTCGCTCATATTGTAGTATATACATATATGTTGATAGAGGGTAGCTTACAAATCAATATTGCTGATGTTGTCGTCCATATGCGTTGATAGAGGGCAGTTTAGAAGATAATGTCTATTTTCTCACCTATGTGTTAATAAAGAACACCTTATAAGACAATGCCACTCATATTGTCATACATATGTATGTTGTACGACAACAGAAGAAACTTTACAAGATAATGTCGGTCAGATTGTTACACGTGAACTTTGACATTGGACAGTTTACAAGACAATATCGGCCATATTGTCGAGTAAAGCGGTCACGCTTTGAATTGCATTGCAAGACATCTTACAATACAATATTGCTCATATTGTCGTATATATGCGTTAATAGAGGACAGTTTACAAGGTATTGTCGCTTATATTGCCACACATATACGTCAGTAAAGAACACCTTTCAAGACAATATTGTCGTAAATATACTTTGACAGAGAACATTTTACAAGATACTGTCGCTCATATTGTAGTACATATATGTTGATAGAGGATAGCTTACAAAACAATATTGCTCATGTTGTCGTCCATATACGTTGATAGAGAACAGTTTACAAGACAATGTCTATTTTCTCACCTATGCATTAATAAAGAACACCTTATAAGACACTGCCACTCATATTGTCATACATACGTATGTATGATGTACGAGAACAGAAGAAACTTTACTAGATAATGTCGTTCAGATTGTCACACATAAACTTTGACATTGGGCAGTTTACAAGACAATATCGGTCATATTGTCGAGTAAAGCGGTCACACTTTGAATTGCATTGCAAGAGGACATCTTACAATATTGCTCATGCTTTAATAGAGGACAGTTTACAAAGTATTGTCGCTAATAATGCCGCACATATACGTTAATAAAGGGCACTTTACAAGGCAATATCGTTCGTATTGTCGGGTAAAGTGGTCACGCATTGAATTGCGTTGCTAGAAGGCAGCTTACAAGACAATATTGCTCACATTGTCGTACATATGCGTTAATAGAGAACAGTTTACAACGCATTGTCGTTCGCATTGTCACACATACACGTTAATGAAAGGTACTTTACAATACAGTGTCCTTCATATTGTCGTACATATAATTTGACAGAGGACAGTTTACCAGACATATTATCGGGTAAAGCGATAACGTATTGAATTGCGTTCATAGAAGATATATACAAGACATCATGTTGTCGTGGATAGACAATTTCAGTCATATTTTCATTTATAAACACTTGTAGAAGATTGACACTAGACCATGTCGACCATTTACACAGCAGAAATTTTAGCATATGAGTGTACCATTCTTCAGTTAACTTACTACAAATAAAAAATTATTTAGAGTTAAATCTGAGAATTTTGGAAATATTTTCTCTTTTCTTTTTGGATTTTAATGGAATAGAAAATCCCAGTGTAGAAAATTTCATTATATTTGGGCCCATAATTTCTATTTTATGGAATTTGCTTAAATTTTTCTTTGCTATAATGCCTTTATTTTGCTCACGCAGCAGTATTTGCTGTTTGTTGTTTAGCGCAAATAAAGTATTGTACAATTTTTTTATTTTTTGTTATGTATAATATTTTTTCCTTTTACTTACACCACAAAAACAACTTTTTAGTGGTTTGAAAATGAAGAAAACTTTTCAGCGTTTTGCTGTTGCCGCATTTGGACGGAAGGGTTAACAGTTTTGTTTAGTTTAAGTGAAAAATTGCTGCAAACATTTAAACAAAGTCCAAATTAACATACTGCTGCTACAAACTACAAACAAATTTGCTTAATTTCCTTTTAATATCAGAGTTTTTCTTCTGTGAACATATTTCATTTAAATTTTTATTTTAATTACTTGAAACACTTGCTGGTTCAAACATTTGCTTGTGGAAAGAAAAACCCCTTGGAAATTATTTGAAAACTTTCTTTTATTTCTCTTCAATGCAATTGATGTATTTTATGCAGTTTTTTTTTTTTCTTTTGCTGCATGATCGACATTTAAGTTTCTATTAAAAGTTGGGTTTTTTCCCCGTATCTGTTTCCCTTCGAATTGATTGCTGGCTGCAGTCCAAAAATATTATGATACAAGATTAACTTGCAACAATAGTTGAGAATAAAAAACTTTCGATTAAAATATTTGCTGGTGGTTTTGTTTTCGATTTGTTTTGGCAATAAACCGAAAATGCTACGAAATAGAAATACTTGAAGTATAGAATTTGATGAAATTGACCTTGGCTGATAAGAAACCCGCAGCCAATTTATTTTGGTATGTATGTAAGCAGGCGGGCTGAGCGGACTTTGGTGGGTGTTTATTTGCAAGAATATGTAAAAATGCTCAATCAAATTGTCTAATTTATAACAAAACAAAAGCCCGTAGTATTCTTTCTCTTGTTTTTCAATCATAAATCATTATTTATTGTTATAGCACATCTTCCACACTCAAATATTTTGCTTTATATGTCTTCAGATAATAATAGAATTATTGGCTTTTATTTTTGTTGAAAAATAAATTGAGCCATTTAGACTCGATAACAAAAAATAAGTGTTATAATGAATATTTCGTGCCTAAAAATGTAAGTGGCGTCAGCCACCTACAATGTTTATGGTTCAATGGTTTATTACTGACTTTTGCGTACACTTATTTGCCTAACTGTAAATTGCGTCATTTGCCAGCTAATATGTGCTGGCTTTTATGTGAAAAAGTCTCTGTAATTAATTTTATTACCAGGCATTATCAAGCTGGGTAATAAATTAATAATTGCAACCATAATATGATTGCTATTGAAATCTTTTTACGAGGGTTGTTTGATAACTCCATGCCTATTTGAAAAACATTTTTTTTATGTTTCCATATATAATTTTCTTTTCCATCAATACATTTAGTTTAATTTTTTAGTCCTTTAAATTTTTTTTATTTCTTTCAAATACGGGATGGCTGACAAATCGTGCTACTATATTGTTGTAATATTCAAATAACTTTTTTTAAGCAATATTTTTTGTTTGTTTTTGTTTTCTGTTCATTTTGATCTTAGATCAAGCGGGGTAATATGTTAATAAATGCAACCATAATATGATTGTTGTTAAAATCTTTTTACGAGTTTCGTAACTCTAAGACTATCTGAAAAAAATTTTAATTTATGTTTCTATATAATTTCCTTTTCCATCAACACATTTAATCAAACTTTTTATGCAGTTAAATTTTTTTTATTTGTTTCAAGAACAGGGCGGTTGACAAATCGTGCTACTATCTTATAGTAATATTCGAATAATTTTTTTTTACAATATTTTTTGTATGTTTACTTTGATCTTATTTAACTAATTGGTTTTAAAGACTGCTCATCCACGCATGTGCGACAGCTGATCAGAAAATTATTGATTGCGGCCTGAAGTTGGCAGTGTCTCATTTATTGTGTGAATGGACTACCTCAATTCAGTCAAATTCCTTGGTTTCCATTGCTACACCTCTTACTTGACATAACCCGATAAAAAATCTGGATCAGTTAGATCAACTGACCTTGAGAGGCTGTGGAAAGCGTAGATGGCAGTTTTCGTTGTAGCTCCACCACTACCGATCTGGCAGTGGTGGAGTTGCTCCATCCACCAAATGCTGTTAAAATAGATACGTCTTCGGCGCAGTTTTAGCAAAAAAACTGCTCTTACATTTTTAGATATTAGCATAAAGTAATTACTTGTTGTTGTATCGCATGATTTGTCAGCCACCCAGCATAATTATCTTTTCCCTTTCTCTGTTTTCTTAGACAGCAATATTTTAGACATGACTTGCGAGTTTTCGTTGGAACTCTACCACCTCCGGTCTAGCTATATGTGCAGTTGCTCCATTTAGTTGGTAACAAAAGCTATGACATATTGTTTTGTAGCACGAATTGTGAGCCATCCTGTAATAGGTTTTCTCAGAGCCCCTTAAAATAGGCGTTTGTTTGATAATAACTTTATTATACAACCCAAATATCTTTCCACATAGCAATTTCTTCAGATTTGGAAAAAGCAAATAGTCGCTAGGGGCTAAATCTGGAGAATAACTCATCCCATCGAATCATGATGATTTTTTGCTGTAATGTCTACACACGTGTTCATCTCTCGTATCTTCATGCAATACCATTTATTCGCCAAAGGTCTTTTGCTTTAAACTCTACCCTTTTCTGAGTAATTTTCAAGAAAGACACCACTTAAATCCCAAAAAAACAGTGGTCATGACTTTTTTGTTTTACAGACCCAACGTTTCTATATTTGGCGCACGTACACCCGATGAACGCCACTGTTTTTCTGGCCTAGTGTAAAATGTAATGTACTCGCTCAGTTGAGATGTCTGCAACGTCAGCCAACTCTAGTAACTTTATCTTCCAATCCTTTAATAATAATCCATAATTTTTATCGAAAATTTTTGGTCAAAATGATTGTATGACGTCACTTGTGCTGGTATGACTACAACGGAACTTAATAAACCACATCTTAACGACTAAAAGTGAGGGTATAGATTTTTCAAGATTTATGTTAAATATGATGTACTCGCTCAATGGAGATGCCTCAGCCAAATCGCGTAATTTCATTTTCCGATCATTCAATATTATTCCATAAACTTTATCGACAATATCTAGTGTGATGACCGGCCATAGCTGATGGAGTCACTCTTGCTGGTACCGCCACTCCTTAATCATTGAAATTGAGTCACTTTTGCTGGTACGACCACTTCTTAATCATTGAAATTGATGGTGCAGAGTTCTCATAGTGTTTATCAAGTCTCTTCTAGGCTTCAACGATGGTCTTGATCTTTTGATGCAAAAAATATATTTTTTTAATATTTCCATTTCTGTTAAAATTTACAATATTGTCCGCTTTTAATGACTACCAAATACAAAAATACATATGTAATTGCTTGATCACTAGCACTGTTACTCATAAGATGATTCATCTTGTTGTGCTAGATAACAGTAAAATAAATAAAAAAATAAAAACTAAATACAAACTAAATGATGCTGCTCAAAATT
Organism: Thecocarcelia acutangulata; assembly: GCA_914767995.1. Classification (NCBI taxonomy): domain Eukaryota; kingdom Metazoa; phylum Arthropoda; class Insecta; order Diptera; family Tachinidae; genus Thecocarcelia; species Thecocarcelia acutangulata. The sequence continues at coordinate 85,700,946 of OU612097.1, read as the reverse complement.
TTACAGTAGTCTATTGAAAGACGACCGCAGTGTTGTATTATCCTTTGCTCTTTGAACGTTTAAACACAAATCGTAGCAACCAATCATTTGTATACAAGTTTTTAAGAAAAGTAAAACGTAATAAAAGAATGCTGTTTTTTTGTTTCGTAGATTTAGTACAATGGGGTTATCCCCAGAGTACTGGTCTTAAATAAAAAACAATTCCTATTAATTTTTATTTTATTGTAGAAAATAGTTGAACAAAAGGTTTCCAAGCCAAGTACTTGTATTAGAACGTTTTTTGGAATATTATAAATAACATTTTTCTTCTTAATTCTCATTATATTGTTGAAAATATATGAACATATTTTTTAGAGGTTTCCAAGCCTACTGATGGTTAGTTTGGCACCTATGAAATATCGGCATAGTCACAGGAAGCGGAAAAATAGCTGTATATATAATTTTTTGATTTGTAACCATTTCTTTAAATGGCAAATGTGTGTTTCAATCCTATTTTACACATTATTGCTAGTTTTTGCATATTTTAGCATATAACTAATGCTTTGGCATATTTTGTTCCATTATGTGACTAATTGAATATGTAATATTGGAAATCTGTTTGAAACTATCATTCGATATAAAAACTTTCCAGTTACTGATTTTTTTTTTTGTATATATTATATTTTCGGTTACCCTGACTTAGTAATCTCAAACGCCCAAGAGCTTTACGTTTGACGTTTGAAAAAAAGAAAAGTTAACACTCTAATGCTTTTGTTAAACACCACCCATACAAATAAGTTGAACCAATAAAACTCGTAATTAATACTGAAAATCGTTGAAAATCACGGTTGTTTGGCCAGTGACGCAGAAAACTCACTGAACTTGTCGCATGTTGTTGCTGTGACAACTCACATTGTTGCTTTTAGTAACAATTTGTTATATTTTTCAGTTTTCATTTTTAGATACGAAATAATAGACCTCTGATTATGATCAATGAACTGTATTGATGAATCTGTTACCTCCCCTCCCCCAATTAAATGTGAAATGAAATTTATATAAAAATATAATAAAAGTAAAAGTTACCTTTTCAAATATAGTATGTATGTACATATGTATGTTTGTAGTTCTGTTGAAATGATTGAGTGTTTCAATTAACCCAGTTTAAAAAATACAAGTTTGCACCAATAAAAAATTATTTTCTTTGTCATTGAACAAATAAAGAAAAATAATAAAAAAGAATAAAAAAAAATTGTTTTTTGTTATAATTCTGAAAAATTGTATGTAGTATAGTATTGTGTTATAAAACCAGTTTTCTTTTGGTTAAGAGAAACGAGTTTTAACAACGTAAACATATACAAGACTTGGTCCGTTTGATTGAATGTTAGAAAACTCTTAAAATCATGCAATTAAAACTTTTGAATTAATGAAACCTCTAACAGAGATAACATTATTCTGGTTTTATTACAATTTAGATTTTAATTGAATTATGATATATTTTTAAAGAATATTTTAAGCTTCTAATGCATCGCGTTTTCTTTCATTTAGATGATGCTACTAGGCTGTCAGTTTTTATGTAAATTGTGGTCAATGGGGTTGTTAGCGGTTTTCACTAGTATAAACTGAAAACCTTGCATTATTAAGCTATCTACTCACAGTTGTCAGATGTTACAATATTATAAGATCTGGCAACATACTGACAATGTGGTGAGAATGAAAAATTGTCCCGCAGAAGTAAATTGTGTGTTTAGACGGTCGTAAGAAAATCTTACAATTTCATTGTCAGACTATGGTGTGACAAATAATTCATCTGACAACAAAAATTGTCAGTTCACACGGTTGTCAGATTGTTAGATGAAAAAATTTGCCAGACATTTTGTAAGGCATTGCCACTTATGTATATCAACAACGATCTGTTTGGCAGTGTTGCCTATCAAACTTTTTTCTGACAATAATACCATTGTCAGGTGCATTAATTTTATGACATGATTTTATGACAATTAAAACTGAGCTTACAATACCAGCCAATTATCTGGCAATGCCGACGAAGAGTGTTCTCACGATTGTCAGATGCCTGACAACAATGTCGTCTTACAATTGATTGGCAATGGGATTTCTGACAACGTTGTAAGTTAAAAATTGGCAGTTCACACGATTGTTATACATTTTCAGACAATTTTACTGGCAATATTGTAAGATCTAACAACCGTGTGTACGTAGCTTTAGTTTCCATCAACTTATATAATTTTTTTTTGGTGGTACAACGCCAAACCCAACCAATTACAAATCAAGAATACTGCATGTTGTTTTGTAGTTGTTGTAGAATTGGTAGCATCATTAATTAATTTTATAATGTTATATAATTATACTTAAATTTTACACAAATTTAAACATGAGCAACACAAGCTAATGCTAATTTTTTTTTTTAACAAGCTTTTATTATTTGTAAATAATTATTACGGATTTGCTACGGTCATCTTCCGGCACCAGAATCAAAGTACTCGTCAAGGCGAATTAAAGAAACCTAAACTCGATAGAGTTGCGTCGGGGTTACTATAGCCAGCTTCCGTGTCCATCATCAGACCCTGATTACCACATAGTATCAAGGTACTTGCCAAGACGACTCAAACGAACCTAAACTCGGTGAATTAGCGTCGTTTAATTAAAAAAGTTACTATAGCCAGCTTCATCAGATAAATCAGCTGTATGTCATAATAATAAACATTGTCATTATATTTGTACATGATGCAAAATTTCAGCTTAATCGGAAAACAGATTGGATTACAGACAACGGAACAGGTGAAACTAAATAAACCCGGACATGTTCCCAATATTTTGCTCCTAAAAAATCGAAATACGTTTTGTTATAATGTAAACGTGATATATTTTTATCTTTAGTAATATATTTTTAATAATTTATAACAGCTATGGTCATATATTATATATTAAGGCAACCGCACGCACGACTAAATCATTCTTATGAAATTATACACCACATTTTAAAAAAGGGGTAGTATAACCAAATCGCTCCAAGTTCAGTCTTCCATCCTGTGCGCACGTGTCCATATTTTTTATATATGTATGTTCATTATTAACTTCGTATGAAAACGAGTTGCAACGGCATAGGTAACAAGCTGTGTACTCGTGTTTTTTTTTTTGTCTCTTTTCACGGTTGTCCGTATTTTTTATATTCTTATGTTCATTATTAATTTCGTATAAAACCATATTGCACCGGAATAGGTACAGGCGTTTCTTTTTTTCACCGTTTTCCGTATATGTTCTTTATTAACTTCTTTTGCATGTACCTCATTACCTTGTAGTGTGGAAAGTATTGCACTAAATTTTGTTAGTTTTTATTTTTATTTTGTTAGAGTGAGCATATATACACTGGGCACTGATCAGGTTTAGCTAATTTAATTCCAACATTTTAAATGCTATAATAGAGTTTGGTTTGGTTTTTCGTGTTGTTATTGTTGAAGATAAACCTCCGCGAACACTACTCCCTCTTTCCTCATCCTCATAACCTATATTCCTAGTTCCAGTACAATGCACTGCATATGTAGGGGTCATCCCCTGAGTACTCAATATAAAAATAAAAAATAAAACAATAAGTTCGTAGAGTACTGTCTTAATATCTTTCTATCTAAGAATCTATGACAATTACGCGTAAAATAAAAATGCTCGTCACGGCTTCAGTGTCATACATGTACCCGATGTGTTCCTATTTTCAATGGCTGTGAGACATAATTGAGGTTCAATATCGTTAGTGTGCCGAATTAGCTCATCCTCTTGAACTATTCTCGGCTTATTTATGTATAGTTTTTCTTTAAAATATCCCCAAAGAAAGAAGTCCAGAGATGTCAAATCACATGAGCATGTCGGCAGATTAACATCGTAAAAACGTGAGATAACACGGCTATTGAATTTCTTGCGTAAAGGAGCTTTCTTGTTGGAACCACATATATTCTAGGTCCATATGCTCAATTGCTGGCCACAAAAAATCAGTTATCATCTCGTGATAGCGGACACCGTTCACGGTAACTGCTGGGCCGACCTCATTTTCTAATAAGTACAGCCCGATGATGCCGCCATCAGTCACTCTGGATACAAGGGCTTTTCAACAATCACTCGAGCAGTCTCATTTGCGCAAATGCGGCAATTTTGCTCGTTAACGAATCCATTGAAGTTAAAAGGTGCCTCATGTAGTGCACGAAATCATATTGATTTGAACTCCTATTTTCGTACAGGGCTTGAACAATTTTAGCGCACTGCTCAATTGTGTACCTCTCCAAGGTTAAATTCAAGGTCAAACACCGAAACAAAGAAACCACAAATTAAGCTGAACAAAAAACAAAAAAAAAAAAAAAAAACTTAACAAAGTGTGACTTACAAATGTGACTTACCATTAACATTGTGTATTACGGTTGGACCTCCCTTTACTTTGTTATTCTAAAATTGTTTTGCATATTTCAATACCGTTTCAAAGTATCATTGTTTTATATTTAAGGTCTTATTTATAAAAATAATTAATGTTTATTAACCTCTTATTGTACAGATTTCTATACAAAATTTGCCTAATAAGAGCTCAATAAACATGAAATATTTTTTTTTTATAAATAAGACCGTTAAAATATATAATTTATTTTAAAAACAACTGGTTCAATAATCTGAATTTATTAATTTTGTTTTGTCAAAAGATTTTGTTCAAAACTCTACTGCAAACCATTGTTTTGATTTTAACTCTTCGTTTTGAAACTTTTTTCATTAAATTGATATAGCTTTCTTTTCAATTAATTTCCGCCCCTTTTAAAACTTTATAAATAAGAGTGATTATTTTCAGGATTTGAATTCTTCTTCCTTTTCGGTTGACAAACACTTTTTACACATAGAAAAATACTTCTTGATAATACTTGTCAAATGGCGAAATATTGCGAAATATGTGTCTCGATTATTAAACACAATTATTCTTACAAAAATATTAAATTTTAACATGAAGTAATGTTAATTTAACAAGATACACAAAAGAAGTGAAATGCTTCAATATACTTATATTGCATATTAATTTCAAATTATTTCATATTTAAATATAATATGTATTTAATTTTTTTTCAAATGGCAGTTTTTTCTGTGTGTAATAACGTCATAGCAACTTATTTTCTTGGAATTACGAGGTTGGGTCAATAAGTCCCTGACTTTTTTAATGAAACACAGGTTTTTATATTAAACGTTATTTTATTTTTTATATTTTTATATTAAAAGTTATTTAATTTTCCAACATAGTCTCTTGTGACTACTATACAGTTGGTTCAACGTTTCCCCAAATATTTTATCCCTTCCGAAAAATATGATGTAGCTGGTCATCAAAGTAGGCATTTGTTTGTCAGATGATTTCTTCGTTGGAGCCAAATTTGTTTGCGCCAAATAATTTCTCAAATTGTCTATCCCTTCCGAAAGATATGTTTTTTCGAGGTGATCAAGATAGCCATTTGTTTGTGAGATGATTTCATAAATATCTGATAAATCAGAATCCGACAAGTGATTTCCTTACGTTTGGGAGCAAGAAATAGTCATTCGAGGCTAAATTTGGTGAATAAGGAGAACGAGGCAACAATTAGTAGCCAGCCCACTTCATCGATTTTTGTCAAGAAAACTGCACATGTGTGCATCCTTGCATTGCCCTGGTGGAAAAGAAATTTTCTCTTTTCCAAATGTGGTTCGCTTTTTATTCCTCATTGATTCAAGCCAATAAGTTGGTATAATATTCGCCATCGATTGCTTCCCCTTTGGAAAGGGTATTCAAGGTGAGGTATAACGCGTGCATTCTTATAAAACGGTCGCCATGACTTTATTGGCTGGCAACCCCATTGATTGCAATTTTTCATCTTAATTTTTTATAATTGATTAATTTCTGTTTTTCACTTTATTGGCTGGCAACCCCACTTATGTAAAAACGCTTTGAAGCAATTACCGGCAACAAAGTTCCATCCCTGTGGTTAATTGTGAATGAAAACATTAACCATTGATTGCACTTTTTCATCTTATTTTTTTTAGAATTGATTTTTATAATTTTTTATATTGATTTCATTTTATTCATTATTCTTGCGGACTCGCGACTGATGAGAGGATCCTGTGTAATTTTTTAATTTAAAGTTTTTCTGAATTGTAAAATTTTGCTTTGCAAATAAATTTATACGAGTGTAAGTACATTGGAATTAAATTTTGTAGATTTATTTGAGGAAATTAATAGTACAATCAGGAATCCCCTCCTGCCCATAGTTTTCATTCCCTAGACTAGTTCTATCAGATGTGTGTGAAGATAAATATGCCGAGTTAAATATGTTTGACGTAATGGAATGACGTAACGACATATTTAAGTGTGAAGATAAATATGTTTGACGTAACGTCCCAACGAACTAACATGTTTGTTTATGTGTTTGAAATAACTTTTATTAAAAAAAAAATACACAATACCTTAAAACGAAAAAAATTGTGCAAATACAGCATAAACAAATAGTATTTGAAACTGAAATGCTGAAATTTTAACATGGAAAATATAAAACAATTTAGTGGAAAATTCGTGATCCGCGCAAGAATTTGCCCATATATGGGCACATTTTTGGTTGTCACTCAATAGGACCTTTTGGAATAGGAAGCCAAGAGTGTCCTCTAAACGCTGATATACGTGGCTAATCTCAATTGTATTTGGGAGTTTTTTGAGTGACAACCAAAAATGTGCCCATATATGGGCAAATTCTTTCGCGGATCATGAATTTTCCACTAAGTTGAAATTTAAAATTTTTTTTAAAAAACTCCCAAATACAATTGAGATCAGCCACTTATATCAGCGTCAATCTCCCATGTCAATTCGCCGCCAATATCATGTGATTTGGGTAATTTGAAAGAAAAGGTATACGTCGAAAGGCTAGCAACAATTCAAGAGCCAAAGTATGAGATAATTCGGCACATTAACGGCATAGAACCTCAATTATGCCTTAGCGTCTTCGAAAACTGTGACCATTCGGCCAATATTTTGTTCCATACATAATTGAACCATACCGATATTATTATAATAAAAAGAAACGACAATTATTCCTAAATAATTTGTGTTTTATTCAAAATCAACATCGGCCCTTAAAATTAAAACACCCTTCCACTGCATATACCATGCAGGTGCATACTCCGAAGTATTATCTTTCCTAATTTTCAATAGTAGAAATTTTTTATTAGACCCATATTAAACACTACTTTTGGCTTTTTTGTCGCCGATTCACCCCGGGAAGCCCACTGTTTGGTCTCCGTTGCGCTGTATTGGCACAATAACTTCCATATTGCGGTTGAATCACGTCGAACATTCCAGCAAAATTGTCACACGGTTCCGTTTCTAATCGATTGTTAGCAAAATTGGCACCCATCTTTTCATATCCAAGTGATCATCCAAAATTGAAACTACTGAGCCATGTGAGATATCTGTGGCTTCCACAATCTGTCTCACTTTCAATCTCAGATAGACTCAAATTATATCGCCAATTTTTACAATTGTTTCGGATGCGGAGACCTTAACTGGGCATCTAAAATTAGGAAATCATGGAAAGTCTGGGTTTGAGTGATAGTTTTTTTTCGCAAAAAATAATGCTACATGAGCGCACGATGAGCTATCAAACGCAAACTAAATGACGCAAGCTTGTACAAATTGAGACAGTAGTCAACTGACAGTTGTCTCTTACCATTTCAATTAAGTGGCAGTAATTTTAAAAAATCACGGACTTACTGGACCTGTCCTCGTATTTTTACTCCAATTCAACTGTTTTCAAGACACAGAACTTTTAGTTTATTTTGTTTTCGTGCAAATTTTTTTTTTTGTTTTGGAAGAAAGAAATATAATTTTTCTACTTAAGAACACTTCCTATTAATTAGAAAACTTTGCAAATTAATTAGCATCCTGAATGGAAGTAAAACTAAAACAAAATTAAGATAGGAGAACCTTTTAGTACAAGTTCTTAACACATACATATTTTGCTTGAAATATTTCCATTTTTGCTTGCTAAATGAAAGCGTTAAGCTAAAATCGGAAAATGGGGAAAAACATTCTTATTCAAAGCAATCATAAAATTGCTGAAAATGCTTGCATGTCTTATTTGCATGTTGAAAACACATTTTTGAGAACAAAAATTTACACGTTATTATAGAAACGCAACTTAAACTTTTTTGTTTTTTTTTAGTAAAGGTGAAGGGTTAAACTTGTAGAGCCAAGTTACACTTAAGTACAGAAAAAATTCAAATCATGAAAGATTTAACAGTCAATTTTAAAGTAAACAATTTCTTTCTAGTTTGGCAGAAAAATACACAACTAATGGCTAAAATTTTCTGTATGTATAATTTAAATGAAAATAAAAATAAAAAATAAAACAGTTTTAAAATAGCGCTAGGCACACAACTGCGACGAACGACGATTTTCGCGCATCACGACGAATTGGCCACAAATATTCATTGTATAAATTCGTTGTGTGAAGCATAATATCAAGGTACTTTTGTCTAGATAACATTGTTTACATTCCGTGCAAAGAAAAAATTGAACAAATTAGTATATATACTAAAGTGGCCATATTTAAAGTAAACCTACATAACGAGTGATTTTTTTGCTATTATCTTTTTGGCAACACTAGTTTTGACAGCTCACGCACGTTTTGTATCTTGTGCCACTGTCAAACATCTTCAGTTTGGTCTATAATTTAATCATGAATCGTCTTACAAACGAACAACGCTTGCAAATTATTGAATTTTATTACCAAAATGCGTGCTCTGTTAAGAAAGTTCATCGCGCGCTTCTTCCATTTTATGGTCAGTTTAATCGACCTACTGAAGCTTCTATTCGGGCTATTGTAAAAAAATTTCGCTCCAAATTTACATTGTTGGACATTAAACCACCAACACGCTTACGTAGAGTGCGAACTGAAGAAAATATCGCAGCCGTATCGGCCAGTGTTGGTGATGACCGTGAATTATCGATTCGGCGCCGTTCTCATCAATTGTGCCTCTGTTACTCCACTACGTGGAAAATTTTGCGGAAGGATTTGGGTGTGAAGCCTTATAAGATACAGCTGGTGCAAGAATTGAAGCCAAACGACCTACCACAACGCCAAATTTTTGGTGAATGGGCTCTTGAAAAGTTAGATGAAGATCCACTTTTTTATCGAAGAATTGTGTTCAGCGACGAGGCTCATTTCTGGTTGAATGGATACGTGAACAAGCAAAACTGCCGTATTTGGAGTGAAGAGCAGCCAGAAGCATTGAAAGAGCTACCAATGCATCCACAAAAAACAACCGTTTGGTGCGGATTATGGGCTGGCGGCATCATTGGGCCGTATTTCTTCAAAGATGATGCGAATCACAACGTTACTGTGAATGGTGAGCGCTACCGTGCGATGATAACAAACTTTTTTTGCCCAAAATGGAAGAGCTTGACTTGCATGACATGTGGTTTCAACAAGACGGTGCCACATGCTACACAGCACGCGAAACAATGGACCAATTGAGAGGCGAGTTCGGTGAACAGTTTATTTCACGCCCAGATCGTGCGATTTAACGCCTCTAGACTATTTTTTGTGGGGCTATGTTAAGGTTAATGTCTATAGCGACAAGCCCGCTTCGATTGACGCACTGGAAGCCAACATTGCCAACATAATTCGTGAGATACCGGCCGAAATGTTGGAAAGAGTATGCCAAAATTGGACTAAGCGGATGGACCATTTGAGGCAAAGCCGCGGCCAACATTTGCATGAAATAATCTTCAAACATTAAATTATATCGACCCAACTATCGATCCAAATAAATATTTCATGCATTTTTCTGAATTTTATGTGTATTTTTTTTTTAAATTTCCGATAGTTCTTATAAAATCACCCATTATATAAATCCCATCCGAAAGTGGGATTTTTGAACAAATTATCTGAGTTACTTTATATTTTGCGAACATCTTCATAAATTTTTTACTACCTAGATTAATATAAATATAAAAAGTATTATTTCGTGAAAAATACTTTTTTTTATATAAGAAACCTGGTCACCTGATACTCAAATTTCAAATTTCGCTTAGTAGGACGATATTCGGTCAACACGATTGTGTGCAGTTTCGTATACACCAATGTGTTTTATTTCTAGCGACGAATATTCGCGACCAAATATTCGACGTTCGTCGCAGTTGTGTTCCTAGTATAAGACTTTTTGATAAGACTTTTTGATACAGTATAATACTTTTGATACCGTTGTGAAAAAGATTTACATCAGCACCTGCCATTATGGCCTCATCTGATGATGGACCAGTGTGGAGTGAATTATTTACTATTCACCAGCGCCCCTGTGTGGCTGACTAGGCTCACACAGGTAGCAATGTGTGCCATATGTTTGTAGCCATATGACCAACTTCTTGTTGAGGAGTTCGGGCCTTTTAATCCCTCCTGTATGCAAATTCCCAGCAATCAATGGATGGACAAAGTAAAAGCTCGATAAACATTACGGCGAACAAGCACTGCAACAATACCTTCGACAGGAAGGCCAAAAGAGGTGGTTTATGAAGAAAATATCAAGAAAATACTCGATATCGTTATGAATAATCGCCGAGTTATGTTACGTGAGATTGTCGAAATGGTAAACATATCTTACTATGAACATATGTTGAACATTTTGCATGAACATTTGCATATGAAAAAGCTATCGGCACGTTTGCTCAGTGTCGAACAAAAACGAGGCCGACAGACCACTTCACAGCGGTGTTTGGACATGATTAAGCGTAATCCTGTTGATTTTTGGCGTCGATTAATAACTTTTGATGAAACCTGGGTCCACCACACACCTGAAACCAAAAATTAATCGAAAAAATGGGTGGGAGCTGGTGGAAGCGCTCTAAAGAAGGTGCGGACAGTGAAATCGGCGGGCAAGGTTATGACCACTGTATTTTGGGATGCACATTGCTCATCGATTTACTTGAAAAAGTATCCACGATTACAGGAAAGTTGTATCGTGCATTACTGGATTAATTGATTGATGCAATCAAGGAAAAACGACCACATTTAAAGAAGAAGAAAGTGTTTTTTCTTTAAGACAACGCACCGGGTCACAGAGCATTAGATACGATGCTTAAATTACGTGAAATACACTTCGAATTGATTGATCATCCACCTTATAGTCCAGATTTAGCTCCTAGTGATTTTTTCCTGTTTCCAAACTTGAAAAAATGGCTCGCAGGAAAAATATTCATCACAAATGAAGAAATGATTACCGAAACTAACGCGTATTTTGAGGGGTTACCAAAGTCGTATTACTTAGATGGTATAAAAAGTTGGAATATCGTCTTACTAAGTGTACTCGTATTGAGCTAAAATGAAACTGTGTTGAGAAATAAATGGTTTTTGAAAAAAATTTATATTTTTTCTACTCAGTCCGCCCTCCTTTCAGAATAAGACTTGTTGATACAGTTAGAGATGACTATCTTAATCAGAAAGTCTGTATACAGACTGTCAATAAATAATTCATACTGCAAACAAACACCATTAAGTTAATTTTTTTATTAATTTATAGAACTTTATGATTTTTAAATTAAATTTGTGGTTTGTACATATGTACATCGGGTTTTAGTTCAAGCTTTTCTTTTCTAAAGTTTTTTCTTAAGAAAGAGTTTTTACAATGCAAATATGCTATGATCAATAATTTTTGATTGAAAAAGACAAGACAAATAATAATCAAATCTTTACCTGGGGGACAACTAGCTGCTTCGTAGTCGCTACACTACTCATCAGCACCCACTGGAATTTGAACTCGAATCATGGCGTTAAATTTTTTAGTAATTGCAATTAATTTTACATTCTAGAAAATAATTTTTATATACAACACGCTGTTAAGGGTTTTAGCTAATTCGTCAGCGATGTTGTTGCCGCTATTGGACCCGTGCCCATGTACCCATTAATTTTGAATGTCTCACCATCTTATTTAAAGATGTCCGGCATCTCTGGACGAGACTAGAATTAGTGTATATTTAAATCAGGTTATTGATGGCGGCCTTGGTATCCGTTATTATCATGATATCTCTGCCGAACATCTTGTTAAACGTCAGCCATCTAGCCGCTTTGTTTATAGCTGATATTTCAGCTTGGAAAACACTACATCCGTACGGTAGTCTAAAGGATATTTTAGTGTTGACTTCTTTTACGTAAATACCTCCAACTCGTTCTTAACATACAAGGATCCAGATTCTAAGGGAGATTCCCCAATTTGGTAGCCAAAGCTCTTACAAAACTCTTAATATTTTTAACCGTTCAGGAAAATAGTTTTGACTTTTTCAAAGCATTATTATTTTTTGAATTTTCGAACTTCGTTTAAAAAAGGTAGTACTTATGTAAGTGGGTGTATGAACACTCACTCACATAAATATTCTTAATGCAGCTTTCTAAAATATTGCTTAAAAGTAATACTAAATTAATCTCTGGAAAAGCAAAAAAAGCAAAGTAGTATTTCTTTATAAAAAAGCAAAATGTAAATAAAACAAAATTCTTCAATAAAGAAATGTTTTCGTTCATAAAAGAAAAATTGTGAATATAAATCAAATTTATTTAGTCATAAGAAAACAATATTTATTCAAGTCTTTCTTTCACAAAGCAATATTATAATTTACAGCTTTTTGCCTTATTTTTAAGGATTTTGATTTGAAACGTTTTGCTGCCGCATTTTATTACAAAGTCAATATGTAAAAGAGCTGAAATAAATAAAGGAAAAATTCTAATGAGATTTTTAATGGAATGTAAATCTTATGACAAACATAAGAAATACATAAAGCAGTTCCATTAGAAGAAATAAATCCATAAAAGCAACCATTATAAGTAGACCATTTAATATTGCAGACCACAAGTATAACTTTTTATTACAACAGGCATATTTTGGCAAAAACTTTTACAAGCAGGTCTGTCGGTCGGTCAGCTGACATCAAAATAAATTTCAATTAAAAAACATAATTTTCATTTAATTTATGTTTATTTCAATTATATAAAATGTATCTCAAAGTAAATACTTAAAAGGTTAGTGGTTATGACTTTTTGAATTATTTGTAATATGCAAATTAGTTTTTGAATTTGTCAAAACATAACATATACAAATGCCAACAATAAATATTAAAGCTTATTGCACCTTAAGTTTCACTTTTTTCCATTTAACATTAATTTTTTATATTATTATACTTAAGAATAATAGAAAAGGTAAAAATATTTAAAATATTTTCTAAATACATATTTGTTATGCCTGACTGCAAATTTAAAGTGTTGTGTGTTTTGCGGTATGCATATTTTACAGTGGAGAGCAAAATTTACCAAACAGTAAAAAATGTAATTGGGCACGGCATATTACAATCTGAACAAAATTATATTAAAACAAGTAAGAGTGTGGTATACTTGGCTAGGCCGAATCTAAAATACCCTTCACGATAGTCAGGTATATGTATAGTATATACTACAAATTTGAATTAAATATGCTCGGATATCGGGGAAAAAACAGTTGTGCCTTGTAATCACTATTCCAAAACAGAAATCTTTCATGGACATTATTATGGCAAAGTTTATTTAAGCTATATCTCGGTTATATATGAACAGATTTGGGAATTTTCTATTTTCAGTATTTTAGTAACCTTCTCTTATAACGCAAATTGCTTTTTAGCAAAAAAAAAAAAAAAAATGTTAATGGGAAAATAGGTTTAGGCTCTATCTCGGGTATATATGGACCGATATGGAAAATTTTCATTATCTGTATTTTTTAATCCTCATTTTATACTCAGAAGAAGCAAAAAAAAAAAAAAATTCATGGCAAATTCGTTTCAGACTATATACGAGTATATAGACCGATATTAAATATTTTCATTTTCTGTATTTTACTACCTTCCTTTTATAATCGGAACTGCTTTTAAGAAAAAAAATGTTTTTTCGTTGAAAAATCGGTTTAGTCTATATATTCGGAAATTTTCATTTTGTGTATTTTAGTAACCTTTTTTTATAACCAGAACTACCTTTAAACAAAAAAAAAAAAAATTTTTTTAATAGAAAAATATGTTTAGACCATATTTTATTTTAATTTTCTATATTTGGTAACATCTTTATATTACCAGAGCTGCTTTTAATCAAAAAAAGTTGTTTAAGTTCAGTTCTGCGACATTTTCATAAAAAATCGGTTTAGACTATGGTATATACATATCTACCGATATCGGAATTTTTAATTTTCTGTATTTTAGTGACCGTCTTTTCTAACCAGAACTGCGTTTAACCAAAAACATTTAAAAAACAAATCGGTTTAGACTATACTCGAGTATACATACATATATGGACCGATACCAAAAATTTTCATTTTCTGTATTTATATAACCTTCTTTTATTACCAGAACTGCTTTTAAGCAAAAAAAGTTGTTCAACTTCGCTTATGAGACATTTTCGTTAAAAACCCAATTTAGGCTATATCTCGGGTATATATGTACCGATATCTAGATAATTTTTTTTTTACTTGCTTAATAATCGTGTGAAGTTTGAAGTAAAACAAACAACTTTTTTTCCAAAAAATTGCAAAAAAATGGATTTGCTCGGAATTTTGGATATATCTCAGCTATATGTAAACCGATATTACTGAATATCAATAGCAAACCCATGAATCGATGGGATAAAAGAATGGTGAAAAAAAAGTTTCTAAGTCTAATGGTTTTCTCAGAAACGGTATTTCAACGGTGGACAAACGGACATCGCTTAATCGAATTTTCTATCAATTCAGATTATGTATACTTTATATGGTCGGAAATGAAAATTGTAGAAATTACAAACGGAATCACAAACTTATATACATATACCCTTTACATATTTGTGAAGGGTATAAAAAAGGTAGCCAGAGCTCACGCATTCATAATTATACGCTTGTACTAGTAACAGCAAAAACCGTAGTTTAAGGTTGTCTCAAATACAACGCAAATTTTTTTTCCCAGCACTGTTCACATAACAATTTTCAATTAAAATTTATAAGTAGACGATATTTTATGGCTTCTATAGGTCTATAACTCATGCATAAGCCACAACCAATACTGATGTAATGTTTAAAATCATATTGCCAGCCGTCTATTTATTGAATTTCTAAACGTTCGTCTTTAACTTGTTATTTAAAATAATTTCAATATAAAACACAATGTTTTTTTTTCAATTACAGATGTAGTCAAAAGGTTTCAGAAAATCGTAATTAAATACTTGTGCATTTTGAATGCCAACGACAATGCGTTAACTGCCCATCGCGATTGTCAATTTTCTAATAGACTAGGAAATGTTAATGTGGTTGGCAGAAATTATTTTTCAAATAAAAGTTAAATAAAGTGTTAATGAACTAAAATATAAAACACATTTGTATTCAAAATATTGAGAGTGTTAGTGAAAACGGGAGTGTTGTGTAATATTTTCCATTGTCTCAATGTGTTCAATATTCTGTATTAAGCAGACATTGTACGTGTTGTCTGGAACAATACAATTTTGCTTTCGTCTGTCAATAAAATATCCTACGCCAATTTCCTGTAAATCCGTCTGTCTGTCTGTAATTTTAGTATACATACAGTATATATACCGTGGTTTAGTTTTGCCATTTAATTTTTGGTAAGGGTTTCGGAAGTCCAAGACATGCAACATCCTAGAGTTTTATTTGCTACAAAAAATAAGGCACTCCTACTCCTCTATGCCCCAGAAAGCAGAGTTCCCTAGTTAGGTGTACACACCAAAGAAAACTTCGTGCTGGTTGGAATTCACAGAGAAAATGATGATCAGTTATTCTTTCTCCCTATTCTTGAAACCACGACAAAATTCATTACAGGGCTGTCCTAGTCAACTTTCATATTGGCCCAGTGCTCAAGTCAAAAAAGTGATTGTGTTTGTTTAAATAAAGACGCCATTGCAATTTTACCGATCATTAGTTTTGCAAATTATCTTTTAAAAAACCATTTTAAATGGAAAATAATTTGGTTTTGTTCATTAAATATATACTATAGGTGATTACGAGTATGTCAGAGTTAATCGCAGTTGTAGACACTAGGTAAGAATAAGTAAGCAGCAGTAAGGAACAATACACTTTCGCTGTCTCTGTCTTGACATCCCCGAAAATTCCAAAAGCTTTTTAGATGCTGATCATATTTAATTCCCTATGTACGTTGTGCTTCAGTTGCGGTTGACGAAAGAACCGTGAACGACAAGGAATATTTTATTTCGTATTCACTTACACAGTCTTACAAATTGGCATGACGAGTTTAATAGATCTTGTGTTTTGCAGATATACGAAAAATGTGCACCGTTGCTCGAACAGGACAATCATTTTGTTAAAACAATTTTGTAATTTGCTGTCTCCAAAAATTAAAAAATCTGATTTTATTCAATCGTCACCTTTTCATCTCTGTTCAATTTCTGCTTCAGTTGCGGTCGGCGAAAAACTGAGCTGTTGTGAGCGACAAGGAATCTCACGGATTCGTATGACGCATTCGGCAGACCTTGCGTTTCAATCGTGTAGAGCGCCAAATATACGAAGAATGTGTAATTTAGCCCGAGCCGCAGAACACCAATTTTGGTAAAACAATTAAAAAATTTGTTCGTGGCGTTTATTCGGCAAAACAAACTGACAGATACTTCGACAATATGGTGGCCATTACCAACTTCCAAATGAGTTGGTACCTCGATTTTTCATTAGTCGCTATATTTTAAGCCCGGGTGTTTTTTTATATTGGACCAGTACTCAGGGGATGACCCCTACATATGCAGTGCATTGTACCAGAACTAGGAAAATAGGTTGTGAGGAGGGGGAAAGAGGGAGTAGTGTTTGTGAACGTTTGACGTGAACTTTTCAACGTTATAACAGACAGGAAACACGTCTGCAGGCAAATTATTCCACAGACGAAGCGTTCGGCTGAAAAACGAATTCTCTCTGTAATGCGTAGTGCGATTCCGCGGTCAATCGACCACAAATGGATGAGCTCTGTAGTAACGATAGAACAGAGTAACGCACCCCACACTGCGTCGATGCTCCAGTGAATCAATAGAGTTGGATACCCTACTGTCACCGATAAGCTTCTTCTTGACTTGTTCTTGGCCTATTGACTGAGACTTTTTCTTTTAAATGTTTCCCAAGAAAGAAATCCAACGATACCAAACCACACGATCATGGCGCCCAATTAACATCGCCACAACACGTGAGATAACAAGGCCATTGAATTTCTCGTGTCACCGATCCATTTGTTTATGGGCTTCTTCGCCCTCTCCTGCACACGGTCGAGTAACCCCAAAATAGACTTTGAGGCACCGGCCCAAACATTAGAGTTGTATTCCATTTTCGGTCGGATGTAGGTGGTATAAATAGTAAGGAGGTCGGGTGGAGTGAAGTACATCTTACACCGTTTCAAAAAACCAAGACACTTGCATAGCAAGCTTTTTAGAAAAGGATTGAAAGTTTTTTTTTTCTTGTTAGATTTTATGATTTTAGAAGTCAAAGTTTTAACAATTTAGCTGTCACTTTGCATCACAGTGTAATAAAAATAAATGTGTACAATTTTAATTTTCTCTATTGAATGCTAATAATTACTTTATAACATGTTTAAAACAAATGACACGAGATGAATAATTCAAGGTTTTTGTCATTTAATATTTTTGTTTCGATTCATTTTGGGCTTGTATGTGGATGCATATGAGACGACGACAGTGAATTAGATTGTCTATTTGTTGGAGATTTGTAAATGTAATAAATTAATGGCGACCACATGCTTGCTCTGTTATATTCTCTCCTAAAGTTTTCTTTGTTTTTGATGCAATTTTTTCTTTGCGTATGTGTGTGTGGAACGCCATAATAATGACAACTGCAATGAACGCCATGACGAAAGCAAAAGCCAGCAACAAACCGCTGCAGCATTAGCAGTTTATTCAAATGCATTCATTTATCATTGTGACACTGTGGAACAAAAAAGAGAAAAAACGAATGGAATGCCGCTATGGCTGGTTGGCTGAGTGACTGACACATTTTTCAAAACAAATGTTGTTGCTGAGTTGTTTGCACTCGCATTGTGGCAGACTGACTCTCAGTTTCTCATTAAAATGACATGAGTGCAATTGTCAGTCAGAATACAAAGTATTTAATAAAAAATAAAATAAAGGGTGTCCAAAATTGAGGTATCATTTATACTCGAATAAGAAAATAGTTTTTTTCAGATATTAAAAATATTTTTATTTCAGTTTATTCCTGCTAGGTTCCAGTTAAAAATTAAAAATAATGGTCAAGTGATCCCTCCAGCCTACTGGCTTGGCAGGTTTCCAATCTTTAGTAAAACTATCAATCATGTTTTTCACTAGTCTACAGTCAATAGTTAATATCTGCTCGATAATGTTGGTTTTAAGTGCTTCACCTGTTGTGAGACTTTTGCTGTAGACTTTCGATTTCAAGAAACCCAGAAAAAATCTAAAGTTTTCAAATCGCATGACCTTGGTGGCCAATTTACCCTTCCTCTACGAGATATAATAAGATTTTCGAATATTTCTTTCTTTAAAAACAAACTCTTAATTTTTTTAATTTTGGTAGTAAAAGCGGAATGTGCACCATAAATCTCTTAACATTTGAAATCAAATAACCGCACATGTTTATAAAACTGTTTATTTATTACGAAAGTAAATGAAATAGGGTTTTATATTTTGAAAATTATATCAGTTAAATTCGGCCCTTGTTCACTCTAGCACTGAAATTGTAGACTGGAAATTTTCCATGACCGCTCTCAAATATCGTTTGAAATGTTTTGCATTTCCACGCTTATATTTTCCTTTAGTTTTCTTACTGAAAACTTTGCTTTTTAGATGTCTCCCAAGGAAAAAGTCCATTGGAGACAAATCGGGGTTACAGGGTGGCCGGTTAATGTTACATTTTTTCGATATGATTTTCTGGCCACAAATTTGACGAACTTCTAACGAGTAATTTGACGTATGGCATATTTGCTCTATCTTGTACAATGTGATTTAGAGATGATCGACGCACACTTATTTTGTTTTTGTTTCTGTAAAACAAACACAAAAACTGCAAAGCTTTTTGCTTGTTTGCAGTAACACCGAAGGTTTGTGGCAGGAATCGAACCTGCGACCTCGAGACTGTTGGACCAGTACTGTACCAAAACTGCCATCGAGGCATCGTAGACCGCTTACGAGTAGAGAGGTTGGGTTGTTCTCGTGCTCTATCTACGTTTTCCAGTTCCCTTGATGTTTTAGGATGCCCTGATCTGATCGTTGTTTTGATAATGTTGTTGCAGTCATCTTGAACTTCTGGAACCATTGCTTAACGGTTGGAATCGTTGTAGAATGATTCCTATCGCGAGTATTAAAACGATAACAAAATTTGCATTTTGCTTGGGTCCCATAATCGCTATTGCGTTAGTATTCTCGTACGCAAAATGCCGCGTTGTGCTCTGCTAAAGGACGCCATGTCACTTAATCCCTAAAGGCCGGTCTCCAGTCATAGTCCCCCCTCCCCTGCTCGGATTCCCGCATCGCTATGATGCTATGGTTTGTTCAAGTTGGAATTAAAATTTTGAATAAAAATTAAAAGTAGAACACCTTATAAAAAAAATTATGCATGTATGTGTTGCACATACGAGACAAAACGAGATTACTCTGGGTGCCAAGACATTAGGGGCATTATGGCAATGCGATGGCAGACATCTGAGCCAGAAATATAGCGGAGAGGATTTTTATTGGATTGGATCCACTCCAACGTTTGTCTTCAACAAGAGTCTCTTTAAGAAGGCGGTGAACTTTTTAAAATTATTTTTGCATTAACTGTAACCCTAAGGAATGACTGGCACAATTTTTTTTTTTCAAATCAAATCAAAATCAAAGAGAACCGCACATTCTATAGCTCCCATTGAAACAGTTAGTCCGGTTTCTTGAAGTACGTAACCCATGAGGGGGGTAAGGGGAAGCACAATAAGTCAATAATGGTCGCAGTGCAAGGCTCCGTTTTGGGCCGCACTGTGTACAGATGACAATAATGATTGCAAAACGCATCACATATAGAACCCTCCTTTGTTTGTGTACGAGCATTTCTAAAGAAAATTTTTGGCATCAAAATCTTCGGAAATCCCCGTAATTCAGCTCCATAAATTTACTAATAGAACGTTATACAAGTAAATACATATAAAATTCATGATTCAAGTTTTACTAATTGCTGATGAATATTTAAAAAAAACTCATTATGGAAATGATTTTTTATCTTACCCAATACACACTTGAAAAGGTGATGGTGACAAAGCTTAATACAGGCAGATTAAAACAAAATGATTTTAAATTTATGCAGCCAACAATAGAAAACAAACTAAAGATTGATGTATTGTTTGCTGGAAGAAAATAACATGAATTCATTATTTGGTTGGTTAAACCCTTTTTAAAACCGGAAAAAAATTATGCAGCTTTATTTGAATAAAAGCAATTGCAGCAGTTCTTTCAAATATTTGAACAGAAAATATAACGCTCGTTTATTGCAATAATGTTATAACTCAAAAAACTTTGTTGTGAGAACAGCGCATATTATATTTATTATTTTAATGTATGGAACCTGTCTTATAAACAGTTAGAAAGCTATTTGATTGAATTTTTGCATTCTGCATTGTTTGCTCGAGAATGTTTCTTTGAATTATGACATTGTTGCTATAAACGATCGATATGATATAAAAATCTGAAAAAACGTTACAAATGAAAAATAGCAATTAAATATTAAATCAAACTTTGTTTGGTTGACATTTTAAAAACATTTTTTTTGCAACTTTGATTTCACCAAAAAAAAAAAATGAAAAATTGGCAATTTTCTTTATTATTTCTTTGTGTGTTTTATGACTTTCAGCAGTGACTGTTTAAAACTTTATGAAAAACGATTATTCATTGGGCTTTTTGGTGAATGTGAAACTTAAAAAAACAAGCGTTTTCAAAGAAATTAAAATAACTTTGCCTTTCTTTTGCATTGTCCGTCTGTCCGCACGGTTGACTACAAAATAACAGACATTGTGATCATTGTCAATTGTCGCGTAAAACTGTTTATTTTTCTTTATTGTATCTTATTTTTTGTGAAAAAAAACCTTAATATTTTATTGTCTACATGACCCCAAGTCGTGTTGAGAATTATAAGTTTATTTATTGCGCTTTCATATACTTTCTTATAATATTTTTATTAATAATTTTTTTACTGCTGCTTACTTTCATGTCGATTAAATATGAAATTCATAAATAAACTATAAGTTACTGGAAGGTTAAAAAAGAAAAGCAATGAAATGTGTTTGTAGTTTCATGAAGTCATTTCGGAAATTTAGAAAAATTTGATAAATATTCTCTGGAGATGGAAGAGATTATATTTTGGAAACATATTTTTAGAAAATACAAAGAACTCCTCACATTCCAAGAATTGTCATCCATCTATATCACTATTTTAAAAGTTTTTTTTTTTTTTATATTCGTCATTGATAAGAATTATATAATCTGAACATACACTTAATATATTCCGGACCTAAGACAATACTCGAAGATAGACGTTCTTAGCGACACTCAAGTGTTGTAAGAAACTAGTGTACTGGCGATAATATGTTTAATTCGAGTTAATATGACTATGAAGACGATTCTTGGAATAAGAGGAAATAATCTTGATAATTATAATAAATGTTATTATTAATCAGTGATGCCAGAAATTTTTGTCGAAAAATCTTCATTTTCTAAAAAGAAAATCTTATTTTTATAGAAAAAAAAATTTAAAACGTTTTCTTATTGCACAGCCAGCTTACCAATCTTGCAAGAAACTGCAGGCGAAAGAGAGCTAGTTCACTCATATTCGAATCAATATCTCATTATAATTCATTCTATGTACTCGTACTTATTCGTATATATTTTGAGTTTTGAAATATCATTCGCGTACACAGAAAAAATAGATGCCATATTGATAAAAAATTTCACTATTTTTTATCAAATTTCCTGTGAAAAAGATCTTTTGCCGGATTGATAATTCAAATTATAAAGTAGAATTAACTTTTTCACTTAAAAGCAAAAATTATTGAGTTGAAAAAAATTGTTGTTAATATGTAAAATCTGCAAAATATACTTAACAAAAAAAAATTGTTAAAGAAACAACAACTTTTCATTGTTATGTGACAACCTTTGAAATTTATTTATTGAATAACAATCAATAATTCGGAAAACTTTTTATTAATTGCATTTTATAAAGAGATATTTTCAAAAATGCAATATTAATAATAATTTAATTGAGTCAATACAAATTTGATTAAATTGATGGTTTTTTATTAATAACATAACTTGATTGAAAAAAATCTCTTCTATTTTTTTCTGTGTAAAATAAAGTTAGAGAATTAAGTTTATCCAAAGCTAGTAGTATATATAACTACATTTATATTCTTCAAAAAGTTTGAAATCAAGAACTAAAAAATTATTTTCATTAAATTTTTTTAAAAGAAGTTAAATTTTTATTAAATGTTTAAGAATAGTTTACACTTTCATTAAAATACTAAATCTCAAAAATCTTAATTTTAAGAGAAATATCTTCAAATCTTATTTTGCTTACAAAATGTTCAAAATGAAGGTAAAATTTTCATTCTGCCAACGCTGTTAGGAGTACATATTAATTTATGCCATTTTTTTTTTTTGTCGAAAAACGAACACTTATTGTGAAAAAAGGGTAGTGAAGTTTTAATCAAAGTACTCACATTGTCCATCATTACACAGAAAGCAATAGCTCTTACTAAAATTATGTTATTCTTGCTCTTAAAAGCAGTCGTGCTCAAAAATTTAAGTGCAAATAACAGACTAGTGTACTTAAAATAAGATGAAAATGGGAAAAATGGTTCAGGAAAACAAATCCTGTGATGTATTAAAATAAGTATAATATTTTTGAATCAAGTGCAGAATTCTTAAACTGCATAAAAAAACCTCAGAAATACATTCATGCGAATAAATTGCTAACATATGCGAATAAAATACTCTCTGAGAAAAAATTTTTTTCTTTTTTTGTGATGGAGAAATATTATTAGAACACGTTTCTTTTTGAATTCTCATTAATTTATTTAAAATAATGGAATATATATGAAAATAATTTTCAAGGTTTTCCAAGCCTATTGATGATGAGGGTAGCTGACATATATACGGCTAAGGAAAAAACAAGCTGCATATATGTTTTGATTGGCATACATATTAGTAGCTAATCGAAATTTTTAATTTTGATACAATGATGCACGCCATTGAATAAATTGTATCGTATTAATATAAAAGCATTAAAAAATTTTTTTATATTCGTATTTTCAGGAAACAAATGTTCTTAAATCTATTAAATTTTGTTCAAATTACAATCCGATAAGCATTGTTTATCATAATCTACATGTATCGTAATATTTGCACGGATTCTGGATTTAATCAAACTTAAAATACTAATATCAGCTTTTCTCAAATCAATTTCAGTTTCGGCAACAAGAGAAATTAAGAGTCTAGACCGCGATGATAAATTATTAGAACAATACAATTATTTTGAACAACAAATTAAGTGCGACATATCGAAACCTAGTAAAGCGGTATTTTATTTAAGCACATTACACCGTTAACAATAATCTCTTCGTCAGTTTCTTTCCCATCCAAATTAGTGGCAAGCGTTAACGTTCGACAACGTGAAACAGACGATCAGAAAAGATTTAAATTTAAGTATCACGTCCAGATAGTGATAAGCGTCTTCTATAAGTAGACTTCAACACAACCACTAAGAGGCTCAGCGCATTGTCTATATCACATTAGCTTTCTAAATATAGTTTACATGTTCTTGCTTACATTTGTAACCCTTAATTCTCACTGTATTATCAGCGCAGAATAATATTTTCTGTGATAAACAAATTATTAAAAAATCTGTTGCCATGTTTTCAAGTCACATTTGTTTTATATTTCCATCAAAATCTACAAGTTTTAATGATTGTGTATTTTTTTTAAGACAAATGATTGCCACGATAATTTAAATCGTGCTAGGTAGTGCCAGCAAAAGTATCTAGACAGTCAGCCGGTTTGCTAAACGGTCAGTCAGTCTGGCAGTTGCATTAAGAAACAAAATAAAAAAGCTTTTTATTAATACTACTCGTAATAATAAATAAAAACAAAGCGAAAAAATTTAATTAAGGAAACTTGTTTGCCAATAAATAAAAATGAAAAAACGTCATCAAGAACCCTGCACTTGTGTCTTTTTAAATTAAAAGTAACCCAACACACATTTTGCATAATACATTTCTTTTTCATTGATTTATTTATTGAATCTTCACAAAGTGAACTAACAATAAGTATTCAAATCTTAATACTAAATACATAAAATTAATTAAGTCCAGCCAATGCTAGACAAAAATGTTTTATTTTGCACGGTCAAAATCGGTAAAATCACCTATTTAACGTTCTGATGGTGGCAAGGGTATCTCTCCTTCTCAACCGAGAGTGGCCTTCAAAATTAAGTATATTGCGTGCAAGATGATTTGGATTTTTTTTTTTAACTTTATTATTTTATTTATTGAATCTACATAAGAAATGTAATGACAATAAGTATTCAATTCTTAATACTAAAAAAAAAAATTGTGATTAAAGTCCTGCCAGTGCTGGACAAATTTATTTTTATGCGAATATTATTTCAGAATTCAGTCATCTGTTTAGAGCTCTAATGGTAGCCAAAGTATCCCTCCTTCTCAGACGGGTATGACCACCAAAATTAAGAATATTAGCTGCAAGAGGATTTGGATGGAATTCAAGTTTGTTAATATATCTTGTCGCGTACTTCACAAATTCAGATTTCACAAAAGGTACGTTCAGATCTGCGTGGATTCGTGAGTTTTTAACGTACCATGGAGCTTCTGTAATTCTACGGAGAATTCTATTTTGACTTCTTTGAATTTTTTCAATGTTGGATGCCGAGGCTGTGCCCCATAATTGAATCCCATAGCACCATATTGGCTTTAGAATCGAGTTGTACAGCAAAAGTTTACAATGAAGCTTCAAGGTCGAATTTCTGCCTAGTAGCCAGTTAATTTGCACTGCTTTCAATTTCATCTGTGTTACTTTTGCCTCGATGTGCGACTGATTTGGATGAAGTTCTAATTTACGGATATAGCTTGTTGCGTACTTTGAAAATTCGTCTTTTACAAGAGAAACATAAATAATATATTATGTATCTTATGCGGGTTGTTATTGTTAGTCAGCTTTGTCAACTTTGAAATTTCAAAACGTACCAAAAGAAATTCACAAAAATATTAAATACATAATTAATAGCAACTCAAAATTAATAAAAGTTTAGAATTTCTTTAACTAATATGCCGTTTATAGAACACAGGCGAGCGACACATCTAGACAATTTAAATTATTAGTGCCTTATGTACAAATTTTCTGAAAGAGTCACTGGCCTGCGTTCTATGGCCAGCGAGTAAATATTTGTATAAAAATAATTAAATAATTTTAAACTATAATATTTTTATATGCTGTGGTGATTTTTCTTTAGTTAATACGATTGTAAATAGTAAAACTTTTTTACTGTTATGTACATCACTAGTCCGTGTTCTTATTGTGCCCTGTAATATGGTATGTATGTACATATTTTGCTCACGTGAATGAAATAGTATTGAATGTATTACTTATATATAGTACAAAAGTTTTTGTATCTTATAGTTGTTTTGAACTTGATTTGGTACCACTAAAATTTGAAAACGCACAAAAATGTTAAAAAATTGCACCACACGTAGAGAAAGTTTTTGCACAAAAAAATTTAAAAAGCTACAAAAACAGTACGAAACGAATAGAGTGGACAACACTATTGCTAGTAAATTATATATATTCAATGTTTGTCACATTTTAAAACAAATGTATTACTCCCATTATCTCTTTATTTAGTATTATTCAGTGTATATAAAAAGCTAGCAGCAAAAATCATTGGACAACCCACAAATAAGCACGATTAGAAATTTAGATTTTTTTTGTGATTTGTGTTCATGTGTTTGATTAGCACTAGCTTTCGTTTTGTCGGTTGTTATAATATGCCTGCTGGATTAAAACAATTATCTAATGTGTTTGCTGGGTGTTCAATGTAATTTATTTGAATAGAAATGTGTTCTACAAAATATTCATCCGCAAAATGACTATATTGATATTTCAATTTGCACTAAAAAGTGCAAACATTAGCACTACTATAAAAATATATGTAATTATCTAACAAAATCAACTATGTATGTATGTACGTTTTAATAAGAATGCTTGTGTGTTTGATTTGTACGCAAAAATAAAAAATTTAATATTGAACTACATATCTATGCTGATTTAAATCAAGTAGTTTTCGATTTGTTGCCGGTTTAATTTTTTTGTTGTAGTGTCCCGAACAGAACGAATATTTGAATAAAAAAAATATATACATATATATTTCTGTACGTAGTGTTGAATACTATATCCGCCAAACAAAGATGAATAACAAACAGTCCACTCTGCAGATGTGACTTCAACAATATGACCGTTATTAACGGCCAAAATTTCTTCTGGAAGATTACAAAAAATAACTTTTCACTTACAGAATTGTAGTCGTATGTTAAAAAGTTCTTGATAAAAACTCTGTTAACCTACACACATATGAAGACAACTTTGAATAATAATAAAGATTAACGGTTCATATCAAAATTATTTCTCTCAACAACAAAACCTTTTGAAATTCCCTTTTTGTTTTTATAACTACAATGAGCAAAACTAAAGCAAATAGTTTTAACATGCATACAAAGAGCGCAAATAAAACAATTGACCTTTTGCTCATCTGCTTGCATTAATATGCCGTTACAATTGTACATCTGAGAAGCAAATAAAAGCAAAAACGCATTATGTTTAGTAATTAAATTAGTCCTCTCTCGAATTTCTTAGTTTGGATGTTTTATAAATAAGGTCACAAATCAATAGCCTCTTCTGGAAATTGCTATTTTATGGATTAATTTTTTTTTTTTTAACTTTGCTGTATGAACAATTATTACAAATTTAGTTTGTACATTTTCTACATCGGGTGTTAGTTCAAGTTTTTTTTTCTTAGGTTTTTTGTTAAGAAGGATTTTTTACAATACAAATGTGCTGTGATCAATAATTTTTGACTGAAGAAGAAAAGAAAAACACTAATCAAATCTTTAGCTGGGGGACAACTAGCTGTTTTGTAGTCGCTACACTCTCATCAGCACCCATTGGGTTTTGAACTCGGGTCATGACGTATCATGATCTGCTGCCTTAACCACTCAGCCACCGAGCCATTTACTTATACTCTATCTACTTATATTCATCTCATACTCAATCACATATGCATTTTGTTATTTGCCCACATTGTTTATACAGCGTTTGCTGTCTCAGAACTAGCGGTACTTCTTTTTAGTTATTAACATACGTATTTTTATATTTTAATAATTCTCTGGACCCAGAGATGTAAACATTAATATATTGAATTTTTGCTGAACTTCTTATAATTTTTAAATTAGATTTATGGTCCGGACAATTATTAAAATACACAATAGATCTGATTATTTTTGGTTTGGTTTAGTTTTTCTAACACACAAATTGTGAAAGATTGATATGAAAGGGTTCATTTTGCTTATTTTCGTACTCTGAGTTTCAGGACTTCCACTTGTGTAGTCGGCACAGTTGGCCCACTTACTACATGCTTGTACACATATATAAATATATATACAGGGTGTCGAAGAAATCAACGCCAAGGCAAGATATGGTGATAAGATTGGTTGTAACCACTCAGTTCAAATGTTTTTTTTTCTGATTTTTCTTATGATGGTTACAATCAATATTGTCACCCTGTTTCAGTTTGACGTCGAGTTCTGGAACACCGTGTATATACATACTATATCGATTTTCAAATAAATGTTTTGTTTACAAAGAATAAAAGTTTAAAACCTCTTCACCACCATCCAGCACTTTAAAAATTAATAATTCAAGTGAATATTAAATTTTATAAAGTAACAACTACTTTGTTTTATTTGCTCGCTAAACTTGTTTTATTTTGCACTTTAGTTTGTACTCGTATTATAAATAATTAGTAGGTCATCAGTTAATTAACGTGTATCGCTAAATAGCATTTTGCTTTTGTTGCAACATCAATAATATTAAATGCTGATTTTTTTTGCCATTAAAAAAAATAATTTGCCGACAAGTTGTAATATTTATTTTGTGCTATATTTCAAAAGTGACATTTGAGTTTGTATGCGAATATATCGCATGAGTGAATACAATTTTCATATTCTCATACAAATGCCTTCATGTGTTAGTTTGAATGTATGATTATTATTGTTTCATAGAAATAAAGTCGTTGGTTTCAAAAAAAAAAAAAAAAAAAAAAAACTGGGTAAAGTTTAAACGTCAAGCTATAACTACATATTAGGCTTATTCACAATCTTGGTGAAATGGTCTTGCATCACACAAAATATACAGAGATGCACTTCCAACATATCTGCATAAACGCAAAAAAGTAGTATTTCACATTTGCATTAAAGGCGTACAAATCTTACTTACAAACGAACAGACAATCAATCAAAAAATGTCTATTCACAATTGAGAGCAAATATGTGTTATTGTACGAATTTGCAATATCAACTCCACAAGATTGTGAATAAGGTTATTGTATGTTAATTTACTAGATGTGTTAAATTAAGCTTGACCTCAATATGTGTGTGGGTGTTCCAAAGTTGTAAATTTTGATATTTTATTCAATTGAAAGCAAAACAACTGCAAACAAATAAACAAAGTATTTTCAATATGTCGATGACTTTAAACAAAACTGTGATGTGGCGTGCTAGCATTTTTACATATCGCTGGTCTTTTGTAGAAGGTCCCAAACTATTATAATATTTACTTTAAAGAAGAAGGAAATAACATAATGAAAACAGTTTGTAAACATGTAACTTCTTTAACTTACTTGTTTTTTGTAAATGCCTTGTCGATAAAAGTTTCACTACAACCATAATTTCAGCAAAAACAAAAGATTAAAGCGCGTGGAAAAGTATATACTGTATTGAAAAACCCGCTAGGAAGTTGGTTTAAATAATTGGAGTTCACAGAATATTATCATCTTTGACGATAAAAGTTTCACTACAACCATAATTTGAGCAAGAACAAAAGATTAAAGCGCGTGGAAAAGTATATACTGTATTGAAAAACCCCCTAGGAAGTTGCTTTAAGTATTTGAAGTTCACAGAATATTATCATCCTCAGTATTACAACTTTCTATATAGCCTGCATCGCTTTCTATTCTAAAGCTACAATGTCCATAAGTCACAGTGCTTTTAATAAAGAACGTGAGCAGTTATAATTATATATAAAATATGAAGAATGTCATGACACATTGTCTTTGTGGGTCGATTTGTCAGAAAATGTGGCCAGAATTCCATTTAAAACACGCCTCCTATTTTTTTAGTGTAATAATACTAACTCATTAACAAAATGGGTTTGTGTCCGCGATTATAAAAATTCTAAATTTAGCATTTTGTATAGTATAACTCTAAACCAGTGGTGTCCACAAGAAGAACTCTCAATAGTATGGCAATAGTCTTAACCCGGGGTGGAAGAGGAAACACCAATACATATAAGGAAAAACTAATTTTATTTAATAAGCAAAGCATACGAAAGTGTTGTTGCTTTGTACTTGTGTGTATACACACACACATGTGTTTATTAAAGTGCAAAGCCTATAGCTAAGTGTTTTAACAAACACAAATGAGCACCAAGCGCATAGGGTACTTTTGGTCTAACTGATCATCACGCAATGCTCTCAAGGATAATCGCTCTTATACTCTGACATACTGGCTGTTTTCTTTGTGGGAACCACTACTCTAAATTCTACTTGCGTACTCCAAATAATTAATTAACCACTCGTACATATAGTTAAATCAGTAGTGTCAAATCGTTCATTTGATCTTGTAAAATTGCAATAGCGTGGTACATAGGGTACTTCTGGTCTAACTGATCATCACGCAATGCTCTCAAGGATAATCGCTCTTATACTCTGACATACTGGCTGTTTTCTTTGTGGGAACCACTACTCTAAATTCTACTTGCGTACTCCAAATAATTAATTAACCACTCGTACATATAGTTAAATCAGTAGTGTCAAATCGTTCATTTGATCTTGTAAAATTGCAATAGCGTGGTTTTATGTTAGGTACTGAATTTATCAGTAAAATGCTGAAATATATGTATGTATATCAATTGCACTTTTCTAGGACTTATTTTGTATTGTGAATTCCTTTCGTTGAACAAAATTTGAATTGCTCACTAATATACTAAAACTAAACAAAATTCTTGAGGGGATTTCACAAATGAAAATAATTATTACGAAAAATATTAAAATACTATTTTCACTAAGCATGGGTTTGATTTATATCCATGACATTGTTCGCCAAGAAAAAAAAATTATTTGAGTTTTAAATGAATTCCTTAAAGGCGTGTTTAATTTATTCCTACTATTTGCACACTTTTTGTATTTATTCGCATTTTAGCTTTTGTTTTTGCACATTACAAGAAATAAAAAGCTCTGTGGAATCAGCATGCATGGTCTTTCTTGCATGTTTAATTGAATCGTGTAAATGTGTTTTAACAATTAACTCGTTGGTGGAGATTTATTTCAAAGACCTACATTTATATTTTGTATTTATTTTGTTATTTAAATGTTTGAAAGCTTTGTTGTATCAAGAGATATTTGCGAAACATATTTGCAGTTGTTCTTTGATTTCGAAATTTAAAAGAAAAAAATGGAGAGTTGTTATTAAATTGGAACGTAATTTTAGTTTTACTTACAAATGGAATTAACAAGTTGGCAATATTTTTTCTGTGAACTTCTGTAAAGTCACAGAATGTAACTGTTTCAACATCTTACTACGAGTACGCATAGATGCCAGATAAATCTGAAATCGTCAAAATGATTATCGCAAAACGACAAAAATCGTCAAAACAAAATTTTTTTTATTGAGTAAAATTGTATATATTTTCAGCGGGTAAAATATAGTAAAATAACAACATTTGAAGCTATAACAAGAAATGTATTTTGAAAGTTGTCTCGTCAGGAAGAGGTTATCGACACTATCTCTGCAATTAAACAAGATCTCTATTGGCGCATTATTAACACCAATAAAATTTTTTGTTCATCACGAGTGTCAAACGTGTCGTTTGAAAGTGGTTTTCGATTAAAAAAACTCGTATCACTTTTAAATCACCTAAAGACATCTACTTTTGTCAAAATAAAAATAACTTATTTATCAAAAACATAACGAATTTCCTACTCAATAAACTTAACAAATTGTCCAAACCATTCACATAAACTTTCAATTAAAAAACTAATATATGTGACCTTCAGTAGAAAAAAAAGCAAAGATAAACCAAAAATAGAAATTATAGTTCGTAAATGCAAGAAACCAGCTTTCAGTGCATTTCTTCTGCTGCGGTTTGGAAAACGAAATTGTAGTGCTTATAACAATCATTATTAATTTACAACATGTTTGTAATGGCTTTTCTTTATCCACACATTTATCTGCTATTTTTGGTTTTATTATGGTGTTTTTTTTTTTTGTTGCTGTGTCTGTAACGTAAGGAGCAATTTAAATAAAAAAACTTTCACTTTTGTTTGTTAAATGAAATGAAGAAAACCCAAATAAAAAAAACTTAAACCTTCTCTTGTTTGCAAACTATCAATTTATTTTTTTCTATGAGAGTACATTTGATGATTACATATTTTACATGTTGAATAGGCACTTAAAGATTTTTGTAGAAAAAACTTAAGCGTTCCAGATTGTTGAAATGCGCTACATTCATCGTAACATGCTTGTTGCACTCTTAAAATCTTGTCTATTTAAAATAAAATGTAATGGAAAAGCAATAGACGAAACGTTATTTTATGATTACTTTTTAGTAAAAAAATTAAAAAAAAAAACTCCTAACAATGGACAGCCAGTTCGCCGATGTCGAAAATTGTCGAAAGAAAATTGATTTGGGTTTTTTCTAACTTTATTCTATGTGAATGATGTGTCAAAATACATTAGTTCATGCGAACGAACAATAGTGAAATAGAGAAACCCAAATTTATTCGAATGTGAGTGACAAGCTTTTTTTTCGCATACATTTTCATACGATATCGTCGAACAGGCTGTGAGTTTTTTATTCGCTATAGTAGCTTCTATAATTTTTTATTGGAAAAAACTCCTAACTTAAAATATATATTTTAAATATAATATATTTGAAAAATGTGTCTTTTATGTTATATGAATTATTTAACTATGCGCTTTTTTTTAAAACAAGCTATTTTAAGGCACGTTTTGAAAATATACTAGCTCTATTCACAATCTTGTGCACCTATGATTGCAAAATATATGCTATCAATTGTGAACCACCTCTGTTGGTTAAGTTTGCACTACTTTTTGCAAAGCACGAAATTCACAGCTGATTGATAATTAGAGTAGAAAATAATTTACTGAAATTTTTATCAAAAATAAATATACCGAAAAAAGCTTTAAGGAGCAGTTAATGGACTTTTTAATAGAAAAAGCGATTTTAAGTTAGATAAAGACACTGATTGGTGTTATTTGAATGCGGGATAAGCGACGGCAACTAAGCGGCGATTACGAACTAACTGGCTGGGACCGCAGATTGACAGCTGTCGATTTGCAATTAATAAGCAGAGCAAATAAAAACTAGAGGGTTTTGAGTATTGCATATACACATAAGACTAGCAAGTGCATTGCTGTGTATTTTGTTAGTGTAGAGTAAAAATATGCTAAACCTTTTTGCAAATGCACTGATGCAATACCAATACGAGACTGTGAATAGACCTATTGTACTTTTGCCAAAATATACTTATCTAATAGAAAGTTTTTTAAAGTTATTTCACTGAAAGACATTTTTTGTGAAAACTTAAAAAAAGCCTTCTCTTTAAAAAGCTGCCTTTCTTAAATGATACTTATTCAAGAAGCACTTATATACTTTTCTAAAAAGTAAAGTTTCTAAACAGATACTTTGTATAAAACTCTTTTTTAGATTTTTTTTTAAAGAAGTTCAGTCTTGTGAAAAGTTAGGATAGTTCTTTTTAATATTTCAAACTGCATTGTTTTTAAACGTAGTTTTCCAAAAGTATTTTTAAAGTGCTTTTCAAGTGCGATTTTTTCAAAATTATTGATTTCAAAGTTTCTTTTTCAAAAGTACTGTTTTCAAACATACTTTTTTCAAAAGTAATTTAAAAAATTTTTTTTTTTACATTCCTTTTCAAATGTACTTTTTTGAAACGTACTGTTTTGAAACATATATTTTGAAACGTACTGTTATCAAACATACTGTTTTGAAACGTTTTTTAAAATGCCATTTTTTAAACTTACTTTTTCGAAAGTCCTTTTTTCCATCGTTCTTTATTCAAACATACTTTTTCGAACGTAATTTTCTAAACGTATATCTTTCAAACGTTAGTTAATTCTTAAATTTACAGTTTCTAAACGTCGCTATATAAACGCACTTTTTCCAATGTGCTTTTCAAAACGTAAAGTTTTTAAATGGTATTTTTCAAAAGTAGTTTTTTCAATTGTAAACTTTTGAGCGCTGTGTTTTAAACCCAAATTTTTAAATGTACCTTTTTCAAACGTACCTATCCCACAGGGGATTTTTCAAACGTTATTTTCTCAAGGCTGCGACACATAGAATCCGTCGTACGTTATACGTTACCTTTTTTAACTGACAAGTAAGTTGAAATACATATATTCTTATGAGCTTTGTCACTTTCCGAACTTCTCCGTTAACGCAAATTATTGAAGTTGAGCAACTTTTAACGTAGGTTAAGAGTTTTGACAAATATGTGGTAATATTTTTTATACATTTATTTTAAAAAATAAAATAAATTAAAAACAAATTGAGCTAGAATTTTTTTTTTTAATAAATTAAAGTAAAATGCAGTTGATTTTATATCCGCTAACAAAGTACTGATTGACTTCGTACATCGTATACGTTGATGTCAGTTGAAAAAGAAGACGTACAAAGTACCACGGATTTTATGTATCCCGGCTTTCAAACATTCTTTATTAAATGTACTTTTCTAAAAAAAAATTACTTTTCTAAATTAAATGTACTTTTTTAAATGTACTTTTCTAATATCATTCAAACGTTAATTTTTAAATGTACAGTTTTTAAATGTCGTTATGTAAACACACTTTTTCTTTCCTCAAAGACATTTTTTTAAATGTACTTTTCCAAACTTATATCTTCCAAATGTTGAATTTTAAATCTACATTTTTTAAAAGCTCTTATACAAACGTACTTTAAATTTACTTTTTCAAATGTACTTTTCAAAACGTAAATGTGTAAAATTTTTTTTCCAATGTATAATAGTTTTTCAAACGCACATTATTAAGCGCAGTTTTTCAAATGTAAATTTTTAAGCGGACTTTTCAAAACTTATGTCTTTCAAACGATATTTTTTAAATGTGCATTCTTTTAAAGTCGTTACACAAGTAAATTTTTTCAAACATACTGTTTCAAGTGTACTTTTCAAACCAATCATTTTTTAAATATTATCTTTTAAAAGTAGTTTTTCGAATCTACATTTTTAAACGTAATTTTACAAATGTAAATTTTTAAAAGTATTGATGAAAGCTTGTTTTAAATCGTCCTTTTTGTAACGTATTGTAATATTTTCAAGCATTATTTTTTAAACCCGTTTTTGAGGGCACTATTTATAAAGAACGCATTGAGTTTAATATTTAAAAAAGTATTTTTAAAGAAAAATATATTTAATAAAAATGAATTACAACTATTCGTGAAAAGGTAATATGTACATTTGAAATAAATTGTAATTAAATTTTGTATGGAAGTTTCGAACTAAAACTCATTTGAAATTCATGTTCATTTTTATGAATTTTTATTAAATTTTTTATCCTGTTTTAGCTTCTTCAGTTAATTAAGTTGTTTGCGGCATTAGATTTTGGGGTTTAAATAAAGTTTGCTAAACTTTTTACACCAAAATCTATCAAGATCTGAAGTTTCAATAGGCACTTTTTTTTTATTAAGAAATACTTTTGTAACATCAGTAACTGCCAAAAATTAGCTTCTTTAAAATCTATTCTTTTGTAAAATAAAATTTATTATTTATTATATAATATTTATTTTTTTAAAGTTTTTATAGCATCAACTATTAGTTTAACTTTTGGCGTATGTAAGTGTTTGCCTACAAAAGCTTGAAGCTTTAGTTCCATCTTGAATAACGACTTGCAAGTAGGGGGCATCAAAGTGAAATGACTGAGTTTATCCCTTGAGTTTTTTTCTCTGTTTCTCAGATTTATTTAAGGTTTCATCCACAAACTGTTGTAACATGTGTTCTATTAAGTGTTAGAGGTGTTTCGTAATGCTATTTAAGTTGTTTCTCTTTTTTAAAATTGCGGTTTTTAAACCACACAACAAAGAACCATCCAAACCATCAAATGCAACCTTCTCTTGGTGAAACGCGTTGTTTTTTTTATTGTTGTTGTTGGTGGTTATCTGCTCAAAATAAAATAAATTTTAATGCAGTTTGGTTGCTACCAGCAACCAAACTCTTGTTGTGATTGTTGGTTTTGTTGTCAATATCGCTCAGAAAACAGTTTTATTTTGTAAAAAATGTACAAAGAGAAAGAGAGAAAAAAACGTATAATTTAAAATCACTACTAGTTTTTCGTTTAAAGAGGAAAATAACGAAAGAAAAACTATATCGCCGAAAGAAAGAATTATTCAGTATCGAGTTGGAAATGTTGTTGTTGTTGTTGAATAAAAACGTGATTTCCGCAAAAAAAGGTTTATTTTTGTAGCGATTATTGTAGCAATATCTGTTTGTCTGTTGTGTAGTAGACGTCTGTTTTATATTTTGTTTTTTTTATGAACAATTTTAACGTTTTGGCATTTAGCTGATATTGCTGGTTGGATGGCGGTTCAGGTTTTGTTGTTAGTTTGATGTCAGTATGATAGTTGTTGCTCTTGCACGGGCTTATCATTTATCCAGTCGCAGTACATTACTATGCCAGTTAAAAAAAAATCATTTTAGTTTCACAATCCGTGCAAAAATAAGCATTTAATGCTAAAATAGAAAAATTGCGCTGTAGAAATTAATTTGTTTGTACTTAAGAGAGCAATTTAATTTTATTTCTTTTAGTAGTGACATTCTAAGCCAAATTGTGCTAAGTCAAAAAATGATTTTTGAAAACTAAAATCTTTTAATTTAACTGCAGACAATAACACCTTTTTAAATTAAGCTAAGGATCTCGAACTACAAAAATTTAAATAGTAAAACGTTTTTGTGAATATCTGCTGAAATATTTAAGGGTAACAACTTATACATAAGTACTTTTGCTATGGAGAATATTATATAGAGTTTCATAGTAGTAGGACTGAGATGTGTTAGACTCCTTATGTGTCATTGCCAGGATGAAAAAAGTACATGAACCCAAAAATTAAGCGGTGGAGTGGAGGCACATCGTGCTCAATGTTGGGCAAAAAGGGTTAAAAGTTCACGAAAAGCCTCAAAAATTCCGTTAACTCATTCCTAGAAGAATAATATGTTAAAGCGACCGCCACTATTGCTAAATTTTTCTCGACAAAATTTTTTCTGAACATGCCAACTACGTATTTGCCCTCGTTAAAGGTGCTGCCTCGCAAATGTTGTATAATACTTTAAAATGCTTCGCCTATTATTTCACGGTATCTCAAAAGGTGTGAAATATATGATCGAGCGCAATTAACTTTTCCCCCCGCTAATTAAGCGGAAAATACCAGACTCTTATCTCTCCTCCTTAGGAGTATTCTACAATATGAAAATAATTTTGTAATTTTTTTGCACATAGTTTTAACTAGAATCAAGGTCCAGATGTCAAATGTATGATTTAGATTTTTTTTCCCACACCAACCTAATCCCTAAGGGCTAATCCCTCTAGAAGGGCTGCCAAACAAAACCCTTTTATACATTTACAAGTAAATAATAAATAAAGCAGTCGCACAAATAACTCATGTATATCATGATTCCAAATTCGAGACCTAGTGGGTGCTGACGACTAATGTAGTACTAATGAAAAAGCTATTTTTCCCCCAGCTGAAGTATATACAAGGTGGCGCAGAACTAACTTTATACTTTGTATATAGAATTGACATTTCATTTCGCTGTTCTGTTCCGCAGCGGTACATGTTAAATTCCCTGAGTCTTCTTCACAAGGTTCTAAAATAAAAATAAAAAAAAAAAATATTATAGAATATATAAACCATAATGGTAGTTCTGCGCTACCTTGTAATTATTTTTTCCTACCTTCTTTCGAAAAATATAATTTGACGAGGTCATTAAAATAGGCATTTGTTTGTTAGATAATTACGCCGTTGGGGGCAAATCTCTTTCCGCGAAGCCATTTCTTCAAATTTGGGAATAAAAAATGGTACTCGGGGCTAAATATAGATAGGAGAGGGAGGCTGAGGGAGCCATTTGTAGTCCAAACCATGTTTTTTGCCATAGAAACACAATTTTTTTTTTAACAAACACAAAAACTGCCAAGCTTTTCTGCTTATTTGCAGTAACACCCAGGGTCTGTGGCAAGAATCGAACCTGCGACCTCGAGACTGTTGATAGAATACTCTACCAAATCAGCCATCGAGTCAACCATAATGCATTTTTGCATTGCCTCGGTGAAAGCGAACTTTTTTCTCGGCCAACTTCGTTTTTTTTTCAAATTTTTATTAAATTAAGACAAATAAGTTGGTATAATATTTGCGTTGGATTGTTTTAGCCCTTAAAGGTAGTCAATGTGCATTATACCACGTATATCCAAAAAAAATGGTTGACATTACTTTATTGGCTGACAAATATCCATCTTTATCTTCTTTGGCTCCACTCATCACGAATAAAACCTACTGTGTTAAATACTGTTTTGTCTCTGGTGGATTCACGTTTCCTCTTCAGTTAAGAAATGGCGCAAAATTTCCGCCATATTGGGAATTCATAAGGATCTGTGTGTTCCGCTGGTAAAAGACGAATTTTCTAAGCACGCGACCAGGTATGCAGTAAGCTCGAACTTCACCCAAATCCTCTTGCACGCAGCATACCTAATTTTGGCAGCCACACTCGGTTGAGAAGAAATTATCACTTTTTGTCTAGCATTAGCATTATGTTTAGTATTAAGATTTGAATACTTATTGTTAGTTCACATTGCGACGATTCAATAAATAAACGCTAAAAAAATATTGCAGTTGAATAACGTCAAAAATTCCGGCGAAACTGTCACACGGTTGCGTTTGTAGTCGATTGTGAGCACACGTGACACCCTTCTTGGGAAAAGTTGTACTATATATGATTTGCCTATGGCTTCCGCTATGTCTCTCGCACTCTCTTACAATCTCCAATCGGCTAAAACCATTGCTTTAAAGTGCCGGGTTTTTTCGTAAAAAATAGTGTTTAATGATCACACGAAAATTACTCTTTAACAGCTCCATCTTAAAACGCGTGCTCTACTATAAACGATCGCCAAACTCATACTAAATGACTCAGCTTGAAGTTCAGAGTCTACTGACTATTGCTATTTCCATTAAGAGGCGGAAAATTCAAAAATTCATGTAATTTTTCTTAAGTAAATATTCAAAAATATTTATTGAAGTCTTAATTAAAGCTTTGATTATTTCAAATTTCAACTAAGAAAACCTTCGTTTTTGTTAAATCGACTTAGTAAAGTTTAACTTGCAGCAGTGTGCTTTGCAACCATTGCTTTAAAATATATTCTGTTTCTTTGTGAAATTCTGATTGTTAGTTTTTTAAAAGGAAATTTAAGTGTTTGCTTTTTAGTTTTTATTTATTTGCACTGTAAATCGGTTTAAATTCCACTGAATTTATATCACTTTATTTACGTTTGCGTATACCAAAAAAGATTTCAAAATTAATGGGTTTTAAATTAAGAATATTATATAAAATTGGTTTTTATAGATAAACATATTTTTTTGTTGTTGTTGCTGATAATTTAATATAGAAGAAAACTGTTTTTGAAAAGTATTGTTAGAATATTTATATTTTTAAATTCCCATTATTTTGGTGATAATAGCGGAATAAAGAGTTTGTTTGAATGTTTGAATATATTTTTCAAAGGTTTCTAAGCTAAGATGATTAGCGTCAATACCAACAGGGTTAGATTCACTTTAACATTAATATCATTGAGGGGATAATTCTTCCCTTTTTCTCCCGATTGCAAATGAAAGGTGCATGGTATGTTTCAGAATGACTTTTGCAATTTGACTAACAAATGTTGGTTCCGGACTTCTCAGAATAAATTTACTTCACTTATCTTTTTGAACTTGAATGCGAAGGTAGCATAATTTTCTTTGGCTTTTATTGCATTTTCATCGGTATTTTGATATTGTTTTTGTACGAACAAGCTAGGAACACAATTGCGACCAACGACGAATTTTTGGTCGCGAATATTCGTCATGGTGTTGGTCGAAATTCGTCATAGTCAGCAAAAGTTGGAATATATTTATTTCTAATTGTTTCGCCAGCGAACGACGTAGAAAACAGTATCAGGTCACCAAGTTTCACACATTTTTCACGAAATAATACTTTTTATAGTAATCCATGTTGTAAAAAATGTATAAAGATGTTCTCAAAATATAAAGTACCTCAGATAATTTGTTCAAAAATCCCTCTTTCGGATGGGATGTTGTAAATAGGTTTAATTTTCTTGTGGCCCCCTTAGTAGTTATATTCATTCTTCTAATTTTTTCTAGTCTCGGAGTGTAAACATTGTTATTTATATTGCACTTCATTCCACGAATTTATACAACGAACATTTGCCAGCGAATTCGTTGCGATGGGCGAAGTTCTTCGTTCGTCGCAGTTGTGTTTCTAGCATAAAGAAAAAAAAAGGAACGATCGAAATCAACGATTATTTTGTTTATTTGAATGAATCAGAGAATTCGATCCATTTTCGAGCCGAAGCTCGTATTTTAATTCAACAATTAGTTTAGTGCCTATGAAACACAAACAACGGCCGCATATAATTTTTGATGTTTTCATTTATTTGTATATTTACTTAGTTTAAAATAACAAATTATAGAACAAGTATGTAATAAGTTCATTATCAACCCCGGCCTTCAGCTTAAAAATCTTTTTGATTAATAAAATAAGCTATTTCACAGAAACGTAAATTCAATGTGAAACCCAGTTGATCATCGCTTGCCAGGCTTTGTCCCATATAGTTCTTTTAACAAAAAAAAAAACAAAAAAAAAAAAAAAATTGCTTTAATAACACATAAAAGGTATTTTAACTTCAAAATATCCTTGAGTAATTCATATTTAAGTATTTACTAAAATAACAAATTTAATTAGCGAATTTCTTATTTAAAAGGATTTCGTTGATTGCTTAAGAGTTGAATTTGAGTTTTTGTTCTTCGTGTTCTTGAATGCTGCTGATTTAATAACAATTAAATTTCCGAACAAGAAATACACAAAAGTAAAAAGCAAATATTATTTAATGAACT
Source organism: Thecocarcelia acutangulata (assembly GCA_914767995.1). Taxonomy (NCBI): domain Eukaryota; kingdom Metazoa; phylum Arthropoda; class Insecta; order Diptera; family Tachinidae; genus Thecocarcelia; species Thecocarcelia acutangulata. The sequence goes on along the minus strand of OU612097.1, from coordinate 85,660,381 downwards.
AAACTATAAGTCAAGGTTTCATTTCGAAATACGTTTATTTGCTTATTCATAATAATAATCCGGTTAAAAAGCCATCACACTACACTGAGAAAAGTTTTGTGCTCAAATATTTTAAATTAAGTGCCAATTCACGGATAACGAAGCTGGTTCGTTATTCGTTTGCACAAATATATTTAAAACAAAAACGTTAACATTTTTGTTATCGTTTTAAATGAAATTGTGTGAATGAAAGAAAAGCTTTCTTATCCGTAAAGAGGCACTAAATATATTGAATAAGAAGGGTATGTTAACGTTAACATTTAGAAAGTCAGAAGCCACTATATGTGATCCACTTTCAAAATGCAGCGTAATACATGGTGTCCCAGAAATCAAAGTCATGCCGAAACAGGGTGAGAAGATTGGTTTTAACCACCATGAAAAAAAAAATCAAAAAAACTGCAAAAACACCTGGAGTCAGTCTGTGACAGGAATCGAACATGTTACTTCAATACTGTTGGTCGACCTCTCAACCATATCAGCCATCGAGTATATACTGAAAATCTTACATTTATATAATGAAATGTGCCCATTATTTTAACCGCATTGTTTCGCAGCTGTTACAAAAGATTTACATTAATACAATGACATATTTTCATTATATTTATTACGCCGTTTAGTAGCTGTGAAGAAATTTTTACATTTTCATGCAAAAGTTTGTTGTAATACGAATGAAACAGTTTTCGTAATATTAATGAAAATGTTAAAAATAAAAAAGTGGGTGCTACGCAAAATTTTCATTCCATTTATGAAGCAAAGCTTTCATTACCGAAATGAAACTTTTTGCTTGTAAAAATTTCAGCCAACAGGTTAGCATTGTCAACCGGGTCGGTGAATGCTTGGTCATTCTTTAAGAGAGTTGGAATTGATGAACTAGCCATGTTCTTTACTCTCTTAACGAAAGATCAAAAGGTCTTACTGCCCCGGGAAGCTGCAAGGACCTTGGCGCGAAGGCGCTGTTCGTGAAGAAACTTTTCACGCCTAAGTACCTTGGCACACGAAGATCTTGCCTTTTTGCGTAGCAAAACAGTGTCTGGGATTTTGTTTAAACGCCAGTTACTGAATGCTTCCTCTCTGGATCTGACTGCGTTTTTGCACGTCTGATTAAACCAAGATTTTGCTTTTGGTTTAATCGAAATCTGCTTGGAGGGGATGAATGCTTTCTACCCTAGCAATATCATGTTCTCGACCATTTTTGCTGAAGCATTTATGTCATTGTCTAGAAAGCAGAGTTTCCAATTAAAATGCTCATAGAATTGGTTGAGCTCAGCCCAATCAGCCTTTTCGTAGATAAATTTTGATCGTTTCGTAGCTGATTTCGAAACGTGGCGAAGTTCAGAGACCGAAAAAGAGGCAGAAATGGCGCAATGATCCGAATTGATAAGAGGTGTACTAACGCTGACTTCATACTTTTCAGGGTGTGAAGTCATGAATAGGTCAAGTGTGTTTGAATGCTGCCCTTCAACACATGGAATATGCGTTGGATCATTCACTAATTGCGCTAGGTGGTTGTGCGCAGCGAATAACTCATTGTTTATGCTTTCAGTTTTCTTTTCTTCATCAGTCTTATGACCCTTGTAATGAAAGTGTGTCGATAACAATTTTAAGTTGTTTCTATATATGTACACCTTTTTCTGTAATATAATTCCGAATTTTCTTAAATATTTTATTTCGAGCAAAAATGATTGCAAATTAATTCGATTTAAGGATGCTTTTTTAAACTTTTATACCTTCTAGAAAAAACAGAATTTTTCAACAAGACTATAGCTGATTAATATGTTTTAGTTTATGGCGTGTTTTTTTTTTCAAACAAAAATTTTACATTTATTTCACCCTTTCCAGTTTTCATAGCTTCCACAGTATCAGACATATTTGCCCTCAACTCGAAGATCAGAGCGAGCTACTGCCACTCCGTTAATCCCGCATTTCATTATATCTTCTCACCCGTGCTGTGTCGGTCCGTGCCGATATAGCGCTTTCTTAGTGTAAAGAGCCAGGCACTGACAGAGGAAGTGCTCAACTTTTTCTTCCTCGTCCTCATACCTGCAAGTTCTGCAGAAATCATTAAATAGAAGATGCGCCTGCGTCCTTATGTGGTAATGTTCTGCCAAACCAAAAGTATGCAACCTTCTGCGGGGAAAACTCATCAGGGCCATAACCCTGCCATTATACATAGGCTATGTTAGCCTTGCTACTCGGCAGAAAATACCATTAAAACGCACACAATGAAAGTCTTATTGTTGTATCGAGTTTTTGCTGAGCTTTTTATAATTTTTTAAATTTGATTTTTGTACATCATTTGGAGTTGTATGACTCGAATGACGGAGCCAGTATGAGTTGTGAACGTTGAAATCACCAGCAACAACGATTTCACTGCTCGGACAGTCTTCCAGGATCTTCGATATAGAGTCGGAAAGGGCATCGAAACCAGAAAAGGTGGTAACCCTTCACGCGTTTGGACTTCTGCAAAGAAACCCGAAGTGCAAGAAGTGTGACCTGATTTTGAATTTAACCCAAAGACAGGTAAATTCGACATCATAGTTGTTTCAATGTATAGTGCTTACTACACAAATGGCCAGCCACTCGCCTGGGTTCTGGGAACGGTATATTATATATCGTTGGTCTCACGTAGAAAGGCCCTAACTCACATTTTCGCTGAATTGAAGTCTTTTAGGGATTTTACTATGTTTCACACATGTACAGTGTCACAAAAATTTAATTTACATTTCCTACATATCGCTTTTACAAGCAATTGAAGAAAAAAAGTTATTTTTGGATGTACCTATTTATACAGTTTCCATTGCGATCTTTCCTTGTCCTGTAAAATTGTAATTATATTTGTTAGGGCCTTTCTACATGAGACGAACGATATACTGGTATTTTATGTTTATTTTTTTCACAGAAATATTCTAAATATTTTATTTTTAAATTCTAGCTTGCCCTGCTTAGGATCCAAATAAACCACCTACCTGACCACTGACCCTTTGACATTTTTCTCAATTTGTGATTGTATTTCTGTGAACTTGAGTGCCAATCAATGCTATAAATAGTGTTTTAAAATTGTTATTTGCCATATGAGCAAATAAAAGATTTAAATCAAACATTTTGTATTTAACCACTTCATTTTAATGGCTTAAAAAGTCATCGTCTGGAAATGAAAGTCATTCATAGTATGAACAACAACTTGACGACAAAGACAACAATCGTCGACACTAACCTGCAAAACTAAAACAGTATAGAAAACATTACCAGCAACAACTTGATTGCATTCGCATAACGTGTTGTTGTTAACATTTTTATATGGATTTTCATTCACTTTGTTTTTTTCTTCTTCTTCTTTGTATTTTGGCTTTTGGCCAAAAAGTTATTACAAGCCATCTATCTGCTTTTAGTTTACGTTTCGTATGTAACTGAAGTATGCTGGACGGAAAGATAAGATTATCGTAGAAATATGTATGTAACATTTATTGTTTCTTTTCAACCGCTTTGGTTTTATTTATTTTTTTTTATATAATTTCTTTTTGTTAAAAATGACATTTTACTCTTGAGAATCTCAGCCACATTGTATGTACTTGAACAGACTTTTTGTGTTTTTTGCTTTTCTAGATTTGTGTGGGTTCTCCTTCAAAAAATGTATTCTGTAATGGATACAGTATACGACGAGTATATATCGCTCCTTTATTGCAACATAGTCATAACTAAAAAAAGCTCATTTAGAGAAAAACGCATTTCAAATTTTTAGTTTCCATACAAGTCTTAGAAAATTTTTTCAGAAAATATCTCCTAAAGGAAACAGTTTAAAAGTAATTTGAATAAATTTTTAGCATATTATAAAAGATAGTACTGTTAACAATTCTGCATTGTTAACTCGAAAAGCTCATTTTTTGAGATATGACTATGTTGCAATAAAGGAGCGATATCTATTATATATAACATAGAGAGTTGTCTTTTATAATTTTAAGAGTTTTTGTTAATGGATTTGTGTTGCCCATAACAGCAACAAGGTTGAAAGTAAAAGTCAGTTAAATATTTCGCTTGAATGTCAAAAAAGTTTTTATATCAGAAAACACTCCAGTCTTAGGGACTCATCTGAATTAAGAGTAACTGAGAGTTTCGCAGATACAAGAGAATTTCTACGGAAAGCATCATTAATGATTTTTTTTTTTGTATTAGCAGTACAAACAAGTTGCTGTCATTTTTTTTTGTCAAAAAAAAAAAAAAAAAAAAAAAAAAAAAAATTATAGTGAAGGAATGGTAGCTTAAACTTTATGGAATCATTCTCCATGACTAGCAACTACTTTTTCCCAACTTTCAGGCAGTGTTCGTATTCCTAGTCTGTAGATCTAACTTCTTATGTTTTGAGGTTATGCACAAATAAAATTAATTTTTGGTATCTTCATATGATGAAATCTGCTGTTTCGAAAGAGCATAAGCCATTGCGAAACAGATGATGGAAGGAAGGTGCAAAGTCTGGTAAGTACGGCGGGTGAATTAGTCCTTCTCATTCAAATAGTTTTTCGCCGGACTAGTATTATCATTTAGAAGAATAATATTGTCGTGTCTGAAGCAGTAGCCACCGAGGAGCAGATTTTGTCTTGGTTTAGCCCTTACCAGGGTAATATGCTTTCTGGGACATAGAGGGGAAGGTTAGGTTAGGTAGGCAGGCCGCTGGATACCCCGGAATAATCTAGGTTGTCCAGCTCACTTGGGTCCTGTAGTCGTTCCTTTTGTGATTTATATAGAGGGGAAGCAGTTCCCCATTTGTTGTAGCAAATAAACTTAAAGAAAACCGCTTGACTTATGTGTTGGACTTCTGAAACCCGAACCAAGGGTTAAAACTGGCAGAACGGGGATCAGCAAAGCCCTCGGGAGGTTCTGCTTTGCAGACCATCTCGGTGCTGAGGTACCTATCATGCTGAAATTTTCTGGCAGTGGTTTAAACCTAAAATCATAGGAAGGGGAATTAGTTTCCTTGATAACTTTGGTGCATGCCGGTTTTTGAGGTGCTGTTGTCTTGCAACAGATACCTGTACCACTATACCTACTAACTCTTTAAGCGTTATCTTTCATTGATTGTTGGAAAATTGAATAGAGGGAGATTAAAATACCCGAACTAAGAGCTACAAAAGGTTTGACTTCAAACTTATAGCAAAAAATTGCAACCTGTGTGAACCTAGAAAGCTAAACGGGTGCGCTGGTGAATCGTGCCCATGGAATTAGTCCATGGGTTAATAGAAAGAACACGGATCAGCCAGGCAAGGTTCTGTTTCCAGATTGTCTTGGCGGTAATCGTGGTTGGGATGCCTGCGTCTAGCCTGGAGCTTTCTGGCTGTGATTTAAACCTAAAACGGCTTTAATCAATGTTGTGCATGCGGGTTTTAGGTAAACTAATTATAGTCTGCGAGCTTCTGTTGTCTTGCAGCAGATACCTGTAAAGTAAGATACCTAGCTAGATGGGTGAGTTGCTTAAGGACTGATGCTGTTTATGAGCCTTCAACTCATTAAGCCTTGTTTTCCGTTGGCTGTCTGGAGAATTGCATACAGGAGAGATTAGAAGGCATTCTCCTTCAGATCTCTGCTCAACCTTATACATTGTGTGCGGTAGAGAATTCCAATGATTGTTTTGCTTTAACGAAGTTACCAGTAATACCTCACACCCAGCTGATCGCACTAAATACACAACATGAGTTGTTTCTTCTATGAATATTCGGCTTTGCAGTGAATACTGACGCGCAGACAGATAGTCCCCATGATTTACATTATGTAGCAACTTTTTATCACCATTGACGATTCGATGTAGAAAATCATTCAACGTTTCTCGGCTTTGAGGAAGAGGAATTTTTCCCGAGTCTGAGTTTTGTTAGTGATTCTAATACATGTAAAGGCGCTAAAGGGTTAAGGATAAAGATCGTGTGCGGTCGACATGCAGTACTAAAAATGTTCTAATAAGAGAATGGAAAAATAGTTAAAGAATTTTGGTTGAAAATGGTCGTTGACTTATATAGAGTAACAGTTGAATAAAGTTGTGGTCGAGTAAGGTTGTTTAAGTTGTGTTAAGTTGTGCCAAATTACAGCAGCTCAAAATATTCTTATATTCAAACTAAATTATTATTAAAAACTAAATTTTGCATTTGAATGAATTAAATTAAAATAATCTAAATTTTAAAACTAATTCACTAACTTTAAATTAAAATAAAAATTTGAAATTATTGAATTGTAAAACCAAACCTAAATTCTTTTATTTAATAAACTTATTCTTTTACATACATTTCACACATACATATATACTTCCTTACAAAGATTGAAAGGAATGCACTGACAGAAAATCCAAGCCAAGTGTCATATTTTTTTTGCCATATCACTTTTCATTAATGTGATGTCAACCATTATAGCAGTTGCTCTAATTGTCATAAGCGGCAATTGTAACACTTATATTATCAATGGAATATCGTACTGACATCACGCTTCATAAGAATACACTTGCTACAAGCATGTGATCAATGCAATGTCATTCTAATATTTAAGAAATGACAATGTGAGAACAATGTGATGACATAATATCTGCATATGATTACCAAGTTTCATCAGTATAATGTATGTATGTAATATTATTCTTTATGTATATATTCTCATTATATGGCCTACATATGCAGTGCATTATAATGGAATTAGAGAAATAGATTACGCGGAAGAAATCCATCTCAAATTCATTGTACTAAGTCAATACTGATATTAGGAATTGCTGATATTAAATTAGTAATTACTGTAGCTCCTCAAAAAGATATTTGTCCTCAAGGTAGAACATAACCTATAAAAGCAGTTGCTATTGTTTAAAATACAATAATTACTTCTATTAGTCAAGTTGGTGTAAATAAATATGTACCATAATATCTGGTGTTTGCGCTTATTTGCCTCTGCTTGAAGAATACTTCCTTTGTTTGATTAAAAGTTTACATCAATATGATATTTTTCAACTTGTTAAAACTTTATTTAAATACAAAGGTAATAAGTCTAAAAACAAAATTCCTCTCCAACTTTATATAGCAAATATTATAATACTCTTCATTCTTTTGTATGCTCAATTTAGATAAATTTGATTTATTGATTAAAATGTGTCGTTGAATTGATGTCACCACAGTTATAGCATTGATGATAACCCAATATATGGCAAAATTCTCTGATGTCTTTTGCCATTGATATTGGTATCAGTTTTTACATTACTGATGACTATTGACATAACTTTGATGTAACAATTCTGATGATACGCCGTCATCAATATGAAGATGAATTTTTCTACGAATACAGTTTCATAAGCACACAGGTTGGTTAAATAAAGTTTCAATTATGTTGTTGCCTTCTCCAATAAGATTGCAGTTATGTGAGTAGTATATGTTAGCTACGTGTGTGTATTTAATTTGTAATTTGAAACATTTTAGCAATATTTTTGGGTGAATAGGTTTTGAACGATCTCGATGTTTTAAAAAATATGTATATCGATGGCTGTAAGTAATACCTATCGGACATGGATCAAATTTGTAAAATTCTATCATTTAATTTGTTTTTTTTTCTCAACCATAATGTAATGCATAAATTGCCACCATTTACAATCTCAACAAATAAAATCAACTTTCACATGTTAAGCATTACTCAAACACATTAAAAGGCACTAAAATTGAAAAGTTTTACAACGCTATTGTTAAAATGGAATGAAGAAAGGAATTTGTCAACTTTCAAATTGAACTTTTACAATAAAAGTTTTACGAGTTGAATAACATTTTCTTAATCTCAAACCATAAATAAACATCTTAAGGCTCACATGCGCTTGCAGGAACAAAATGGTATGACTGAATGAATGCTGGCATTATCTGATAAAAAGAAAAATCCTGGCAGGGACAGGAATAACAATTTCAAGAAAACGAATTAATATTTTCTTATTGAACTTTAGACTTTCAAACGATTTGTTGCTGGAGAATTTCTTTTCAGGCCATAGAGTTTTTTTTTCTTCAAAACTTTTTGTTTTCATGCAGTTTTTGGGTCAACAAATTATTCAAAAACGGGAGGGCAAAAAATAAAACACAAAATAAATTTAGCAAATAAAAATTTAACACGCTTGTAGAAGGAAATCCATAAACAAACTGACAATCACACACATGGTGTATTGAATGTGTTAATGATTACCCAGCGGTAAAATTGCGTAGACTTTCTTAATACCTTGACACTGCTCTTCTGGAACTTTGTTTGTTCGCCTCTAGGTGAAAGGCAATTTAAAAGGCGCCAGATTTCGCCAGATGTTGCATGACTGAAAAATTTTAATCTTGATCCTAGTTGCCTTTGACTTTTATTTAATTTAATATTTGCAATAAATTTTTCCAGCTCAAGGAAGACTAAATATCGAAAAATAAAAACAAATTTTTTTGTAAAAACCAAAAAGGTCCTTGAGCTGGCAAAATTTATTGAGAATATTAGATATTAATATTATTGCGATTATTAGATATCCAGTTTAGAATCCCAAACCATTGAAGCTACCGGTGCTCTGCAATGAACCCGTTTAAAATTAAAGAGGAGCACAAAATGACGCAAAACTGGCCGCGGTAAAACCTTTAACTTGAAAAACTTGACCTAATTAGAAATTCTTCTTTTACTGCTTGTCTTTGGTCTCATGCAAAAACGCCCAAACTAGTTTTTTCGCAAATTTCGGCTTGTTTTTGTGATTTTAACACATTTTACTACATGCGTATCCCGTGCTCCAGAATTTTCTGTAGTTTATAAAGAGAAAAATCTGTGGCATTGAAAGTACGAATTGGTGGCAAGTAGCTTTTAGCAATGTGATACCAAGAGCTATAATTATGGCCCATGAAAGGCTGCGCTTTCATCAGTGGATTTTGAGTTTCATATTGACAAATAGACTCATTGCTTCTAAAATTGATAGAACCATAGAAATCTTAAAATCATCTTCTTGAATGCTCTTAATTTGTTACTAGTGGAATTGAGTTCTAGGTAAGCATATGCTGATGAGATTGTGGTAAGAGTATTGGCTAAGTAGCCGGATGTGCTCTAACCGCAACTACGCTCTGCATTATAGCTTGTGCACATAGTGGCTAGAAAATTAGGTCTTCCGTCCAATGATTTCTCCAGAAGTTGTAGGGATGACAAGAAGGAAGAAAGTGCTGAACACTTCCTGTGTCGTTGTTCAGTTGTTTCTTATATAGCAGACTAGTACTGCTTGATTTGGCAGAAATAGTGGAATGCATTATAGGTGGAGTGGACGTTTTCATCCGATGGTCAGGTTGGTTCGGGACTGGATCGATGGATGAAGTTAGATCTGTCAAGATACATTTCAACTTCAGGAAACTGAACACGAAAAAGTTCAATTGGAGTGGGCAAGCTTTTTAAATAGCCGTCCAGCTGCTTGAACTATACTAATACATTTCATACAAACACACTTAGTCACAGAGATTTAATGAAATAGTTTGATAAGCAATCGCAAAAGGTGGTCCAACCAAAACGCACGATGTTAATTGTAAATAAAAAAATAAAAAGTTGTCATTATATATTTTATTATGATGATGGATGGGTCTGCGTTAATTATGTGTGAAACAATATAACAGTTAAATGCTCGCTAAGGTTTCGTTAGCTCCATATTTTCAAAGATTCTGACAGTGCAACCTAAATTAGGTCGTAAAGCGCTACGTAACTTAACGCTTTGCTTTTACGCTATAGTAAGTAACATAAATAACAGCGTTAAAGTTGTACCGTGCACAGTATTGTTTACTAACTTTGTTTAATAAAAATCACTGAATAGAAATAATAAAAAGCGTTAAAGTCGCCAAATTAGTCTGAAAACATCTAAAGTGGTATTTGTTTTGAAGCGAACTTTACTGAAGGGCAGTAAGCTTCCTCTCTTACGTTCTGTCAAAATTGGATTTTCCAATTGTAAAGCGTTGACGCCGTGCTATTTGGGTTGGTTTCATACATTTTGTATGTACATGAGGATTTTTGACAGATAAATTAGGCTTGACGCGCTAATTTAGGTTGTACAGTGAGGCATATTTGAGATACAATGTCCCCTCCTCCGGCAGCAGGTTCTGCCTTGACTTACACCAAACCAGGGCACTCTGATCTCTGGGGCATAGAGGGGAAATAGTCGCTCGTTTGTTGAAGTAAATAAAGCTCTAAGAAGCTGCATGACTTATGTGCTGTTGGACTTCCGAAAACCTTCAACCAAGGGTTAAAATTGGCAGAACGGGATCAGCAAAGTCCCCGGGAGATTCTGCTTGCAGACCATTTAGGCGCTGATCATGGTTGTGGTTTCTATCTTGGCTGAAACATTCTGGCTGTGTTTTAAACTTAGAAGCGCAGGGAGGCAGATTAGTTTTCCTCATAACTAGGGTGCAATGCCGGCTTTCGGGGCTTATAATAGCCCGAGGTGCTGTTGTCTTGCAACAGGTACCTGTAATGTAAGGAACCACAAGTGGTGGTTAAACGGGTGAGTTGATACAAAAAATATAACAATAAGGGGTTCAGTCCTTTTATTTTACCGCTGGTTATGTTTGCGAGTTTGTTTGCAGATGTGTTTGGACTCTTAACTGCAAGTTCTTTCTCTTTAACACACATATGTACATACATACATACTTCAAGACTAAAACTATGCCAAACAACAAACACATCCGCTCATATGTTCATTTATCCGTTCACCATGTCTCTGCAACTCTACAACAAAAATTACAAGAATATAAACGAGGACATTGTCCGTTGCAGAATTTTTTTTTTATGTGGTTAAAGTTTCAGCAAGAAGTCAAACAAGTCAAAATGTAACACACAGGCAGACAAAAAGTAGAATTAAAAAGAAAAAACAGATAATAATAAAAAATGCCAACCAACCAACCAGCACTGACCAGCCAGGCCATAACAGAACAGAACAGAATTTACCAGAAGCAAAAGATAACAACGGCTCTGTAGGAACTTGTACTTTCAAATAGCCGGGTTGCATGTTCAGCGTACGTTTGTTTATATTTATGTACGTTTGTATGTATGTTCAGAAAATTTCAAGCAATTTGTTATTTATTATATATGTACATATATATGTATTTTTGCCTTTTCCCATTTATAAATTGCAGAAAATAAAAAACATTAAGGAAATACTCAAATATTTTTGCAGCTGTTCTGTAGGAATTTATTCCTTTTGTTCTCTTAATCATACGGAATTAAATGAAAAAACAAAGTTAAATGCAAAAAAAAGCTCTTGTAATGACATCATAATTATTACGCTGCTAATGATGCTAAATTAGTTGGCGAAGCTGTTGAGGAATGGGACTAGTTAAAACCCGTTAAGACTTCTACGATGCGTACTGATGCAAAGTCTCACTGCGTAACTTTTCAAAAGTACTAATTCGTTTTTTGCTGCTACTAATACCAGCGTATAAAAACGAATAGGGATGTACACGTGTGGCCACCACTGATCTAAGATATTGAAAACATTAAGTGTTCAAGAGGACCCAGTACTTATTTTACAACTTTGTTGTTTTCAAACTCAAGTTTCGTTTGTTTGTGAATTTAAATATACAGGGTGGCTGATGAAAGCTGCTACAAAAAAAAAAAGTAATAACTTATTTTCTGTGTAACTAACCAGTTCCATTTTTGTTGTGTTTTATAGATTGATCTTTAAATTTAACTAAAACGAAGAATTGGGACAATGAAACAAGAATTTTGATAGTGCAACGCTTTCATGCTTTAGAGTCCGTTTTTTCCATGCAAAGAGAATATAAGCGCACGTTTGGCGGCACTCCTCCTAGCAGATGGAGTATAATGAGGCTCGTAAAGAATTTTGCCGAGCGTGGCACAATCGCAAGTAAGCCTTATCATCGAGATTCCTCAATTCAGATGCAGGAAACTAACGCTGCTGTAGCTGCTGCCATACAATTTAATCCTAGAGTTTCGACAATTTTGCACCAACATTTAAACTTATTTCTATATAAGATTTAATTGACAAACAAACTAAACCCGAGAAACTTCCCGACTCACTTGGAACTTTGTGATTTTTTCATTCAAATAGTGTCATGGGATGAAAACGTCTTGAACTGTTTTTTTTATGTCTGACGAGGCGCATTTTGATTTAAACGGCAATGTTAACAAACAAAATTGTCGATTATGGAATAATTCTAACCCACAGATACTCAATTAGATGCAATTACATCCTCTTAGAATCACAGTGTGGTGTGCAGTTTCTTCAAGGTTCATTGTCGGGCCTTATATTTTAGAAGAAAACGGTCTTACTGTTACGGTCAATCGAGACCGTTATTTAAAGATGTTGAAAAAGTTTTTCTTTCCAGAATTGCGCCAAAAGAGCATCCCTTTTAACACTGATTGGTTTCAACAAGATGGGGCAAGTTGTCACATAGCCACCCCTGTTATGACAAAATTGAGGCAAACATATTTTAATAAACTGATTTCAAGAAACTCCGTTGGCGTCCCAGGTCTACTGATTTCACTGTACCTGATTTTTTGTGTGGGGTTATTGCAAACGATAAGTTTACCAAAAAACCTCCAACAAATGTAGATTATTTAAAACAATCCATTCGAACGGTAATTGAGACAGTTCCCTCTGCAACACTCCAGGCAGTTCGTAATAACTTTTTGATGAGATGTCGTACATGTGTCAAGGAGGGTGGAGGCAATTTGAAATCAATTATTTTCAAAACTAAATGAATTACTTTAATAATAACGTATTATTTTTCAATTTAATTTCTAAAAAATAAATTATATAAACTTAACAAAAGGTTATTTGAGTTTCTTAATGTAGCAAAATTGAATTGAGCCACCCTGTATAAAAAATATTACAATTAATTTTTGGCTACAATATTACTTGCAAACGTAATGAATAAACGTTTTATAGAATTACTTTTTATGTAATTCTATTCTTTTGCAATCTTTAACATTTTCAAAAAAAATATCAATTAACTTTTTATTAAAATCTTCGCATTATTTTTTTTTTTTTTTGAATTTTGCCTCCAAAAAAAATTTTATATAAATATGTAAAAATAATATTTTAAATTATTATAAATAACAAGAAGAAAAAGTGCAAAAACTTGAACTATTTAAATATAATTTTAAGATTAAAATGTAAATATTATTTGTTAGAATAATAAATTGAATTGAAACTTTCGTAAGTACCTACAAAAGCTTTAAAATCGATTTTAGCTCATGCGACCGAGCACTTTGACTATGATTTTAAATCGCTTTTATAAAAAGTGAATTCGAAACCATGCCTGTTTGCAATACTCGTGTATTACATTTACTGAATGTTTTTGCTCAAATAGTCAAATCACTTTACAATATACTTAACAAACACTATAATTTAAACAAAAAACTGTAAATAACTTTTTGTTAAAAACAACAAAAAAGCAGCAATGCACATTTATTAACACTACTAACTGGTTTTTATAAAAAAAAATTAAATTAAAACGAAAACGTTTATGTGTACGAGTATTTAAGAGGCAAAACAAATTACAGGTCGTTGATTTGCCGAGAGAAATTGTTACAAGGGTAAACTTTCTATTTGAAATACGAATGAAAAACCGCAAACAAAAACTCAACACACACACATACACACAAATAGTCCGTTAATTATGAACGAATGTTTAAACATTTATTTTTAAACAATTACAGTGGCCATTAAGATTAGTGGTACGTGCTGCACCGAAGAAGTAGATACCAGATGTTGTTATTGTTGCTATTTGGCATTAGCGGTGGCAACATCATCGATTATGTAACAAGTGATAAAACCAGTTTTCAACAATTGCGGAATAAATACAATCAAAACAATTATTTTTAAACCCAGAAAAGCCATAAATAAGTTGATAACATTAGCCCTACTATTTAAATATTGTAATAAAATTATTTATATTTTATACGTGTATAATTCAGTATTTCTTTATTCAGTGGTAGATTTAGAATTTATTAGGAATGAGAGAATTTAATGAACAATGAGGGAATTTAAATCTCGAAAACTTTTGAGGTGATGTACAGCAAGCTTTTTCCCATGACTTAGTCAGCAGTGAAACGGTGTTCCAAGTCGCCTGTTTTGATGTAAATATAACGACAGCGTGAAATATCAAAGAATATTGAAAATCAGTTCGGCGGAAATTTTTCCCCTTTTTTATATTTTAATTATTTTATTAATTTATTGAATTCTTAAGGCACTAAGGCCAATTAAATTAGAAATTTTACAAGACAACAATAATGTACAAAATTCAGTATTCATTAATATTAACTGTAAAATATAAAAATACGTTTAAAATACGCCTAAAACTATCCGCCCATTTTCTGTTTTCTCCTTTTTATGGGGCAATGTCTGGACGTAGGCATTGTATATAAACTTTTGTTGCTGCCTTAGTGCGAAATTTTAAGTTGCCGTATCGCTTCCGGGGAAGTGGGAGTATTTTGAGAATCCCCGAAGCCAATTTTGGGAATTCCGAAAAAATCGGAACATATTCAGCGTGCGTTTTTTTCCGTGGAATGTGTATCTGAACTATTAACGGTAATTTTTGAACCGGTTATCCGTTTTGTGTCGGTTTTTATTGCTTTTTTTTATTGATTTTTCACAATAATACTAGTATTTTTCGTTACCTATTGTTTTAAGCTTATTTTTAAAATTAGTTTTAATAAAACAAAATGTAAAGTACTTCGTAAACAAATCATATTTTGTACCAAGCTTTACTTACTCAATAAGCAAATGAATATATTCAAATGCTTTTCGAGCGTAGTCATGCAGACGTTTACTAAAAAAGTAAAAAATAAACATAGTTTACAAAACTCTTCGATATTGAACTAAAAAGTAAGAAATAATTTTAAGAATAAGCTTAAACAATAGTGATTGAAAAATCCTAGTGTTATTATGAATTAATTGTGAGGCGCTCTGTGTCATATTTTTCATATATTCATTCACAATAATACTAGTATTTTTGGATCACTATTGTTTAAGCTTATTCTTAAAATTATTTCTTACTTTTTAAATCGATATCGAAGCGTGTTTTTTTAGTTTATAAACTATATTTATTTTCAATCAAAAATAAAATATGTGAAATGACGCAAAACTCGAAATGAAGATGTCTCCAAAGTAAGAAATATGAAATTAAAAACGTGTGTGAATTTCAATAAGTTGTTTAGGGTCGCTTCCAAATAGTCAAAAAAAAAAAAAAAAAAAATAAAATAAAATAAACTAAAATAAAACATTATTAAACCTTAAAATTGTGAATTAATTGTGGGCGCTCTGTGTCATATATTTCGTATATCGAGCGCACGACGCTTCATTCATAATAATACTAGTAATTTTCATTCACTATTGTTTAAGCTTATTCTTAAAATTATTTCTTACTTTTTAAGCGTGTTTTTTTAGTTTTTAAACTATATTTATTTTCAATAAAAATAAAATATGTGAAATGACGCAAGACTCGAAATGAAAATGTCTCCAAAGTCAGAAATATGAAATTAAAAACGTGTGTGAATTTTAATAAGTTGTTTAGAGTCGCTTCCAAACAGTCAAAAAAAAAAAAATAATAATTAAACTTTAAAATTATGAATTAATTGTGGCGCTCTGCGTCATATATTTCGTATATCGTGCGCACGACGCTTCATTCACAATAATACTAGTATTTTTCATTCACTATTGTTTAACCTTATTCTTAAAATTATTTCTTACTTTGTAAGCGTGTTTTTCTAGTTTTTAAACTATATTTATTTTAACGAAAAATATAAAATATGTAAAATGACGCAAAACTCGAAATGAAAATTTCTCCAAAGTAAGAAATATAAAATCAAAAACGTGTGTGGATTACAAATGTTAGTTACTATGAAAATAAGTTGTCTAGGGTCGCTTCCAAATAGTTAAAAAACAAAAAACCAAAAAAATTATTTAATAAATTTTGAGTTCAAAAATAATTTTCAAGCAAAAAATAAATCTCCAGAAATAAGTTTTATTTTCAGAGAAATAAATAGAAATTAAAAAAATTTCACGAAATAATTATTATTTTTTGGGGGAATATATAAAAAATAAAAAATAACTTATATTATCCAAGCGAAAAGTAAAACTCAAGAAATAGCGATTTTTGAATTAAAACTCATAATCGCTACGGTCCCTGGTTTTACTGCATTTTATAAATTATGAATTATTCCTCCAAGACTATCTCTTATATCATCATCGTTTTAAACAATAAATAGTTCTAACAATTTTAAAATACATGTTCTTTGTTTTGATAATTACATTTGATTTAACATATTATTCAGCACTTTTAACGAATCGTAAACTCTTTTTGCCTTAATTATAGTTCTGCTAATCGGTGTTTTTATTTTGGTGAAGTAAAAGTCTCATATCAATTAAATTTTTGCTTATTCTCCGCTTGAACAATTTGTTATTTAAATACGAGTAATAATGACCAGACTTCTAATGAAATAATTTTTTTTTTTTATACTCTAATTTATTATCTTGAAATTTCACTCATGCTTTATGTTGTGTTATTTAAAAACTTGTTTTGTTTTCAGCAAAAAAAAACTAATAAATATTTTCTTTTGCTTTTTTTTCTTTATAGGTAAGTGGCTCTACAATCTAAAAAAAAAATATTCAATTACGAAATTCTCAAACTGTGACATTAATTAATGTATGTATACAAGTAATTATCTGACTGTCATTACAAAGAATAAACAATTGAAAATTAACTAGGGCTTAATATAGTAACAAAAGAACAAGAAGAAAAAAACAACAACAAAACAATCATCTTGTGTTTAACTACAAATTATGATAAAAACAATTAATGAATGGCGTTAAATTGTCGTTCCATAGATGTAGAAACAAAGAATATTGTTTCATTTTATGCTCAGATGCTTTCAAAAGGAAATTCTTTAGCAAAAGATTTCATTTTGCAGTTGTGTTTTTGATAAACTACAGCAAATTGCTTTTCTGTTTATAAATAAATGATTTTCCAGGTGGAAAAAGTTTTTAAAACTGATTATCTCAGCATTTATACACTTCTGTTTTTTCACGTTTTCGCCTTAATGTAATTCTCTTAAGAAAATCAAGTGCTTATGAAAATGAAGTTTAACTCAAAAAATCAGTTTTGTTCAAATGCACTTATGTTTTTATGAATGTATATATGTGTATGTGATTACTACGAAAACGCTTCCCAGTTGGTCATGACATGTAGGAATCATTGGTGATTCATACACGATAATGTTAATTCCTTTTTTCAATCTTGGACCAGTATTCAGGGGATAACTCCTACATATGCAGCGCATTGTACCAGAACTAGGAAAATAGGTTGTGAGTAGTGTTTGTAAACATTTGACTTGAACTTTCCAACGTTATAACAGGCGGTAAATACATCTACAGGCAACTTATTCCACAGACGAAGCGTGCGGCTGTAAGGCGTTGTACGGTTCCCCGGGCAATCGACCACAAATGGATGAGTACAGGATGATGCACGCGTGTTACATAGAATTGTGCCAGTTTCGGGAACTAGATCCTTAATCTCGTCCTTGCACGACACACAAGTCATAACTAATGTAATTTGTTGACGACATTTTTAAACAAGTATCGCAAAAATCGTCATGTCAAGACAACTAAAGCAACACAATTTCGTTCATCCTGTCGTACATACAAAAATGGACTGCAGAGGACAATATCGTTTTCTTTCTCCTAAACAAATATATGTTGGACGTTGTCGAAGACGTGGTCGTTAATGACCCGATGTACGACAATTTCGTCCATATTGTCTGTGATAATTATATGCAAGGCAATGAATTCTACTTTGTCATCAACAGCCGCTTACAAGACACTGTCCACGACGATGTGGTCGTTTTTGGTTCATATTGTCTTTGACAACCATATATAGGACAATGGATTCTACTTCGCGATCAATAAGTGCGTACAAGAGATGTTGATGATGTAACCGTTGATGACCACATGTATGAAATTTTTGTACATATTGTCTTTGACGACTATATATACAACAATGGATTATATTATGTCTTCAACGACTGCGCACACTATGATGTCAAGGAACTTCTTGTAGGTGACCATGTGTACGTCATCGACATTTACTTTGTCGTTGAAGACAATGTCGTTGATAAAGGTATTTGTATTTGTAGCTGCTGCAATTAAATATATATACGAATATATGCAAATGTTTTTAGTTCTATTTTAAAAATCATGCACAATTCATTAAATATGTGCAGCTGTTTTTTGTATTTCGTAGCTGCCAACATTTCATACGTGCTAATCAGATATCAGTAGACTTTAAACCCATTGAATAAGATGCCCAAACATAAAACCCCATTATTTTATAGAAAATAATGGCAATTAAGAAGAAAAGCTTTCCAACAACGCTTTTCAAACACAATAACCAGAACTCTTTTTTTTTTTGTTTTCCTTGTTTTTTATTTTCGTATACAAGACAGCTTACAAGACAAGTCGCTCATGTTGTCGCACATATATAGGGTGTTTTTTTAAGCCCGATAGAACTTGAAATTGTAAAAAATAACACAAAAAATTAAATTGTAATCAAAATTTTTTTTTATTCGAAAGATCAATACGTGACATTAACATTTGAAAATGATTTCGGGCATATGGGCACCGCGGCTATTCTTGACGAAGCGCATTCTGGACGTCCAATGTTGGGCCACTTTTTCGAGCACTGCTGGCCGTATGTCACGAACAACACGAACAATGCTGGCCTCCAAGGCGTCAATTGTTGCTGGTTTATCAGCATAAACCAGTGACTTCACGTAGCCCCACAGGAAATAATCGAGAGGTGTCAAATCGCACGACCTTGGAGGCCAATTGACAGGTCCATTTCTCGAAATCAACTTATCGCCAAATTTTGATTTCAGTAAGTCGATGGCTGCGTTCGCCGTATGGCGCGTAGCGCCATCCTGTTGAAACCACATCTCCTCCGGATCAATGTCATCCATATTTTCAAACAAAAAATCATTGATCATGGTGCGGTAACGATCTCCATTGACCGTAACGCGAGCTCCGGCCTCATTTTTGAAGAAATAAGGTCCGATGATGCCACCAGCATGAAAACCGCACCAAACAGTGCATTTTTCTGGATGTAATGGAGTCTGTAGGGTCTCTTGTGGATTGGTCTCACTCCATATGCGGCAATTTTGCTTATTAACAAACCCGTTAAGCTAAAAATGCGCCTCATCGCTGAACACAATTTTTCGTCTATAAGTTGCGCGAATCGACGACTGATTTTCAAAGTAAATTTGGATAATTTCGTAGCGTTGTTCAAGCGTGAGTCTATTCATGATGATTTGTCAGAGTATACTGAAACAAATAAAAAAAATGTTTCATCAAAATTTAATTTTTTGTGTTACTTTTTACAATTTAAAGTTCTATCTAGCTTAAAAAAACACCCTATATGTTAATGAGAATAACTTAGAGGACAATGTCGGTCAAGTTTTCGCACATGTGCGTTAATAGAGAACAATTTACAATACCATGCCATGTCGTGTTGCCGTTTATAAACTTTTATAGAAAACAATAGGGATAGCCCCTATATATGCAGTACTTTGTCATGGAACTAGGAAAATAGATTATGATAAGGAGCAAAGGGGCAGCAATGTTTGTGAACTTAACACACGGAACGACCAAAACAAACGTTATCACAGAATTTAAAGTGTTGAAATTAAAACTTGGCGATGTTCGACCATTTTAGCGTACACTAAATCTTCCTTAAAATTGTCTTCCAAAAATCCTAAGTGATAGAAGGCATATTGAGCTTAAATCGACGGTAACTTTGTCAATTGGGTGGTATTTGTCTTCGGTGGTGATGATGATGTTTTGATTATAAAATCAAGTTTATAAACAACTTCAAAGAACTAAAAATAAAAAATTAATGCTGAATATTGCATTACTGAAACATTATTCTCTATTTATACATACAAGTACGAGTTTGTATAAATTTCAAATCTTAAGAAAAAAAAAAACAATCTAAACAAATCTTTGGTGGAGTGCAAAAATAAAAACTACTAATATACAAGGTCATACTCCTCACCGCAATTTGTTTTGAGTATAAATAATGAAACTTTAACATACAGTGCATAACAAAAACATATATATGTGTTCTTTTTCAAAAATGCTCAATGTTTCAGAAATTTAACCAGGAAAACATGTTTTGATTGACTTGTCTGTGTTCATAAAAATATTAATTATAAGGTTGGATGTATGTACATAGTCGGCCAGTAAGGAACTCTATGTTGTAATAATTGTTAGCGGCCATATAATTGGAAAGTGATATGTTAAATGGATGTTCTGTACTGACAACAATTTGCACTGTTTCACGATTTTAATATAGATGTTTTTTCTCCTCCTACCATACAACCAGTATACACGAATATTCAAATGTTCGAAAATCTAAGGCAGTCGATTTCACATAATTCGGCAAATTTGGGTCGGTTGTTTGACCGTTGAAGCGGATAATTTTTAGTTAAGGTCTATTAATGTGTGAAAAATTCACTGGTGTGGATTTTGTGTTGACGAAGTTATCAGCTCACATTTCATTGAGAACAATATTGGTTGGCAAGCCTATCATATATGCATGTGTACTTGACTTACTCAGTACTTGCCATGATGGCTTAATCTGAATCGCTGGAAAAATTCACGATATGTACTACTTCACGGCTCATCAGCGCCGCTATCTACCTTACAAGGCTCATACAGCTGGGAACTTTCTGTCATATGTTGATAGCCATATGAATCAACTTCTTGCTGAAAAGCCAGGGCCTCCTAATCTCTCTCGTATGCAATTCCGAAGTGAGTGGAAATAAAGAGTACATACAAAGCATTAGTTCTGAAAAAACTCACTCGTCTTTCCATCACATCTGGTTCTTTACGTACTGCAATTAGTTCCCCGAAAATCGACCACAGATCATTATTATCAGGTAATACTAATTACCCCTCTCTGCGACTTAAGGTCTAAACCACAACGAGCCATGATGAAAGAACGTAAACCCCCAGTGTCAGGTTGGTCTATAAAACAGAACCTCCTGGAGGCATACTGATTCCCATTATGACAATTAACCCTTGGATAATTATTTTCGAAAGTTCCCACAGTCTAAGGTCTGGTAGGACTTCTAACCTATATTGCTATAAGAAATGAATGACCTCTACTTTTGTGTAACCAGAAAGCAGGGTATTCCAAGTTAGGAATACGTCAAAGTAAAACGTGCTTCCCGGAGGAAGACAAGATCGGCACTCATATAAAAAGAGCAATACAAATCGATATGTTTTTAGTTTAGATCTTGATAGAAAAGCGTTACATTGTACACATTTC
The DNA here is from genome assembly GCA_914767995.1 of Thecocarcelia acutangulata. Classification (NCBI taxonomy): domain Eukaryota; kingdom Metazoa; phylum Arthropoda; class Insecta; order Diptera; family Tachinidae; genus Thecocarcelia; species Thecocarcelia acutangulata. Next base: position 85,639,016 of record OU612097.1, on the reverse strand, counting down.
GTGCCGTGTTGGACATTTGCACGATATCAATTTTTTATATCAATTTTACATAGCTTAGATTATGTTGAAAACTTTATGCTCTTTATAAGAACGATAGGAATATGTATGAGGACTATGTTGTCTGCCCACTGCTTCGGATAATGTTGTGGAAAATTTCACATTTCGAAGGAGCTCCATTTTTGTCAAATACATCTTCGATCATTGACAATGTAAGCGAGACCCATCTGAAGTCCGTGTACAATTTCTGCTTACGATGGCCTAGGCCGTAAGATGCATCCAAGACTGTATACATTGTAAGCGAAGTTTGGATAAGTCCAAAACTATATTATTAGCATTTGTTTTCTTCTTTGCTTCTTATATACATTTAATTTAACGATATGAGTAGAAAAAAAAAGACTAATCTGAATCGGATGCTAGTTGTTTGTTGTGCTTAACATGTTTATTTTGATTTTTTCTATTGACCCAATAGCTTACAATGCTTTGCAAATTGTAATAACTTGTGGACTGCTGGGAGTGTATACATAATGGTGAATATAGAAATTTCAAACTAAAGGGCCAAATAAACTACGCAAACCGTTTGACAAACACACGCTTTCCGTTTGCACATAAACGATGCAGATATAATTTATACAAACACAAATCAAACACTTTTGTTTGCTTTCAATGAGAGTAGACGGAGATTGTGTTGCGGCAATTCGCTCGTCATGTGAAGTCCACAAGATATAAATTGGTTTATAAATTGTTATAGCCACTATTTAACTATATTAAGATTCTGTTGCTATAATCTTTGTTATTTTGCATTTTTCACAAAGAAGTAAAACTGTTATACAATTTTAAAAATTCTAACAAGAGAACTGTTTCTTGATTCATTTTGTGTACTTCTTCCACTACTTCACTCTCCATCATTTTTATTGAAGTTATAAAATTTAGCGGCAGACAACACAATCATGCAAGATATTTGCGCTAAAACTAAAAATTTTTGCTTTTCGTGCAAAAATACTTCAAATATTTGTGCAAACAAGCAAATACTCCCATAGACAACGCTAAATGTTTGTACAAACGTAAAATTTTGGCTAGTTTGCCAAGCAGTTTGTGTGGCCTTTCATAAGCAATTTCAGTTTTTAAGATACAATTTCAATTTAGTAATATATTTCTTTGAATAAAATTTGTGCTTTTTTATAAATTTAGTTTTTCATTCTTTTAAATAACCTGATTTTTATGGCCCTCTTACTTGAATGGCTGCTTTTTCGTCACTGATTGTAGTATTGGCAGACACAAGGAACGCAACCATAAATTCTATTACATCTAAGGCCGCCATATAGTCTATGCAAAAGTATACTTTAACGATTTTTTCTCTCTTGGTTTTGCTTGTTTTAATAATTTACAAACACAAACACGAAATAAGTATAAAGACAATAACAACGTAACAGCGAATGAAATGAAAAATCGTTAATAATTGAAAATAACTGACAGTTTGTTTGTTCGTGTAAAAAATAGTAAGAACTTAGGTTTTAATTATAAATTTTGTTTTATAAATATTTTTTGAAATTCAATTTCGCGGAATTAGTTGTTCTGTTATTTAATTAAAACAAATTCTAAGTAAATTAGAGGCAGTCTAGTAAAAAAATAAGTATTCAAAACTTGTAGTAATAATTATGTGGTGTTTATGGGAGACGAATGAGTGATACGTCTAGAATATTTGTATAAAATATACTCAATATTTTGAGTAAATTTTATAAAATTGTTTTAGACGTTTCACTCATTCGTTGTCCATAAACACCACATTAGTTTCACTTAAATATATAGCAAAACTTCCAGAGATTAGAGGGTAATGAGAAAATTTTTCATTGCAGCGGATTTTAAAGCACCTAATACTTTATGCGGTTTACAGAATTTTAATCGGACATCGTGGTTAGTATTTCTATAGAAACTCTTGCGGTGTTATTTGGACTACTATGACATTCGTGGTCCATTTTTTTTTTTTTGACATACAGAGGGCAACACTTGTTAGCAAATGAAGAAAATTATTCTGAGGTAACGATTAATGTACCTAAAGTAATCATAGGTGACGTGATTTTGTAAAACAAAGAAACAAATACACCAAATTGCTAATGGTAATGTAGAAAAAGTAACTGCGCAATCTAAATTAGGGCGTAAAGCGCAACGTGATTTGACGTTCTAATTTTACGCGTGTTTGTGCTATGAACAGTATTGTACACTAACCTTGTTTAAGAAAACTCACTAAATAGAAATAATATATAGCGATAAAGGCGCTAAAATCACTTAAAGAGTGATTACTAATTGCCGCAAAAAATGAGTAACATCTGTTTTGAACAGCGTTGTCAACTTGGTGCATTTCACAACGGTGTTTTTGCTTTTTAAAATTTTTTGTGCGAAAAATTCTTTAGTCGCTGCGTAGTGCGTTTATTTTAAATTTTCAGTGCGTCTTTTAAATTTCGGTGGCACCGAAATGTAAGAAAAAAGTTTTTGTACACCGGCTTGAATACCATTTAATTCAAGTTAAAAAATTTTTCAATTTAATTTTACAAAGCAGAAGACGCAGTAATAATGTAGAAAATGCACCAAATCATACGAGTATGCACAAAGTAAGACAGTCTTGCTGTTTTAAATTTTACATATTCTCTAAAGGAACATATCACTTTATAAAATTTTCTGTTTAGAGTATTTTGTTATTAAAAAAAAAGTTGGTACAGATGAGGATTCCATATTTATGATGAAGTGGGAATTAGTTGCTGATTTGTTAATTGATAAATTAACAAGTTGTTAATAAAATCATTAAATATTTTCAATTTATTCTTCCTTAAATGTTAAATGTGGTAATCTTTACTTTTCATTTGTCACTACTCTAGCAAGTTGTCATATATTTCAATAAATTCACTCACTCTGACCAATATACATACATATCTTCACTGTTCGCTTACGAAAACACATACTTAATCACCTGCAGTAACGATTGTGTCGTAATTGTAGAGACGGCAAACAGCTGTTTCTTCGTATATGATAAAAGATTGTAAAAATAAACGCTAATTTTGATCGACAGCGAATATCGTTAAAAATATTACTGAATTGCAAACTTGATAAAATATCGCTGTAATTATTCTAACGATAGCATTATTAGGCCAAGTTTGACAAACACGAATTTTAGCTATTAAAGGAGATTGATGGTAGGCCTTCAAGCCTAGTTTGATCGTCTATTAGCCTCGTTAACATGTATTTCGCTGTTATGCTCTTAATATAAAAATATAATTTTTTATACAAAATGAGGCTTAGGAAAACAAATTCTATGTGAAATAACGCGTTTTTTCTCCGATTTTGGTGCGTTTTGAAATTTCACTTTTGACAACACTGGTTTTGAAGCTAACTCAGAGAAAGAAAGAGAGATTAAAGATTAGTCTCTTACACTCTGTCTAAATTAGATCTTCCTATTGCAAAGTGTTGACGCTGCGCTATTTGCGTTGGTCTCATACATTTTGTATGCACTTGAAGATTTTTGACATATAAATTATGCTGGACGCTCTAATTTAGGTTGCGCTGTAACAAATAATATTTTGGCGTCGATTGCGGTTGTGTGGTTGCGAATTTGATTATTTTGTATTTTGTCATTGTTTAGATAAAACCGTGAGATCAAATAATGGTGATTAATTTGAAAAAATTTAAATTTATAAGTAAATAAAAAAAAGTACCTTGGAAAAAAATTAACTGACAAAATTTTGTGAGCAGGGAATAACGGAACAAAAAACCAGCGTCCATCTGAAATTGAATACCCATTTGTAGCGGGGATGAGGATCATTGTGCATTTCAGCAAGTTTTTCACTGGCATTTTTTCATCACCCTATCACTAAAATTTGTATCAACGCTTCCCCACAACCTACCACAGTGTGCACCCTGTTATTCAACTCTAACTTGCAATTTTCCAATTGGTTGTTAAAAAAAGTAGTTCGAACCAAATTTTCATCAGAGGCTGTATAGGTAAAATCTTTAAAGACAGGGCGTCAATATGGGGAAAGCATTTGCCAATGCGAGGTTTTTAGTGGTGTTATGAAAGCGGCTGGTATTGGATTGCTACCGGCAAGTTGGTTTTGTATTTAATTTGCCACAACAGCTTGACTAGTTTTTTTTATATTAAGACGCTAGATGGTTAACTCCATATTTTGTTTATATTTGGATGTTCAAGCATGGTAGCATCAATTTTTGTGCGTTTGTATGTATGCCAATGGTGATTACAATTTGTAAAAGATGTTTTCAAAGTAAAGGCATTTAAGTCTCCCGATGTTTTGGACAGATGTAAGACACACTTTACGCTATCTGAACTTCTTCAACCACTTATATACGACCAAAAATGGAATTCAAAGCACTTTTTTTTTGGTTTACGTGACCGCGCATGGAAGTGAAAGAAGAGACTTATCGCCGTCAATAGCAATGCTATAGCATTGACTTGCTCCAGCATCGCCGCATATATATAATACGCCGCATATATGGAACACGTTACACCGTTCTATCGTTAAAGGAATGGACTTTGTTTCAATAAAATTAAGCCGGCACTTGCATGTTGCTAAGAGAAATTCCTTCTTTTAGTCATTTCTTTTAGAAGAATTTTCTGTCTCTTTTAATTTTCAGCGGGGAGTATGTTTCTTGGTGTACTAGGGTACTCTGCTTTCTGGGGTATAGAACGGTAGGAGTTTTTCTTTGGTGTAGCAAATAAAACTCTAGGAATCCGCATGAGTTATGTTGTGTTGGACTTCTGAAACTTTCACCAAGGGTTTAATTGGCTGAAAGTAAGGGTGGTTCTGCTTGCAGACCATCTCGGCGCTGATTATGGCTGAGGTGGCTACCTGGCTGAAATGTTTGAACCTAAAATCGCAGGAACAGGAATTAGTTTCCGTGATAACTACGATACATTGCCAGTTTTTGGGGGCTAAAAATTCCTTAAGATGCTGTTATCTTGCAACAGATATCTGTAATGTAAAGATTCAAAGGTGATAAATAGACGGATGAGTTGGTTAAGGGCTACAAATGGTATCTTAATGGTCTTCAGCCTAACAACTCATTGTCTTCTGGGAAATTGCATACAGCAGTGATTAGAAGACCCGCGCTGGTGAATGGTGAATAATTCACGCCGTGGAGTTAGACCATCATCAGATAAGGTCATCAAGGCAGGTACTGACGTAAATCAATTTTCATAATCTATCTCTTAATTTTAAAGAGTTTAAAGCGAATATCCGCAAGTAATGCTGATTCTGGTGGTGCCCTCTTAATGGTTTGGACCAGAAAAACATCTTAAGATTTTTGGAAGCAGTAAAAGAATTTTATGGCATCAAATTCCACTAATTTAAATCACTTCCCTGCTATGTGTGCGCTAATAGCAGGCGGTAGAGTCTTCTTCTTAAATACAAGTAGCTTGTAGACAACTTAATTATTTCGTGGCTAAAAGGACTTCTTACTGAAAGCAATGATGCTAAGCATGATCATATAATGTAATCAGGCAACATAATAAATAGGAAAATATAAATAAAAGCAGCATTTATGATACCCTAAAACAGGTTTGCCCAAAACATCTATACAGAAGAGCAAACACCATTATATTAAGCAAAAATTTTATTTAATAAGCTAAGCATGCGAAAGTGTTGCTGCTTTGCACTTGTGTGTTTGCACACATATGTATATTAAAGCGCACATCCTATAGCTAAGTGCTTTTACAGAAACAAATGACCTAGTGCATAGGGCTTGTCCAGTTCTGCCCTAAAATATTGACCACCAAGCAATGCCGTCAATGCAAAGCAATCGTATACATTACATACTGAGTGTTCTCTTTTGTGGAGCTCACTACTTTAAAACAATCCCATTTTAACATTAATCAAGCCCTCTTGAAACTTCTTTCGAAGCCGAAAAGTTTAAATTCTCGCTTCAAAATTTTTTTTACGCTAGTTCTAGTGGTAGGAGTGTCATCTTCTGAGTAAAAAAAAAGTATTAAATTGATTACTTATTGTTTTTATTTCTGTTAATTTCTTATAAATTTTTTACGTTCATTTGAACTTCTGTTTTAATTCGAGGAAATTTCCCAGATTTTTCAGACATTAGTCTTTCTTTAATCGCTTTTAATTTCATGTAATTATCTTGTTAATTCTTTAATTTTAAACTGTATTGTCTTTGCGACCGGAAATTGTTGTTAAAAGCCATTGTCTTTTCTTTTTAATCATGAATAATCTACTAAAAGGCGATTGAAAAAATTTAAAACAATTGCGCAATTGTCGATGTGCAGTTGTGTTAAAAAAAAAAATAAGAATGTAGTTAGAAATAATTTTCTTTTGTACACACGATTAATATGTCGGACATAGTGTCTGCAATTAGTTCCATAAAATTTGAAGGTTTTGTTCTGCTCTGTCAATAACATATCTTTCCATAATTTTCGTTTGTCCAGTTGACAACATGACCTTGGAAAATTTTAACCGTGTCTCTATATATTTCATTATTGGTAATTTGTTTATGATTACGAATATTTACACAGCAGGAATAAGGACAGACATTTTATCTTATTTGACGCCGTCGACGAAGGTTTACTTTTCTGATTTTTTAGATAAGTACAAAGCGGTTGCCTACACACAATGATTATCGATTGAGACGGGTATTTAGAATTACTTTCTATCGTTTATGAATAATATTATATGGTCTAGATACTCGTTCACAAGATTTCTTTGTTCGCTATCATCTTTTCTTAATGATTATTTATGTATGTTTTCATACGAGAGTGCCGCAGTTGAAATGCTTAGAGAATTGACTACTAAATGTCCGCAAAAACTGTTTGAATACGTATCAGTAAAAACATAATTATATAAAGGGTGTTCAAAAATTAACGCAATTTTTGAATTAAATAGAAAACATAGGAATGCATTCATAGTTAAAAATAAAATATACTTTAAGACTAAGATATTAAACGTTTGTTCCTTGGTACTTTAGTGTAATGACAAATAATTTTAAAATTGTTTATTGTAACATACGTGGGCTGAGCACGAGTTTTTTTTCGGTATATGCTCACACTCGTCTCCATCGGCCGGATATTTTTGCCTTGTGTGAGAATGCTGATGCACAGGATTTTCACATACCTGGGTATCAACTCCTATTCCTCTTAATCTACATCGGGGCTTATAATTTACGTTCGCAATGAAGTTATGTTCCAATGCCAGCAACCATTAGGCATGCATGATGCCTAATTTACCTGTCTTTGGGTCAAATTCAAAATCAGGTCACACTTTTTGCATTTCGGGTTTCTATATAGAAGTCCAAATACAGGGAGGGATATTACCTTTTCTGGTTTCGATGCCCTCTCTGACTCCATATCGAAGATCCTGGATAGTGAAATCGTTGTTGCTGGTGATTTCAATGTTCACAACTCATCTTCCTCATCCAGAGGAAACCTAAAATATACAAAAATAGGCTTAATCTTTTTGATCTTAGTGATGAGCATTTTTATCCTTGCTATAGGTTGGATAAAATTACAAGTAGTTGCTTGTCGAATATTGTCGAACCAAAAAACCAACGAGGATTGCCTTCAGCTTTCAATGTAATCTTTTCCTTGTCTAAATATGAATATAATGTTTGCTCTGTTCTCCATGATATCTAGATATACACTTACACATTCCCGGAGAGATTCCTTACAGTGGCATTCCAATTTGCCTCTCTGTCTCTTGCCTTATTTAGTTTCTAAAAATAAATCATTGATTAACTAATCGATAATATACATACATACGTTGTATCAAGGCAGCTTTATTCAGGTAGTGGCAGAATTACAATAAATATAACACCAACAAACATCAACATGTATTTTGTTGGTAGAATTTACAAATAGTTGTCAAAATGTTGACAACTATTTCTCTATTTTTTACAATTTTTTAGCAAAGTAGCGTACAAAATAATGAAAATAACTTGTATATTTTTACTGAATTCTTAAGGAAACGTAACCAAAAGACAATCAGCTGTTCAAGGTTGCCACTTTCTAATGTTTGATTAGGAATTGTAAATAATCATTCAGCAAATAAAAGTTGACTCCCATTTAAAGACAGTTCAGCTTAAAATATACTTTTTTCGACTATGAATACAAAAATATAGCAACAGCGTTTTACTTAAAGATTTACTTTAGCAAGAGTCCAATTTAGCGATTGACTATGAAAAATTTAATATTTTTTATTGAATCATACACAGAAAAAAAATAAAGAGATTTTTTTTCAATCATGTTATGTTATTAATAAAAAAAAACCATCCGGCAAAAAATCCTTTTCACAGCAAATTTGATAAAAAAAAAAAATAGTGCAGTTTTTTTTATCAATATGGCATCCATTTTTTTCTGCGTAGCGTAGAAAGTATAGAGTTGTTTATAGATTTACACGTGGAGCAATTGGTCTTCACGGTTTTGCCTGTATATGTACCCTCGTTTGTCGAAACTTTCCGTTACCATTTTGCATAAATCTGATAGATGCAGCGTTGAATTTCCTCGTTTATTTCACTAGTAGTTGTGGTTTGTTGCCATAGACTTGTGATTTCAAATAATCCCATAAAAAGAAGTTTGATGATGTTAAATCACGCGATTTAAGGGATCAATTCTGATCACCGAAACGAGGGAATACCCAAGCTCAAAATATCTCATGAGCGAAGTGAATTATATAAAGGGCTGTATGGTATGTGGCAACATCTTGTTGAGTACACGACCTCGAAATATCCATAAAGTATTGTTTCGCAGGCTGTATAGCATGTGGCACCGCCTTGTTGAAACATAGTATTGGGTAAATTACTATCATACAATTTCGGCAGAAAGAACTGTATTATCATGTTGCGACCAATAACGGTTACTGCTTCATTAAAAAGATTCAATTATGCCTTCAGAATCCACACCCAATAGGGACGAGTTGCGGTTGCATTTGTTTTTCGACAATCACAGATGGGCTCTCAGAACACCATTTTTGCCACCATCTTGAAGTCATCGCTAAGGATACTTATGCTCGAAAAATCAGCATCATTTATTTGTTGATGATTTTTGATATACGAGTATTTTTCAATAATGAGTACACTTGTTCTGTTGTGCTGCGCTCCTTTTTTGCTAACCCTAAACTGTCCGCCGTCGAAAATTATTTTAGAACTGACAACACTCTACTGTGCTAAAGGCGACAAATTCAAATCTTGCGTTGATTTTGGGACACTCTTTATTACTGTGCGTTTAATGATTTATATATTTCGATATTTTGTTTTCTTTCTAGTATAGTAGTTGTTGTTTAAAATCAAAAATTTTAAGCGAAAGCTTTTAAATTTTCTTTCGGGTCATCTTTCGAATTTTTTTTATATATTTTTATATTTGATATAAGCTTTCGAAACTGTTATATGATAGAAATATAAAATTTTCTTCGCAACTGTTACGCTTAAAGAAACGAAAAAACAATTAAATAATAAGCTTACAAGTAAACACATAAGCTCACACGCCCAACCATACCACTACTCTTAACAGTAGGACTCATGGGCGACAACAATTACACCCGTTGCGGTCTGTTTATTTTAAAAGAAACTCATTTGAAAAATAAATTTAAGAATATAAAAACATAAATTACACTAAATGCTCAACAAAGGCAATAAAAAAAAAACAGCAACAGCAGCAGGTTACAATTATCGTTAACATCAGCTGCAAACGTACGTTTCCCTTCGTCCATATTTAACACTCTGTCAATTTGAATGGATATGAATGAAAATGAATAACAAAACTGTCTTAAACAAACCATATGTTAGTCATTTAACACATTTATCTCTGGAGCTGAAAACCTCTCTCTTTCTTTCCCTTTTCTTTATTTTTATTATTGCTTTGGTTTTTCTTTCTTATAATGTACGTCTTGTGTCTTGAAGTCTTCTGGCTTTGAAGGTTCTTGTGATGAATATAAATTATTTGCATTAATTTTAAATATCTGTTGCTTAAGTTTGATGAACCAGCAAACTGTTCTTTTTTGTTTTATTAAATAAATGCCAACAACCGTAACAAAAATTTGTTTATGCGAGAAATATGTAAAAATTCCACCAAAATTTATAAACATTATTATTTGCTTTGGGCTGTGACACTGTGCTGCATAGTCACAGAAAAAACGCGCTTAGTCCTTTAACAACCTCTGAGACATCAATGTCTCATTCAAATATGATAATTTAAAAGAACAAATAGAAAAAAATTAATTAATGATTAAGCAGGAAATGAGTGTTTTATTTGTATTCTAAAGGAATGATATGGAAATTGATAAATGCAGACATATCAGTGTTTAATTTCCTATGAAAATAGAATTCATAAAGTTATATTTCAAAATTTTATATTTTCAAAAAATTATATTACAAAAAAAAAAAGAGTATGAGATATTATCGAAGATTTTGTTCATTTGAAAGATATATCGATATCATGACGTATAAATATATATATTACACATCATATCGTATAAATATCTTGTGCGACTTTGTTGGAAGGTACTCATCCGAAATTTTCCTTTACTCTGGCTCATAGCTTGCACTGAATAATGGCATCAGCTATAGTTGCCTTCCAGCTTACGCTTTGGTAACCTTCGGAGAGCTGATTTTGCCTTGGCGTACGGGTCTGTCATTTCTTGTAGCGAGTAAAAATTTAGGCAGTCCCAGCATGACTAAGGTTTTGTTGGGACTTCTGAAAACCCTCACCAAGGGTTATTTGACAGAATGGGAATCATCATGCCCCCAGACGGCTTGGTTTTAAAGACCATCCTGGCATTGGACTTTTGGCTGAGGTGCCTGTATGTTGGCTAAAACTTTCTGGTTGTGGTTTGGACCCAGTATTGTAAGATCGTAAGATGTATCTTGTTTTGCTGGTTTTTTTGAGATGTCGTAAAGATTTTTAAAAATATCCTTTGAATGAAAAAAAATTTTTTTTTTTTTTTTTTTTTTTTTTAAATTTGTGCTGCTAACTTTTTTATGTTTTTTGATGAAAATTGAGTCAAAAACACATACAAAAAAGATTTATTTTCAGATTTAAAAAATGTATGACAATATTGTTTAGACCTAAAGTCGCAGAAAGCGGTTATTATCAGTATTTCTTGATAATTATGTTGTATGGACTATTTTCGGGGATCTAGTTGCAGTCCCCGAGGGGCTGTTGTCTTGAAACAGATATTTTTAATGTAAAACACCAGAAATGGTGGAAAGACGGGACTAATGCTCCTTGATGGACTTCAGACTACCAATTCATGGAGCTTAGTCTTCCTGTGAATGTCTGGGGAGTGCATATAGGAGGCATTAAGATGTTGTATATCTTTCCCCTCTTCTAAATAATCATCAGTGACCATCATAGCCCCTCTATGATGGTCACTGTAGCTTTTCACTTGTATGCGAAAAAAAGTACCACAAAAAAGCTTTAAAGAGGTTAAATAGCAATCAAATTGCCCGTGTAGGATGTCTAATATGTCATATGTTGACTCAACTTATTGGAATCTAGAGCACGAATATTAAATTATATCGGCTACTACAGAGTCAAAGCTAGTATGATGATTACTTTGAATGAAAAATATCTCTGTTGATATCTTAAGCCCTGTCACAAAGAGTAAACATGAATAATATTATATGAGGGCTTTTTATTAATTCCGTAACTTATCTAATTTTGCGCGCAGTAGCTTTAAATCCAACAATGCTGCCGTCAAACTTTTTAACACGCTTACTCGTATATTAGTTTCATTTGTATGTCTGCTTGTTTGTATGTTTGCAACACTCGAAGTCCATACCATTTTGAGTGAGTGTTACATACGTAAGTATATAAAACTGTATGTACAGTGTTGCTGTCTTAGTGCGAAAATTGAAGTTGCCGTATTGCTTTCGTGGAGGGAGGGATTTAGGGGATTCACGGAGCTGATTTTGGAAATTCCAAAAAAAAAAAAATCCGTATCACGTCGCTAACCCGTTTGGAATCAGTTTTTCATATTCGGTGCGAATTTTTGTCGTGCAACATGCATTTGAACTATACACAGTATCCCTTTTAGTGCGAAAATTTGAGTGGCCATATTGTTTCTAAAGAAGTGGGAGGATTTTGACGTTTCCCCAAGCCGACTTTGTGAGTTCTCAAAAAACTCAGCACCACTTAGAAAACCGAATCGGAATCGGCTTATCATATTCTGTGCGCGTTTTGTTCGTGGAACGTGTATCTGAAGTATTAGCGTTCATTCGATTTAGTGCAAAAATTGAAGTTGCCATATTTTTTCCGGGGAAGTGGGTGATTTGGCTAACTCTTAAAGCCGATTTTGGGAATTCCAAAAAAACTGGAAATGCGTTATACGTATAATTATCTGCTTATAAAGATAATATGTTTAGTTTGGTATTATTTTAGTTTTTAAATCTATATTTATTTTAGATTTGTATCACGCTGGTCAACAGCAGAAGTATATAAGTAGACTAAAACAGCTTGTTGAGCAACCTGCGTCACTTAATTTGTGCTTAACCATCATAAGTAGACAACCTCTAGAATTTTAACAGAAGTGGAAAAAGTGAATTTCGTGTGTTGATTTAAGCTTAATCTTTTTGTATTAAAACCCATCACTGAAACCAAAGAAAGTCTTGGTGACTACTATTTGAACTCTCTACCATTCATTTAAGTGGTTAAACGAGTTCCGTTGTGGACCTGACGCCGTATGCTCAGGTCACCCAAAACAGATTAAAATGCCATAAATTGTCAATAAAATTTATTAAATAATATTTGATGTTCGGAGAATGGAAGTACATGAAGTAGCTGAGGCATTTCAACTGAGCGAGTACATTACATTTTACATGAATATTTGGACATGAAAAAACTATGTGAGTATTTGGCTACGTTTAATAGGAATGTGAAACGAGTTTTTATGCTACCGTATAACCGTAGTCAAATCACAATACCCCAGAGCCCACAAAACATTAAAAACAATGAATTTCGCCGGACTTGCACCAAAGAAGGCCAAGTTGGATCTGTCAGCCATAAAAGTTATAGCCACAGTTTTTTGGGATGTACAGGGTATTTTTTTACATAGATTATCCAGAGAAGGGTAGAATTATTACTGGAGAATATTACTTAGCGCTTTGAAACAAATTCGATATAGACTTAAAGCAAAAATGAGCACATTTGGCGACAAGAATTGCTGTTCTAGCAAGAGAATCCACGAATGCAGACGTTTTTAGTCACTATGGCAGAAATCAATAAATTGATCTACAGGCTGCTTACCGAAAATAAACTATTTTTGCAAACCTGAAGTAATTTCTGAGTGGTAAGAGATTTGTGTCGAATGAAGTGGTCATTACCGAAAAAACGCCTATTACACAGTACTCGTACAAGAAACAAAATGGGAATGGGATAAAAAGAATTGCAAACGAAAGGGATTTTTTTTTAGATCAGTGAGATAATTGTTTGATTCGGCTGGTGATTTTGCAGCGCTATCTAATAGGGAAATATCATTGACTATGCTTATTTATGTTTATTATAATTAATTAGTCACAGAATTATCAAGCAGCCCTCGTAGTATGACACTAATAATTTATAATTGATGGTAAACAAAATAATTTTATTCCTTAAATATTTTTCATTCTAGAAGACCAAAGCAAACACTTGGCTAACATTATTATCAATCTCTTAAAATTTTGTTGTACTAGGAAGTAAATCTGCTTGCCGTACATAATATTCAGCAAATAGACAAAAGTATGCTGACGTAAATTAATAAAGCAAATAAAAATTAAAACTCTTGTTTTATCAAATCGAAATTATAATTCTAACTGAATTAATTCTTTCCTTAACTTTTTTTTCTTCTCCCGTTTCAAACAAAAATCCAACTAACACCAACAACACGAATTTAAATTTAAATTAAAAAACAAATCACGAATGCCTTTTTTAGCAAAACAATTGACAAGTAATTTATAAACATACATTTAAATTAAAAACAAAAAAATTAAAAAATGTTTACCCAAAATAAATTAAGCGTATAGTGATGATTGGCAACAATTTATCTTTTCGCCTTTACCGGCAAAACGTTGGCAAGCTGGCAATAAAACTGCCCCTTTTTAAGTGGGTGGCAATTCTTTAAAGGCAATAATAAGCACCTTTGATAAAACGCAACTCAATAAAAAAATAATGTCTATAAAATATTATGCTTGCGATATGAGAAATATAAAAGCGAAAAATGTTTTTCAAATTCAATTACGTTTTTTTTTTCATTCTATTTTATAGTAAAAGTATTTCTCATTTTTACTTATACATTCTTTGTAAATTACATTGAAGAATATTAAATTAAGGGGAAATATTAAATTAAAATGGCATAAAAGAAACTACATTATATAAGTATAATTAATGGTCAATGCTGAGAAAAGAATAAAATTAACAATTAAACAACAAATGCTAAGAGAACGTCTACAGAATATATTATGAACATTCCATTTTCGTAGACTCAATTACGCTTTCGATTTGCGAATAAAATTAATTTTTTGTCTTACATAATATTGATGTCGAAAATAAACAAACACTAGTAGCCTAATAAAATGAATTGTGACAGAAACAAAAATATTGTTTAAAAATGTTTTTTTTTAAATATATTTTGCTAAATAATTTTTTGATTCAGAGTAACTCACGCCAATGTGAGCAGAAGAGGATTTAGAACATGGCGATTAAAAGTATATTAATATTTTTTTTGGTTTTAATCATACAGTTCAAATCCTTATGGAAACAGAATTCGCTCCGTTTTTTTGTTTTCCAGAAGACCAGAGTTTTTATAGCAATTTTTGGTGCCATAGTAACTATGGCACCAAACTTTTACGACCCATAATCTTAAATCCAATAAAATCCAAACAAATTTGAAAAATGTTGACCGATATAAACTACGATATAAAAATTACAGAATTTAGTCGTGATTTCAGCAAAATTTCAAGCGATTTTATTGAAATCAATAAATTTTTATGAGAATAAGTGCCAGTTTACACACACAAGTTTGACTCGTCAAGTCTTGAGCTTGTGAGAACGGAAAAGGGGGCAGGCTTGACGGTATCATCAAGTTTAAAATGAAATGCAAAAAAAATATGAAAACTTGAAGGTAAAAATAGTTAAACTTCTCGACATAAAGCTTTTGTGTGTGAACATAAATGTAAGTTCAAAAGCAAATTGAAGCAGAATTGATCAAGAAAACCTGATGTGTGAGAAACTGAGACTAAAGAACGTTTGTAGACAGTGTTGTCAACTTTGCAATTTCAAAACGCATCAAAATGGAAAAAAACGGTTTGTTTAAACAAAAACGTCCAAAAATTAGAATTTTTCTTTTTGGTTTAGACCTCATGTTGTATAAAAAGTATAATATTTTTATGTAAAAGAAGACATAAGGACTAAACAGTTTTTAAAGCAGCTATTACACGATCAAACTTAGTATGGCAACGCACACAAGTTTGTTGGCAAACCATCTGTAACAAAAACTTAAAGCAAATACTTTTGGAAAAATGTTATAATTTTATTAATGATTTTATTCACGCTTCGTCATCAATACGAACATTCGCTATTTTGAGTCTACTTTTATTATGGTGTTTGGCAAACTTGGCCTGATCTTTTAATAGTCAAACACTCTCTCTCATCAGGCGGTGCTGTCAAATCAAATTTAATCGTTTAATAGCCGTTTACAGTACAGGCTTTGACAAACATAAAAGAAAACTTTACAAAAACAAAAGTTTTTATGATTTAGTGCCACAAAATTTAAAACACGCGTTGGAAAGAGAAAGAAACCTTGTCACGTATCAACTAATAAACTTTTCGCTCAAAAATCTTAAAAAGCGTCAAAATCTAAAAAACTGCGAAACGCACCAAGTTGACAACGTTATAGTTTATAATCCTGACTCATTTCTCCATGGCAAGAGATGGAAAAACATTACCTCTTTCCTATTCTAAACAATTTTTTTTGCTATATTTGTTGTTGCTATATGTAATAAAATGAAAATGACAAAGGTAAATCGCTTAAAATTATCACTTTTAATTTGAAAACGCCAAATAAGTGCGCTGACAAACTTATAACTCCAGAAGTAGGATTTTGCGATTTAAAATCGCCAAATAAATGTCCTGTTTAACGCATATCTCTTCGTCTTTGTCTTCCGTCCAGTGTAGATGTCTTTTGTTACTGCTGTTTATATTTTGTAAATATATACTGCACCGGAATAGATAGCAAGCTGTGTACACGCAAACTATGTACACATGTTTCTTTTCTCTCTCTCTCCTTACACCGTTGTCCGTATATTCTTTATATCGTTGGTCTCATGTAGAAAGGCCCTAACAAACATAATTACAATTTTACATGACAAGGAAAAATCGTAATGGAAACTGTATAAATGGATACATCTAAAAGTATTTTTTTATATAAATTAATCTTTGTGACACTGTGTACTTGTGTGAAACGTAGTAGAGTCCCTAAAAGAGTTCAATTCAGGGAAAATGTGTGTTAGGGCCTTTCTACGTGAGGCCAACGATATGCTCATTTATAATATCTTTTGGATGTACTTCATTTCCTTGTAGTGTATAAGGTGTTGGACTAACAAGATGTTAGTCTGAACAATGTCGAAGGTATATACACTGGGCACTGATCAGTTTTAACTAATTTAATTCCAACATTTTAAATGCTGTACTAGAGTTTGTTTTGGTCTTTCGTGTTGTTATTGTTCGAGTCAAACCTTTTTATTGTAACCCCAAAAAACACTAAACTTTTGATTTCAAATTGCTAGTCAACTGAGTTAAAATCAAATTGAAAAACATAGTGCTCTCAGCAGAAAGATAAACTTATTTTAAAATTTAGAAATTCATTTATTCTGACCTTGCCTCTAAATCTAGTTTTCAAATGTTTTTCAAATGTGGATTTTAATATGGAACACAATTGAAAACTCATTTTTGCTTGACAAATTCATATTTCTTTCGTTTTATTTGTTATATTTTTAATTGTAATTTTCTATTATTATTATCATGTTTCCTTAGTATTGAAATTCTGGAAAAGACGAAGTAGTTGGTTCCTTTAAATCGGGCCTCAATTAGAGAATTTTTGGTTTTTCTACACGTCGCTTTACTTATTAAAAAAGTTTTTCAGAAACAAATCACGTTTATTATGCTTTCTTGATTTCTTAAAACTGTTATTTTTTAATTGAATTTCATCAAAATATAAATTATTTACTTTTCTTTTACTAAGTGCTGGCTGACAAATATGTTTTGAATTTGGTAGTCACAGTCAAAAACAAATTGATATAAGATTGAGTATCAAATGTTTATACCCAAATGATTCTCAATTTAAATTCAAATGTTAAAAGCCAACCATTGAAAAAGGCTTGAAAATTATGTTTGTTATCAAATGATAAAGTCATTTAATATCAAAGGTTTGATGTCGTAACAACTCTGGTGCGCCAGTAAAACGTGCGTCCCTTTTTTTAACTTTATTATTTTATTTATTGAATATACATAAAAAATGTAATGACAATAAGTATTAAAGTCTTAATACTAAAAAAAATTGTGATTAAAGTCCTGCCAGCGCTGGACAAAAATTTATTTTTATGCGAATATTATTTCAGAATTCAGTCATCTGTTTAGAGCTCTAACCAAAGTATCCCTCCTTCTCAGACGGGTATGACCACCAAAGTTAAGAATATTAACTGCAAGCGGATTTGGCTGGAATTCAAGTTTGTTAATATATCTTATCGCGTACTTCACAAATTCAGATTTCACAAAAGGTACGTTCAGATCTGCGTGGATTCGTGAGATTTTAACGTACCATGGAGCATCTGTAATTCTACAGAGAATTTTATTTTGACTTCTTTGAAATTTTTCAATGTTGGATGCCGAGGCTGTGCCCCATAATTGAATCCCATAGCACCATATTGGCTTTAGAATCGAGTTGTACAGCAAAAGTTTACAATTAAGCTTCAAGGTCGAATTTCTGTCTATTAGCCAGTTAATTTGCACTGTTTTCAATTTCATCTGCGTTACTTTTGCCTCGATGTGCGACGATGAGGTATTCAAGATGAATACTGAGGTATTTGACTTCACTGTGTTGAGGCGTCGCTTAAACCATCTGAAAACGAATTTAGCGTTTTTCAAATCGCTTTGTGGTTTGATATCGTATGGTTGAAGAATTGAATATTTTATAAAACATTAAAAAAAAGTTTCTATGACGTTCCATTAGTATTTTTTATTTCAATTATTTTTTCATTACCCTTAATTTAATTTCTTTCACTGCTCTGACAAGCAAGAACAATAAGAAGAATAGTAGCTGTTGTTAGCGAACAAACACAAGGGATAGTAAAATTGAAAATTATAAGAGTAAAAATAACTATAGAAGTGCACAAGTATATAATATAATCAAAAGCAATTTCCCAGACATTATTATGGTCTAAATTGGATGATAGATAATATTATTGATGCAGCAATATGAAGGGAAGAAAATTATTAGGTCTTTTTATTATTCCATGACTTTTAAGGAAACGAAATAAGAGAAAGCTTTACGTATACAGAGATTTTATTTATATGAGTATGAACATAAAATTAATGCTTAAAATTATTCATCTATACTCGTATTTGCTTGTAATAAAAAATGGCATGAATGGATTTAGTTTTTATTCACCCACATGTTTATTCGAAAACAAACTCTTGCACGTTTATTTGTTTTATTTGCTAATTTCTTTGTTATGTTTTCATGACCTATTTAATTCTTCATTATTTTTTATTGTTTTTTTAATTTGCTTAAAAAAAAATCAAAAGAAAAGCGAAAATCATTACACCGTTTTACAAAAAAGAAAAACATAGTAATAATAATAATAAAAATTTTGCCATAAACACAAACACATAACGAATGAATTAAAACAGTAGTAGTTTTATATGAAAATAACATAAAAAACTTCATACATTTGCCATCTTCTTTAATATTTTATGATGCATGATGTGGTTGGTGGTCTCCTCTTGAACAAAAGCAGCATGAGCCATCCATAATGATCATTATCTGTGTTGAAAAAAACAAACCGCCTAAAACGCATTGAAGCGTTCATGCAAAACGTCCGGTTAAAAGAGGTCTCTAGAAAAAAATTATTCTTTAATGTTTCTTTTTTTTTTTGTTTTGTAATGCAAAATCTTTAATCGGAACTGTAATGAATGGATCTTTTTTTCTTTGTGTTCAATTGGAATCCTTTATTTCCTAAGCAACAAATTAGTGTAAAAATTTGGGCATGTGAAAAAAGCCTTGATGTAATCTGTGGCACAACTTGATGTGACAAATTTTTGTTCTGGCTTTTTTTTATTTATATTTTTTTTGTGTGGCAATTTTAAGTTTGTAAAGCTATGTACACACGGTTGTCAGATGTTACAATATTATAAGATCTGGCAACATGCTGACAATGTAGTGACAATGAAAAATTGTCCCGCAGAAGTAAATTATTAGCTAAACTCCAGAAACTATTTCTTTTTTCAAGTACTGCGTGTAATCTCATTCGTTCCTATCTTCTGAATAGATCTCAACGTGTTCATGTGAGTAACAACATTTCTAATGGAATAAGTCTGGAAAGGGGGTTCCCCAGGGTTCTATCTTGAAGCCTATTATATTCTGTTTATATATTAATGAATTAACAGATATATTTTGGAATTATGGGATTAATTTGTATGCAGATGATGTACAACTTTATTCAAGTAATCGATGTGACGATTTGGGGAATTCTGTAAATGCCATTAATACCGACTTGAATAGACTTCGTATCTGGGCTTCTGCCCATGGTCTATTAGATTGACCCAACAAAATCTAAATGTATTTTAATATAAAATTCAAATAGAGTATTTGACGTTCTTGAAGGGAAAATTAACGGAAGCAGAATAGAATTCGTCAAATCGGCATCTTATTGGGTGGGAGATCAGGACGTGGAAGGATGCTTATTCAGCTGAAATGTAACTTTTGTAACTTTTTGCAGTTTCTCATTCATGCCATTAGTCTCTGGAACTCTTTACGGAACAATATTCAAAACGTCGAAAATGTAGGCGTTTTTAAAAAGTGTTACGCAAATTTTTTGGACAATGGTATTGTCTAATTTTAATTAAGTTGAAATAAACCTGTATTTGCGTATATTTTTGATTTATTTACTAACACTTTGATTTATAAGATATTAATCTTGTTGTGTTAGGCTTTAATCATAATCATAAATAAATGAACTTTTTATTTCGTCTATCTCATATTGGTCATATATGCAATTTGTTATAGTCCCAATTATTTGTAAAGCATTCTGCTGTCACTGGTTGTTCATATATTTGTATATTTATTTATCAACGTTTGTATGTTAATAATTCGCTCTCCCATGAGATACATATATACGAGTACAAATATATTTTATTGATCCCTAATTCTCTGACAATCGTCAATATGCAGATGGTTTTTTCTATTAGTGCAGATGTTGAATGAACGTAAACGGACCACTCACACAACAGCGTCTGTTTGTTGAATAGTTCCATGCCATCGATCAAATTCAGGCGGATTATGCGCCAGTAAAACAGGCGGGCATTTGCACAAAGTTGTACTCCATATAAAAATCTACTACGAGTAAATACTCTCGGTATTGTTTAATTCAAATTTAAATATGGAAGCACTTAATGTAATTAGAGTCTTATGTTAATTTTCTGTATAGAAAGCCTAAAAGTATGCACCTCTTTTATAATTACCAAGCTATGTACAGTGGTGGATGTTTTCGGAAATTCATTCAATGTTTTTACAGGATGACTGACCTAAAATTATGGAGGGCTTTGGGTTTATGGTACCAATTTTTAAAAATCATTATTTATGTTTGATATTTAATTATTTGAACTTGTTTAAGTAATTATTTCTTATTTTTACAGCGTTTTATTTTATATAAAAAATTCAACAACATTTATTTTCAATATTTCGATAAGAATTTGTTATCATCGTCAGGAAAATTATATTAATTATTAATTTTTAATACAGCATATTAATAGACAATAGTTTTGTTCTTTTCTTTTTTGGTGTTCATTTTCTGCTTCGCATATTGGTGCTCTTCGCAAAACGTTTTATCTAGACTTCAAGTATTATGTTTTCGCGTAATTCGTTTTTATAGATAGTTCTAAACTTATTAATATATACTTCCCCAAAATAACCGGAAAGAAAACAGCCTGGCAAATGCTGATGTCAGTTTAAGTTGTTTGTATAGGAAACAATCCGTTGTTCAAAGATGTCGCCCAGGTATTATAATAGGAGGACAATTATCCTTAAGAGGCCTGTTCCGAAGGAGATTGCGTACTACTGAGGCGGTCCTGATGCGCATGCGAGAAGATTAAATCTTCCATTTAATGATTTCTGAAGAAATTGTAGGGACGAATAGGAAATAGAGAGGGTTGAGCACTTCCTCTGTTGGTGTGCAGCTCTTTCTTATATAAGGACCTTGTGTCTAGGTACACCGATGCTTCTGAACGATTTAACAGTAATATCGGAAAGTGATATAGGTGGATTGGACTCTTTCATCTATGATCCTCGGGTTGGTTCTGAACTGGTTTCTATACAAAATTTGTACTTGAAAAAATTTTTATAAATAAGGCCAATGTTTAATAAGGTTGAATGTATTCCCAATCACCAATTTGGTTTTAGAGCGAAACATGGCACCATTGAGCAAACACACAGGTTAGTTAACGTCATAAGAAAGGCATTTTAAGATAAAAAATATTGCTCTGCCTTATTCATCGACGTCTCACAAGCTTTTGATAAAGTGTGGCACAATGGCTTAATGCATAAAATAAAGTTTAACTTACCTGCAAACGTACATAACCTTTTGGAAAGCGATTTATAATAAAGAAGGCGATTATAATAAAAGAAGGCGATTTTATAAGCCCCGCCCAGCCTATTGAAGCTGGAGTTCCCCAAGGCAGCATATTAGGGCCTATCTTATATTTGATCTACGCATCTGACATGCCAACAAGCACCAACGTTCACACTTAAACATTTGCAGATGATACAGCATTCCTTAGCATACATAGTAACCACCAGCAAGCATCAATAAACTTACAGGAACATATCGACAAACTAGAGAAATGGCTCAAGCTTTGGAAAATCAAGGTTAATGAACAAAAGTGTGCCCATGTTACATTCGTACTGCGTCTAGGAACATGCTCACCCATTACTATTAACAATAAAGTAATACCTCAACACAGTGAAGTCAAATACCTCGGTATTCATCTTGACAGTAGACTAACATGGAAGACGCACATCGAGGCAAAAGTAACGCAGATGAAATTGAAAGCAGTGCAAATTAACTGGCTAATAGACAGAAATTCAACCTTGAAGCTTGATTGTAAACTTTTGCTGTACAACTCGATTCTAAAGCCAATATGGTCCTATGGGATTCAATTATGGGGCGCAGCCTTTGCATCTAACATTGAAAAAATTCCAAGAAGTCAAAATATAATTCTCCGTAGAATTACAAATGCTCCATGGTACGTTAAAAACTCACGAATCCACGCAGATCTGAACATACCTTTTGTGAAATCTGAATTTGTGAAGTACGCGACAAGATATATTAACAAACTTGAAATCCATCCAAATCCACTTGCAGCTAATATCCTTAACTTTGGCGGTCATACCCGTCTGAGAAGGAGGGACACTTTGGCTACCATTAGAGCTCTAAACAGATAACTGCATTCTGAAATAATATTCGCATAAAAATAAATTTTTGTGCAGCACTGGCAAGACTTTAATTACAAATTTTTTTAGTATTAAGATTTGAATACTTATTGTCATTACATTTCTTATGTAGATTCAATAAATAAAATAATAAAGTTAAAAAAAAATAAATAAATAAATAAGGACGTAATTCTCACACAAAGTAAAACTTAAATAAGGACTATAAAGTTCGCGGCTGGAAGTGCTTGATTGAACCATTCTAGGATTTTTGTGTTTTTTTGTTTTGTGGTAAGGAGGCACGTTTGAGGCTGCCACCTCTGAGGTGTGTCGGACTCCGCATATAACGTATACTAACTAAAATCCGACTCGTTATTACTCTAAGGGAAAAGAATCCAACCTGGGGAGTTACTCTCTATTGCGATGGGAAGAATAATGATTCGTAATCGAAGAATTGGTACCCTGTGTTGCGTTTTCGTATTTTCCTTTAGCATTTAATTTGTCTCTTTCGCCCATTTTATTTTATTATTGTTCACTATTGTTTATTTTGTGGTACCAGCGTTGCTTCATTTTCAAACTATTTCGCGAAAAAGTTTACGCAAACGGTACAGAGTATCAAATTATACTCTTATCGCATTTAGCTTTCGCATCGCAATAGGGAGTAACCCCGTTGGAACTGCCTGTGCGTTGCTTTAAGGTGGCCCCTATCTGTCCCCGGAGGGTTTCTGGGAGAGAGGAAGGAGATAGTGTATCATCATACAATGTTTGATATGTTCTTGATCTTTTGTTTGATTTCCCTGACTCGATTTGTCAGCTATAAACTTTTCGAACAAACCTATTGTGTATTAGAAAAAGTCTAAAATTTGTTCAAATACTTTTAATATTTTCTTTTCTTTTGTTTTTCTATGCAGTGAAAGTATGTATGTAGTATATAATCGTACATATGTATGTAATCGTAAGTTTCTAATTTTTTTTTTATATTGTTGCTTTTTCCTTAAAATTTTTGTTTAACCGTTACGCTCTATCAATTGTAATTTCATTTTTCACTGATTACTACTGTGGTGGTAGTTTTTTTTTCTCTACATTGAAAATAAGTTTGACCGTTGGCAGGTGGTTAAAAGCATATTTTCCAACAACAACAACAACAATAATAACCATAGCAACAAATGCTATGTATGTACCTGTAATTACAATTTTATTTTTATTTTCTTTTGTTGACGAACTCAAGAGTTGAACTTGCGCCATTAATGCAGTGTAAGCAAAATAGTAAATTCATGGTGATGAAGCAGAGAAGAAGGAAAGAAAACATAATGTTTTATGCTATTTAGAAAATTTTCAAACATTAATTGTTTTTAAATTGCTGGAAAATTTTTGTTTTTAAATGTTTGGCAATGTTTTCCAAACAAAAAAAAAATGTTACGAGTTAAATGTCTGTTTTGCCTTCATTGGCGGACTGTTTTTGGAAGTAAAGCACAGCGTGTGAAAATTGTTTTTGGCCTTAAGCCAAATAATGAATGTATGAAACTAATGTTATCACCTGCCAATTTAATAGGACTTGGACAAAATGTTAGACACACATGGCGAGATATGAGTTAGTTTGGCTCATTTATAAACAAAATGATGAAAGTGTGTTTTCCTTCTTCACCTTTTTTTGTGTGAAACGAAAGCAAATTGTTGGCATGTGCACATTAAATTATAACTCTCTGCTTGTAGTTGGTGCTCAATTCCGTTCGAAAACTGAGTTGTATTGTTTTTTTGCTTCTTCAAGAAACCAAAAATTAAAAAAACTTTTTGATATGAAATCATTTCTAATTTCATTTTCTCATAGAAATGATTTCATTCCGAAAAAAGGTTTAAATTTCGATTCCATTCCGTTTCTGGCCGGAATTTAAATCTATGTCATGGTTGATAATTTCCTTTTAGATTAGTCATACATTTTTCTTATATTATTACTCCTTTCCAAATAATAGGTTTGTTCAATTCCCTCAAAATAAGCATTTGTCTAGGTAATGACACCTTAATTTAACAAAAGTCTCTTATCTTCCAGCCATTTCTTAAGGTTTGGAAAAAGGAAACAGTGACATATCGTTAAATCAGAATATTATACTGGATGAAGTAGCAGTTCGAATCAGTCCGTGTACTTTCCAAAAAACTGTTCTTGACAGCTGACAGACCACCTTGGCCTTTTTTGGTTCACGTTCATCCGGTGAAACCCACTGTTTTTATTTTTCGCTGACATCTGAGACATTACGATGAATCCGTAATTCGCGTGTAGTTATATAACAACGTAAATACTCGTCCGGATTGGGTGCTATCCGTGAGATGGGTGCCGTGGTGTAAATTGTCATGTACTCGCTCAGTTGAAATGCCTGCAGTCTCAGCCACCTCACGTATTTACATTCTTCGATCGAACAATATCATTCTATAAATTTTATTGATGATTTCTAGGTGATTTTAGGCACCTTAATATATGGCTTTACTTGTGCTGCTAAACCACCTACCTACAGCGTACCCTAAATTAAGGCGTAAAGCGCAACGTAATTTAACGCTTTGATTGCACGCTGTAGTAGTACCTGAAATAAAAGCGTAAACGTTGAATCAGAAACAGTATTGTATTGTGATTACTAAGTCTCAATTTACACACATCAGGATTTCTTGATCAATTCTGCTTCAATTTTCTTTTGAACTTGCATTTACGTTCACACACAAAAGTTTTGTGTCGTTAAGTTTAAGTTTTTTTGCCTTAAAGTTTTCATATTATCTGACATTCCATTTTAAACTTGACTGTACCGTCAAGTCTGCACCCTTTCCCACTCTCTTCTCCCCGTTCTCCCAAAAAGTCAAGACTTGACGAGATTTGCCGCAGAATGTGAGTAACATCTGTTTTGAAGCTAACTTTACTAAAGAGAGAAAGAGAAAGAGAGAGAGAGAGAGTAAAGTTTACTCTCGTACGCTCTGTCAAAATTAGATTTACCAATAGCAAAGCGTTGATGCCAAGCTATTTGGACTCATACATTTTTTATGTGCATGGGAATTTTTGACAGATAAATACGCATGACGCGCTAATTCAGGATGCGCTTGTTAGTCATTGAAATTGATGATGCAGCGTTGACATGGTTTTATAAAAAAACAATTTTTACGCAAAATCAACATTTCCAGACTCCAAAATCAACAACCACAGATTGCTCAAAATTTGACAGCAGTCGATGAAAAGACACGGAGGTATCAGATAACTATAGTAGTTACGTGCTACATTACATACTCTGTTTTAATAAAAGTTATTTAGTGAAAAATAAACTCGAAATAACTTCTGACTACTTCACATAAATATACATTTAGGTCTTACTCTTAAAAAAAATTTTTGTTTGTACTTAACAAATTTTGTACAGAAATTTGTGAAATAAGTTTTTAATAAATATAAACGGTCTTAATTATAAAAATTATGAAGCTCTTAGACATATTTTATATAGAAATCTGAGCAAAAAGAGCTTAAGAAAAATGAAATATAAATAAGGCAAAAATAATGTTTTTTAATTTAAATTTAATGATAAACATAAAATATATATTATGATTAAGCTCATTAAAATATAAATTCAATGAACCCTTTTGAGATGCACTTTGTATAACTTTCTGTCCTCAAAATGTTAACACTTATATGTTTTAACCTTTTTTTATATGCCCCCATTGTAAAGCAATAATTATTTTAACACTTGTGTGGAAATTAACAAATAAACATAAAACCGTCTTAAATTTAATAGAATGAAGAACTTCGTCACCACTTTTAAATGCAAATGGCAATTTTCTTCACACCTAATGGCATTGAGGTAAAACACTTACTCGCAAGTCAACCAAGTCAGCCTTGTGATATTTTTCGTTCATCATCTTACATAGTCGTATGTCAGAATTTGTTGGGTAAAAAAAAAAAAAAAAAAAAAAAAATAAAACAAGTAAACATCTTCAAATATAATAAAAACTAATTTTTACTAGGATTGTATTATTATATAAATGCTTTTTTTTCACTATTTATGTTTATTGTGGGACAACAGAACAAAACGCTCACTCAACCATTTTTAGAGGACAATCTTAGCTTCCATTTGTATATGGTGTGTAGTTGGAGCAAGTCTCAATTTTTCCAAAAAAAAGTGCCTTCATCTTCACCAGAAGCGTGGAAACATAACTAATTTTAATACGTAATTATTTTTAATTTCCAAAAAGATTTTTGATATCCAACCATAAATCAACTTCTTGGCTTTGGTTCGCACTTAATTTTTTTTTTTTTGCCTATTTTTAAAATGATGTCAAATTTGCTTCCACTGTTAAGTCGTTGCCACAGCTCTGTTAATTGAAAACTGTGGCTATGCTCAGAACGAGTGGTGTTTGTCTGAGAACTTAAATACGTATTTATCTCCAGAATTAACTGGTTTTATTTTCGATACAGCTCTGGGCTGGAGAACAGTTCTCTTGTTATCGTAATTATTTCGTGCGGTCTGGCTTGTCGTTGTTGTTTGGCCTTGGAGAGTTTTGCGACTCGCTCTCAGTGGTTAACTATTAGCTCAACTAATTGTATTAGTTTACAGTTTTTTGAGGTACTTCTTTGTTAACCATACAGCAAGTTCTTATGTGAAGACATAAGTCATTATAGTTAGTCACATGGCTGCTGCAAACTACTGTTATTACTATCCTGGGCATAAGGTCTTCGTTACTCCGCCCATGCTGTGCATCCTATACTTTACAAATTTATTTCTAAATAAATATATAATAAATAAATATTTTAGATAGAGCAGATTTTCAGGATGGTTTAAAGCCATGTCTAAACGGCATTTCTTGTTGTAATGGAAAATTGTCACAAAGCAAAAGGATGAAAAGAGGCAAACGAATTGTTAATCGACAATTAAAAAAAATTAAAATTAAAGAAAAAGACATGACTTAAAAATTGGTGTAAAAACGTAACATGATTTTGGTAGCAACTTTAAAATAGTATTATAAGACTTAAAAATTATCATACAAATAAGCTCATATTATTTTCTAGAAACTTGATAAACTTGCTTTAACAAAGTAACTTTTTAAATTTTGAGTCCAAAAACAATCAATTGCAGGTAGATTGCAACCATTATAGTTTTTTCGAAATTTCGCTTAATTTTCTTACACAACATTCAAAAACATGTGCAAGACGTTATTCCATTTTGTCTATGTTATAACATAAACAATTGATATTTACGTTGTAACATAACGTAAACAAATGGTAGTAGAAATATAAGGGGAAAAGCTTAAAAAGTTAGTTTATTATTAAGAATTTTTAAAATCTGCGTTTTTAGGGTAAAAATCTTCAAATCTTTATTTAATGTTTTTAGAGAGGAAAAATCTGCAAATTGAAGATAAATCCGCATTTCTGGCAATTGTGGTTGTGTTCCTAGCATAATTCAGTAGCTTAATAGATTTCAACAAAGCAGGACCGTTAGGGAATTATTTTTATTTTGTTTAATTACGCATTTTGTTTATTTTATAATGGTAAAATAAAAATTCTGTTAAAATCAAGCTGTCTTATGTATGTTTTTTTCAGGTTGTTTTGTAGTAGTAATGTGCCATGTAGAGTTTGAAAATCTTTTTATTTTCATTTATAAATAACGAAATGCCTATATCTCGCCGAATATTAACTCGAATGGAAGATATATGGCTTTTTATTCAACACGAAACAAATGAATTTGTCTAAGTGTAGAGCAACTTTTTCCTTTCTTTAGCTCATACCTCTCAATCTGCCCTTCGATGATTTGAACACTCAATTGTCGAATTGATTTTTTTTTTGTCTTGGACCAGTACTCAGGGGATAACCTACACTGGAACTAGGAACTTAGGTTATAATGAGAAGGAAAGAGGGAGTAGTGTTCGTTAACAATAACAACACGGAAGACTAAAACGAAACTCTGATTGCAGCATTTAAAATATTGGAATTAAATTAGTTAAAACTGATCAGTGCCCAGTGTATATACCTTCGACACTGCTCAGATTAGCAAAATTTAGTCCAACACCTTCCACACCATCAGGTAATGAAGTACATTTAAAATATATTATAAATGAACACATAAAGAAAACACGGAACACGGTGAAAAATGAGAAGAAAAAAACAAGAAAATGCTTGCTACCTATTACGGTGCAATTTGGTTTCATACGAAGTTAATAGTGAACATATATATATAGAAAATACGGACAACATTGAAAAAAAAAGACAAAAAATAAATAAATAAAAATACGTGTACACAGTTTACTACCTACTCCGGTGCAATATATGGAAAATACGGACAGCAGTAACAAAAGACGTCTGTACAGGATGGAAGACAAAACACTACTTCGAATTGTCGAATTGATTTATTTAGGTTTGCCAACACTTTATTTACTACACAAATGACTACAATACCTAGTTGTGCGCTAATTTTGGACACCTTATATTAATAACACTAGTTTGCCCTATAGGAATTTGCCAGTTTGCAGAAGCCATATTGTTGCATCAATTACATCTGCGGAATTTGTGTTTCATGAAAGTAAACACTATTAACAGAACGAACTCCAATCGATTTTGATATGAAATAAAAATAAACTAGTAGATAAAAATATTTATCTTAATCTAAAACTACTTTTTGTTAATATTTATTTATTATTATTGTTGATTTTTGTATGGAAATTCCCATTTATGTACATATGTAAATATGTACATATTTTTGTTTTGCAAAATGTCAATGTTACGACTCAAAGATAAAAATAGAAAAATTAGTCTTTGAAAAATGAAATAATTTTCTATATCATACAGACATACCTATTGTACTTGCATTCGGATGTTTGTATTATTCAGCCTTCCTAAATAAACTTACTGTGTCCAGTTGTGCACAAAAATGAAAGAAAAAAAAAATCACAAAACATCAAGGTATTCTTATGATTACGCAAAAAATATATGAAAAAAAAACACATTATTCATTTTTATAAAAACAGATTTATTATAATTTTTTTTTGTGTGCCACATGTAGCAGGTTCATGCATACTCTTTCAGGTTTTTTAAGATAACAATAAACGAAATAAAAGAATTTGAGAACTGTGTCAAGTTTTTAACGTTTAGATGTGTTTGAATTTGTAGGTGTATTTGTGCACATATTTACCTTCATTTAACATCTTAGATATATATTTCTGAAATAAGCTTTAAACAAATTTCAGTTTTTATTATATTCTTTGTTTGTTCCTTACTTGTTGTTTGTTTATTGATGTGATTTTTTATTTTTTATATGTATTTTTTTTTTATAAAATTTCAAAGTCATCGTTTTGTGTGATAAATTCGGAGCATTATTCAGATTTTACATACAAAAAATTTAAAATGGCCTTAGAATGCTTTTTAACTTTGAATTTATTTCTCGTTTTCATAATCGTTTAAGGAGGGTTACAGTACACAGTAATAGTCCTTGAGAAAAACAGCATCACAGTGTATAAGCGGCACGGGCAATAAGCAGAATAATGTGATAATGAATTTTTCGGATTTCGATTTTCAAACACGGAAGTAAACAACGTCTTAAATAAAATAATTTTTCTTTTTCTAAATGAAGAACGAGAGTTTTTTTTTTAACTTGCAGTTGCCAAAATCTCGAAAACCAAACCACTAATATGTAAATGAAACAGAAGTCACACAGCTCTGTTCTACATACCGAATAAGATTTTCTATTCAGCTTCGTCATTAAGCGTTGTTGTATTAATCTGTGTTTTAGCAAATATACTAACGAAATTTTTAAAAGAAAATTTCAATCGAAATATAGATCATCGTAGCCTATTGAAATAAATTTGTTTGCATTGATTTCGATAGTAACAATACGAATAGATTCTGAACCAAAACGGCCCCTTGCACTGTAACCCTTGCTGGTCTATTGTGCTTTCCCCTACACTGAAAGAAAATCGCTTGCTTATGGGAATGAAACCGTTTCGTTCACCATTCTTTCATTAAGACATACCATGAAAAGTTTCATTTCGGTTATAAAAGCTTTATTAATGAGATGAAAAGTTTGCATAGCACTACTTTATTATTTTTTACATCTTAATAAATGTTACGAAGTCTGTTTCATTTGTTTTACGAGAAACTTTTGTATGAAGAATTTGCAAGAATTTCATTATAGCTACTAAGCAGTGTAGTAAATACACAAAAAAATGTAGTTATGACAAATACTTTTTGTAGTTGAACGATTTCTATTTGTCGCAAATAAAAAGTAATTGATTTAAATAAGATTTTATTTCCACCAACAAAAGTAAAATTTTTTTTTTTTTTTTATATTGGACCAGTACTCAGGGGATGACCCCTACATATGCAGTGCATTGTACCAGAACTAGGTAAATAGGTTGTGAGGAGGGGGAAAGAGGGAGTAGTGTTTGTGAACATTTGACTTGAACTTTCCAACGTTATAACAGACAGGAAACACGTCTGCAGGCAACTTGTTCCACAGACGAAGCGTACGGCTGAAAAACGAATTCTCTCTGTAATGCGTAGTACGATTCTCCGCGCAATCAACCACAAATGGATGAGCTCTGGACGATGAACGCGTGCTACGCAAAAATGTGCGAGTTTCGCGAACAAGATCCCTAATCTCGTCAGAGCAAAGTCCATTGTAGTAACGATAGAACAGAGTAACGCACCCCACACTGCGTCGATGCTCCAGTGAGTCAATAGAGTTGGATTTGGCTAAATTGGAGTTGGCTAAATTCAAGAGCAAAATAATTTGACCCAAATGAGATTTTCATTAAACTAAATGAAATTGCATTTGAAATTGAATTTCAAATGCAATTTGTTAAAATCAAATATTTATTTGACATAAAATTTAGATCAAATGCTGATCGTTGTTGTGTTAAAAGAATATTTGTATTTTCAAATGCAATCCGCAGTTCTATTATTTAAGCTATTCCTCTTGCTGAAATAATGCTCTGTTCAATTTGTGAAAAACTATGAAATGTTTCTGGCAAGATTATGTTTGCACAAATGAGTTGGTGTAGGCTATTTGCGTGATGACTAGTGGACTGTAGGGGTGAACATCAACTCTTGGCTAAATACCCTTGGTATGAGTCTGAAGTTGAGTGAAAGACGTATGAGTTGCTAGTGTGCTTCGATGAAAATAAAAGAATGTGGTTTCAATACTAATATACATAATTCTATACAGTTTTATTTAAATTCCTTTTATTATAATAAATTCAACTTAGGAGAATTTCTACTATTGATTAAAATGTTGTGTTGAACTTTGTAATTTTACTCTGTTTGAGTTAAAGGTTGAAAAGCAAGTGTCTGTCTGCCTTTTTTGATTTTCGAATAAAAGCAGGCCACATTTATAAAGTTTCAATATTCAATACAATTACTGTTCACAAATTAAATTCACCATATTATACAATTCACAATAGAATAATAAACTTAGATATGTCGAAGCATTATATTTAAATTCAATTCAATTTATAAAGCAAAAAAAAAAACAAGGAAACACCAAAATTGTTTCCACAATGTTGTAATTGTGAAATAATAAGAGTGGTACTTATTTCGCGTAAAATTTCAAACAACAGCTGATCAATTTTTTGTTTGCTAAAAGTTATTCTTTTTCAATTGTAAATTTCTAATATGGAAAAGAACTTAAATTTAATTGCTATTGGGAACGATCCGAATATAAATTATATTTGAGACAAGGCTAAAATCATTTGCCATTACTACGTTTTTTTTCTATGTATATTATAATGAAAATATTTCATTGCATTAATGTAAGTCATTCGTATCAGCTACGAAGCTGGTTAAAATAATGGGATTATTTAATTATATAAATAAAGACTCATTATATATTCGATGGCTGATTTAGTACAGTGCTCGATCAACATTATTGGGGTCGCAGGTTCATTTCCGGCCACACATTTTTTTCACAAACGAACAAATTTCATTCTATTTACGATTGTTATTTCTTTAATAAAGCAATATTCATAACCCGAAGTAAGATTTATCTTGGCCCTAAAACATCTACAAAACCGTAATATGAATGCAAAAACTCGTCATATATGCGAAAGTTTTTTTTATCAGTGTATACCGTCATAGGTTTAGTACGACAAGAAAATAGACTAACTCCTTTAAAGGAAGTGTGGGCCCGACAGTAATTAATCTAGTATGTTCCATTTGCAAATCGCTGTTTTTTGGAAATGCCCATTATGTACAAAAGCTTAAGGCTGGACCGGACTTGTGAGTGTACTCTTCAGGATTCTTAGACTTTGCGTATCCAGTCTTAGAGCTAGTTCGGCCCTCTTAGCATCAAAGCTTCGAAATTTCTTAGAATGCTCCAATATTTGTTCACGAAAGACGCACTCCATTTCTTTTGTTGAAGCCAATGGTTAGAGTGGGTTCAATGAAAGTTCCCTCAGCTCTCTTTTGATCATCTCATTACCACCATGCCTCTTATGTCCTGGCGCACAGGCCAGAGTATTCCGATTCGTTTAGCCTATTTTTTGTTGATTTTATGTTTATTGATTTAATTCAAGTGGTTTTAAAATGAAATTTATTACACAACACTGTTAAACTAATATGAAAAGATAATGAAACAAAATCATAAATAAAAAAATGTTAATTTAACATGTTTTCAATTGATTTTACGGGTTTTTTGTCTGTGTGTGAATTTTGAAAGCAGCTGATACTGTGAAAAATTTTAATTTTAAGTTAGCTGAATTAAAATAGCCTAAGTTAGTTGAAAAGAGCAGATAATATTGTCACAAGTGTTTTTCAAGCTACTTTAACAGTCAGTTTACCAATATCGAAAGAAAATGAAAGCAAAAGAAATGTAGTCACATTCGAATCAATTTGGCATTCACTATTATTCGATCTTATGTACTTATGTATTTTAATTGACTTTTTAGCACATCGTTCGTATAGAATAAAGTTAGACAAATCTAAATCGATTTGCTTTCGTTTAGATTGCGAGTGCAAACATCTTGTCGCGATTTGTTAACTGTCTGTAAAGCTTTTAATCTTTACAGATATTTTAATTTTGGGGTAAAATTATCAAACAAATAAAAACAGGTATTGCAGTTGGGTTAATATAAGAAATAATAAATATTACAGTGAAACTTCTTCTAACGGACACTTCTATATTTTCCTGAGTGTTCTACACAAAACGTATTCCCTTAGCTGGACACTTTAATAACTTGAAACGGACACAAAATTTAAAAAGAATTGTTCTCAAAATAGCTCTCTTAAGAGGACTGAAGCATTGATATCAAGTTGATTTAATTTTAAATAGTTATTCACTTTGGTTCAAACTCATAAAACAAATGTACAACTCTGATTTAAGTTAAAGAAGTATAATCGCCGGAACTTCTTTCAACCAACCCCATAGACTAGTCGATCATTGCTTTAATAAAATGTAGCGTTTTGTAATAATATGCAGGGTGTCCGCCGAAAAGCCATACTACTTTGTTTTGCCGTCATTTTGGTAAACATTTGTATTGACAGTTCATGTTCGGCAGTTGTGAAATAGACACGTGGCAAATTTATTATAGCAAAATATTCGGTAATCTAACGTGTTTTAATCGTCAAAACATGTTATAAAAATCAATCATCGATTACTCTGAGGATGAGAAAGTTACGTGAAATTTTTGGAAGAAACAAGGAGCCAACAAAACGCACTATTTATCGTGTAATGAATGATTGCGAAGAAATAGAGTCTGTAGGTTGTAGACCCAGGCATGGACTATAACGTACTGCAAGATCGACTGAAAACATTACTGCTGCTCAAGAAAGTGTGCAAAGCAATCAATCAATTTCAATTCAACACTGTGCTCTGGAGCTTAGTCTTCAAAGCACAACTTTGGCCACAGTTTTGCTCAAGGATTTACATTTGTTTCCATTTAAGATTCAGTTGACACAAGAGCTTCTTCCAATATGATGTTACAGCTCTCCCATGGCAACCCCGATTTTCATGAAAAATCATAATGAGTGACGAGGTACATTTTCATTTGAATGAATATTTTTTTTTTAACTTTATTATTTTATTTATTGAATCTACATAAGAAATGTAATGACAATAAGTAATCAATTCTTAATACTAAAAAAAAAAATTGTGATTAAAGTCCTGCCAGTGCTGGACAAAAATTTATTTTTATGCGAATATTATTTCAGAATTCAGTCATCTGTTTAGAGCTCTAACCAAAGTATCCCTCCTTCTCAGACGGGTATGACCACCAAAGTTAAGAATATTAACTGCAAGAGGATTTGGATGGAATTTAAGTTTGTTAATATATCTTGTATTTGAATGAATATGTGAATAAAATAAATAGTCGGTTCTGGGCAATGAAAACCCTCAAATTATTAAGCAGTCACCTTTGCATCCATTAAAAGTGACAGTCTGGTGTGCAATTGGGTCAGGAGGTATCATTACCTTACTTCTTTGAAAATAAAAACGGCGTAATGGTAACTGTGAATGGCGATATCGTGATATGATTGAAAATTTTTTATCGCCACAAATGTATGCTTTCGTCTTAATTAACATGTGGTATCAACAAGACGGTGCCACATCGATTACAATGGAATTGGTGCGAGTAGTGTACCTTTCCGGCGGACACCCTGCATTTGAAATAATAAACGTGTACCTCCTATAAGCGGACACCTTTCATAACCATAAAAAATAGCCTAACCCTAAGTATCCGGTTATGAGAGATTTCACCGTACGAGTATATACGACTTATGCGTTTTGGAAAACGAGCATTTTAAATTCAAACTTGTTTGTTTTCAAATTTAAAATTGTTGATTTTCCTATATATTGTTTTCTTTGTTAAAATTATAAACATTTCCTCTATAAAACGTGTTTAATATAAATTGAATTTCAGCCACAAAATGTGAAAAAGATATTACCTTAGCCAAACAAATAAAATTGCATTCAAGTGGACATTATTTGCATAGTTATTGTCATGAACACTTGCATTCTGGTAGTTGCTTCGCCAGTAAATTTAAACGAGTACATTTGAAGAAGCAGTAGGCCATATTGGTTTTTTTGGGTTGGTTGGTAAAAGAACTCTTCAAAAGCATGTGAAATGAAAACAGTTAAGTTAAATTTTTGTGTTTTTGTTTCCTTCCCCCTCCGCATCCTGAGAGACAGGTAACATAATATTATTGATCTTCAAGTTGAAAACGTGACTGTAGAACATAAAATTCTCTTTCCTTTTTGCATACATTTAAATAAATTCACTTTTTTTACTCCGTCAAACATTAAAATAAACTGCGGTATTCACAGGAAATTAATATGACACCAGGTATTTTGTTTTTAAGTTTTGCACGTGGATAATAATAACGAAATACAATTGTATAAATTCTTTTTAAATATTCTTTTTAAATGTTCAAACAAAAAATAAATTTTGCAATAAGAAGTTGGTTTTAACAGCAAGAGTACCGGCAATAGTTTACCAAATTTTATACACGCTTACACCATTTGCCGTACGACAGGAAATTGAATTGTAAAACAGTAGCAGTGTTATTATGTAGACTATTTTGCTTAACTATTTATAATTTTAACGTCACTTAAAACCATGCTGATTTAATACTTTTATCGTTGATTTTGTGTAATTCACATTTCACGGTGTAATCAAGATGACTTTATATAGGGTGTTTTTTTAAGCCCGATAGAACTTGAAATTGTAAAAAATAACACAAAAAATTAAATTGTAATCAAAATTTTTTTTTATTCGAAAGATCAATACGTGACATTAACATTTGAAAATGATTTCGGGCATATGGGCACCGCGGCTGTTCTTGACGAAGCGCATTCTGGACGTCCAATTTTGGGCCACTTTTTCGAGCACTGCTGGCCGTATGTCACGAACAACACGAACAATGCTGGCCTCCAAGGCGTCAATTGTTGCTGGTTTATCAGCATAAACCAGTGACTTCACGTAGCCCCACAGGAAATAATCGAGAGGTGTCAAATCGCACGACCTTGGAGGCCAATTGACAGGTCCATTTCTCGAAATCAACTTATCGCCAAATTTTGATTTCAGTAAGTCGATGGTTGCGTTCGCCGTATGGCACGTAGCGCCATCCTGTTGAAACCACATCTCCTCCGGATCAATGTCATCCATATTTTCAAACAAAAAATCATTGATCATGGTGCGGTAACGATCTCCATTGACCGTAACGCGAGCTCCGGCCTCATTTTTGAAGAAATAAGGTCCGATGATGCCACCAGCATGAAAACCGCACCAAACAGTGCATTTTTCTGGATGTAATGGAGTCTGTAGGGTCTCTTGTGGATTGGTCTCACTCCATATGCGGCAATTTTGCTTATTAACAAACCCGTTAAGCCAAAAATGCGCCTCGTCGAAGTCGTCTATAAGTTGCGCGAATCGACGACTGATTTTCAAAGTAAATTTGGATAATTTCGTAGCGTTGTTCAAGCGTGAGTCTATTCATGATGATTTGTCAGAGTATACTGAAACAAATAAAAAAAATGTTTCATCAAAATTTAATTTTTTGTGTTACTTTTTACAATTTAAAGTTCTATCTAGCTTAAAAAAACACCCTATATATATTAAATTATAGATATACCTCAATAATTAACAATAAATATTTTATTATTGCGAAATGCTGCATTTACTTCTCATGTTAAACTAATATACTGTTACGAATTTGCACTACTTATAACCCATTGTGCAGCCGTTGATCTGCTTGTTAGAAATGTACATGCACGTCAACATAAAGCTAAATGTTGGACGGTGGGCGGCCTAATAAATCAAACACAGATTTCAGCTTCACTTCTATTAAATGCTCTTTAATCTATAAATTCATTTTTAATTTAATTCATACATGTTCATTTCTTATATATATAAATTCATGTAAATAAAACTTACACTTGTGCTTTTCTCAAATATTTTAATAGTGCCCGGTCTCACAACAGAATGTTTATCTCACTAGAAATTTCGCCACTCTTTTACTTACAAAACGTGATCTTTACAAAGGAACAGTTGTACATTAAAAAAATAAAACTGTTTCTTCTTAAACGGTACATAAAGATTATTAGCAAAAATGTTAAGTCAGTCGGTTGATCTTACAGATGTTAATATAATATATTTGGAGTTGCCAGACGGCGTTTACATTTCTACAGTAGCGGGAAAAGTGTTATTACCGCGCAACACTAAATATATAACAGACAACCAAACAAACAAACATACGAGGGCTGATAAAAAATAACCGTTATTTCATATTTTTTCAAAAAGTATTTATTCAACAATAACTATATTGTTGCCTTTAAAGTAATCCCCCTCAGATATACGAGTAATACACTTATGCCAAC
Source organism: Thecocarcelia acutangulata (assembly GCA_914767995.1). Classification (NCBI taxonomy): domain Eukaryota; kingdom Metazoa; phylum Arthropoda; class Insecta; order Diptera; family Tachinidae; genus Thecocarcelia; species Thecocarcelia acutangulata. Next base: position 85,601,026 of record OU612097.1, on the reverse strand, counting down.
GTTTTTTCCAATCCTCGAATCTTTTCTCAAACGAGCTTTTTGGTATCGCCAAAATCTTCTCTTTCGATTTTTCTTTTATCTCCTCAATCGTAGCAAACCCTTTCCTTTCATCGGTGTCTTCAGTTTTGAGAAGACGAAAAAGTCAGCGGGGGCCAAGTCCAGTGAATACGGTGTTTGAGGTATGATAACGGTTTTGTTTTTGACCAAAAACTCACGCACAAGCATCGATGTGTGAGCAAAATTGTGCAAAATTCATGATTGTTTTTACCAGAATTCTGTGCGTTTCTGACGAATTTATTCGCACAAACGTCGCATAACTTCCTTATTGACCGTACGATCTTGTGACAAGATGTCGTGATGGATCATGCCATTGCAAACAAAGAAAACAGTGAGCAAAACCTCACATTTGCCCGAACTTGACGTGCTTTTTTCGGTCTTGGCTCTTCTGGACGCTTCCATTGGGATGATTGGGCTTTGATTTCAATGTTATACCCATACACCTATGATTCGTCACCATTTATAACATTTTTGAGGAAATCTTGATCGCCGTTGACGATGTTTAACAGCTATTGAGCGATGTCCATGCGACGTTGTTTTTGCTCAAAGTTTAGTAAATTTAGTAAAAAAATCGAAGAACCAAAACACAACTAACCTTTTTATCTGTCAAAACCAAACTGAAAATCCGAACTGGCTGATATTGCCTACATATATAACAGACATGTGTACCAACATAACAGAAAAAAATTGCGAAAAACGAACATACGTAACTCAGGAAACTTATATATAATATAACGGTTATTTTTTGATCAGACCATGTACATGATCTAAAGAGCAAACAATTCCAAGTAAATTAACCACCAATGATGTTATTGTTGTTGCGTTCTTATTCGTTTTCTTATTGTTTCGTAAGCATGTGTGTATGTGTATGTGCATAACAATTACATTTGCACATTTGAATCTGGTATTCTCGTTAACCAAAAGCCTAGTGAACAGTATAGAAAGTAAAATTTTAAACTTTGTGCAAGACAGTCTTAAGTCAGAAAATTAAGCAAGCCTACGGTGTTAATACACAGTGGTATTAATTGTAAATAAGGTTGTGAATTTAGGTACCGTGTAACGAAAAAGTCTTATAATAATTTGTTGATAATCTCATTTCATTTAAAATCAATATGAATTTATTTTATTAAAATTACATGATTAATCATTTCTGTTTAATCAGAATCCGATTTTTTAGATGATACAATATATACGATGGGCTCGTTTTACAGTATTTTCTATAACATTTTTCAAAATTTGCACAGGTTGTGCTCGAATTTCCACAGCAATGTTATTGAATTGTGACGACCTTGTTCACATATACTCGCTGCTTTAAAATAACTACAAAGACAATTTATCGGGAGCTGACAAATCTGGCAAACGCCGTGAACAAATAATTTCCAAAAATTATCCGTTCTCCGTTGGAAATTGGGCTCATAAAGTCACAATTTCCATTTTGCAAGTTTTATGGCTGTGCTGATTAAACTTTTATATAATGAGGTGACGTATTTTACCTTATGAGTAACAAGACTTGCATAGTGGAAATTGCGAGTAAGTTACATTATTTTCCATTCTTAGTGTAAAAATTTCCATTTTGTATATTTTATGATGTAAAAAAGGAAAAAAATTATATAAACGAAATCGCTATTAAATTTTCAAGGCCCATAGTGCATTTGTAAAATTTCGTTCACTATTTTTTAGAATTTAGAGTTTGAACATATTCAACAAATAATAATTCCAACAGTATTCCAAACGTCTTAAGCGAGCTATATACGTTCAAACAATAGTTGTCAATAATTGTCATTCAAAAAAAATTTTGTTTGTTTTAGAAAAAAAAATATATTTAATATTTAGTTATAATATAAAATTAACCAATTTTTGTCCCAAAAAAAATTGTTCAACAAAGTGTTTTTTCCAATATAATCTTATACCAGGGTTTCTGAACATTCCTAAAAATTCCATAACGTAGTATACTTTCCGCTTACAACTGCATACAATATCTTGGATATCATATTTTGTTGTTGTCGTTGAAAAAATTCAACTTTCGTTCAACAATTATGTTATTTAAAATGAATGAATGTTCAAACAATTTATTAACTAAGTTAACGAATTCCGTTATTGAACATGAAAAAATTGTTTTCTATGTATTGTGTCATCAGTAGTGCTACTCTGTCCGCCTTAACTCTTCAGTTTTCAGGTGTTTTGTTTTCAATCTACATCCTAAAACATTTTCACACATTCCCATCTTTATAATCCTTCCTTAAGAATCATTAAAGTTTTATTCCTATTTAACTAAACAGTTTTGAAGTTAACAAACTTGTTTCTCTATTAAATTACACTACAATTGTTTGTGAACTCTTTCATTAATTTATTCATCTAAAAGTACATAACCTTCCAGTGAAGGGCAATTGTTTGTCTGAGGTACGAAGTTATTTTGGTATTACACAATTGCTCATCGTGTTAATCTTAACCCGGACGGACTGCAAAGTCAAACATTTTCTATTAAGATGTTCCTTTCAAAAATCTAACATGTATTTTACTACGTTTTTTGGGTTTAAAAAATTATAATCAGCAAGTCAGTTTAACAATAAAGCAATAAAAATAAAATATAAATATTTTTACAATAAAACCAAAATATTGACGAACGTCAACACATACACGTGTTTGTGGGATGGTGCTTTTACTCATTGACTGTACCCATATACAGTACATCCTGTACTCTTTACTTCATGAATAATAGCAAAAATGGCAACTCTTAATACAATTACCAATCAGAGGAAAACATAAAAATAGTGGCTTCACAAGCACACAAAGATGAGGAAAATAATGTTTCAATAAAATCAGTGTTTTGAGGTTTTACAGAGATTTTGGTAGAGAAGCAGCCAAAGTGAGTTATTGCTTTCGCCTATTCTGAGGCTTATTTGCCTTATGTACGTATAGTTTCATGTTGTTTCTATTAGAACCCAAAAAATTGAAACGAACTTCTGTTATTCTGCTATTCATAGACTACTCGATACAAAAATATTTTTGTTGAAAGAGTTAAAGTATAATCTAACATCCCCTCCCAACAAAATATATGTTCAATCAAATTCTGTAATTTTGGATATGGCAAAAACTTCGTAAGAAAATCTGCAAGTTGTTCTTCTGTTAGACAATACCTTGATAACACCATCTTCTTGAAGGCTCTTTATATGATGGCATTTGACATCAAAATGTTTCGTTCTTGCGCTAAATTTTGCAGATTCAATTATCTTGATGCAGCTCTGATTGTCTTCATATACTGAAACTGGCATCTGTACGGTGATTGATCATCAAGTAGGTGCCTTATCCATAATAATTCTTGAGCTGCGTATGAAGCAGCTATAAATTCTGCTTCAGTGGACGATAGCTATAGTCAACTGCTTTTGGACGACCAAGAAACAGCGGTTTTACCCAATAAAAATAGAAATCTACTGGTCGACTTCCTGTCACTATTATCTCCTGCCCAACTAGCATCAGTATAACATCTTTTCAAATCTGAATTCGTTATTATTAAAAGATTTTTCATAATCGAATTTTTGAGATACTTTACTACCTTCGTTGCTGATTCCCAATCACATCTGCGTGGCGTTTCGACTCTCCTACACAGAATTGATACAGCCGATGCTATATCTGGTCTAGTAGTTATTGAAAGGTGAAGCAGCATACGAACGATCGACCTGTACTTTTCGTTATTTGGCAACAAATTTTCATTATGAAAATTTTTTATAAACTATGGATCCATTGGAATTGAACTCAGTTTACCATCTTCTAATTTTATTTCCTTTATTAAATTATTGATCTTATCCTTCCGACAAAGCAAAAAATCTCAGTTTGCATTTCGACTAACTTCTATGCCCAAGTACGATTTCACATCTCCAAGATTCTTTGCCTGATTGCATAATTATTTGAAGCATGTGTGCATGCGGTTTGTCAAACCGCGTGTGCTGTTTAACGCTATATTTCGTCATTTCAGTGAAAAATTTTGCAGATTAAAGTGGTAATAGAAGAAGAAACATACAAAATGGAGCAATTTTAAAAAGCAAAGACTAATAGCCATAGAATTTGTAAAAATTGAGGTTATAGCGTTTTATTGCAATAAAAAAAAATTTTAATATAAAAAATTTATTTAATATGGGACAATTTGTCGTAACACAATTGCCGTCTATTCTCATTGGAAACCGAAGAGAAGTTATTAATCTGTGTTTGAATGAGTTATGCTTGTATCGTTTGTGTGCAAACGAAAAGCGTGTGTATGTCAAACGGTTTCCGTAGTGTATTTGGCTCTTGAGTGTACATTAACTTATTTACTCTCTTTTATTCAAAGCGTTCTATGCCCTTCGCTGTTTCAATCTATTTGAATGGAAACTTCAAGTTTATAATCTACTTTTAACACGTGTCTGTACATTTTTTTGTTGCTCTTGATGCAGCACAAATTTGTTGCAAAACACTTCTCTACGTGTATAACTTCTTGTTTTGTTATTAATGAACAAGAAATTGAGGACTCTTGAACCAAAAATTTATATCGTATAAATTTGCATTCCTTGTATATTAAAAGTTGTATTGTGTTGTAAATTGTTCACAATTTACGACAATGTCTTCATACTCGTAATTTAAAATAACAAAAGTTACTAGCACAATTACAAATATCTTTGTCTCATAAAAAGGGTGTTCATTTAAATAAAATAGAATTACTTTTAAGCATAAAAATTCCTAAAAAAATTTATACTAATTCGAGTACAAGTTGTTTTTACTCTAGTTGTTAGAAACGATTTTATGACATTGCTGCGTTTAACAATGTTTTTTTTTTCAGGCATCCTTAAAGTGTCATGACTTAAATTAAAAACAAAAAAGGAAAAACCCCAACGTTGTGTAGAGCAGACACCACAACAATTATTTAAACCTTCTTGTGCTGTTATTTTGCCTTTACCACAAGCTTCTACGAGTGCCGGTCGTCTGTCTCTCAAAACGTGTGTTGGCGTTTTAAACTTTTCGAAATTTTACATTTAGAAGGCTTGTGTTGTGTTGCTTAAAATAAAATATTTATTGTTGTTCACGCCATCAAAAGTTAACGTCATTTGAAATATCAGCGAAAACTTTTGTTTAATTTATTTTATTATTTTTGTTGTTACACTGAACGAACATTCGTTCGAACGTTGCTCTTGCCACACTGCTGCACTTCTTGACGTCAAAATATTTGAATATATATTTTTTTTGTTTTAGTGGAATTTAAATTATCTGAAAGTATTATACATAGATACAATTTGCAGTCATTTTTTTATGTCATGAAGAGCTTTTCAACTGGTTGTATTTTTATGGTTTAGGTGTAATGTTTTACATGAAAAATTAAAAAAAGGCCAAAGGAAAATGGTATTTTTACAGTCACTTTTGGGAAAAAAGCACTGAACAGAAAAAAGGTAATGATTAGGCCATAGTGCGCCTTAAAAAAACATTCAAAAAGGAGGAATATTATTTTTTCTTATATTATTATAGTTGTATTTTTATCAAAAGTAGAATACATATACTTTATAATAAAAATATGATTATTTACAAGGTTGCTTCAAACAATATTATTTTGAATCTAAGCAATTATATAGTTGATATGCATAAGTTGATCTACTCATTTTTAATATTAACATTTGTGTGAGTACTAGTAATACCAAAAAATTTTCTATTTAGAAAAATATTAGCTTTATTTTGTGCAATAGTATTGTTCAACTTAACCATATTATAAACTGACTGATCCATCATAACCTATAAAATTCAAAGGTGTAAAGAAATGTTAGAGACGTTTATAAATAGAAAAGCTTGTTTTTTGTGTTTTGACGGATATTATTAGAGCATTTTTCTTTTAAATTCTCAACAATTTATTTATGTTGTTGGAATATAAAGTTGAATGTTTGAGAATATCTTTCAAAAATTTCCAAAGTCTACTGATGATTAGGGTAGTTCCTATGAAATGTCGACATATAGATAGCTGGGAAACATAGAAAACAAGCTATTTATAATTTTTTACTGCTATAAAATTATTATATTGTAAGATTCTATGATAGTATGGTGCCGTAAAATTTTGTTTTTATGCGGTAAAAATAATAAAATACTTAAAAAAAAATGTGTTTACAGTGCAATCTCTTCATATACGCACCTACCCATAAACTTTGTAGCATATCGATTTTCGAGAGATCAAACCAAACGTATTCCTTTAGCCCAACACTCTACTAACAGGACGCGGGCACCAAATTTAGAAAAAATTTTAAAAATATGTCTTATAAGACAACTGAATTCGAAATAATATTATATATAAAAATTGTATTTGTTGAAACACACCAACAGATAATAAATATAGTTAAAAAAAAGAAAAAAACAAGTTTCGATATCAAATTTAAAATTTTTAATTCACTATTGTTGAAGCTTTTCCTTAAATTATCTATATAACCAAATAATTATCTGTAACGCGTTCCTAGTTTTTTTTTCGGAGTTCCCAAAATCGGCTTCAGGAATCTCCGAAATCCCCCACGTCTTCGGTAACAATATGGCAACTTCAATTTTCACACTAAATCGAACTACCATTAACAGTTAAGATATATGTTCCATGGCCAAAATGCGCACCGAATACGAAAAAACGGTTATCATTCAGTTAGCGAAGCGGTTCCGATTTTTTGACAACTCTCAAAGTCATCCCCCCACTTCCTCAGAAGCACTGCATCTTCAATTTTTGCACTAAAGCAGACGACGGTTTATAGTTCAAATGCATGTTCCACGACAAAAACGTGCATCGAATATGAAAAACCGGTTAGCGAAGTGGGTTTGAATTTTTTTTAGGAATTCCCAAAATCGACTTCGGTAATCTTCGAAATTCCCACATTTTCCCGGAAGCAATACGGCAAATCCAATTTTCGCACTAAAGCGGCAATACTGTATATACAGTTTTATATACCTACATATGTATGTAATAATCATATATCATTGTATGGCATGGATTTCGAGTGTTCGCCAACATACAAGACAAGTGAAACTAATATAAGCGTGTAAAAAAGACCTGTAGCTTAATTTAGTAGAACAGTTCGACCAATCAAATGGCTTTGGCAGATAAATGCATGTTTTAATGAAAATGACTATATTGAAACGTTAAATTCAAACGCTGTTGTGAAATTGAAGTAGGAAATATGTCACTGATTTACGTCAGCATTTGTCTTGAAGGTTATATTGGGTGATAGAGTAATTCCACGGGATGAATTATTCATGATTCACCGGCGCTTCCATGAGGCGTGCAAAGCTCACACAGGTCGCAACTTCTGGCATATGTTTGTAGCCATATAAACACACGCCTTGCTGAAGGGCTCAGACCTTCTAAGCCCTCCTAAATTCAATTTCGCATAGAGTCAATGGACGACAAGGCTTGTGAGTTAGTATGCCGCAGTCCATTAAGAGCATCAACCCTAAATCCACTCACTCTTCTAACCACAGCTGTTATCTGCTAATAAGTCAGGGAAGCTAATTTCAGTTCCTACGATTTTATGTTTAAAACACAACCAGAATGTTGCAGCCCAGGTGTCAACCATGATCAGCAACGAGATGATCTGCAAGCAGAACCTTGCGGAAACTTTGTCGAGACCTTCTTATAACCTATGGTTAGGGTTTCGGAAGTGTAATAAAATTTAAGTCATATCAACTTTTTAGAGTTGTATTTCTTACAACGAACGAGGGACTCCTAACCCTCTATATCCCAGAAAGCAGAGTGCCTTGGCTAGGCGTACATGAGATACATAATTATATAAACTCTTATGATGAAGCAACAAAACAAATTTATCCTTTAAAACATTTTACTACATTTTACTTACCGCATTCCATTACATCAAAAACATTGAATACCATATTGAAACTATACAGCTTGACTTGAACCGATCTAAGTTATACCAGTCTAGTCTTCATACATATTTTCAAGCATCGTGGACTAGTCTAGCATTGCTTTAATAATGTGTAGCTTTATATATACATAAGTATGATAAAATATTTCTACAATTTAAAAATTAGTCTTCCAAAAAGAGTGTATTTGGCAAATGATGCCAATATTTCGATTCTCTCATATTTAATTATTTTTTTATTTAAAAATGGCTTTAAAAATGTTCCAATGAAATAAATTTTGAATATATAACTTCTTTCTCTTTGTCTTGCTTTTATAAATCACTTATAATTTTTTTCAATATTTTTTTTCCAGACGCGGCATAACGCCTCCACATCGTGTTAAATCGATATCGATGGCCACATTTACACAAGATGAAATTGATTTTTTAAAAGCACATGGCAATGATGTTTGTGCAAAAACATGGCTGGGGCTTTGGGACCCCAAACGTGCGGTACACCAGGATCAACGTGAATTAATGATTGACAAATATGAACGTAAACGTTATTACTTAGAACCAGCTAGTCCTTTAAAATCTTTAACAAATGCCACAAATCTTAAGACTACAGCCGCAGCCACATCATCAACGTCCTCAGCCACAGCAACCGCGTCTTCAGCAAATAATAGCCAAAACAACAACAGTAAAACACAAATACAATTAACGCCACCAACATCGCAACGCACTACAGCAAACGGTCTACATAAGACCTCCTCAACCGCCATCAGTCGTCCCCATCATTCAACACCTCAAGTGCAAAATGGTTTTTCTAGTTCGCTGTCATCACACACCACAGATGCTTTCGGTCTACACAATGGCTTAAATTCATCGGTCGGATCGATGTCCACCGGTGCTCTTTCGGACACAAGCAGTTGTGCCAGTGCCAATGGTTTTGGAGCTGAGGCGGATTTTGTAGCAGATTTTGGTTCTGCTGATATTTTTAATGCCACTGTAGCCAGTTCGCCGGCATCATCGGTCGGTTCATCGACAACAAATAATGGTTATGCCAAAATACAGCCAATGAAAATGTCTGCAGCAGCCCATCAGCAGTTTATGAACGGTCACGGCGGCGGAGGCGGCGTCAACAATCCAACTACTTTACAAAATGGAAACCTGGTTAGCAGCAGTAATGGAAATACAGAGAATTTTGCTGATTTTGATCATGCACCAATTTACAATGCAGCAGGTGAGTTTTCATGGGCTTTTTTTGTACCATTTTTATTTTGGATTGCTTTTTCTTAACTGAAGGATGAAAGGAAAAAAGTGTTCCCCTGTTATTTATTTAATAAGGAAAACAAAGTCGAAAAGTTGGAGTTTTCAAAATTAATGCTTACTCGTATATGAAGAAATGCATTTTTAGTCTTATATACATACATACATACATGATCAAACTGCGCCGTTTCGTTCGAGTTTGAAAGCAGCGAAACAAATATTATTCTGTTTGGGTTCCACCTGAGCCAACTTAATACACCAGTTAAAGACAAAAATTGCACTACACCCCATTAGGAGAACTTCTCTTCTCAGAAGAGCCAATTTATGTTTCAAAGACACACAGGAGATTACATAGTATACTATATAGTACAATCTGCTTTGCTCTAAGAAGATATTCCTGTTGATCAATACTACGGTCTGTATTTACAGTAATCCACGGATACCTAATTACTTTGCCGGAAATTTTCAGCTTCTGCAGCAATTAAGCGGGAAAAGCATTTAAACGAATTCCTCTAATTAACTCAACCAATTAACTAAGCGAAAACTGTTAGTTACCACAGTTAAAAAATTTATATGAAGATGCTTAGCTACTTCTTCGGCATAATTAGACGAAATTTTAAAATATATATGCATATAAACCATAAAACAAATAGTACTTAATTATGGCCTTATTAATAAAAACTATTGTATGTTTATTAAACTGTTATTTGACAAATTTCTGTAGAAAATTTGTCAAATATGTGTTTAATTAACATACAATATTTTTTATAAATACGGCCGTTAATATTTTATTTAAAGGAAATAATGGGAAAACAGTTCATATCACATATTCATATTTGGTAGGTAGGTGCTCATATAAAATTGGTTTCAGTACTGACAGTGATCTAAATTTATACATAGTAGCTTCAGTAATTAAGCGAAGACAACTGAGATTTAAATTTAATAACTTTTGACATAGCAGTTTAGGTAATTAAGCGAAGACAATTAGGATTCCAATTTTTGTAGCTTTATACATAGCAGCTTAGGTAATTATGCGAAGACAATTGGGGACTTTTATTTTCATGCTATTATCCGAAATAGGTATTTAAGCGTAGGTAAATTAAGTGTAGAGCTTTATAGAAAGAAAGTGGAAAGCAACTGAGACTCTAACTACTCGTAGTAGTAAATAACAGTGAAAGATATTTAAGGGGAAATTATCCGTAAATTAGTGTATTTGACTAGTATATTTTCGTTTCTTCGGTCCTTATATAAAGAATGGGAAAAACATTTCATATCAAATATACATCGATACGTATGGTGCTTATGTAAAATTAGTTTCAATACAGATAGTATTGTAGCATTATATATAGCAGCTTAGGTAATTAAGAGAAGACAATTGGGGATTTTAATTTTCAGGCAATTATCCGAAATAGGTATTTAATTAAATTAAGTGTAGAGCTTTACAGAAAAAAAGGAAAACAACTGTTACTCTGGCTTAGTAGTTAATAAGAGTAAAAGGTGTTTAAGGGGAAATTACCCGTAGACTAGTGTAGTCTTTCTTCGGTCGGTTTCTTTCGGTATTTTCGGTAAATAATGGGAAAAACATTAATATCACATATACTTCTATACGTTTGGTGCTCATGTAAATTTAGTTTCAATACTGATAGTATTGTAACTTTATATATAGCAGCTTAGCTAATTAAGCCAAGACAATTGGGGATTTTAAATTTCAGGTAATTATCCGAAATAGGTATTTAACCGTACGTAAGTTAAGTGTAGAGCTGAGTAAATTAACTGAGACTCTGGCTTATAAGAGTAAAAGATGTTTAAGGGGAAATTATCCGTAGACTAGTGTATTTGCATATTTTCGTTTCTTCGGTCGGTTTCTTTCGGTATTTTCGGTAAATAATGCGAAAATTATTAATATCACATATACTTTGATACGTATGGTGCTTTAGTAAATTTAGTTTCAATACTGATAGCATTGTAACTTTCTATATAGCAGCTTAGGTAATTATGCGAAGACAATTGGGGACTTTTATTTTCATGCTATTATCCGAAATAGGTATTTAAGCGTGGGTAAATTAAGTGTAGAGCTTTATAGAAAGAAAGTGGAAAGCAACTGAGACTCTGAACTACTCGTAGTAGTAAATAACAGTGAGAGATGTTTAAGGGGAAATTATCCGTAAATTAGTGTATTTGACTAGTATATTTTCGTTTCTTCGGTCCTTATATAAAGAATGGGAAAAACATTTCATATCAAATATACATCGATACGTATGGTGCTTATGTAAAATAAGTTTCAATACAGATAGTATTGTAGCATTATATATAGCAGCTTAGGTAATTAAGCGAAGACAATTGGGGATTTTAATTTTCAGGCAATCATCCGAAATAGGTATTTAATTAAATTAAGTGTAGAGCTTTACAGAAAAAAGAGAAAACAACTGTGACTCTGGCTTAGTAGTTAATAAGAGTAAAAGGTGTTTAAGGGGAAATTACCCGTAGACTAGTGTAGTCTTTCTTCGGTCGGTTTCTTTCGGTATTTTCGGTAAATAATGGGAAAAACATTAATATCACATATACTTCTCTACGTTTGGTGCTCATGTAAATTTAGTTTCAATACTGATAGTATTGTAACTTTCTATATAGCAGCTTAGGTAACTAAGCCAAGACAATTGGGGATTTTAAATTTCAGGTAATTATCCGAAATAAGTATTTAACCGTACGTAAGTTAAGTGTAGAGCTGAGTAAATTAACTGAGACTCTGGCTTAGTAGTTAATAAGAGTAAAAAATGTTTAAGGGGAAATTATCCGTAGACTAGTGTATTTGCATATTTTCGTTTCTTCGGTCGGTTTCTTTCGGTATTTTCGGTAAATAATGCGAAAATTATTAATATCACATATACTTTGATACGTATGGTGCTTTAGTAAATTTAGTTTCAATACTGATAGTATTGTAAATTTATATATAGCAGCTTAGGTAATTAAGCCAAAACAATTGGCGATTTTAAATTTCAGGTAATTATCTGAAATAGATTTTTAAATAGGTAGGTAAATTAAGTGTAAAGCTTTACAAATATAATTATAAATTATAAAAATTATCAGTTTATTAATATTTCGATTTTTAAAACTAGTGACCTCAAGCTCATATAAACAACAATTATAGGTCGAAAAACTAGGATCAAGATACGAAGGTAAAGCTTTATAGAAAAAAAGAGAAAAAACAACTGAGACTAGATTAGTAATAAATAAGGGTGATGTTTAAATTATCCCTGGATTACTGTATATGCATATTTTCTTTATCTATTTATTAATGGAAGATAATTATGCAATTAAATTTTCTTAACTGAACACTAAAATTTCTCAGCATCATTTCTCAACTTACGATTGAAATTTGCAGTTACTCAATTTCAAATGGAAATTCTCATTTACATTTAGAATTTTCTAACATTCAAATTAAAATTTTCAATTCATTTTGAACTAGAACTCTCAATTTCATGTTTTGTAAGTTCTCAATTTCAACGAAGAAGTATAGTGTAGTCTTGCATATATGCTACTTGCTATTGTATATTAAACCGAATTTGCTATACTTCATCATGTTCACATTTCATAGCAATTAGAAAAAAACACATATATGCTCTGGTTGCAAATATTCTACTTTGTGAAATTATGGCTTAAGTAGAATTGAATTTATTTATTAAAAAATATATATACATAAATGTCTTATTGGTTTCTTCTAATTTGGCATAAGCCATAATACGATTTTACGGTTTCATACCAACTGGCATCAATGCAGTAAGAATATTATTTAATTATAACATATCAACGCAACACTTTTCGATTTTTTTTTTCCTTTTTAAGATGTATTTTTTTTAATATTTCCTTCTTGGTTTATCTGTCCGTATGTATAAAACATTCTTGTTAAGCTAAGAAAACTTTTAACCTACATTTTCCTTGCAAACTAATCTACATATGTATACTAAACCAACAAAGCATTTCCTGTCCAATGTTTTTTTCTCGTCACCATAGTGCTTCTACTTATTTGCCACTGCAGCAGTTTTTTGCCTCTCCTACTCGTATTTAACTTAATTTGATTCTAGCTTCTTTCTATACTTGTTTTTTTTTTTTTTTTGGTTTTTTTGCAGATTTATTTGTTTAAGCTGTTAAACAGGATTTATGACATAATTTTTATTTTCAGTTTTTATCTCGTTCGTTTTCTTTGGCTTATACATTTTTGCTAACTGGACTTGATATTTATCTGCCACATATTTGAGCAGGAAAAATATCAATTTAAAGTAATCTCGTTACATGAGCTGACCGACCACCGCACTGTAATATTGTGCAAGTTTTTTTTTCTCTTCAAGAAAAGCTTTTCCTTATAATCTTTGAAGGAGTGATTACATTTTTTTAAATGAAAGAAATTTTTCATTTTAGTAGTGATATTAATTTCACATTTTTTGGAGGAGGGTAATCAGTTTTCAGGAGGAATTCAAAAGCGGATTTAACTAAACAGTAAACGTACAGCCGTTTCACATCATTATGTTTCGCACTTTACACATGAGGAAACCAAAAGCAATGAGAGCGATATGATCAATTTAATGTGTATTGTTTTGGATGTAAACCACCCAGCCGTGAATACTGTCTACCACACTACTTCTCTTCAATGTTGTGTGCAACACTTTGTAATCAATGAATGCTAACTTACAAAGTGTTTGACAGTTGTGAAAAAGATTTACATCAACACCTGCTTTGCGGCCTTATCTGATAATGGACCAGTTCCACGGAGTGAATTATTCACGATTCACTAGCGCCCCCGTGTGGCTGACTAGGCTCACACAGGTAGCAAATTATGCTATATGTTTGTAGCCATATGAGCAACTTCTTGTTGAGGAGTTCGGGCCTTCTAATCCCTCCTGTATGCAATTTCCCAGCAATCAGTGGAAGACAAGGCTTAATGAGTTGGTAGGCCGAAGCCCACTAGCAGCATCAGCCCTTAAAACAACTCACCCTTCAACCATCACCACTGGTTCCTCACAGTACAGGTATCTGTTGTAAAGGCAACAGACCCTCGGGAGTTTGTTAGTCCCCGAAAAAAGCCACGCCAAGCAATTATCAAGGATACTAACACTCCCTTCCTGCGTTTTAGGTTTCAACCCCAGCCAGGAAGGTTTCAGCCAAGGTAGGCACCTCAACCATGATCAGCCCGGGTTGAACTGCAAGCAGAACCACCCGGAGGCCATGCTGATCCCCGTTCAGCCAATTTAAACCCTTGGTAAGGGTTTCGGAAGGCAATACAACATAAGTCATGCGGCTTCCTAAAGTTTTCTTTGAGGCACCAAACGAGAAACCTCTTTCCCTCTTTTCGCCGAAAAACAGAGTGCCCAAGTTAGGAATACGCCAAGACAAAACCTGTTCCCCGGGGGGAGGATAAGTGTTTGACAGTAGTATATTGAGTTCCCAGAAATGAATTATGTTCATCACATTTATATGAACGAACATATTTTAATTTTCAGTTGTAAATCAAACGTTCGCAATTCGTAGTCAGACTACGTTGCAGAAATTTATATTAATAAAATCGGTGCTAAAAGTAAAAAAGGTAAAAGATATATAAAAAAACATTTAGTGAAAAATAAAACGATGTAAACAAAATTTATTTAATAGAATATTCCTAAAAAACTGAAGTGCCAAAGTATGCGAGATTGTATCCGAACTGTCTACTGCCGAGTTAAAAAGTATGCGGGATTGTCTTCGAGCTGCCTACTGATAGCTTACAATGTATGTATGTTAGGAAGTAATGAGCTTTTGTTGGATGAACACCTCACTAGCTCGCTTACTTTGTGTGCAGGTTGTACCTAGGCGTTCACTCAGCAAATGCGGCAATGAGTATGAAGAAGTATACTAGGTTCGTATATGAGGTGACGTGCATTACTGACTTACAAGTGTACATTGGATCATCGCTTTTGGAAGCGAAACTTTGGCCGCTGGGTAGTGATAAAAATATAGTTACCTTCTGATTGAAAATAAACTTGCAGTGTATGCAACTTTAAATATATGTTTCATCCTATTGTATTAGAATAATTATCAATTTTAAGATTGTTTTTTTTTCTAAAAAGGGGGATCAGTACGACCTCAGGTGATTGTATTTTTTTTTGTTTGTTTTTTTTTTTGTTTTGTTTTTTTGTTTTGTTTTGTTTTTAGCTTCGACCAGTACTCAGGGGATGACCCCTACATTTGCAGTGCATTGTACCAGAACTAGAAAAATAGAGGGAGTAGGGTTTGTGTACATTTGACTTGACCTTTCCAACGTTATAACAGACAGGAAACACGTCTGCAGGCAACTTATTCTACAGACGAAGCGTACGGCTGAAAAACGAATTCTCTCTGTAATGCGTAGTACGATTCCCCGAACAATCTACCACAAATGGATGAGCTCTGGACGATGAACGCGTGCTACGCAAAAATGTGTGTGTTTCGGGAACAAGATCCCTAATCTGGTCAGAGCAAAATCCATTGTAGTAACGATAGACCTGAGTAACGCACCCTCAACCAAACCAACCAAAATTGCAGGAAAGAACAATTAGTTGCTTGTTCGAGGTGCTGTTGCCTGGCAACAGATACCTGTAATGAAAGGAACCAGAAGTGGAAGAGGGACGGGTGAGTTAGTTAAGGAGCTTTGGCGAAGCCTAGTCTTCCTTTAACTATCTGGGTAATTGCATGCAGAAAGGATGAAAAGCCTCCAGCTTTTTAGCAAGGAGTTTGTTCATATTACAAGCAGTTGTTATCTGTGTAAACCTTGCCAGTTTTATAATGGCGCCGTTAACTAATTTTCACCGTTGAATGGACAGATGCCAATGCAAATTAATTACACATATATGCTGAACTTGAAAATTTCGAAGCTAATCACGCAAATAACTACATGAACCGCTGTTAGTGCCAAATCAGACGAGACAACTTCAATTGGACAATTATTGACTTTGAAAGCTTTCGGAGAGGAATAAAACTGTAAAAATAATTGCTGGTACTAAGCAAATTCTTCTCTCATGTATGTATATAGATTGTTAGAAATAAAGGCTAGAGAAAACTCAAGAATTTTATCTTACACTTAAGTATGCATATGTCAATACAAATCAGTGATTGTATTTATGGCCAAGTTAACGGCTACGGCGTTATGGTATGACACGTCTTATTGAAGCTTTATTAACTGTAGCTATAAAAGCCGTCGTTACAAAATCTCAATTTATTTTATAAATATAGAGAACGATTTTTAACTGTTTTGTGTTATTAAACTTTTCCAAGAATAAACGAATACAATTTGGTTTTTTAACTCGAATATTTCTTAGTCAAGAAAAATTTTAACTTTTGTTTTATTATCGTCAAATTAGAATTTGCGCAAGTTTAGAAAACACAGATATTGCTCCGTAGTTCCTGTTTTAGAATTTTCAAGCTTTTTTCTTAATGTTGTCTTCTTTTGCTTTCTAAACTTAAGATGTTGTTCTCTTTCAGTAGTTGGCAACAGCCAGGCCTGATAACATAGACACAGCTTGCTTAGAACTATAGCAGCGCTGCTTTTTAATTAGTTATGGGGAGAGTTCTAAAAGTTTTGCATCTTTCAAAATTATTTGGAAGCGCTGATTTTATTTCTACTATTCTGCCTTGTCACAGAATTCAATTCCTTTTGGAAAAGGAATTAAACAAGTAAAAATTGTTTTTCCGGAATAAAATCCATTTTAATAGAAATCTAATTTCGTTTTGAAAAGTAAAAGTGTTTTCATTCCGCACAAACTATTTACACAGAATTTTTTTTTTTTCATATTTAATAACTAAATTCTTATCAAACAAAAGTTTAGTAAAATTTATTCTTGATCAAGGGCAACTATATGTCTAAATAACAGAAAAATACGTTATTCAAGGTTATTTGTTATATACATAATTAATAATAATAATTAATAATAATAATTAATAATTTTATATACGAGTACATACAAATAATTTTTTCACACAAATATATTATTGATTTTATTTTTATTATAATTTTTTCTGTGTAATTTTTTATTTATTTAAGAACCAGAAACGCTTTGAATTCCGTTTCCAAACGGAATTGAACTCTGTGACATATGCGATTATACGCATATTTTAGAACATCGAATTAAATTCACATTGTAAATAAAATACACGTTTAAATGTATGTTTCAGTTCTTTCCCATTTTTTTTTTTAATATTAAAAAAGAACAATTGGTCTTTCATGGCAAAATACTTAATTCTTTTTTATCCTTTTTCGTATTGTTTTCTTTTTTCCACAACGAATACTTTTCTTCTCTTCTTTATAAAACACTGAACAAACCCGAATGAAAAATAAACGCCAAAACAAAACTGCTGCTTTTCAAATCACCATCAATAACTTTTTCTAGTTGAAGAAACAGCGAATTATCAATTTGTTAGAAAAAATGCCATACGAAAAAAATCGACTTCCAATATAACTGGCTCAATAATAAGACGCAACGAACGGCAATTAAAGGATATATTGGAAATGGACAGCAACGAAAACTCTATAGATTATATTAACTTCAATGAAGATGATGTGTACAGCGAGAGAAAAACAAACACAACAAATCCCAATCACAGTGAAGGTTATAGAAATCTTTTCGATGATTTTGATGCTTTTCTAACACTGGATGATGACAACAGGCGGCAAGTGAATTTTAAAGATATTGAAAGTGATTATGCGAATGTCATCAGCAGTGTTGATCAAGTAACGAATGGTAGCAAATTTACGCCTTTGGCTTTGGCAGCTCATGCTACTGCAATGGCGGTGTTGGGCAATCAAAGCCATTTCAATAGCCAAAACGAAGCCTTAGAAATATCAACCAGCAAACCATTAACAAATCAATGGAACGCCTGGCCCACAGCTAACAATATGCCAACTAATGCAACAAATTTAAATACAGCACGGTTTCCTAGTAGTTATTTAAACCAATATCCCTATGAAATGACACAGCAACAACTACAGCTACAACACCAGCAACTACAACAACAACAGCAGCAGCAGCAGCAGCAACAACAGCATTATTATGCTTCGATAGCCAATTTTAATGCACCATTACAAAATCCTTCACAACAATATTTTCCCTCCAGCACAATTTCATCATCCACACAGTCATCGTCAGCAACTACAATATTCGATACAGGAAAAACGACAATACCATCTGTGGCAGCAGCAGCAGTAGCAGCAACAACAACGCCCACAACCAAAATACAAACAACCAGTATGTTAAATAAAAATAAAATAAATACAACAAATCCGTTTCGTATGCATCTTGATGTAAATGATAATTATAATTCAATTAATTATGATAATGATTATAATTTTAATAATAATTTGTTTAACACTACCAACATTATACCAATAACCACACCAACAACAACTACAACATCTTTATTTGCCACTGATACTGATTTAAATATGCTAAATTCTGATAATTTTAATTTTGTTTCAAATTCAATTTTGTCTTATAATTTCGATTTATTTACGACTGCAACAACATCACACACCTCCGCCATAACAACGACAACAACAACAATCACACCAACACCAATTCAAAATTTTCATACTCGTGTCATCAACAACAACGATAACGATAATGAGAACTTTGCTTATAAACAAAATACAGAAATTGATATTAAAAATCACAAACGAAAAAATGATGCCGCTGATAATGATGATGATGACGATGCTGAAAAGGAAATAATAAAAAATCCTTTCTTGAATTCCTTCAACAATTCAAATGCATCTGAATATTCCATCTATCAACCAATACCCGGTTCAGCACCACCAACTTGTTCTACTTCAACTCTTGCTTCTTCAACAGCTTGTTATGTGCCTTCTTCTGTTGTTGTTACTTCCTCTACCACTTCTTCTACTGCTTCTTCAGCAAAAAATCCTTTTAATCCTGTAGCATCAGATCATTATTCAACACGCACATTTCGTAATTCTGTTGTTGATGAAAATGCAAACATAGAAATCTCTGGCAATTGTTATGAAAGCAATAATTACAATTATTCTTCTCTTAAATCCAATAACACAATGAACAATGAAAACTTCATTGATACTAGAAAAGATGTTGCCAACAATATATATTCCACAAAAAACGCTAGCGATAATAATGAATATTATTTTAATTCAAATTTGAGTTCTAATAGCAACTTTAATTCGTTTTCTAATACGAGTACAAATGCAAATCAGAATCAGGTTCAGCATCAGCATTCAAATAATTATCACAATGAAAATTACAATAACAATAATAATAATAGTTGGCGTAAGTTTTGTGTTGTGTTTTTTTTTTTTATGTACATACATATACATACATATATGTATGTATATTATTGTGTTGAAACAATTCATTTTCAGTTTTGATTTTCTTGAGTTTGTTTTATGATTTCGTTGACGTTTATGGTTCTTTTGTGTTCGTTTTTTGAATAGAGCTTCTCGTTTTGCTGCTAAACTACATAATTAATTGCCGATTGTAAATTCTGTGTTGCCACCTTTCTATTTTTTATTTTTATTTTTTGTTGTTAAGTTTTTATTTATTTAACGGTTGGTTTGTCATGTTTTTTAAGGCTAAATTTGCATGGCATGAATAATGAATTTGCTTACTTAATTTATTCAAAGTCGAATAATTAAAAACTATAGTATATAGAATACACTAGGAATAATAAAAGGTGGCCCAAAATTACCAAAAGGGGGTGGGGCTGGAAAATTTAATAAACTTTTCATTAATGTATTGCTTCAGGTTAGAAAATATAACTTTTTCGAAAGTATATCAAAT
Source organism: Thecocarcelia acutangulata (assembly GCA_914767995.1). Taxonomy (NCBI): domain Eukaryota; kingdom Metazoa; phylum Arthropoda; class Insecta; order Diptera; family Tachinidae; genus Thecocarcelia; species Thecocarcelia acutangulata. Next base: position 85,581,054 of record OU612097.1, on the reverse strand, counting down.
AGTATCACTTAAATAACCCCTGTTTTCAGCTTTTTTGATGATGAATTCCAGCGTTGTCAGCTTTGATAATTCAGAACACACCAAAATAAGAGAAAAACACATTATTTAAATAAAACGTATCAAAAATTTTTTTTATTAATTTTATAGGTTATTCACAAAATTGTTAAAATACACCAAAATGTACAATAGGGACTCAAGGTTAATAAAAGCTTAGAAACTTCCTCGTCTAGAAAATTTGTATGGAAAGCATTCAAAAAACTCAGTTTATGTCATATAAATTCTCAAAGTCGCTCGTCTGTGTTGCTACTCCTTATTTTTACGCCGCTTTCACACACGGGAAGTTTACTTTGTAAAATAAGTGACCCAATTGTCCGCTGCCACCTGCACAAGACTTGGCAAAGAATACTTTTCGTGTGTGAAACCGGTCTTTAAAATGAAATGTACAAATGTTGAACACTTGTATAAAGTGTTATTGAATGTATTACAGATAGGAGTATATAAAACAGAAATGTTTTTTTTAAATTCTAGTATTGAGCTGGAATGTGCGAAAATTCTTTAGCAACATTACCTATTTCATACCAAAAAAATGACATGTAACCAACCTTGCCTCATTGCTCTCTTATTATTATTTTTCTTTCTTTTATAGTTTAATTATTAGTATAGGGTGTTTTTTTAAGCCCGATAGAACTTGAAATTGTAAAAAATAACACAAAAAATTAAATTGTAATCAAAATTTTTTTTTATTCGAAAGATCAATACGTGACATTAACATTTGAAAATGATTTCGGGCATATGGGCACCGCGGCTGTTCTTGACGAAGCGCATTCTGGACGTCCAATTTTGGGCCACTTTTTCGAGCACTGCTGGCCGTATGTCACGAACAACACGAACAATGCTGGCCTCCAAGGCGTCAATTGTTGCTGGTTTATCAGCATAAACCAGTGACTTCACGTAGCCCCACAGGAAATAATCGAGAGGTGTCAAATCGCACGACCTTGGAGGCCAATTGACAGGTCCATTTCTCGAAATCAACTTATCGCCAAATTTTGATTTCAGTAAGTCGATGGTTGCGTTCGCCGTATGGCACGTAGCGCCATCCTGTTGAAACCACATCTCCTCCGGATCAATGTCATCCATATTTTCAAACAAAAAATCATTGATCATGGTGCGGTAACGATCTCCATTGACCGTAACGCGAGCTCCGGCCTCATTTTTGAAGAAATAAGGTCCGATGATGCCACCAGCATGAAAACCGCACCAAACAGTGCATTTTTCTGGATGTAATGGAGTCTGTAGGGTCTCTTGTGGATTGGTCTCACTCCATATGTGGCAATTTTGCTTATTAACAAACCCGTTAAGCCAAAAATGCGCCTCGTCGAAGTCGTCTATAAGTTGCGCGAATCGACGACTGATTTTCAAAGTAAATTTGGATAATTTCGTAGCGTTGTTCAAGCGTGAGTCTATTCATGATGATTTGTCAGAGTATACTGAAACAAATAAAAAAAATGTTTCATCAAAATTTAATTTTTTGTGTTACTTTTTACAATTTAAAGTTCTATCTAGCTTAAAAAAACACCCTATATTATTTCGTGCGATAAACAAAACTTTAATTATTTTATTTCCCAGCTGAAAAAAAACAAATGATTTCAAAAACGTGTTGCAGATACATTTTGCGTTTAATGCCTAGTATTGAGATTGAATGTGCGGAAAAATTTCAGCAACATTACTTTTTTCGTACTTAAAAATTGAGATGTATTTAGTGTTATATATTTTTTTTTCTTATTCATTTTTCTTTTTTAATTTTAAGTATACATGTATGTATTTCATGCGAAAAAAGCTTTGCTTATGTTATTCCGCAGCTGAAAAAACAAATAGTCCTAGAAACATTTTTAAATTAAAACATGTTGCAGATACATTTTGTGTGTTTTTCGCTTTAAAAACTCAGTACTACATTTCTAAACTTATTTAGCATATATTTTATACGAAATACTTTTGTATGCAATCTGAAAGAATTTCGCACTCAATATTAGCCTTAAAGGTAAGTACTCTGTTCAAATCTGCGAAAAATGTTGAGCAACATTAATTATTTCACTCGGAAAATATGACATTTAAAATGTGTTGCCTATTTCGCGTTTTAGGCAAATTTCACGGTTTTCTTAGTTTTAAGTATACCACATTGTTTTGTAAATGTAAATAAAAACCATATGATAACATATTAAATTGTTTGCAATTAAAAAAACTTGTTTTTCTGTGAAAAAAGGAAATCGTTTATAGTTTAATATTTTTATTATTCAGCTGTTATTAAATTTAAGTTCTTTTCCATTTTAGAAATTTACAATTGAAAAAGAAGAACTTTTAGCAAACAAATAATTGATCAGCTGTTGTTTGAAGTTTCGCGTGAAATAAGTACCACTCATATTATTTCACAATTACAACATAATGTTGCCAGAAACATTTCATAAGTTTTTCACAAATTGAACAGAGTCCCACTTCAGCAACATTATTTCATAGATATTTCACAAAAGTTTTTTTTATATAGAGCTTTAACAGCACGAAATGACGAACAGAGTACTTAGCTTAAAGAACTCGGTGCTACTTTTCAAAACTTATTTCGAAAATATTTGGTACGAAACTTGTATGCAATTTGAAAAAATTTCAGATGTTGAACTCAATATAAGCCTTTATTCTAGAGCAAAAATTAGTGTTGAATTTGATATGGTGCCACCGAAAGTTAACAAATACACCCAGAGTTGAAGAAAATGGACCGACTATTGAATTTTTCCCACAAAGAAACTTTAAAAAGCACCAAAAGCGGCGCGAGACGCACTTAGTTGCCAACGTTGATGGGCTCGTTTTACATGTTTTCAAAATTTTTTTCAACAATGTTCTCCAACATGCTCTGCAACAATGTTTTTAGGTTGTCCCATTATTAGCTGGTTAATATATTAGCTTTGTTTATATATACTCGCTGTTTCAAATAAAGCTGCGCTATATGTAAAAGTAGAATGAGTGCAATTTTATGAGCAAAGCTACACATCACAAAGCATAGGATGCTTACGAGGCAAAAAGTAGGTGTACTTTCTACTTTTGCATGCATCGCAAACGTCATGATAAAGTGTCAGTTGTTGTTGAATAGCCAAAGCTGACAACTTACATTTTATTTGCAGTACTATCGGTAAAAATATTTATGTAGTGGATTCCTTTTTAAAATTTTTTGTTTAAAAAAATATTCTTAATCAACCCTGGCTTTTGCCAGTTCGTTCGCTACAATATTTCCGGGTACTGGACTGTGACTCGGTACCCAGAAAAGCTCTGGGTTTGACTGTCTCGCTATCTCATTGAGAGATATCCGGCATTCATAAACCAATCAGGACGTCTTTAGACACCCGCAGGCCTATTTAACTATAAGTAAAGATTTGTATTCTAATGTCCAACTTTGGGCATGTGGATAAAGAGTATCTTGAATGTAATGTATTGAAATTTTTTAAAACACCTTTCGCAAATAATTTGCGATGAAGTGCAACCATAATGTAAAAAAAAATCATTCAAATACTAGATGCGCCCGTTTTTCCTCATCCTTTTCAGCGTTGCTACAGGTGTCTTTCTGTGCATGTGCATGAATCTCTTCAGAATGCGGAAAATTCTTGTGATTTCCTATAGAATCAAATTCGACACGGAAACAGGGGATTTTCTCTGAGCTGAACTGAATTATTCAATTCTTAACACACTTAAACTGTTTAAGCATTATCATAATATATAATTCACTAAGTTGTTGTATTGGGAGGCCAACATGCCACCCATGATGTCGAAGCGATTGGTAACAGTGTGATCTGAAAGTCGATGACGCATTCCATGTTGCCCATTGTCCAGCAAGATGGTGTTAAATTTTACAAACTGGTTTTTCTACCACAATTTTGTCATTTAATTTAATTGTTAATATGTTTTCTTAACCAAAATAACTCATGATAATTTGTTTCTTATGTAAATAAATCTTTTATTTGCTGCACGGCTTTTGACTGTTTTTTTTCCTTTCTTAAATTAAGAAGCATTTTTCCCCCGTCTTTTTGATCTAGAGTTATTAATCACGGCAATTATTGCTATAATTAAAATTCATTGTTCAATTCAAGATAGAAAGAAACCGGCCAAATAACGTGAGAATAATTCTTCTAAAAGTCTGTGATGACAAAAAACACAAAATATTGTCCGGCTAGTCATAACTTATGGCGTTTTCTTTTCTAGAAAAGGTGTAGCATTTTCAATATTGTTTTGCCAAAAAAAAAAATACAGAAGTATACAGTTTTCTCAACTTTCTTTCAAATATTTATAGTTATTGTGACATTTTCTTTTCATCTCAATAAAACTTTAATTTTAAAACTTATATTTTAAGAAAAAAAGTGCAGCATGAATGCAAAACTTTTTCAGAAAAGAAATCGGCATTAGACTATTTTTTTCAGCCATACGGAGAAACCCTTTAATATAAAATGGTCAAATTTGAGAAGTCATACAAAATTGTCTGAAAATTTCAACACAAACAGTAATATTAAACAAATACTGTTAAATTTTTTCCAACAACCTTTCAAACACCAATTAGTGGCATGTTCCATGTAATGCTCGCTAAATCTCTTGACGTCCATTTTTTAGAGACAAAACTCACAATAACTCATTTAGTTTTATAAACAGTAAAATGTTTAAAATTAAAAATTAGTTGTATTCTATAATCAAATATAGCAGTAGTCGCCATGAAATATCCCGTATAACTTTTGTCATGACTTGCATAGGCGGTCATTTGGTAATACGTCTAACAACAGAGGTATAAGTCCATGTTCTGAAAAACGCATGTTGCTTAAAATTGGCGTTTTCATATCGAAAGAGGTATTTTGAAAAATCGAAAACGCTACTAATGTGTACTGAAGTGATTTTGAAGATTTTACATAAACTGCATTTTAAGGCCAAAATTAAACTTAATGTTCAGCGTTGTCAACTCGGTGCATTTCGCACCGTTTTTGGTGCTTTTTACATTTATTTGTGCGAAAAATTCCATAGTCGGTGCGTGGTGCGCATTTGTTAAATTTTCGGTGTGCTTTTTTAAATTTCGGGGGCACCCAATCAAATTCAACTCAACTTTTTGTTTTAATATAAGTTTTATAAAATTTTCTGCTTTTAGAGCGTGTTTTTCTATTATACGATCAATATTTGTCAAATATTATAATAAATGCAGTCTCTGAACAGTGAAGTTCATATTTTTCATGGCACGTGAATTCGTTACTGTTTTGGTAATTGATATATTAATAATTACTCGCATTAATTAAATAAAGCGTGTGCATTAAATATTGATTCTGGTAAAATTCATCTTTTATTTGTTATAATTCTGGCAAGTTCTTTTAAAGACACCAAAATGATTGTCACCGTTCGCTTAAGAAAATGTAAATGAGACTTACACTGTATTTGATAGAATGGCTACTAATAGAGTTTGATGGCATTTAGTGCGATTCTGTAACTTTTAATGATAAGATAATCGTAAATTTCCTCGATTTTAACGACAGTAAGCAGCTGTAGCTTTGTAAAAGCTAAAAGTAACAGCTTATTCGGTCGACAGCGAATATAATTAAGTAGTATTGCTGAAATATAAATCTTTATAATTATTGTGAAATAAAATATCTTTATAATTATTGTAAAGATACCATTCATTATCATACTAGTGGCCAAGTTTGACAAACACGAATTTTAGCTATTGAACGAATTTGATGGCATGCCATCAAGCGGTGGTATCAGACCCAGTTTTTAATATAAAAATATTACAGTTTTTATAATATAAAATGGGATTTTAAAAATGGAAAGAAAAATTCAAAATCCGTTGCGTTTTTGTTGAAATAACGCGCTTTTTTTCTTCATTTTGGTGCGTTTTGAAACTTTAAAGTTGATAACGCTGTTAATGTTACCATTTTTAAGAAAAGTGATACGCATTTTGCGGTTTACTAAAAAAAAGGAAGTTCAAAATTCGTTCCGAATTTGTAGTTGTGCGAACAAATTTTTATGTTTCTAAAGCTAATATAATAAATATAGTTAAAAAATCTATATAAAACACGCTTCGATATCAAACTAAAATCATTACCTATATAACCATATAATTATTCGTATACCGCTATCCGAGTTTATTTTATTTAATTATTTTGCCAAAATCGGCTTCAGGCACTGCCAAAATTACCTACTTCCCCGGAAACAATATGGCAACTTCAATTTTCTCACTAAATGGAATGACCGTTAAAAGTTCAGATACACCTTCCATCGCCAAAACGCGCACCGAATATAAAAAACCACTTCAAATTCGGTTAGCGAAGCGTTTCCGAGTTTTTTTTTTTTTGGAATTCCCAAAGTCGGCTTCAGGCAACGTCAAAAACTTCCTCAGAAGAAATACGGGGACTTCAATTTTCGTACAAAAACGAATGACTATTGATAGCTCAGATACATGTTGCACGGCAAAAATGCTCATCGAATATGATAAACCGGTTCCAAGCAGGTCAGTGAAGTGGTTCCGATTTTTTTTGCGATTCCCAAAATCGACTTCGTGAATTCCCAAAATATCTCCACTTTCCCGGAAGCAATACGGCAACTTCAATTTTTGTACTAAAGCAGCAACGCCTTACATACAGTTTTATATACATGTAATAATTACTCATATGGCATGGATTTCGAGTGTTGCAATCATAAAAACAAACATACAAGTGAAACTAATATAAGCGTGCTAGAAAGCTGCAGAATGCTGTTGCCGTTTTAACTGGGAATTTAGCTATCTGTTTATCCTTTTTTATGACAACACATATTGTTATGGTTCAAACAGCAATATAGAAGAATAGCAAAACGCTATCAAATCGTGGCGGTATCATAGCATGCTGAAATGCGTTTTTTAAAACGATTTGAAAACACTACTTTTATTAGAACATGGACGATAATTTTTTTATAACTGGAAAAGCTTTTTTACTTTTATTTCTTTTATTTTATAATATTATTGTACAATACATATATCATTCGCTAACTTTCAGAATGTAGGTGCGTTATAGGTGTGTTTCTTTACTTTCTGGGTAAGTTTCGACCGAATGATAGTAAACATAAGTTTCTCTCAAAAAGAGATAAGATTTACCACAAGTACGGGAACGCAAAACGCCAAAAATGTTGTGTTTTGAAGCAGCAAAAAAAAATTTTCATTTAGTTTGTTATTGTTTATTTCTCAAACAGCTGATTGATTTACTGCTTGCCCAAACTAGCCCGATGGAAAAGTACGGGCTACTTCGTGCAAGAAACAATTTCAAAGTACGGGAACGCATTTCCCGTACACACCTTATTTGATTCCCAAAATTCATCGACAAAATGTTGTTATGATTTCTGTTTTACGTTTTTGCTAATTTTTTATTTATTGCTAAAGCTTATAATGAAATAAAAAAAAAACTTTCTTTGTAACACATGTATTTCCAGATATTTTATCTTTTAAAAATCTTAAATATATTTTTTCCCTTACTAGCATTTATCTACTATCTAGTTTTGGTTTAACATGTTGTTTGTTGATTTTCTTGTTTACTATATTATTGTTTACTGCTTGCTGTTAAACTAAGCAGCTTGTTTTCATATATTTGCATTTGCTTCCTAAAAACTTTTTGTTAAAAGAAATTTGTTTTTTGTTTTCTTTTTGTAAATATTTCATTTTAGGTCTTCCAATTAATAATAATAATAATAAAAATTCTACAACAAATGGTTTTAACAATAACAACAACATCAACAACAATAATTCCTCAGCACCCGCAGAAGATCGTTATGCAGCCTTAAAAGATTTAGATGAACAATTAAGAGAAAGCAAAGCTGTGGCAGCCCAGGCGGCCTCAATAGTCACAGCCCATGTAGTCGATTCTGGTTTTGGAAATGGTAAGTACTTTCAAATATTGTAATATGGTTTTCGTTTTTTCATACTAAACTATTTATTCTTTCGTTTAACTAACGTTATTTAGCAAATGTAAATGGCTCAGTTAATCCTTTCGCTGCACACCAACAGGCAGCTGTTGTCAATCCTTTTCAAAATTCTACAAATAATCCTACACAAAATACAACACAGCAGTTATTTGGTCAAATGACTTTAATACCAAATGGAATAGCTGCGGCAAATGGTTTTTTAAATGCTCAAAAAACTCATACTGCCAATACGGGATTCTTTAATTATACGGCAAGTGGATTTACAAATGCCGCCAATACATCGCAATTACAACAACAGCAACAGCAGCAGCAACAACATCAGGCATCTCTTTTATATCCAACATCAATACAAACAGGACCAAATGGTTGCGGCTTTGGTTTTGGCACACTGCAACAACAAATTGCCTCCAACGGCACGGGTCTTACAACAAATACTTTCAATAATCCATTTGCTGTAAGTTTTTTTTTTCTCTTCTGTGTGTTTGTGTTTTTATTAGTAGTAAAAGTTTGAAATTTGCAATTTGTTGTCACATATTGGGAAAATTGAATTGAACCCAGTTTTTTGCTAATTCATTTTAAAATTTATCAACAATCCCTTAAGCCAGACAACTTAGTGAGAGACAAAAAAAGAGCAAACAATTTTGCTTAAAGCGATAGGTTAATTAAATGTTGTGCAAATTTAATAGTTAGTTGCGGAAGTTTATTCTGTTGTCATTGCAGAGAAAAGCATGCTAATAAAAATTAAGAAAAAATCTGTGCATACGTCCCTTTAAAGGAAATCACATAATACAAGTATGAAGAGAGGTCGGTGAATCAAACCTTTAATATAAAATGACTTTATCATTTAATATCAAACATAATTCGATTCTAACACTTGAATTCAAATAAAGTATTATCTGAATTAAAAACTTTTTTATTTTTCTATTTGTTTTTGAGTGTTACTATCAAGTTTTAAGCGCCGCACAGTGGCACATTTTGTGAGTTGGCGGTCAAAATTCTATAACTTTTGACTGGGCTGAAATTTTTAAATGATTTTTTTTTTTTTTGTTGGGTAGAAGACATCTTAAGCTTCAATTTAATGTATTAACTTTAAAATCGGGCCTTATTAAAGTACACTTATATATGATTTAAAAATTATTTTTAAAAATATAGGTATTATCGGCATTAAAAAGAAATAAATTTGTGAATGTAGTGATTTAACATTGCATTTTATAAATAGTAACGTTAACTGAACTAAAAAATTACATACTTAATTAAGCCGTCCACCCGGATCCACTTTATTTTGACCTTTAGCCCTCTTCTCCAATGGACCACTTAGAATACGGGTTTGGAGCTCATAATTGTTTTAAATATATTAATATTGATATAATATTTAGCGAAACTAATTTTAGTCGTTGATATCCCTGTGAAATTTTAGGGCACATTTACTCATTGGGCCCTTGTAAGTCAAATTTCGAAAAATAGCTTTGGTGATCATAATTCACTAACAAATGTAAGTTCGACAGCTTTAAGTGTTATTATTATATGAACAATTTAAATATATTTTAAACTTGAATCCATGACAGATATGTCGGAGATCCATATCCGAAAAAAGATTTTACCATAAATTCTAAGAAAATCTTTTTATTCCAAATAAAATAAAATTTCTTTTATAAATTTTCAATATATATTGTTCTTTTTTGCTCTAATTTTTTTAATGTTAATTCGCATAGAATACATTTTTCATTTAACTGTCTTACTGAAAATTTCATCTAAGTATACCTCCTGTTCATCTTCAAGGAGCTGCTTGGCGTCTTTGTCCAATTCCATGGGGGTGGAATTCCATTTTTGTCGAATGCTGGAGATATATGGATCAGAAGTGCACAGTAAAATGTTAAAGAGGTCTTCATTGGTACTATATCTAGATATTTTTCTTGTGTTGTGCTCGCAAAAATATCTATAATCTTTGTTCCTTTTTTCTTGCGCTTCTTCAGAAAGATCTCCAATCGGCAGCATGTTGTGTTGAATAATGTTTTCCCCATGATATGGGGAAATTTTATGGACTGTCGGTGGCATATTCCTCCAACCATATTTTTCGTTGTATAGTTCCGCTGTTTCATTAGCATACTGACCAAATTTTTTTGCATTTACCTCTTTATTGCATGATATTACTTGCAATATGATTTTGTAGCGTTTTATTAATTCAAAATCTACTCCTGTAATAGATGCAACAGTTTCAGGATCAGAAAAAAATGTTCTTGCTGTGTTGCCATCATTTGTGTTTCATTCTCCTTGCTTTGGCTGATCGATCAGTAAACCCAAATCTAAATATTTTTCTTGTACGTGTTTCTTTTTTGCCTCTCTTTTGGCTTTATTTTCGTCACTATTTTGTACTGTTTCTTTAAAATCGATATCATAGTTTAGCTTTAACAATGGATTTTGCTCTGACGAGATTAGGGATCTTGTTCCCGAAACTCGCACATTTTTACGTAGCACGCGTTCATCGTCTAGAGCTCATCCATTTGTGGTTGATTGCCCGGGGAATCGTACTACGCATTACAGAGAGAATTCGTTTTTCAGCCGCACGCTTCGTCTGTGGAACAAGTTGCCTGCAGAAGTGTTTCCTGTCTGTTATAACGTTGGAAAGTTCAAGTCAAATGTTCACAAACACTACTCCCGCTTTCCCCCTCCTCACAACCTATTTTCCTAGTTCTGGTACAATGCACTGCATATGTAGGGGTCATCCCCTGAGTAAATATAAAAAAAAAAAAATATGTGTTCCATAAATCGATTTTTAGCATAGAGTGGGAACAAGCCAAACTCATAGGCTTCTTGGAAAGTTGACTTAATTGGCTTGCAGTTTTTTTTTGCAAATAACACAGCTCGAAGAGGATTTTGTTTCAGTTATGGCCTGTGCAACTTTTCCATCAATCATTGTAAGTAACATTTGATAATTTATTTAAATCTCTTGATCGTTAGGTAACAAAGTTATCGGTTAAAGTTTATCTATTTGTTGTTTAAGTCTAGATACTTATTCTAATATTACATCCTTCGTTTTCTTCTTTAAAGCAAGTTTAATTGGTCTACAATATTTTGTTGAGGAAAGTATTTCGTTTTTCCATATGTCAATATCGGTTTCTTTGCTAGTAGATGGCTCAAAATTAATGTTATTTGTTTTTATTCTTAACCGAACAAAAGATATCATAAATAAATCAGAATCTGATATTTTTTCTGCATTATACTGCTTATATTGCTTTTGTCCAGAATATCCATCGCATCCCCATTTAGAAATTAATGTTAGGCTACAGTCACCAAGCTTTTTAATATTATCTGCGTCCAATGTATTCAACTATCTTTCCGCAGTGTGATTTAATATTTCTTGCAATACCACCTCTGCTGAACTTTCTGTAATGTTTATAGAATTTCATGTGGTAAACAATCTTTTTTGTTGTTTAAAATGAGACGTACAAATAAAATCGTCAATCATCATCACTGTTGCCAGAAATGCAGATTTATCTTCATTTTGTAGATTTTTCCTCTCTAAAAACACTAAATAAAGATTTGAAGATTTTTGGCCTAAAAACGCAGATTTTTAAAATTTTCAGTATTGTACTTTTCCCCTTATATTTCTACTACCATTTGTTTACGTTATGTTAGAATGAAAATATCAATCGTTCATGTTATAAAATAGACAAAATGGAATGACATCTTGCACATGTTTTTGAATGTTGTGTAAGAAAATTAAGCGAAATCTTGAAAAAAAAAAATATAAAGGTTGTAATCTACCTGCAATTTTGTTTTTGGACTCAAAGTTTAAAAAATTACTTTGTTAAAGCAACTTTGGCAAGTTTCTAGAAAGTAATATGAGCTTATTTATACGATAATTCAGAGTATTTTCTTATAATACTAGTACTCCTTTAAAGTTTCTACCAAAACATGTTACATTTTTACGACGATTTTTAAGCCATGTCTTTTTAATTTCAATTTTTTTTAATTGTCAATAAAAAATTCATTCTGTTGCTAAAATCGATGCGGTTTAGACATGGCTTTAAACCATCCTGAAAATCTGCTCTATCTAGAATATTTGTTTATTTATTTAACTATACTCGTACAGTTGCAAATAAATTTGTAAAGTATAGGATGCACAGCATGGACGGAGTAACGAAGACCTTGTGCCCACGATAGTAATAACAGTAATTTGCGGCGGCTCAGTTACTAACTTCACATAAGAAGTTGCCGCGTGGTTAACAAAAGAATACCTAAAAAAACTGTTAACTAATACAATTAGTTGAGGCTAACAGTTAACCAGTGAGAGCGAGACGCAAAATTCTCGAAGGCCACACAACAACAACAAGCCTGACAACACTTAAGAAATTATTACGATAACGCGAAAACTGTTCTCCAGCCCAGAGCTGTATTTAAAGTAAAACCAGCTAATTTTGACATAATTTTCAAATTCTAACCGAATTTATTAAATATATAATGATTTTGCTACATTCATCAGCAAATGTGGAGGGAATCTTCAGCTAGGTAAATTTTAACGACACAGAAGTCCGAATATACTCGTACATCGATATATGTACGTGTTTAGGCATTAAATAATTTTAACGACTTGCATATATGTTTGTTTTCTCCTTAAACCTAATTGCGTTTTAATACCCTGAAATGCATAGTTTCTTTCAATATGTTGTTAATATTTATAAAATGATTTTCGTTTATTAAAAGAAGGCAAGTTAAAAAGAGTTTGAAGATTTAAATGCAGATTTTTTCATGAAATATTCTTGAGTTTTGCAGATTTTACCTCTTTAAATTCTGACAACCCTGATCATCATTTGTATTTTGACTTCGCTGCGTTCGTTTCTAAACATGTTATCATCGGATAATGCATTATTGTTATCTTGTGCAATTTTGTTTAAAAAAACATGAAGTGAAGAAAAAAATTATGGATGAAAAGTAGTAATAAGTGAAAAATAGTGATAAATGATCCATAGTATACATATATGGATGTAGGTTTTATTTTAGTTATTGTTGTCTCTTTCGATAACAAAACTGACATTTTCTATCGTCAATCACAACTGGAGAATATCGAAATAATTTCACGCCAAAATAAAATATCAAAAGTTTTTGATTTTCATCAATCAGAGCCGACATCTAACAGGTGTACACCTAAAAGCACGACTGCAGACACTTAGAACGTTAATGTGTTGTTTTGATCGTCTCCAGGGGATTTTAAACACATAAACCGCAGCAGACCACTACAGTAAATGCCGCAACCAAAAATTGTAGTTCTGTAATCAACTGCTGAATTATTTCGAACACGGCAGCATAATAGTGTGTTTCCACGTGTTTTGCTAGAAATCACGTGTTTTGGACAAAACATATTTTTCCATACATTTTTGTAAAGAGCAAAACACCTCAAACTATATGTTTTGTAGCAACACACTTCGGAAATGTTCTGAACAAAACATTGCTCTTTCTTAATAATAAAACTATACAACAATTTCGAAAAAAAAAAAAATTTGTCACTTAAAAAACAAAACAAAATAATCGACATTACATATAAAACATAAATTTTTCGAAGCGTCTCCGCTCAGTTCCGAGACACTCCAGAAGACTTACAGCAATATTTCGGCTCTCGAAAATGGGATTACTGGCGCCTTCAACATTTTATTCCTGAAGTTAGAACTTCCTTGAGAGTAAAAAAAGGCCTTAGACAAACGAGGCACCCCAACATTAATTAGTTTTAGACAATGTGTAAGAAAAGCGTTCTGGAGACTTAGCTAGCAATCCCGTCTTGTCAATAAAATTTTCCATGACTAGAAGGTCATATATTCCCTGCATTCAAATGAGAGTGCTGAACTATGCAATATATCTATGCACCGCTATAACCCAGTGAGCTCAATTCTCTGGCTTGATATACACCTTTCTAAGCTTAGAAATATATATGTATGTAGTTTTAACGCATTGATCTACTCTTTTCCCAGAAAAAAAACCATGAAAACCAACAATTTAATTTGAAATAAATATAAATTGTCTTATTGTAATATGGACGTTTGTTTTCATTTTTATAACATGCACAACACACTCGTACATTACAAAAAAGAAAATCTATCAACTGACAACTATTGTAATTTTAAACGGTAAAACGTGTGCTGCACCAAAAACACTTGAGCTTGAGATGTTGGGAGTCTTCGTCATTTGACAATACTCTTGTATCCTTACCATCCCCTCTGGTATCATCCAAAATAGTTTCACTATGGGGACTTCTTTTAAATAGGAAGGTCTAATATACTTTATTGTTAGTTAGATTTGTTCCGTTTGAACAAAATATACATCAAACTAATTTCGAAAACTCGAAATTAAAAACACTTCATATCATAGTGGAAACATTTCGACATGTTTTCGTTAAAACATATGCTTTTCTTTGCAGTGGTAATATATGGTATAATTTTACTTTAAAAAATGTATTCTTCAGTGTGGCCACCTTAGAGTTTTTAGCTTTACACATATCAAATTTTCATGAAAAAAGTATTTCCCTTTAATTTTCTTGTTTTAAATAATTTGCAATTTCCGAGGTCGTTTTTTTAAAAAAATGCAAATTATTTAAAACAAGAAACTTATTTAAAGAAGATCAATAAATTAGGATCAAAAATACTTCCCTTTAAAAAGTCTTGCAATTTAACTTAAAAAAGCTTTTGTTTTACGCTTAGCTCAGGTTAGGCGGGATTTCAAAGTTGAAAATATTATCGGATATATCTATTGATCTATAATATTAAAGAATTGAAATTTTGCGACAATAATCGAATTTTTCGAAATGTATTACAACAAATAATTCGACTCGAGAAACTAAAATTTATGCCCGTCTCTTTTATAACTTTTCGTTAAAGATATACAATTAAAACCACTCGTAGCTGAAGTAACTTCTATCTAACCGCATACCAGTTATTTTATAAAATTGAGATTTCTTATTTTGAATTTAAATATGTATACACATATTTAATAATAGAACAAATAAATTTATAAATTTATTTAAAACATCAATTAAATTTTGTTATTTTTGTATGTTATATTAGAAAATAAAATATTTCCAAGAGTTAAATTGTTTCACATATTTTTTTACACATTGATCCCACTGTTTTTATTTTGTAGTCAAAAAAAAAAATAGAAATTAGTTTATAGGCCATTTACACCTAAGCAAAAAATGTTAAAATAATTTAATTGGAGAAGATTCTAGATCATAACTGGCGCTAAAGTTACAATACATAATTTAAAAAAAAATGTTTAAATTTTTTTTTTAATTTCTTTTAATTATTCCATTGACATCTGAAACAGATTAAAATTGAGAAAAGTTATCAGCTGTCGCATACATATGTACGTATGTAAAACACATGTTATATTTTTTCATAAAAAACTCCTAAACACCAGTAAAACGCGCGTTCCTTAGAACACTAAAAAGTTAAATAAGCGTTTTTCAGAACGTTTTGCGGTTTCAGGTCGCGCATGTCTCAAAATATAGCTGTAAAACTTAGTGTTTGTTGGGAATGTAAGTAATTTTTGTTATTATTAGCTTTTCACATTCGATGAATATTCAATATAAATCATTTTTTAAGATTAACTTCAAGGCCATGTGAACAATATTTCAGCAAATATTCTTCAACTTTTACAATTTCTTTTGAACAATTGATTACTAAAAACTATGAATTACTTTGAAACTATGAATTACTTTCACTATTTTCTTCTAAAATTCTTATTTAGATATGTATACATAAATAATAAATTTTCCTTATATTTCTAGGCTACCGGAGCTCTAAACTCAAACAACCCATTTTTATGAGATTTTAGAAGCTTTAAATCCAATACCGATCCTTCTTCACTCAACTATGAAATGCTTAGACGCAACTAAACATTTTAAAATAATAGTTTAGAAAAAAAAGCAACTAACAACATAAAACTTGTTCAAGAAGTTTTCAAAGGATCCATCTACACAAACTGTGGTTTAATTTTTAGCATTACATATTATATACATTTTATATAATATATATGTATAATATATATTACACATAAAATATATTATATAATATAAATATTAAATATAACATATTTCATGTAATATTTATTATGTAAAATATATATTAAATAAAATATATATTATATACAATATCTGTTATATATTTCTTATATTAAAACAAATAGGCTGCATTAAGTTTTTCAATAAAATAAAAATAAATCTCAAGCCTTATCTTAAAAAAAAGATGAAAAATAATACAAAAAAAACTTAGTCCATTTTATGAACAATAGTTATAAATATTATAAATATTCTTAAATATACATAGTAAAAAACAAATCTTTCTTAAAACTTAAACAAAAAAATAAATAAAAAGCATATTTACTAAACAAAACCTCTTTGAAAACATAAAAAAATCAAAACAAATTAAGATTTCCTTTAAAAACAAAAATCAAAAACTATATACTAAAAACATTTAAAAAGGAAATATATTTTTACTTTAAGACAAACGAAAAATAAACAAATTAAGAAAATAATAAATTTAACAAATTAAAAAGAGAAAAAATCAAAGAATATAGTTAAAGAAAAATTGATAATATTTAAAATCAAAAATTTATTAATGAAATGCTTTTTAGAAGTTATGAAATTACTACAAAAAAAAAATATTAATGAATATCATCATATTATTAAGTTTAGCATAAAGGAAACGAAAACTATGAAAACAAATGAAAAGAAATCAAAAATCCTTAAATAGAAATTTAAAGCAAACTAATAGCAGTTGTTGGAGAATGTAAAAACTAATTTGCTTTAAACATTCAGCAATTAAAACAATTTCTTATTTAAACTAATAATGTACATTTCCTTGTTATATCGGCAAATATTGTATTCGAAATTATATATATTTAGGTTTTACTATTGTAAAAAGCTCATATTTTTAACCATGACGTTTCATTATTCTAGATTCAAATTCGTAATTCTTATAAATGTAGGAATTGTGTCAAAGGATATCGTTTAAAATTAAAATGCTAATTCTTACATACTTTTCATTTGGCAAAGCAACATTTTTGTAATATGGTTAACAAACCAAAAGCCGCAATTAAAAGAATGAAAACAGTTTGCAATATCAACAAATATTTATTTATTCTTAAACTTTCATCACTTAGATTATACTATCTAGCAACAATTTATTTCTTCGATATTAAGAAATTACTTATGTTTCGTGAAAATATATTTTGTTTATTGAATACGCAAAGCACGTACGTTTTTTGTTACTGTTCTAGCTCAACAAACACTAAACTTTGATTTCAAATTGAGATTGATTTGAAATCAAATATTTTCTCATATGAAACTGATTTGAAATCAAATTGGAAAACATGTTGTTTTCAATAAAAAGGAGCAACTATTTTCAAACTGTTATTCTCAAAGGTTTTTCAAATGTGCATTGAAATGAAATTTTGGCTTTATGAATTTTTTAAAATTTTTTTACTGATTTATTTTTAAAAAATTATAAAAAGCTTTCGAAGAAAAATCGTAGCAACCAACTATCCGCAACACGTTGGATATGTCCATTTGTTTGAAAGGTGTAAAAAAAGGTAGAGACGTGTATAAACGAAAAATCTTGTTTTTTAATGTTTCGACAGTTATTATTAAAACATTTTTCTTTTTAGATTCTCAATAACTTATTTAAATTTTTGGGATATAAAGTTGAATGTTTAAGAAAATCTTTCAAAAATTTCCAAAGTCTACTGATGAATAGGGTAGCTCCTATAAAATGTCGACGTATAGACAGTTGGGAACATAGAAAACAAGCTGTTTATAATATTTTTTATTGGTGTCAATATATAGAAGCTTCTATTTACTGTATTAGTGAATAAAACTCAATTGCTTTTATTTAGTTTTTTTAATTTTATATTATTGTTCTTTAAATTCTTGAAAGGATAAAGTAGTTGTCTTTTTTCTTGGCGCTGCATAACGTCTAAACCAAACAAAAACGTATTATTGCTTATTTCCTCAGTTTATTTATTTATGTCAACACATAAATTCACAATACGAATTATATGCAAAAATCAAATATATATTTAGAGCCTATTTATTCGGTGAGTTAAAGTCCTGTTTTTTATAATCTTCACAAAAATGGAACGAGTATATATAAGTTTGTGATTCCGTTTGTAATATCCAAAATTATCGTTTCCGACCGTATAAAGTACAGGGTGGTTTTTTTTTCATATTATATAATACGAGTATTCAAAATGGGTTTTTTTACAAACAATTGAGTTTATTATTCACTATACCAGCATCTATAATTGATACAAATACAAAAAATTATAAATATCTTGTTTTTTGTTTCCTACCTGTGTATATGTCGACATCATCAGTAGACTTGGTTAAGGCAGTTTTCTTCTTAAATTCTCAATAATTTATTTAGATTATTAGCATCTAAAGTTGAATGTTTGACAATATATTTTAAAAGTTTCCAAGTCTACTGATGATTAGGGTAGTTCCTATGAAATGTCGACATATAGACAGGTGGAAAACATGGAAAACAAGCTATTTATTATTTTTTTATTTAAAATTTTTTTATACTGAGTATAAAGAAAACGCATTCTTGTTGATGTGTCTGGACAATGCTGTACACTATCCGCAACACGTTGGATATTTTCTTCTGTGTGGGCGGTACGTTTTCTTCCGTTACATGTCTTAGTGTACCATGTTGTCGAAAATTTGCAACTAGGCAGTTTATTGTGGGGGCTAAACGTCTAGTACTCACATTAAAAAACGACGATAAGCACATTGCGTCAAAACAATTGACTTTGATTTTCAAAATAAAATTCAACACCTTTTGATAGCATCTTCTGGTGTATAGTGGTCCATGTTAAATTCCCTAAGTCTTCTTTACAAAGTTCTGAAATAATAAATATATATCACGAATTTATTCCTCGCGAAATTTGTTTCTCATGTAAAGTAGTTTTTTCAATTCAAATTGAAGAGAAAAGCAGTTTTCGTTAACTTGACTCTATATATAGGAGATTTGATCTCCCTTTACGCTGCCTTTACACAGGAAAGTACTTTCATAAAATTTCTCTATACGTGTTATAAAAAAAAATTCAATGAAATAGACGACTATCATGAAAATTTTAAACTATGTTTAAAATTATTTAGACTGCGCGAGTGCAAATATAAATGTTATAATTTTTTAAAGCGCTTAAAAACGCCGCTGTTATTTAAAAAAGCATATTAATGCTTAAAAATAAAAATGCCATTAAATTAAGGCTTTAGAATAATTGATTTTTTATTTTGGAAATCGATTCCTTATAAACTAAAATAACGGTATGTCTAAAATTACAATTTGTTCAATTTCGTTATTGTATTTCCAATTGAGTGAGATTTAAACAAATAAATAAAAGTGGTGAAATGTGAAAGTAAGGAAAGAAAAATAGACTAACAGTTGATAATATTATCGTATTAATATGCGACATATATAGTGCACTATAATGTAATTATTAAAGATAATTATAAAATACATTTCAATTTCTTGTTCGTCTACACAGGAAAGTGAAGGTTCGTTCTAAAAACCACACCGAAGCCAAGAGTCACAAAATTTGCTCTACTTCTCTCCACTCTTATTTTATTTGCTCACTAATTAGAGCTGTCAAACTTATTACATATACAAATGTATGGGGCAATAGTTGAAAAAACTTATAATTTTATGAGATTATTGTTATAAAAAGACTAAATGTTTTCTTTATATATTCATAACATGCAAAAGAAGTTAATAACATGCAAAAGAAGTTAATTTTATAATTATTACTTTACTACAATACTGCAACAGTGCATAATTCTTTGTATGTGGCAATAGTGTTTAGCAATTTCTCATTTTACTTTCAGAAAACTTAAAAAAATTTGTTTCATGAAATTTTTGATGAAAGCTGTGTGGAAAGTAAACAAAATGGGACTGTGTTAGTAAAAAAGTGTGAGTGTATTACAACTTTTCATGAAATTACTTTCATGTCTAAACGCTAGGTTAGCGTTTTCAGTTAATGGAAAGAAGGAAAATATAAATTTATCATACTTAATTTTTGTTTATAATTGAAGGAAGGGAAAAAGACAAAAAACTCCCAAGGATATTTTGAAAAACTAAATAACACGTTTCAATATCAAATTTTTCATTCACTCTAGCTTCTTTTTAAATTATTCGTATATAATTTCCAAAATCAGGTGCAGGATTCGCCAAAATCCCCCACGTCCCCGGAAACAATATGGCAACTTAAATTTTCGCACTAAACAGAATGGCCGTTAATAGTTCAGATGCATGTTCCACTGCCAAAACGCGCAGCGAATATGAAAAACACGGTTCCCATTCAGTTAGCGGTACCGAGTTTTTTGGGTATTACAAAAGTCGACTTCAGGAAACGTCAAAGATCGGAATTGAAGAGCCACACTATTATGCAAGAATATAATCATTTATACATAGTAAACATCTGCATTATTACGCTGAAACGGCATTTGATCCTATTCATTTGCTTTTTGAAAAAAAACAGCTTCGTATCATACACAGCTGACTACGAAGTGACTCATGTTCTATTTTAATAAAAACAAATAAATAAATACACAAATCGAACGAATAATGATAATAACTCGACTCGTGGAGAAACAAATACAACCACATTCAAATAAAATGAAAGCAAGAAGAAAAAGTTTCAAATATATTATAATTCGAATGAATCGAAGTAGCATTCGATTGTATTTATACATATGTATCCAAGGCGAATTCATACCAAGTAAATGCAAGGGCAATAAATACAACACTACAAAAAATAAATCTTTTTCAAATGTCAAGGGAAAA
Source organism: Thecocarcelia acutangulata (assembly GCA_914767995.1). Classification (NCBI taxonomy): domain Eukaryota; kingdom Metazoa; phylum Arthropoda; class Insecta; order Diptera; family Tachinidae; genus Thecocarcelia; species Thecocarcelia acutangulata. The sequence goes on along the minus strand of OU612097.1, from coordinate 85,560,268 downwards.
ATATAAACACAAAATGGAATTAAAAAAAATATAATAAAAAATTTTTTAATAAAAGACAAACATTTAATTATTTGGTGAAATTTTTAGTTTCGTGAAAATTAAAGTCACAGATCATAGAGCTTGGAAAGGTAAAAATGGCCAGCAAGATTGGGGAGGATTCATAAATTAAAAAATTATTATGAAAAAATTTTTTTTTCAAATTTCCATAAAAAAAATTTACAATAAAAGAAAAACTTAATTATATTGAGATTATAGAGCTTGAAAAGGTGAAAATCGCCAGCCCGATTGCGGAGGATTCTGGGTGATATCTGGCGCTCAAGATAGAATGCATAATTTAAAAAATTGTTTCAAAATTTACATACCATCAATGTTCTTTTACCAACTCAAATTTAAAATTTTCAGACCTTATTTCGCACATCTCTTAAAAGCAAATGACGTCATAACAAAATATTTTTCTATGCAGCATAACGAATGTAATGTGCTTTCGAATTATAATCGTTTTATTCATTCATTCATTCCATATAACTTGCACTCTATCAAACAGTTATATTGTATTTGCGTGCTTTGCTCTTACAAATAAGAGAAAATATATATTTAAATTAGAAAGAGTATACGACAGAATCTGTTTATTACGACCAACTACAAAACGCAATTCATTCTCTTTTTTTGTTTTTTCTCGTTTTACTTTGTTAATCTCTCTTAAAGTATTCGATATTTGAATGAATATTGTATTTTCAGCGTGTCTACAAACAAATGAATGTATTCTTGCAGCCTATTAATACATAGTAAAGCAATTAAAAACTATTATTATTATAATTTTACATTATTTGAATTTATTTCCCGAGGCGCGAACAATATTCTCATACAGCCCAATTATGAATATTCTCAAGGAATTTATTTTTCTCGGAATTTAATCCTCACGGAATTTATTTATCACATAAAGTACTTTTTTCAATTCATTTTCGAGAAAAAATCACAATTTTTGTCCGTAAGAATTGGAGAGTTGATCTCCCAATAGTGTTTTCAACGAATGGAGAGAAGAAAAAATAATAAAACCTCAAACTTTATTTTTGTTCATAATTGGAGGAAAGGGAAAAGTGATAATATTCCTAGGGAATTTTTATTTATAATTGCTCTTCACAATAATTAAAATTTTTCAAATCGCACGATTTGCCAAAGAAATAAAATAGTTGTCTTTTTATTACTTTTTCAGCGCACATGCTATGTTTGGTAGATCGCACGATCGTGTAGAATAGTGAATCAGAGCCTTAACGCCGTATTAGTTGTTTACATATATATTTTCTTTAAGTTTTGCTACCTTTGAGAATTACACTCAAAATGAAATTGATAAAACAATGAGTGTTAAAAGTTTATAGTCAAATGATTCTCAATTTGATTTCAAGTATCCAAAAATCAACCCATTGAAAAAGACTTGAAAATTATGCTTGATAGCAAATGATTTTATACAGGCATGTTCTGAGAAACGCAAAACGCTTAAATTTAGCGTTTTCGATTTGAAAACGCCATGTGTCTTACGTATGTAAGACACATGTAGTATTTCTTTGGAAAAAACTCCGAAACTCCAGTAAAACGCGCGCTCCGTAGAACAGCTAAAAATCAGTTAAACGTTTTTCAGAACGCTTTGCGGTTTCAGAACGCGCGTTTCTCGGAACATGGCTGATAACAAATGTTTGACTTTGTGTTTGTTGGGAACTAGTTAAAAACAGTTTAATCATTTAAACAATCAGAGGGGAGTTATTGATCTGTACCCGTTTTTCTATTTTTTCTCTACTAAATACCAAATAACTTTCATCGCTTGCGAAATTCTAAAAGTATTGCGGCTCCTTGAAATTTCTTGTCTACTAATACATTACACAACACTGGGTTTATGTACTTTCCTTATTAAAATACGAAAAGGAACGAAATTTTTTTCCAGCCTCGTTTTTGTTGCTCTTGAGAATGTTTTTAATCTATAATGCTGCAAAATACCATGTCATCGATTTAATTGAATATATATTTTTAATAACATAAATATGTATATTTTATTTAAAATTTTCTTTTTCTAATTTTAAGTTTTATTATGTGTATATTATTTAATAATTGTTTGTAATTTAACATTAACATTTTTATTTTATTTTCATTAAAATTTAAGTTTATTTTAATACATTTTTAAGTAAAATTATATGAATCCTCTTTCATGGTTGTTATAACAATTATATTTTATTGCAAGAAATGAGAAACAAAGGATGTAAAGAACAAAAATCTATTCGGTATTAGAATTTTAGAACAAAAGTGTCTTAATTATTTTCCAAAACTATGACAAATATTTTTATATACATATGTATACATATATTTTTAATTTTTTATTATAAAATACTAATTTTTATTTTTATTTTGTGTGATTATTTCATTCATTTGATTTTTTTTTTTCTTTTTTATTTACCAAATTTTTACATAAATTCCATCTTGTTCTTAAATAAATATTTACCAAAATTTTTAATATACATACATAAAAATTTTCGTTTATTTATTATATTTTGTAAAGAAAACAAAAAGTGAAGGTAAAATTAAAAGGCGTTGAAAGCTCGAAAACAAAAATTTTGCAATTATCAGGTCGGTTCTGAAAATCACATTGCACAAAAGGTGCTCTGCGCACAGAAAATATTGAAATGACGCGATTTTAAACCGGCCAGCCAAATGATGTTTTGGTGTATTCTTATTTTAATTATGCGTGTTTATTTGGTAGGCAATGCCCAGCTGACTTAAATAAACTCGAAAATATCTTGTGATTACTCATTTTCTTGTATTTTTATTTTCGAATAGTACGTTTCCATATAGGTGATTTCAGCCAAACCAGTTCATTTGCACAAATTAAGTAATTTGCGATATGATTTCCCATGCATTTTTCCTATAACCAAATTATCTCAAATGACTTACAGCCAGTTTACCAACCTCGACAGCTTGCTTGCGTTCGCAATCTAAGCGAAAGAAAATTAATTTGGATTCGTCTAACTTTTTTCTATACGAACGATGTGTCAAAACTCAATCAAAATACATAAGAATTTGCGAACGAATAATAGTGAGATAGACAAACCCAAATTGATTCGAATGTGAGTGATTGGCTTTCTTTCGCATTCATTTTCTTTCGAAATTGGTAAATTGGCTGTTAATTTGTTTCAAATTAAGTGGAAATTTGTCTGTGCAACACTGTGTGGCTGTTATTCTTACAAATGCAACATTGGGGCATCCATTATTGGTGAGTTACAATCCGAAAAAGTTACATTTAATTACGATTCCAAATGGCTGATTTTATTTGCTTATGAAGGTGAAGTCAATAAAAAACTAACAGCCTGTTCGCCGATAACGCTTTATAAAATTTGCTGCTTTTAGAGTGTGTTTTCATATCAAACGATCAAGCCAGGTTTGTCAAATATTACAATAAATGTAAGCACAGATATGGAAGTTGGTATTTATGATCGCACATGAATTTTAAAATTTGTTCAAAACGTTTGCATATTGATTATGGTAACCTTCATCTTTTATTTGTTCTAGTTCAGGCAAATTTTTGTATATTTCAATAAATTCTATTAAAGGCAACTGATTTTTACTGCTTACCGCTTACAAAAACACGAATGAAATTTCTATTGTGTTTGATAGAATTGCTGTTAATAAAGTTTGATGGCTTGCAGTGCCATTCTGTGACATATTTCTTCGACATATTTCATCCTCTGTGGTATCGATTGTATGCTCCTGCAGCTCTATTTTTGTGTACCGGATAACAGGCAGTAAAACTGACATCTGATTGGTAAATAATAAATTTGAAAAATATCGTTATAATTATTGTAAAGATAATAGTCTTAATAGTTGTAACAGAATCGCACTGGAGGCCAAGTTTGACAAACACGAACTCGAGCTATTGAACGAAAAGTCTGTTTCATTGTCGTGTTTTTTAATAAAAAATTTTATACTTCTAATATTATATGATGATGGTAGATGATATTATATGAAGAACTATTTTTATTTTTAATTATAACAATAATTGCCGCAATCAATAACTCTTGATCAAAGAAGACAGGAAAAAATAAATGAATACACTAAAGCTGGGGGACAACTAGTTGTTTCGCAGACGCTACCTACACTACAGTGTAAAGTTCGACTATTTAACATTAATACATACAAATTTTATACTTTGTATAATACAAATTGGGTTTTAAAAATAAGAAGAAAAATTCGTTGCGTTTTTATTGAAATAACGCGCTTTTTTCCCGATTTCGGTGCGTTTTGAAATTTCAAAGTTGACAACACTGCTAACCGGTGCTCCAACAAGTTTGCCCTTGTAGTAGAAACATGGTGTTAGTGCCAGTTCACTTAAAACGAAGCTGTTCGTTCGTTCGCACAATTACATTTAAAACAATAACAAAATGTAAATGTAATTGTGCGAACGAACGAACGAACAGCCTCAATATCCGTGAACTGACGCTAACAGCCAGTTCGCCGATATCGAATGAAAATGTATGCGAAAGATAGCTGGTCACTCACATTCGATCACTCAATTTGGGTTCGTCTATGTCACTATTATTCGTTCGCATGCACTTATGTATCTTAATTGCATTTGTTTGACACATCGTTCGCATAGAATAATGTTAGAAAAAAACCAAATCAATTTTCTTTCGCTTATTCTTTCTTATCCTTTCGACATCGGCGAACTGGCTGTAAATGTTCAGGTCTAGTCGAGAATTCAACCTTCACTTTGTCGCCGTCGATGGCTTGGTATCGACAAATTCTAAAATACGCGCGAATAAATATCGTTTGCAGCAATCGAATTTTGTGTTATCTCTAGTAAAAATATAAATAACATTCCACACAGCTGTCTAGCACAAAACTAAATTCGTAAAAATAGTGAAAATAGAAAATCATACTTCTAATTTCTTTGGGCGGGCTCACGTTCGTTTCTAAACTATTGCTTGTAATTAATATTTGTTAAAGAAGGCAAGAAAAATAAAAAAGAATTTTACCCTTGTTCTAAATTGTTACGACGATGTTTATTTCATAGTCTGCATTTAGACACGAAAACATTTGGAAGGGAAACATTTAGTTTGATAGCAAATTACCGGTGGGGAAGGGAGAATCAATTATGTGTTCGGTACTCGGCAATACGCTTTGTTGACATTTACTTTATTGACATATAATTTACTTTTTAACATTTTAATTTAATTTACATTTTCTGGAGTTTTGAGTGCTTTTAAAAGTTTCGTTAATTCTGTTAAAGAAAAGGAAATTTTAATAAATATGGAATATAAATGGGAAAGAAAAATTGTGGAAAAATGAATCTTATTATTTGTGCAGGAAACAGGTTATTTGTACAGTGTGCGATCCAAAGAATATATGGACCGAATAAAACAAGCACAGGCCTTTAATAAAATAAAAAATATTTTGGAGAAGGAAATGTTTGGTGTAACATTAAAAATAAATGGAAATGGCTTTGGTGCTTACAACAATTATCATTTCTGGAACCACATGCCTGCATCAGGCAGAGTGAAGATAATAGTTGTGTTCGACGTCGTTACCGCGGTAACCCGCGGGCTCCCAATTTGCACGAAAAGTGTTTCTTGTGTTGAAAAATTTGCAAATTGGGTAAATGAGAAAGCTTCTGAGAGAGTAGTTTGTGTTTCTCATTTTACCAGACTTTACCCGTACTTTTTTTTCCGTGCAAAATTGTAAAATTGTTAAACAATTTAATCAGCTGTTTGCTATTTATGAAAATGAAATACCAAAGTACAAATTATAAAAAAAAATATTTAAAAATATAACAATACCTTATTTTTAAATAAGTTATATTAAAATAAGTTAATTTTCGTTTTTATATGGCTCAAAATGTTTAAATAAATTGCCAAAAATATTTGTTTGAATTACAACAGCGCTGTCAACTCAGCGCTTTTCACACCGATTTTAGTGGTTTTTAAAAATCGCAAGCTTTTTCATTGTTTTTTGTGTTTTGACAGGTATTATTAGAGCATTTTTCTTTTTAAATTCTCAACAATTTATATAGATTATTGGGATATAAAGTTGAATGTTTGAGAATATCTTTCAAAAATTTTCAAAGTCTACTGATGGTTAGGGTAGTTCCTATGAAATGTCGACATATAGATAGCTGGGAAACATAGAAACCAGGCTATTTATAATTTTTTATTGGTATAAATGTTAGAAGCTAAAATAGCGAATAAAAAACTCAATTGTTTATATAATAATAAAAATTTTCAACTTTTTGTAAAAGTATGTGTTTTTGCTTGTATTTCAGTGTATTAGAAAATTTAAAAGTTGAGAGCACTGAATTTTAAAATTGTATAAATAAACGACAGCTGATATTTAATTTCGGGCTTGAAATGTGGTTTTTTGTGTTCCAGCAATTTTTGGCAAATTTGTTGTTTTCAGGGAGTATTTTTTGTTTGCTCTCATTTTACCGGACTTTAACCGGAATTTCCTCGAACAAAGCTAGTGTTGACGTAATTTTTACACACCGAAATATTTGCTGAAATAATAATGGAATGTTGCTGGCAACATGTTCGACTGTGTGAAACGAAAGAAAAATCAAAAGAGAATTCCAAATGTTTTTCTTCGCTCGTCTAAATTCAGACATACATATGTATATATTTTATTGTCAAATTTCCTTACATTTTTCACAAATAGTTTATTTTTGTTGTTGTTAATTTGTGCTTACGCGGTAAAATCCGCGTCGAACAATATTTGGGCTAAAATGCAGTGACAAGCTATTTTAGAATGCAGACATTGTGAAGGAAAACATATGTTTTCTGCTTGTATATCACCCGTTTTTCTAACGAATATAGATATGTATTTTATAATAGTAAAAAATAAAACGAGCACGCAAGGCGAATTTAGTTATGAACTCGCCTTGCGAGCACGTATATGTGGTGAAAGTGACTTCTCGAATACAGACGATTATTTTCCGGCTCTATAAGTTTTCGTTGTTATTTTGCTATATTAAAATAATATTATCTTGCAATATTAAATAATATTTTGCTATATTAAAAGATTTTTTAAATTGTGTGTTTTCTTTTTTTTTTATTTGTTTGCGAATACACAAGGCCAATTTACACAGGTGAATGCAAGCGAAAAGACGAATTCAGTACTATCAAGGCGAATTAATCATTAGGTGGATGCATCGGCGAATTCGGGCGAATTCGATTAATATGGCGGCACTTTCTCTGTCAAGTTTTGTTAACCTTTTTCGGCGCCATTTAAATTTTTGTACATGTTCGTTATCAACTACTTTTGACAGCTTATGTGTGAATTCGCAAACAAAATACCTGTTTTTTTATTGTTGTATTGTTGTAGCGAAGCAGTTACCTTGTTTTTTGTATCATGAGTACTATTTTGTTATTGTAAAACATATCGTGAATGTCAAAATCTAAATTCGCCTCAGATTCTTCAGCTGGGAAACGAAAAATTTATATAAACCTTAAATATAAGCTTTTATAATTGTTTGTAATTAAAATCACAGATTGTATTAGTTTTTCACTTTTAAATTCACACAAATTTCTTGAAATTGCACTAAATCATATAAAAAAATCTTCAGATTAAAATGGCGCAAAAATGTTTGTAAACAAAAGAAAAAAAATTTGACAGTCTCATTGGAAAAAAACGCGAGAAGCAAAAAATAATCACCTGAGCTGCTAAGTTCACCTAGTAATGAATTCGCCTTGTCTCGCAGCCAGCGAGAACATTTAATCGGGAGCATGATTAACTTGCTCATTGGTGTTCAGCGTGTTTCATTTCCGAACGGCCCAGCTTGTTGCACAATGTTTATTAAAAAAAAAATTTTTTTTTTGCTAAAATATAATCAAACAATATAAACTTCATTGTGATTTCGAAAATTCGAAAAGAATATTGCTTACTCGTACAACACAGTGGAAACACTTCGATATGATTTCCTCAAATCCACTTAATCTGCTTATAATGAAATCTACTATTACACTAATTTAACTAATTTACTTTTTAGTAAAAAATTCTATCTGTTTGAATTTACAATAAACTTAGAAATCATATTAAAATAATTTATTTGCGAAAGCTTAAGTAGATAGATAACACACGATATGTCTTTAACAATGTACATGTCATATTTCACAATGTAAAATGCCTACATGTTGTCTGTTACCTCAAAGACATTGCGTCTGTAAAAAACATGAGCAAAGTCGTCTGACAAAATTTCAAATAGAGTGTGTTTTATTTTGCCGAGGCCGTTTTTCGTCGGTATAAATAGTCGCCTTTTGCAAATTTTAATGCATTAGTATTTTAATATGTTTCAAATAATTATTTTTCATAATAATAAAAAGCATAGACAATTTCAGACGTAAATGTACATGTACGTTTGTGAGCAAAAATTTTAAAAACCGTCTGTAAAAATGAAAATTTTTGACAGACATGAATTACATGTTAAAAAACAGACGTAAAAACATATCGTCTGTGGGTGCCTTTAAATAAAAATTGCGTAGGGAAGAACTTAGCGAAATATTTATTTAATTGTAAGGGAAAATAATGATTTTTATGCGCTATGGTAAGGATTTCACAAAAATTCTCAAATTTAAGAAAATTTTCAAATTTATAATTTAAATACGGCATTGGTCATGATATAAGAAATACAAGGTAGTTTTATTCTCTCAATTTTCCTTAACAATCACCATCTGACAAGTATAAGGATTGTGACATTTTCCAAAAACTTGTGCTACCGTGTTAGTTTATACATTCCCTTGTTTTCAGTTTTGTTTGAAGTTGTGTCTAAAAATACTAATAAAATTGTGGCTTCTAACAAAAATAAATAAAAATTTTAAAATAAAATACATACATAAATCTAAAATATATAAAAATGGCCTGGAAACATCCCCAGACTAAAATGCTAACGACACCATGTTTCAATGTGCCTTTAGTATAACGTGAAATTAAGACGTTGGCTTTTCGGTCATCTAATCAGTCTTAATCGGAACCTTTTAAATTAAATTTGGACTCATCGGAGAATAGTATGGAATTCCTTTGTGTGGTGGTCAAATTAATGTGTTCCCTTGCAAATTCCAACCTGGTCAGTCTCTTTTTCCGTGATATAAATATATTTTTTACACTTTTGTATGGTATGCTTTTAGTCCGCCTTCTGCAGCCTGCCTTTGAATCCTTCTGGGGGGTAACATTTAATGACAATTGTGTGGCAATAGTTTTTCGGGAACGTCCACCTTTATGTTCTGTAACCAAAGTACCCGAACAACGAAAACGGCTTATAATTCTTGATATAACGCTGATATAATGGTGTGGTTTTCTTTTAAATGTAATAATATTTACTTTAAAATAGGCATTTGTTTGAATGCTATCGTAAAGTTTACTGATAAGCAGAAGTCCGTGCTTTAAGTTTTTGGGACCAAAGTGGACCCAAGTGGCTTTACAATAACTGGCAGCCTGTTACACCTAACCTAACATGGATTTTAAAACGACCACAGATACCTACTTACATCAGCTTATTAGTTCTAGCTTTTTCTAATATGAACAATGCAGTACACATTTCGGAACAAATCCATTCTAGGAGTAAATTCACTTATTCAACTATGTGGCATCGCCTTTTTATATTTCTCTCTAAAAATAAACTTCAAAAATCCTTATTACAAATAATAAGAAGAGAATGAAACTAGTTACCTTGTATTTTTTATATCATGGTATTGGTACAAAGAAATGCTCTAAGCATTCATTTAAGAGATCAAAATGGTCTCCTTTGAAAGCAATTTGGTTACAGAGGTCTTTTAAAAGATTGCTAAATGAACAATCGAAAAGTGCTAAGTGCTAAATCAGAAATTTTGCTGCTCAATCAGTAAAAGAAGTGCTAAATCTACAACCGAAAGCGCTAAAATGGGCACACTGTTCTTCACACGCATCATCCAAAGATCTTAACATTTATGGTGTTTTCTTTTCTGATACAAAATGCTGCCCTTTAAATGTTTATCATTTTTTTCCGATTACCATCACCCTTAAAAAGTTATACATGTGTTATTAGTACAAAAGAACAAAAAATGCAACCAAAGTGCCATTTAATAATAATGTACACTTAGCGTTTCAAATATGTCATGACTACTTTTAACATACCAACGTTTTAATCACTATTTTTGTCTTATAAAAGCTATCATCAGCAGCACCGTTTACTCATCTACAATAACAAAAAAATTTCATATTTGAATGAAACAAAGATGTAAAAGAGGGCAGTATCTCCACCTTACTCGAAGTACAGTGTAGGACATGCTACATGTTTTGCCAGTTTTAAGTGCAACATGTTTTGAAAAGAACATGATACCCTTTAATACTGTATAAATTTTTTTAGAAAAGAACGTGTTGAACCACTATATATAGCATAGGTGTAACATTTTTATCAGAAAAGAAAACACCATTAGTTTGAACTTTGCTCCAGCTGCCTCTCTTAACATGAACTTTAACTTTTAGCATTCAATAGCTATTACAAAAATATTATACTACCAAACAAAATCGTTGCTGATTTTCCACAGCAACTGCGCTTCCAGCTTATTTTCTTGCCAAGTATTTATTTATTTTTTTTTTTTTTCATTTTCAAAAATCAACATTATGTAAACTTTCTGCACAATTAAGCGACAGGATGTGAAGATAATTTTCTTTTTTGTGACTGAAAGAAATAAATTGTGCAAACAAACGAACTATTTCATATAAAAGAAATGAAACCGTGATATTTGTAATACTTACCCAGTAACTTATAGAAACCATTAACTTAACAAGCTTTTAAATACTCGCTCACATTCAAATTTACAACAAACAGTAGAGGAAATTAAACTCCTATTTAAACTTATTTATGCACGATAATTTTTTTTTTTATTTTGTTTTTTGCAAAGATCCAGTTTTTCTTTTATATTTTAATTTGTTGCCAAAATCCTGTATTAAAAAATATCTTAGTTTTGCGACAAAATTAAAACAAAAAAAAAAAAAAAAAGCAATAAAAAGCGGCAAATGAGCTTGTACTCGTAGTTCGGATTATGTAAATTTTATGGGGAAAATTTGTTGGTGACTTTTTGTTGTCTGCTCCCAATTAGAGATTGCTACAGTTTGATACTTTCGTATTCCTCTCTCTTTTGTACATAAAAAAAAGTGCGCATATTTTTCTCATAAAATAAGTGTATTAATTTTTTTAATTGCGCTGTTTGAACCTTGAAGTGGATGTGAATATCTTCCGTTTCCATGAAATTATATTTTTTAATACATTTAATTAAAAAATTAATAAAAACAAGCACATGTTGTGTGATAACGAATTGAATGCTTGCAACAGATATTGGCGGTGTTTGCCAAAAAAAAAAAAAGCAAGGAAACATACGAGTACATATCGTTGGTCTCATGTAGAAAGGGCTTAACTCGCATTTTTCCCGAATTTGGGTATTTTACATACATAGCTGTACAATAGTGTGGTTCGGAAAAAAACCTACATTATGCTGCTTGTGAGACGTCATCGACGTCGCACAAGCTTTTGATAAAGTGTGGCGCGATGGCTTAATGCATAAAATAAAGTTTAACTTACCTGCAAACGTACATAACCTTTTGGAAAGCTATTTATATTGTCGCCAATTTATAATAAAAGAAGGCGATTTCATAAGCCCCACCCAGCCTATTGAAGCTGGAGTTCCCCAAGGCAGCATATTAGGGCCTATCTTATATTTGATCTACGCATCTGACATGCCGACAAGCACCAGCATTCACACTTCAACATTTGCAGATGATACAGCACTCCTTAGCATACATAGTCACCACCAGCAAGCATCAATAAACTTACAGGAACATATCGACAAACTAGAGAAATGGCTCAAGCTTTGGAAAATCAAGGTTAATGAACAAAAGTGTGCCCATGTTACATTCGCACTGTGTCTAGGAACATGCTCACCCATTACTATTAGTTATAAAGTACTACCTCAACACAGTGAAGTCAAATACCTCGGACTAACATGGAAGTCGCATATCGAGGCAAAAGTAACGCAGATGAAATTGAAAGCAGTGCAAATTAACTGGCTAATAGACAGAAATTCGACCTTGAAGCTTGATTGTAAACTTTTGCTGCACAACTCGAAGCCAATATGGTGCTATGGGATTCAATTATGGGGCACAGCCTCAGCATCCAACATTGAAAAAATTCAAAGAAGTCAAAATAGAATACTCCGTAGAATTACAGATGCTCCATGGTACATTAAAATATCACGAATTCACGCAGATCTGAACGTACCTTTTGTGAAATCTGAATTTGTGAAGTACGCGACAAGATATATTAACAAACGTGAATTCCATCCAAATCCTCTTGCAGTTAATATTCTCAACTTTGGTGGCCATACCCGTCTGAGAAGGAGGGATACTTTGGCTACCATTAAAGCTCTAAACAGATATATATATATATATATATATATATATATATATATATATATATATATATATATATATATATATATATATATATATATATATATATATATATATATATATATATATACATATACATATACATATACATATACATATACATATACATATACATATATATAAAAATAAAAAGAGTTGCAGTGAAAAGACTTTTAAAGCAAAGAAGAGCAATTGGCTTTCCTGGCTTTTTAATTTCTTCAATAAGTTTTTGGGCAATTTATTTCCATATTAAAATTATTACTCAATTTTTCATAACTATTAAAACTATGTACATATATTAAATGGCAGCCAGTTCAGTTTTGTCCGGACAAAATATAAAATTAAAACAATTCAAGTTGGGAGTTGTTAAGCACAACAAACAACTAGTATCGGATACAGTTTACTGTTCTTCTATTCATATTGTTAAATTAAATGTACATAAGAAGCAAAGAAGAAAAGAAATGCTAATAATAGTTTTGAACTCATCCAATCTTCGCTTACAATGTATACGGTGTTGGATGCATCTTACAGCCTAGGCCATCGCTGTGTAAATGTAAGTAGGTATTGTATACAGACTTCGGATGGGTCACGCTTACATTGTCAATGGTCTTAGATCGAAGATGTATGCGACAAAAATTTCACTGGATACGAGTAAGAGTTCGAAAAACTCAACGCACTCACATTTTTTTACTACCACAATCACATTTTTCGCACTCGCAGGTCTACTCGCAGCTAAATTTGCATGCGAGTGATTTTTTGTCACTTCCATGCAATCAAATGTCAAACCAACAAACAGTGTTACCGTGTAAATAATTTTAAACAAATCAACTGAATAAAGAAGAGAGACATGAAACTACATATAAAAAAAAAAAAAATTTGTCCGGACAAAAAATTTGTTCGGAAACAATAGGTGAATCTAGCTTAAGAGTTATGCGTCAAAGTTTCGCCACCGAAAGGGTGTACCGATTTGATAATGGGAACGGCTTTTATTGGTTCACACTATCACTCAAATATGAGCATATGGTTATTTTCATATTTAACTTCTTTTTTAATTATGGACGTTATGACATTTTTAAAAATGACATAATGTCCATTTGCAAAGTTTCACTAATGCCCATAGACACTAAGACATTTTCAAAAGTGTCATACTGTCCAAGGTCATTATGACACTGGACATTATGACATGCCACCTGAATAAATATATAATTTTTGAAAAAATTTAATATAACCTTTATTTTTTGATCAAACCTTGTACATCAATATAAAATTCCTGCGATAAAAATTCCACAATATAAACGCAATTGAAATCCAAAAAAGGAAACCACAAAAATTGTGATGACAAAAGTTGTACAATGTAAACTGGTACTTATTTATTTACTCAAGCTGTTGGTAATTTCTTAATATCTTGTTTTTTTTTTTGGATTTTTTTCTAATTTTTCTCATCATGGTTACAATCAATCGTGCCATCGCGTTTCGGCTTGACGATGAGTTTATCCTTTCAAAAGACATAAATGTTTTAAGTGTCAAGATTTGTTCCTTTTTAAAAGACCCTATTGCCGGATTTTGCATGTTTTGTAGCGTCATTAATATTCAAGCAATGCCAGCCACATTGTAAAGTTTCAACAGTTTTATGGTTCGAGATCAAAAGGTTAATACTCACTCACTCATAACTTAACAAGCATAATTAATAAAATGAAGTCTGGACGTAATTTTTGCTTTTTAAATCATAAATTTTGTGAACATTGACGACTAATTTTTGCTGCTTAACGATGATCATTAAGTTGTGTTGAGTCTTAATATTTTCCTCAATTATTGTTATTTTAATTAAGTTGCTGGTTTTGTTTTAAGTGTTGTGGCTTTCAAATAAAGTGTTAAGACAAAAATTATTTCAATTAAAAAAATAGTTAAATTTTTTTTTAATGTATTTAATCAGTTCATGTGTAAAAATAATCGCGCACTCTTTTTTTTACTTTTATTATCAATGCTATAAATTCATTTTTAAAGTGATTTTTAAACGCTTAGAAAGAAAAAAGTTTATTATCCACATAAAAGTGGCAAGAAATAGTAGTAAAAAGAAGAAAAAAAAAGCAAAATATAGTAGATAATAATAAAATAAAAATTAAACTAGCAATTTGGTTTTTAATTGGGTTAAACTGTTTCAAAACTAAAACGCCAAACCAGCGCACCAGCAACACGCTTAATTTCAAAAACCTTTCACTTCGAATGGAATGTTAAAGTAATGTTCCTCAAAAACAATCGATTTGTGCAACAAATTATGACTAAATCATTTGAATATGCAAACATGTGAAATTATACCAGCACCCAGCAGGAAAAAGTAAATGCCACACACACACACACACACACACACACACACAAACACACACTCGCACACATCAAGGGTAATTGTCTTCCGCGTATTAAGGGCGCATTTGCTGCTATTTTTTTTTTTTCTTATTTATTTCTTTACTTTAATTTTTTTCACATATTGTTAAGATATTTTTTATGTTTTTAAACAAATTAAAAATGTTTATTTTGTTTAGTTTCTTCCATTTTAAAAACCGGCTCTTTTTAATGACGTACTACTTGGACAAAAGTCACGGTGTGAAGAGCTGCAAGAGGTTTCAAGTTCAGCAATATAATTGTAAAACAAAATTTAATGGGCTGTATTCATAGTCAAACATAAAGTATACTTTAAGACAGCTAAAGTTGAGGGGTCATAATTATATGTAGTCATTAAAAAGGATTGCTTTCAGAAATTTTAACAGCGTAACCTAAATTAGGGCGTAAAGCGCAACGTAATTTAACGCTTTGATTTCACGCTGCAGTAAAGTAGATAACACACGATATGTTTTTAACAATGTACATGTCATTTTTCACAATGTAGTCTGTTGCCTCAAAAACATTGCGCCTGTAAAAAACATGAACAAAGTCGTCTGACAAAATTTCAAATAGAGTGTAGCTATGTACACACAGTTGTCAGATGTTACAATATTGTAAGATCTGGCAACATGCTGACAACGTAGTGACAATGAAAAATTGTGCCGCAGAAGTAAATTGTGTGTTCAGACGATCGTAAGAAAATCTTATAATTTCATTGTCAGACTATAGTCAGACAAATAATTGATCTGACAACAAAAATTATCAGTTCACACGGTTGTCAGATTGTTAGATGAAAAAAATTTCCAGACATTTTGTACGACATTGCCACTTATGTATATCAACAGCCATCTGTTTGGCAGTGTTGCCCATAAAACTTTTTTCTGACAATGATGCCATTGTCAGGCGCATTAATTTTATACATCTGACAATTAAAAATGAGCTTACAAGCCAAATACATGGCAATGCCGACGAAGAGTGTTTTCACGATTGTCAGATGCCTGACAACATTGTCGTCTTACAATTGAATGACAATGGTTTTTCTGACAACGTTGTAAGTTAAAAATTGGCAGTTTACACGATTGTAATACATTTTCAGACAATTTTACTGGTAATATTGTAAGATCTGACAACCGTGTGTACGTAGCTTGTGTTCTATTTTGTTATGTTTAAACATCTAACATTAGAACTCTATGCCGAGGCCGTTTTTTGTCGGTATAAATAGTCGCCTTCAGGAAATTTTAATGCATTATTATTTTAATATGTTTTAAATAATTATTTTTTATAATAATAAGAAGCATAGACAATGTCAGACGTAAATGTACATGTATGTTTGTGAGCAAAGCGAATTCATATTAGGTATATGCAAGAGCAATAAATACAACACTACAAAAATAAATATTTTTCAAATGTCAAGGGAAAATATAAACACAAAAAGCAGTTCAAACAAAATTTACAGGAAAAGACAAACTTTTAATTATTTGTGAAAATAAAGTGGAAATGGCCAGCCAGTGGCTGTGTTCTGTAACTTTGGCCAGAAGTTCTCGCGTCGAAAACTTGTGAAACAAATTATTCCATCGTTTCTCGAAAAGTGAGAAAAAACTGCGTCTGTAACTCATGTCGAAAACTACCCAAAGCGATTACGTCGTTACGTTAGAAATGTCTGAAAATATAAAACGATGCCGACATGCAATTTTAAAATGAAAGCGCCAGCCACAATTAGTACCGCCGCCGACCAAAAATTACTAAAGCTAAGAAATTTTGTTCGACGGCATCATATTATAACCGCCGGCTGTTCTAGAAAATGTGTGGTATGGCTCTAACGTTTGCATTTTATTTACAAATACATATGTACATACATACTTATGCACAATATTTTGTAACATTAAAAAACAATTGCAATTTGTGAAAAACATTATAAAAGTATTACAATATACTTTTTTGGGTTGGAAATTAAAATTGTAGAAATTTTAAACTTAAATCGGGTGGTTAAATTTCAAGAGCCGATGTTGAATGTGAGCCACACCTAAACGCCAAGTTTTTTTCCGAATTTTATTTGACATTTCTCTATTTCAGACTTACTCAATTTGAACCATGGAGAGATACACAATCCAACGACGTGTTAAAGTTATCCAGACTTATTATGAAAATGATGATCAGTTTTCAAAGAATATCATCTTCAGTGATGAGGCACATTTTCACCTCAGTGGATTCGTCAATAAACAGAATTGCCACATTTGGGCAAATGAGAATCCAAGAGTGACTGTCGAAAAACCAATGCACCCACAAAGAGTGACTGTTTGGTGCGGTTTATGTGCTGGTGGCATCATCGGGCCGTATTTTTTCCAAAATGAGGCCGGTCAGGCAGTTACTGTGAATGGTGTTCGCTATCGTGAGATGATAACGAACTTTTTATGGCCCGAATTGGAAGATATGGATGTAAACGATATGTGGTTTCAGCAGGACGGTGCCACTTGCCACACAGCTAACGAAACAATTGCTCTTTTGCGCAACAAATTCAATGGCCGTGTTATCTCACGTAATGGCGATGTCAATTGGCCGCCAAGATCATGTGATTTGGCAGCGTTGGACTTTTTTCTTTGGGGTTATTTGAAAGAAAAGGTGTACGTCGATAAGCCAGCAACAATTCAACAGCTAAAGGATGAGATAGTTCGGCACATTAACGGCATAGAACCTCCATTATGCCTCAGGGTCATCGAAAATTTGGACCATCGGATGGAGGTGTGCCGCCGTGGTTGCGGCGCCCATTTGGCCGATATTTTGTTCCATGCATAATTGAATAATACCAATATATCATAATGAAATAAAATTACAATAATTTCCTAAATAGTTTGTGTTTTCCTTGAAATTTAACCACCCTTTATAAGTATTCCCTTAAAACTTGTTGTGTGAAGGGTATAAAAATTAAATAAAAAGTTAAAATAAAAAAAACGATCATTCTAAACTGTGTAAATATATATGTGAAACTTAATTTAACTGCAAAATACTTATTTATACTTAATGATGATTATTGTTATTTGAAATACTATCTCACAGCCTTTTTATTTGCGAGAAATAATGACAAAATCCCAAATAATGCGAGAAATAATGTCAATTTTTTCGCAAAAGTTTTACAGACACAGTTTTTCTGTAAAATGGCGAGTAATTTCCTTACGTGACAGCTATTAGTCACCAAAAAAAGTTATAGCTACAGTTTAGTGAGAAAAGCAGCTGTTTGTTTCAACTTTGTTTCATTTCACACGTTTCAGCCGAAAAGCTACTCGTGGCGAGAGTTGCAGAACACAGCCACAGATTGGGGAGGATTCTGGATGATAGCTGGCGCTCAAGATGCAATACGTTTTTAAAAATTTGTTTCAAAAATGTTTTCTAATTTTGTTTTAATTATGCCATTGACATCTGAAACAGATTAAAATTTAAAAAAAGTTATCAGCTGCGCTGTCAATTTCACCTGTTATGAATTCGCCTTGTTTGTGAGCAAATTTTAAAAACCGTCTGTAAAAATGAAAAATTTTGACAGACATGAATAAATACATGAGGAATTACATATTTAAAAAAAACAGACGTAAAAACATATCGTCTGTGGTGGAATGGTGTGCCTTAAGTAAATGAAATAAGAGTGTTGACATTGTGCTATGAACAATATTGTTCACTAACCTTGTTTAATAAACAATCATTAAATGTAAATAATAACAAGTAAGAGTGTAGTATATTCGGCTGGGCCGAATCTAAAATACCCTTCACGAGAGTCACGTATATGTATAGTATATTTAAAAATGTGAACTAAATATGGTCGGTTATATATGAACCGATATCGGAATTTTCTATTTTCTGTATTTTACTAACCTTCTTTTATAACGAGAATTGCTTTTCAGCAAAAAAAAAAAAAATATGTTAATGGAAAAATCGGTTCAGGCTATATCTTAGGTATATATGGACCGATATCGGAAAATTTCATTTTCCATATTTATATAACCTGATTTTATTACCAGAACTGCTTTTAGGCAAAAAAAAGTTGTTTAAGTTCGCTTACTCGACATTTTCATAAAAAACCCGGTCTAGACTATGTCTCGGGTATATATGGACCGATATCGGAAATTTTCATTTTCCATTCATTTATTTATTGAATCTTCACAAAGTGAACTAACAATAAGTATTCAAATCTTAATACTAAATACATAAAATTAATTAAGTCCAGCCAATGCTAGACAAAAATGTTTTATTTTGCACGGTCAATATCGGTAAAATCACCTATTTAATGTTCTGATGGTGGCAAGGGTATCCCTCCTTCTCAACCGAGAGTGGCCTTCAAAATTAAGTATATTGCGTGCAAGAGGATTTGGGTGACGCTCCAATTTACTGATATAGCTTGTTGCGTACTTTGAACAAGAGGAACACAGAGATCCTTATGAATTCGTGAGTTTTTTACGTACCATGGAGCTGCAGTAATCGCCCGAAGAATTTGATTTTGTTGCCTTTCAATGTTAGAAGTGAATTCCATAGCACCATATAGGTTGTTAATATGTACACGAAACTTGTAACAAGTTATTTGCACGTGTAAACGCAGTATTAGGGATTTGCAAACGGTTTTTATTCTCAAACAACTTTTACGTATAAACGAGATAATAGTTTTTCAATTATAAATACAAAAAATATTGTAACATATTGTTATTTAAAGATTTAATTTCATGCATGTTGTGAGAAACGCAAATCGCTTAGGTTTAGCGTTTTCGATTTCAAAACGCCAAATAGGTGCTCAGAGAAACGTATAACGCAAGAAATATGGTTTTGCGATTTGAAATCGCCACATAGATGTACTGGAAAACGCATATCGCTTAAAATTGGCGACTTCAACTCGCTTGTATATATTTAAGTGAACTGATTGAATTTGCTAAAACTGAACTTGCAAAAGGCAATAAAATTATTCACAATTAAAATTGAATATGTTTTCTTTTTATTTCAATAAAAACTTTAAAGAATTTTACGCATTTTCATTAATTAAACTAAATTGAAAAATTTGTGTATTTGTTGTCAAATTTTTTTTAATTTTATATTACTACCACATACATATACATATATGTATGTAAAACACATGTTGTATTTTTTCGGAAAAACTCCTAAACACCAGTAAAACGCGCGTTTCTCAGAACACCTAAAAACCAATTAAGCGTTTTTCAAAACGCATTGCGGTTTCAGAACGCGCGTTCTCGGAACATGGCTGTTTAGCAAAAGTAGAATGTACTCGTATTCATCATTGTTTTACATCAAATATTAAGACGGATTTTGTATTGTACTTGTATGTAAAAATTAACAGTATTTCTCGTCTAGACTCTCCAACACAGTGGAATATTTTATTCAAAAAGAAGAAGAAAATTCCGATTCTTTTTTAATATGAAAAAAAAAAATGGATTTGGATTTGATTTACAGAAGAGCCAATTAAATTTATGATCTTTACATATTTTTTTTAATGATTTTAAATGACATAAATAAATCACTGATTATTAAAACTGTCACATAAACAAAGTAAATGATCGCAAAAGTACGAATATCAAGAAAAAATCTGTTTGATACGTATTTATTACAGAAAATTATTGTAATTTATTTCAAACATAGACAAAAATAATAGAGACAATAAATAGCACATGTGCCACATGTGCTCCCAATGTAATTGTAATTTTATGTATATGACAACAATAAGGAAGTATTCCAATGTTTATTATAAAAGTGATTTACTATCAAACGCCGCCAATTGTGTAGTAAAATTGCTTAAGACAATAGTTCATATTTTCATGAAAATTTGTACGAGAGTATTAGGGTGGCCAAAAAAAATATAATGGGGGTATTCAGGTGGAAATTTACTTGGTTAAAAGACAGGTAGACTTGCTACAAAAATAATATTGAATTGAAAATTATTACAATTTGACAACATTGATGGATTTCCGCGAAATGAAAACACTTTTGAATTAAATTAAGGTTTTCGATTCAACATTGATAGTAAAATTTTATTTTATTGAATTTTCGTTGAACTTTTATAATTTTTTAAATTAGATTCATCGTTTTTGAACACATAGGAACGAATGACCTCGCCAGCTCATAATACTCGACAGTAATACTCCAACAGTAATTTTCTGAGGCAGCAATGTTGTTTCGACTATGCTCCCTCTCCAAACCAATAAAAGGGTTTCATATGAAAGCAAAATTTTAATGGAAATTAAATATCAATTTACATATCGCCTCTTTATTGCAAAAAGTCATAACTCAAAAAGGTTTGTTTCGAGTAAAACGCATTTAAAATTTTTAGTTTCCATACATGTCTTAGAAAAAAAAAATTATAGAAAATATTTTCTCGAAATTTTCAATAAATTTTTGGCACAATCAAATGGATAGTACTGTTAATAGTTCGGGATTGTTAACTCGAAAACCTACATTTTTGAGATATGGCTTTGTTGCAATAAAGGAGGGATATGTTTCAGCCCATTTGCAAATATTGCTCTCAAGGTGTAGGTAGCAGCGCTAGAGCATAATTAAAACAAAAGTAGATTTGTTGAGAGCTGTTCTTGGCAGACATATTTAATAGTTTTTTCACA
Source organism: Thecocarcelia acutangulata (assembly GCA_914767995.1). Lineage (NCBI taxonomy): Eukaryota > Metazoa > Arthropoda > Insecta > Diptera > Tachinidae > Thecocarcelia > Thecocarcelia acutangulata. The sequence continues at coordinate 85,538,837 of OU612097.1, read as the reverse complement.
GTTACAAATTATAAAACTACTTTTTCACAATTAAAATTTATTTTTATTTAAATTGTACGTATTTCTTTTCATACAATTATTTTTAAATACACAAATTTGAATAGTACTTTAAACTCGCTTTCAAAAATGTAAACAATACATTTGACATTAACCGCTCACGATTTTAAAAGCTGCCACCTTGTAGACATTAACACACCTTGGGTAATGTGGAGCACTTGTATCCATAACTGAGGGTCTCCATTAGCCATGATCATGGTATGAGCATCATGTCGAACATCGCAAATGGCTAATGTGGACCGCTCATGTCCATGTTTCGTTCATGCTCTGACATAGATGCTCAAGCATATGGCTGAGCATCGATGTTCGCCATGAAATTTGTCATCACGACAAAAGTAAACAAAATGGCGCCGGACTGAACACTTTTATAAAGTAAATTCGAACATACCTATTCGCCACATACAAGAACATTATATTTACCTTCGCTCTGCCGACGTTATGCTCATGTTATATTCAAGTCGATGGCACATGAAGACGAGGAGTAATACGTATTCCAGACCTAAGAACATAAGCTTGAATAAGAAAATATTTATGTTGTTATTCTGACGACGTTATTGCTTATGTTCAGAAACAAGTATTGCGAGTGGAGACGTGCAGTAAGGTGCGGTCACCACTAATATGAAACACTTGCAACAGCAAAACAACTGAAGGGTGTGGGCTGCAAATTTTAAGCTTTGTTTACACGGTTGTCAGACCTGACAATATTGTCAGAAAAAAATTATACAAAACTTCTAACAATCGTGTGAACTTACAATTTTTGTCTAACAATGTTGTCAGACAAAAATATTGCCAGACACCTGACAATCGTGTAAACACTTTTCTTTGCTATTGTCAGATGTTGTTAGCTTATTTCATATTGTCAGGTGCGTGAATTTTTTAACATTCATTGACAAAAGTTTTTAGCGCGAAATAAAAAATAAATTTATGTAAATCATTAATGAACGAACTTTTTTAATTATATACATATGTACGAGATTAACTAGTTTTGAGTTCGAGTCCAACTTCAGTCAAGAAGAAGGATTATTTTTAATTATAACAATAATTGCTGTGAAACAATAAGACCAAAGAAGAACAGAAAAATAATTGAATACCATTAGCTGGGGGACAACTAGCTGTTTCGTAGTCGCTACAGTCCAACTTCAGTCAAGAAGAGGGATTATGTTTAATTATAAGAATAATTGCTGTGAAACAATAAGACTAACGAAGAACAGAAAAAAATTTGAATACCATATAACTGGGGGACAACTAACTGTTTCGTAGTAGCTACACTACTCATCAGCACCTACTGGGATTCGAACTCGGGATCATGTGAGCATGATGCATTTTTAATACGGTCGCTTAACCAACTTAGCCACCGAGCTCTTTACGAGTACAGTGTGTTTTATTTTGTTATGTTTAAACATCTGGCATTAGAACTCTATGCATTGCGAACAATTCAGGGAGGTAGTTTTACCGCATACATACATATTTTATTATGTTTTAAATAATTTTACAAACCTTTTGTAATAATTGCAACTTTGTCAGATATGAAAAAATACATGAGGATTTAAATATTTAAAAAAACCGATGTAAAAACATGTCGTCTGTAGGCGCTTTAAATAGATTTTTAGATTTTCTAATTCAGTTCAAAGTTTGTTTTTATTTTATTTAGCTGCAAATATGAGTGACCTAGATATTTTGCTGGTTTATTTCCAGTCTGAGATGTGACCTCCCTAATACTTTAATATAGCGGCTTAAAATAACGTGTAATAACTTTTATTTTCGTTGTAGTTTTGGGCTTTTTAATAAAACGTGGTAACGAAACTCACAATTATATTTTAGTTTAAATAAAAAACTGTCATAAGTTGTTGTTACACATTTCAAAATACAATACCACAAATTGGTCAATTGCCAAGCAGACATACGGTACATATGTACTTACATATTCATATATGTATGTATGCATGTATTTAGGTTTGTACGTACCTTGATACATATATATAAATGTAATATGTGTAAACCATAATTATAATTTGCATAAATCTTTATGATATAGATAAAAAGTCCATTTTATTAAGTGTTTCGAAGAAAAAAAAGCGCAACCAGTAAATGAAGATAAATGTTGCAAAAGGCGGTACAGTGGGAGTTACATAAAAACTGACGGCAGCAGATAAAACAAATGTTGAAAATCTGTTTTACTTTTTAAACATATTCACTTCGCAGAGTGTGCAAACAGAGAAATTGTAAATACCTACATATTTCACTTTACGATTGCATGGATTTAATTGAACTTTTCGCATATCAAGTGTTAAAGATGTCATGACGAAAAAATAAAATTGATTACTTGCACTATTTTAGATAAGTTAATATTTTCTTATAACACTGTTACATACAATTATTAACATTTAGGGGATACTGAATGACTTACGACATAGAATAGTTAGAACCCCAACATTTGATAAGGCGCTTTGTATAAATTTTAAAGCTGAAGGTCCTTACCACGTTCTACGCGTCTGTCAAAAAAGTAGAATCAGTGCAATTAAATGAGGCAAATTACACATAACAAAGCAAATAGGGTGCATACGACGCAAAAAGTAGGTCTACTTCAGTGGAGGACAAATTTGTTTTGCACTTGTGTTAGTGAGATAATTTGAGAGTAATTTAAAGTACTGTGAGAAGCAAAACTAACACAAAGATTTTCGTATAAAAAATTAAATCGTCTAGTTGTATGACAATTTCGTAAGAGAAATATATGTTTATTACGTTGTTTAGCATAAATGAATTTTAAGTCCAAAAAAAATTTTTCACTTAAGTATGTCATTATATTCATAATCATAATGCCTCTTAATAACATTTTTCTATACACTTTAAATGTTTGATGACATACACAACGCATTGTTTATTATAACGTATTTTCGCATATTCATTTATGTTATCTACTGTAATTAGAAAAACAGCCCTAAGCATCTACATAACATGTGCATTCGCCAACGTCTGTTGTACGACTAAATTAAAGAGCATAATAAAAAAAAGGCGTTGCGTATAAGCAATTGTTTGACTAAATGTCCATCACTGGTCTACTTTATACTTTTGCAGTAGTCGCAAACGCCATGAAAAAGGTCCCGTTGTTTTTGCTTCAAAAAATATTCTTATGTAATCTTTTCACACCACAAGCAAACGACTTGTCTAGAAATTTTATATGAAAGGTACTCAATTTTTTCAGACAAGTTGCTTGCTTGCACTGTGGGAAACATCACATTAATCAATAAATTACGGAAAAGTTTGGCTTTTCCTGTAACTTGAAGTTAGAAAGGTGTAGAACGCATAGATTGTTTGGATCTTCAGCTTAAGACAGCTGTTAAAAACACAATTGTTTAAGGCCATGTTACACTATCATACACGATCGTGCGATCTACAAAATAAAACATGTGTGCTGAAAAAGTACTAAAAATGCAACCGTGCAATAGACTTTTTGACAAATCGTGCGATTTGAAAAATTTTATGAAACTTTTCAAAACATTATGCTTTCTGTGCGATCGGTGTGATATATATTGTGAAAAATATAAGAAAAGAAAAGCATTTAAGTAATGTAAAATTATTATGTTAATAAGAGTTTTTAATTATTTTATTGTATATATAAATTATTTCAATTATACTTGTGCAATAGTGTGGCCTACACGCCATTTTGAAGCGATTTTTTCAAGTCGACCAGACTTTTGTAAATGAATCGTACGATCGTGTTGGATAGTGTAACTGGGCCTTTAGTAACATTTTGGTAGAATGTAACAACATGTATTGTTGTTTACTTTGATTATTGTAAACAATTAAATAATATTATCCCTGCAAACATATAGAAGCTAAAATTTTAAGAGGCTTATCCAAAAAGTAACTTCTTTAACAGCAACTCATGTGCTCTGGCCAATTGTACAAAAGCAATATCAATAAAAGCTTAAAAGCTGTAAAGCTGTAAAGCGGCCCATACACGTTTCAGCTCAGTTGGCAACTGAGTCGGTTGTTGTCCAAATCAAAGCGTGTATAACTTTGTCAGTTGATTAGTTTGGCAGTTGTCGAGTTGGTTGAACAAAAATTAAAGTGTTTTGATTTTTTCAAGTTGACTAGCAAGTCTTTCAATTCGATTGTGTTGTGTGTGTTCAAGTCTCTTGATCAGGTCTTAAAATTTGTATTTGCAGTGTTTATGCAAAGAGAACATTATATATTTTTAAAATTGTCTATAGTTTCATTGAATTTAATTGTTGAATGAAAATCTTTCAATTCAGTTTATGAAGTATGTGGGCAATAATCAATTCAGTTGAAAGACTCAATTCACAATTCAATTGAAACGTGTATAGGCCGCTTAAGAAACAAGTGCTGCGTCAACTTGTAGGGGTGCGCAACACATGGTCTGGTGTGGTTACTCGCCCTTTAGCGAGGTCTGTCGTAGAGGCACTACTATCCTGCGCAACTTTTCGCGGCGAATGATGCGTATTTTGGTGGCGGTTTTGACAGGTGATTATCAGATAGGAACGCATTCGAGAAGATTAAATCTTCCATTTAATGATTTGTGCACAAGTTTTAGGGAGCAGAAAGAAAATATTGAGTACATCAACTTACGGTATCCGGCTTTTTCTTCTCTGAGAGCGATAGTAAACGGGTTAGCTGATATACCACAATGCGGGGTGAGCAGATTGCATTATCTTTTACGGTTTTTGGGGTTGGTTGGATATGAACGGTCAGGGGATGTATGTCTCATAAGCTGCATATCTCCCTCAGGCGACACAACGAGACCAAGAAAGTACCCAAATGAGCTGGTTTCATGAAAAAGTCAGAATTTACAACCAAACCTAATCTAACCTAATATCAATAATACCCATTTCCGGTTTAGTGTCAAACACTTAAGTATCAGTGGGATATTTTCACCAAAATGTCAATTTCTTTGTAAAAATCTTAATAAATCGGCACATTTATGTTTATAATTGTTTTATTTTTTATTATATGATAGTTTTTGATATTTAGTACAATATCTAAAAAGCTTATTAAAATTCAATAATTGGCAACTTCCAAAATAGCAAAAGAAATTAATGAGACAAAAGTACACAAAACTGTTAAACACAAAAACAAAACAAACACATGTTGCTATACACATAAAGGAATAAAGAGAGCAACAATCATGTTAAAATATTGAAATAACAAAAACAAAATTGAGGATTATTTTATGTTACCGCTATTTTTGATTACAGAAAACGACTTATCACGTCTCAGTATAATTAGTTATAGGGTGAATGTTGTAAGCAGCAAGTGTAAAAAATTTAAAAATATTGTTAAAAGTAAAAGTTTTGTGTGTGGCATGTCTATTTACTCGTATATGTATTTGTGTATTTCTTTCTACAACTCTGCGACAAAACATATGTTTTCATAAATATAATACGTGTTACAATAAAAAAGGTTTTATAACGATTGAACCAAATTTAGTTAAAAAAAAAAGCTAAAAACACGCTTTAATGAAAATGTAAACTAAAAAATCTATAATCATATTAAAAAATGTAATATATACATACATATACTGATATAGAAATTAATTAATGAACAATATCTTGTGTATGGGGCGCATTTTGAGAGCTGATTCATAGAGCAAGCACCTCATGCCATAGACGCCAGGTAATCTGGTTTAAAATCGTCAAATTCGACGGAAAAAATCGGCAATATAATTATTGCAAATCGTCAAAAAATCATCAGCTAGTAAAATTAATTATTGTTAAATAAACGATTTATTTGAACAGCGTATAAGTATAGAAAAACAAGTCATGGTTACCCTTAATAAAAAACTACAGCATTTAAAGCTATAACAACAAATATATACTCCTACAAACATGAAGTTAATTTCATAAGTATACTTTTCATGAATTTTTGTGACATATATTTTTAAAATAAGATTTCATTTAATAAATGGTACTGTTATTATACTAAACACTTCTGTTAAATCGTGCACATCTAAGTGATAACCTCCACAGTTGCAAAGTTTTAGATGGTCTCTAGTGTACAGAATTTTTTTTACCGAAAATGGTCTCTTCAACTAATTTCTCACTTTAGTTTTTTTTAAGTTCCATGTCCTTGGATTCAAACTCACACATTTGCAGAAGACGTTAAGACAAATATTTGTGCTATAAACTTAGTAATAGAAGGATACTTTATTCCAAAAAGTATAAGAAAATTTTCCAAGTTTAATAGACTTAGTTTCTTTAACTTTTATTAAATTTCTCGTCTTTCGAATGTTACGATGATATAAGAAAACTCTTTCATTATGTTCTTTTATAATATTGAAAGAACTCATAGAAGTTAAAGTTTTGAATTCATCTTCAAATTTGGTCTCCTTAAAATATGAGCACACGCCTTTACATACAAATTTGTACGATTTTTAGCTTATAATTTTTTAAGCGCTTTTCACATCTGACATTTTAAATTTATTTTACTTTCATTTCCTACATAAATTAACTTTAAAAAAAGGAAGTATGCATGTGGTTGTTGAAAGATATGAAAGTAAAATGTGTTCTACTAAAATCGTCAAAAAAAGACCTTAAATCGTCAAAGTGTTATTTTCAGCATCCAAAATCGTCAAATATGACAACTATACCTCATGCTTTTTTCACAATAATGGTATGTTTTGTTTATTAATTTACATACATATGTATAACCATATCAACAATTATTTTCGATGTTTTAGTTTACATTATCATTAAAATGTGGTTTTTAGGTTTTTTAAACTATATTTATTATTAATTTTTTAGTTTACATTATCATAAAACGTGTTTTTTTGCTTTTTAATCCTTCCGATCTTCATAATAAGAAAAACTTATCAAATGATTGTAATAAGTTACGAAGTTTGAATTAATTACGAGTAAATCTATACATGTAAAGTAGGTCAAATTTGAGTCCAAAGAAGTCGGTTACAGATATACAGTGCTGTTCGAAACTTAAGCAACTTTTTCTAACGAAGTAATCAAAGTCTCATATTTTTGCTTTTATCGTATTTATTGGAAACAATGATTGTAATTATTATTGCACTATGTGCTTACATTCTAATAATATAGATCAAAATAGAGACACAGGGAAATAAGAAAAAAAGTAAATATAAATATACAGTGTTATCGATTCAGTGCGTTTCGCACCGTTTTTGGTGCTTTTTAAAAATTCTTGTACGAAAAATTCTTTAGTCAGTCGCAATAATATTTGTTTTAATTTTCGGTGTTTTTTTTTAAATTTGGGGTTACCGACTCATATTCGACACTAATTTTTATTTTAATATAAGGAAAAGCGAATTCATTTCTACGAGGTGAAACTGGTACTTTATCGTTGCTTAAGCAATAATGCATGTGTCACAAAATGTATAAAAATATGTACATTAGAGTGGTTCGGCTACCATATAAAAAAAAGATTTATTGCCAATGATCCCCTAGGATTAAAGATAATGTAAAAACAATATGAAAACTATTGTTTTTTTAAATATATTTTTTGTACCGATACAATTTTTTCGAACCACACTAATATTCACGCACACATACACACAAACGCACTTTACTTGCAAATATGCTTAAGTATGGGTAAAACGGAATAATTTTCGACACTTGATATTCTACAAGTCGAAAAAAATAGAACATTTGCTTTTTGAGTTACAAACTATATATTAAAAACGAAATCGCTTTGATTGAGTTATCGTTTACATATCGTTTAAGTTATCGTTTACATACATATGCAACTAGGAAAGTATTCAGAAAATTTTTGTATAAAAAGTTTTTGTTTGAACCATTGATCAAACGCATTGTCTTCAAGGGGAATACGAGTAGAGCGTGCACATTTACATACTGAGTATTCTCTTTATGGGGTCCGCTGGTTTATCAGCTGTTTTTTGTCTTTCCTAGCTGTCTATACGGCGTCATTTCATATGAGCTAACCTAACATCAGTAGACGTTAAAATATTTGAAAAATATTTTCAAACCTTTAACTCTATGTTATACCCTCATCTGGGTAACTAACTACCCTGACGTGGTGTGGGAGCTTAAGTGTATGCTATTATTTTGAAGAAAATAATGAAAATTAAAAAAAAATGTTCTTGTAATACGTTTCAAATACAAAAATGTGCATTTTTTTTCCTACGTTTTCACTTTTCTTAACCACTTTTCAACAGAAAATTTATTTGCATATTATATTAATTGATTTATATCAATCACAAAAGCTACTTATTACAAAAATAACAAAATTTACTCTTTTTAGTTTGTTCCTCTGTATTTCATTTATATTCTTCTTCATTTGTTTGTTTATTGCTTAGTGACACCTGTTAAGGGAAGTATTCCAGTAAAAGTACAACCAGTGTTGCCTTTTTTCAAGTTGAAATATAGAAACGCTGTTATTTTCTCTGATCACTTGCTTCATAGTTATGTATCAGTATGAAATCTTCTCTGTAAAATTACAGAAACGACCCACAGATCTCATTGTGCTAAGTTTTCTTTAATAAATAATAAACATTCTTAATGTATACTTTTCTTGTGCAGTGTACTCCTACTTTGTAAATATATACTCTAACATAAAATTTTCATTAGGCGACTTGCTTAAAAGCCTTCTTTTGAAACATTTTTAATTAATAACAACTCAATTACAAAGTGACAAAAAAATGCTCTGAATTTGGATCAAAATTCGCATATTGAAATACTCGAACGTTGTAAGTAAATGTTGTTTCAGAAACCTTAGATAAAACAATTTTAATTTTTTTTTATAAATTTCCCAATTAAGCCAAATATTTAGTAATATCATAAATTTCAGTTTTAATTACAAAAATTCAGTCTTCTAACAGGTTAAGTGCTTTATATATATAAATAATCACCTTTAAGTAGCAATCGAGATATGAACATGAATTTTTTTTATTCAATATAAACCACATTTTTAAATTAATGCGTGGTTTTGTATGTGATTTAAGATGTCAATGTGTTGTTTACATTTTAACACGCAATTACCTTGCACTTGTCTTTATTTAAGCATTTTTCTCTCTTTTTTTATTTTCAATTTTTGGCGAAATTGTTGCAAGCGTGATGTTGCTGTTGCTATTTTTTTTTTCTTTTTATTTAGAGTCGCAAGACAATTCATAATCTTTTCTTACCGGTTTTCTTTTTAAACGGGATAAATGCTTTATTATTTACGATAACGGTAAATTTTCTTTATGTACACAAATGTTTGGTTTGTTTTTGCTTTAACCCATGGGAGAGTAAAAATTTCAGTTCAGTTAAATACGTAGGTATCTCTTTATATTTAAAGAGATTTTCAAAACCATAAATATTTGGGAGAATAGCTATAGAGTTCGTTAAGTATGTTACAGATGAATAATGAAAAAAATGTTTTTTTTTATTTGCAAAACATATTTTCGTAGTACATATGTACTATTTTATGTGCTGCTTATGGGAAACGAATGAGTGATAGGCCTAGAAAATTTGTATTAAATATACTAAGAGTAAGACCTGGCAGGACGATTTTAATTGCCGAACTTTTTAGCAATTTTCTTTCGGAATTGTTTTCTTGTCCACATACAAAAACTTTTTTCGGCAATTCTTGAGCTTTCTCTATCTTTTATTTCAATGTGCACACACACATGGGAGAAAAGTAAGGAATTGCTGAGAATTGTCGAATACCGGCAATTCTTTTTCCCTTCTTATTCCCCTCACCGAAAGCTTCTATAAGACAAGAATTGGCCAACTAAAGTTGCTGTGTCTGAGCTGGCACTAAATATTTATTATTCACATTGAGTAAATTTCTGAAATCTCAGCTACTTGTGATTTTTTCTGAGTTTTTCAATGCTTTTATTATGGATTGTTATTGTTAGTTTTTTATATAATATATATTTAATGTTATTAAATGAAGAGATAATGAGAGTAATATACATATATGTATGTATGTTAAAAAAATACACAACGCAATCCATTACTTTTACTACTAATGAAGAGTTGTGTTCCAAAAAAAAAATGCTACTTAGGGCACTTCAGACTATCACTCTTTGTATTAAGACTTGTCAAAATTCAAATAATACGTGCAAGTGTGATAGTGTCAATGTAAAGCGTAATGAAAATGAGGAACAATACGGTAAGGGATTTGACATCCCATAACACTTCACCATTTGTAGAAATTTGTTTAAACAATAAGATTTTTCATTGGATCAGGGTTGCATTTTTTACAAAAACACATAAATAAAATATTAAACCCAGACGTTGACCAAATTAGGTGTTTACACATATTTTTTATTGTTTACGTTTGCATACATAAAAACATTTTGTACCATTTATAATTCATAAATAATTGTGTTGACAACAGCTTTGCCTTAGAAAAAACAGAAGAAAAGTCATTTTGTGTTCAATAGCATACATAATTTTGTTTGCTTTGATTAGTTGAGTGTGTTATTCATAGTAAAGGCAATGAACAGCATATCATATGTTTTCACATTTGTTAATAAAATGAATCTCCGAATAGGGTCATAAAAATTGGGCTGCCTTCAACGCTTGGAAGATTCAGTGTTGTTTACTAACGCACAAGCGCACGGTCACGAAATCTGCTTCATTTGTAGTCACGAATGGTGTAAATATTGGAATCAAATGCTCTCGATATCCTTGAAGAAGAAAATCTAAAGAAGTATACAAGAGTCTTGGTTTTTTGAAACAGTGTAATATGTACTTCACTCCAAGGATATCGTCCTTACTATTTATAGCACCTATAGCCGACCGAAAATGGAATACAATTTTCATGTTTGCGCTAGTGCCTCTAAGTCTATTTTGGGGTTACTCAAACGAGTACAAGAGAGAGAGAGAGAGAGAGAGAGAGAGAGAGAGAGATACAACGAAGAAGCTTATCGGTGACAGTAGAGTATCCAATTCTATTGACTCACTGAAGCATCGCCGTAGTATGAAGTGCATTACCTAGTAGTTAAATCACCGCATACGATTATTATTAATTTATTTTGGGTGTTCTTACTACGAGTATGTTAGGAATAAGTACCAAGCAGGAATAGGTAGTGTTTTGTCTTACACGGTACATGTATATATTTTTTACATTCGTCCGAATTTAATTTGTATGTTCTTTTCAATGCAATTCATTACCTTGCAGTGTGAGATATGTTGGGCTAATTTGGTCAGTTTGAGCAATGTCAAAGGTATATACACTGGACACTGATCAGTTGTAACGAATTTAATTCCAACACTATAAATGCTGTGACATTTATTTTAGGCTTCCCGTGTTATTACTCATATTGATAAATGCAAGTCTAACCGTCCACAACCCTCTTCCCTATAATCTATTTTCCTGTTCCAATAGAATGCACTGCATATGTAGGGGTCATACCGTGAGTACTGGTCCAAGATAAAAAACCATATCGAATTAACTATCGTATTGAATAACATTACGATATGTGTAGACTGTGGCAAACGATGCGTATCGGATCGTAATTTAAACAAAATGTAATAGATTCAACACCATATGTTTCATTGTTTAACGCTTTCATATTATTACGATACAATTCATTCGACATCGAGTGCCATGATACCAAAATGAAAAATGTGGATTAAACTTGCTCGATATCATATGTAGTGACTTAGCCCCTGTGGATTTTGCTCTGATGAGTTCCCGATACTCACATATTTTTACGTAATACAGGTACATCGTCATCCATTTGTCTCAGGTTTCGTCTTGGCGTATTCCTAACTTGGGCACTCTGTTTTTCGGGTAAAGAGGGGAAGGGGTCCCTCGTTTGATGCAGCAAACAAAACTCTAGTAAGCCGCATGACTTATTTTGTGTTGGCTTCCGAAACCCTTACCAAGGGTATAAATTGGCAAAACGGGGATCAGCATGGCCCCCGGGTGGTTCTGCTTGCGGCTGATCATGGTTGATGTGCCTACCTTGGCTGTAACGTTCTGGCTGTGGTTGAAACCTAAAATGCAGGATGAGAGTGTTAGTACGACTATCCTTAATAATTGTTTGGTGTATGGCTTTTTTCGGGGACTAACAACCTCCTGAGCGTTTGTTGCCTATACAGCAGATACCTGTACTGTAAGGAACCAGTGGTGATGGTTGGCGGGTGAGTTGGTTTAAGGGCTGATGCTCTTGGTAGGCTTCGGCCTACCAACTCATTAAGCCTTGTCTTCCATTGATTGCTGGGAAATTGCATACAGGAGGGAAGGCCCGAACTCCTCAACCAGAAGTTGCCATATGCAAGTTGCATATGGCCACAAACATATGGCAAGAATTGCTACCTGTGTGACCCTAGTCAGCCACACGGGGGCGCTGGTGAATCGTGAATCTCTCGTGGAATTGGTCCACCATCAAATTAGACCATAAAGGCAGGTGCTGAAGTAAATCCTTTTCACAGTAGTGGTCGATTGCTCAGCGGATCGAAGAACGTATTTTTTGCCATACGATTCGTCTACAGAACAAGTTGCCTGCGGACATGTTTCCTATCACATATAACATTGGAAGGTTCAAATCAAACGTTCACAAACATAATCCCCTATTTCGTCCTCTATATAACCTATTTTCCTAGGTTCAGTACAATGCACTGCACATGTTATTTGGGTTATCCCCTGAGTACAGGCCCAAGACAGAAAAAATACAAGTGTTCAAAGAGTTGTCCCAATACTATCAATTACGCCATTGTACGTCCTTAGTATGTATTGTTGGGCACTAAATATTTAAATTAAAAATATTTTTATAACTTTGTCGGATAACTATTGCTATAAATTTGATGTACTGTACATAATGATAAATCGTTATATATTATTGATATACTTTTATATTACTTTTCTCCTGTCATGAAGACAATTTAAAAAAGTGTCCAGATTGTATATAATTGTGCATCTTTTTTTATCATTAAAATTACCTCAAACGTTCTCAAAAGAGCTGGATGATGTATTACATAATAGGGTTAATCAAAGTGACAAAAACAATTCAAAGCGATCAAACAGAAGTGACGTGTTTGTGCCACAAAGGCGTATACGTAATATCGGTTGGGGCTTTTGACAACATGGAAAAAAGCAATTGCAACCAAGTTGTAACATGGCAGTGCTCGTAAACAAAATTAAATGGTGGCAAAAGTCGCCAAGAGTTGAAAAAAGTTCGTTAGACTGGGAATTTTTAAACCAAAAGAAAGAAAAACATTTCATTTCAAATGTTGTAACAGCTTTAGAGAAAACAACAGCTGCAGCAGCAGCAGTGAAACACACAAAAACAGCAATATACTACATATGTACATACTACATACATATGCACATACATACAAACACATATATGTAGATAGGTAGCTACAACTAACACTTAGCTGCCTGCCATTGCCGCTACTACCACTCACTGCATCTGTGTTAACAAATACGTGTTTAATCTTCAGTCGGAGCTGGTAAAAAATATATTGCAGCCATGATGTTGTTGTCTTTGTGAATCTGAATTAGTTTGTTTGGTCGTCGATTTTTTTGGCTGGGGGTATAAATCGAATCTGGATTCAAACCATAATCACAGTCAAAGCCAATACGTCTTAGAGCAACATACTCTAAGCTTAAACAAAATTAAAACAAAACTAATTAATTAAATTATAACGTGTGATTTTGATTTTCATATAAAAACGAAAGAAAATCGCGTGTTAAGGAAAAATTCCAGTGGATCAAATAAACAAGCTTATATTTAGCATAATAGAAAGTTAAAACCAAAAACAAAATACATAATTAAAAAAATGATGAAATTGATTGTAAGAGGAAGTTTTTTTTTCATAAAAGATAAAAATATAGCTTAGCTAATGTTTGTTTTTTTTTCTTAACTCTCAAACAATTTTAGATTTTCTGTACTTTAATTGTTGCTGCTACAGCCGCTTTAAAGATTCATGATTTTGGCGGTCATCATGGCGGTGGTCATCATGAATACGAGCACATCGAATACGCCAAACATGAAGAACCCGCTCACGAGGAAACTGAGGCCCATCATGATGTTGAACACAAACACGCCACATCGCATCAAAGCGTCAAATTGCATCATTATCATGCCGTACCTGTTTACATTAAAAAGGAAGATCAACATTTGGTAAAGAAACCTGTTGAAATCGGTGGCACTAAGCAAAAATTGAAGATCCTCCATCCTGAAACCAAAGAAAACCACAATCATGGTTTGGTTTTGGAAGAACACAGTGAATCGAAATTCCACGAACATGGTCACTACGAAGAACCTAAACATTACGAACACTATCATCATCACGAATAAGTTCTGTGTCATGGTTCCCGAAAATAAAACAAAAAACTTAGAAATAAATGTTTCTTCTTTTTTAAGCAAATAAGAAAGAAGAAAATCTTGCTACAAAATTGCCAAATTTCTCCATATAAATATGTAATTAGAATTGATTTATAAGACTATACGAATTTGTTATGTTTATGCATATCTTTGTGTAATTAATTATTTTAAGTTTTTCCATATATTTTTAAATAAATGATAAAAATTTAAAAAAGTGAAATCTTATTTAAACCAGTGAGTGATGTCCAAAATCTCAATTACATATACTCGCGTAATATTCAGCTGCTGCGACGGCCCTCACATGCAAAAATCTTGGTGACAACTACTAAAGTAAACAGTCGGCTGATGCTTTGTTTTTATATTTCTACAAAAATCAACATTAAATGTTCTGAATAAACTTCTCACTTCGTAGCATTTCAAAAACACCCCTTCGTCTTTTGGTGCTATTATTACAAGCGTATAAGTATGAAAGTATGTACCTGGCCACTACTTATTTACAAAGCAAATAGAAGTGATGTCGAAAATCTCCATTTTCTGTACTCGCGAGTATAACACATAAAACTCAGCTGCTTCAACGCCATGACATGCACACTATAAAAATCTTCATGCTTAATGCCCCAACAAACCAAAATGATTTAGAAATAACTTGTAATAAGCTTACTAACATAAGCCTTAAGCTTTGAAAAGGGTTGTGAATACTATTGTAAAAGGCTTGTCAAAAATTGTTTAATAATGAAAACTGAGTCCTTGCGATAATATTACTTGTGTATTACTACGTTTATACGCAGCCTATTCACAAATAAAAACTATTTGCAAATAACTAACTCACTGTTTATGCGCCAATTTGTATATGGAAAAGCTTTATTTTTTTAGTATGGCATATGTTCAAAATATAAATAATTGGTAGCATTGTTAATTTAAAAAGCATTTTGATTACTGAAATGTTTTTTGTAATTTAATTAAAACAAAGATTATTAATAATGAAAAATTTTGAATATTTGCTTCTGTACGTAGTTTTTACTATATTTCATGTGTGCCACATCGACGAAATCTTTGAAATTGTGAAATAAAGTGGAAACTTTTTATGTCTTATTTGCAAATAAATTTTTAATCAGTAAATGTTTTCGTGAGTTAGCTAATCGTAAAGAAAATTTTTTTGTTATTTACAATATTTTTATTCGCAAATAACCTGCTCGTATAAACGTAGTATATAATATACAGCAAATTATCAAGTCTAATTATAGAATAAGCTTGCAGAAAAATTGTTTTATAATCATGCTTATAATAAGCTTGCACTCTTAATATTTTTGTAAGCTTGTGAGTATAAACAAATAATATTTGCACAACAAATTACGTGGGATTTTTTTCGTAAAAATTTTATTTTTTTTTACTTTATAAAATATTCTATTTATAAATAATTATTTTTGCCTCTTCGCAACAAATTTCTTGCGAGACTCTTGTCTGTTTTTGGCGACCTGAAAAAAAGATTTTGTGCTTTTCACATTTTCGTCCTCTCCCACTCCAATAGAAATGGCAGCATCTGTAAAAATTAAAAAGTAAATGAATATGATGAACACAATGTATGAAGTACTCTCTTTACTTCTTATAGCTCTAGCTGAATTGAGGCCCTTCCTCTCAACAGTTCCCTGCCAGCATAAATGTTCTGCCAGCTCGTCTGTCAATAATTTACGTCAAAAGTTTTTGATATAATTTGTTTTTCAGAATAGTAAAATGTTAAAAAAAATTTTTTTAGCTAAATTTCGTAAGATTAAATTAAAATTCAAATAATTACCTTCAAATATCGCAGACTCCGCATGTATTACATTTTAACCTTCGGAAAATTTAAATTTATAGGGCATATTTACAATCAGCCCAATTATGAATATTCTCACGGAATTTGTTTCGCTCGGAATTTATTTCTCACATAAAGTACTTTTTTCACTTCAACTTAAAGAGAAAAGCACAATTTTCGTTAACTTGACCGTAGGAGTTGAGCAGTTGATCTTCCTTTAATGTTTTCAACGAATGAAGAAAAGAAAAAATAAAAAAACTCATACTTAATTTTTCTCCATAATTGGAGGAAAGGGAAAAGTGATAAAATTTCCACGAAATTTTTCATTTATAATTGAGCTGAATAAGTTTTTTATCAATATATTTTATTACTTTTTTTTTTTTTTTGTTTCTTTTCACCTGTCAAATAAATAAACAACCGTTGGATGCTACATTTTGTTTTCTTTTTTTTTTTTTAAAGTTTCAAAAAGTATAAAACAAACATTCAACAATCGAATTGGTTTATTTTACTAGCTTTTACTAGGGCGGTTTGGAAACTTTTTAGCCTAGTACAAAAAGCGCGGTATAAACAGAGAAAATTTAAGTGTTTTTGAAACTTCCATCTCTGCTATGAACACATGTTAAATTTTGTTTCGATCTGGTAACTCCTTCATATAAAAACAGGTGTTCACAAAAGACGTATCCGCGATTTTTTTACAATGGAAAAATTAGAAATGCGTGGCGTCGTTAAATATTTACATAAAAAAGGTTTATCGGGACAAGAAATCCATGATGATATGGTGAATGTGTTAGGTGAAAGTGCTCCTTCATATGCAACAGTAAAAAATTGGGTTGCTGCATTTAAACGTGGTCGTACGAGCATTGAGATGAACCACGTAGTGGACGTCCAAACACAGCAACAACAACAGAAACTGTAGCCAAAGTGTAATAGCTAATATCATTAGTGAAATAGCTAATATCATGGGCATCTCAAATAATCGAGTCCATTTAATGTTGCATGAAGAACTACAGATGAAAAAGCTTTCTGCAAGATGGGTGCCGCATTTGATAACAGTCGACCAAAAACGCATAAGAATGAACATTTCTCAAGCTTGTTTGGATCGTTTTAAGCGAAATAAAATGGATATTAAGCGTCGTTTCATACCCGTTGTGGAGACATGGATTCACCACTATACTCCACAGGCAAAAGAACAATCCAAACAATGGACTGAAACTGGAGGAAGTGCCCCAAAGAAGGCAAAAAAAATTCAATCGGCTGGTAAGGCTATGGCGACGGTTTTTTGGGACTTCAAAGGTATATTATTGATTGACTATCTGCAAAAGGGTAAAACAATAAATTCAGAGTACTACTGCAAGCTTTTGGATCAATTAAATGTACAAATTCGAGAAAAACCGCACCAGCGCACAAGAGTGTTTTAACAATGGCTAAAATCAACGAATTAAAGTACGAGTTGCTTGACCACCCACCTTATTCTCCTGATTTAGCTCCCACTGACTTTTACCTGTTCCAAAATCTAAAAAAAAATCCTTGCTGGCAAGCGTTTTACCTCAAATGAAGATGAAATTACAGTTGTAAATCACTATTTTGCAGACCTTAATGAAAACTATTTTAATCAAGGGATATAATTGCTAGAAAAGCGTTGGACTAAGTGTATTGAAGTTTCAGGGGATTATATTGAAAAATAAAAATATTTTTGAAAAACTAACTATTCTCTTTCATTGATAGGCTAAGAAGTTTCCGAACCGCCTGTGTATATTTGTAGTTATAGCTTTAAATGCGGTAGTTTTTTATTAAAGGCAACCATGAATTGTTTTTCTATATATTATGCCGTTGAAATAAATCTTTCATTCAAAAATAATTATTTTTACTAGTTGACGATTTTTTGACGATTTGCAATAATCATATTGACGATTTTTTTCCATAGAATTTGACGATTTTAAACCAGATTTATCTGGCATCTAAGGTCACAGTACTTTTATATTCTCTCAAATTATCACGCTAACACAAGTGCAAAACACATTTGTCCACCACTGAAAACCGTACGAGTATATGCGAGAGATTCAATTCGTCGCTAATTTGTCGGTGGCGGCGCCTGAGTGAAAAAACATCGGCGGCGGCTGAGAGCCGGCTAAAGCCGATGTAATTATTCAACCACCTCACTTTTTTATATACATAGACATATACTTGTAGACATTCTCTCCCAATTTTCTTTGACATTTATCATCTGTCAAGTATTATGAATGTGGAAAATATCATCCAGGAAGAAATTCTAATTTGGACTCGGAAAGCTTATTAATGTTTGAGGACCAATGATATATTTTTTAAAATTAAAACTTTGTTTTACCAGAAACTCTTGAGCTATATAAATTTTAATTTAAAAAAATAAAGCTAAAAAGGTCTTCTGATATTCAAAAGGTTTGGTCCAGAAAGAATTTCTTCTTTGGACTCGGGAGGCCCATTACTGTTTGAGGGCAATGACAAAACTTTTTTTAAAATTGAAACTTTATTTAAGCAAAAACTTTTGGGCTATTTAAATTATATGTCAAATTAAAGTTAAAATGATCCTCTTTAATCTGCAAAAGGTTTGGCCCAAGAGGAATTTCTGGTTCGGACTCGTAGAGACCTATTTGTGATATGAATGAAACTATACTTTTAAGTACAACACAACTTATTTAATTGCATGTAATTTATTTTATAATAATTATTAAATTTTTATTAATAATATCGCATATTTCACACATAATTTTTCAGTTATGTCGATCTGATCTAGTACGAGTATGTTAAAGTGGTTTATCATCAAAATCCTCTCCCATGTAATAAAACATTAAGAAGAGTGAAAATTTGCAGAAGTTGCCATATTTATAGAATATGTTCTAAAATTGATCATTTTAGACTTGGTAGCACTAGAAATTTGATCTGCAAGGGCAAAAGCTCTCAATTTTTGTCTGCACACAGTCTGCAAAGAGGGAATTATGGTATTGCTCTCTTCAAATTTAGTGAAAGCAAAGGTTTGTTGTCTTATAGTATCATTTTTAACAAACAAAAATACAAAAAATCAGTTAATAAACATTTTTTAGATTAACTGAATAATTCACTTTTCATTTCATTTTTAACAAACAAAAATATAAAAAATTAGTTAATAAACATTTTTTAAGATTAACTGAATAATTCATCTAAATGAAATAAATCGGCTGCCATAAATAAGCCGATGCGAGCCGCTTGCATCGGCCGGCGGCTGGCTGTTAAAAAAGTGTCGGCGGCGGCTCTCGACCGGATGAATTGAAACTCTGGATATTGCTCTGGATATTGCAAATTAGGCAAACTTTAGTTGATACGAATTTGATTTTTTTCGCATGAATTTTCATTAACTTGCGCCTTTATGGTACACAATTTGCTGCTATATTTTCGCAATGGGAATTTACTCTCCAAACACTGAGTGCCAGATCAGACAAAAGTCGTGACACTTAGCAATAATTTTAGTTGGCAAAAGAATTTTTGATTATAAATACATAAGATTATTAGTCTTGACTCAAATAACATACATATGTACATATATTTTAAGCTTAAGCCAATAATTTTTCTTATTTCCCTCTTTAATTTACTATATACACTAAAATAAGCTTGTTATTATTAAATTTGTGGCCTTTTTTTCAAATAGTTATAAACATCATAAGCATTAACAAACGTGTTTCTAACAGAATTATGTTTCATAAAAGAATTTTTGTACCTTAAGATGTAAAATATTTCAAAAAACATTTACATACAAAATATATGGTTTTATTGAGAACAAAATGTAATTGCAAATGCTCATTAAGAAAAAACAAAGAAAAATTTAAAAACATGCTTAAGTAAAAAACTTTAAAATCAAAAGAGAAATATTTAGATATATTTAAAGCTAAAAAAATATACATATTAAAAACATTTCCATATTTCAAAAACTATAATAATTTTTACATTTTATGTAAGTAAAATATTCGTATTATTAATATTAAATAAACTAAAACTAACAAATAAAAAAAATTTTCAATTGTGTTTTTTTGTTAAAAATTCCTGAATTCTATTGTTGGCTGGGCTAGACTTAATAATCTAATGCTTAATCCAGAAAAGTCATTTGTTTTTCCAGTCAGTAGAGCTAAATTTGGCTTCCTAGATTTCTCGGAAATTTACGTTACGGTGCTCAAGTATGTTGAAAAAGTAAAGTACTTGGGATTCTACATTAATTCGACCTTAACGTGTAAAGACCATATAAATGTTGTTGTGAGTAATATTTACCTTACATGGCGTAATTTAAGGATGTCCTCCGAGTTTGTCCCAATTGAAGTGAAAAATATATTAGTGATTCAGCTTATACTACCGCTAATAACTTATTTCGCTGAATTTTATAGTAATATTGACTCTCAATCATTACATAAGATTCAAGTAGCTTTTAACAATGCAACCCGCTTTGTCTATGGCATGGATCGTTACAGTAGTGTTTCTTCCTGGCGTAGTATGATCCTAGGATTATTTGCGTATAAGAAATTTGTTATTTTTGCATGGTTTTTTGATAAGAAAAACTCCATCATACGTGTATGAAAAACTTAATTTTGGAACTTCAACCCGTTGCATGACACTACTGGTACCAAGATACTTACATCTCAACGCATCCCGATTTTTTTTCATTAACGCCAATAAATTGTGGAACTCTTTACCCTTAAGCTTTAAACGTATACAAGCGAAAAACAGTTTTAAAACTTTTTTATAAACGTAAAGCTATTTATAATTTTTTTATTGGTATCAATGTTAGAAGCTGATAGCGCTGTTCACACGAAGGCTTATTTTCGAGGTTCGCTCTGTCATTCGTGGTTCGCGGCCCAATCTTTATTGAACCAACATGGTTCGCCATACAAAATTTTGAGAGCAAACCTACTTGGTTCATTTTGAATCTTGTTGCGAACCAAGCAAAAACTACTATCATCTCCAAATTTGATAATAAATTATCGCTAGTTTATCTGAACTAGCTGCAAAAAAATCTAAACAAAAAAAAAAAGATAATTAATGTGTGTAAAATCAAAATAAACACATTGAAAATGTAAAAATGTGATACTTACATAAAGATTTAAATAAAAATTGAAAACAGAATTAGTGAAACGTTTGCACAAAATATGTAAACATCAGTGTGATGCAAAAAACAACCGTATGAACACCTAGTTTCGCAATAGTGATTCAGAGAGTGAACCAATTGTTTCGTATTATAGGCTTTTTCCACTGAACAACATCTCACATCTACCATTAGTTTTTGAAGATGATAACATCTTCCCATAAGAAATACATTGTACTAAAAGGCAACATTTTTCAATATCTTTACAAAATGTTCCTATCTCATTTTATTCCATTCAACATCTTTCGATTATTTCAGTGTCACCACTAGAATAGTGACAATAATGTCGATTATTCTTGTGGCATCACTGAAAAAACGCCATTTATTTTGAAAAAATTAAAAAAAATCATAATTTATTTATCATGTGTCAATTGTTTGCATGGATGTTTTCTTTATTTTTTTTTTATTTATAGACATACATATGTACATATATAAATTTTATAATCATCTTTTTGTTTTTAAAATTAATTTATTTCCAAAAAATTTTACGTGTTTTTGTTAAATTATTTGAAAATTAAAAAATAATATTTTTGATTGATAGTAGAAGTTAGAGCAATGTAAACAGCTTTTCACATTTTCAACATATTTCATGCGTTTCATGAAGATGTTGGTCAGTGGAAAAAGCCTATTACCGTCTGAACATGGTATTACTATCTCATATATTCCATTCAACATATTTCGATTATTTCAGTGTCACCACTAGAATAGTGGCAATAATGTCGATTATTCTTGTGGCATCACTGAAAAAACGTCATTTGTTTTGAAATAAAATTTAAAAAAAATCATTATTTATTTATCATGTGTCAATTGTTTGCATGTGTGTTTTCTTCCTTAATTTTTTTCTGAAATACTTTTTTCTCCTTTTTGCCAAATTTTTTTTATGTGTCCTAAATTTTATTCATAGACATATGTACGTATATTTTATAATTAAATTTAAATTAATTTCTTTCGAGACAATTTTGCATGCTTTTGTTAAATTGTTTGAAAATTGAAATAATAATATTTTTGATTGATAGTAAATGTTAGATGTGAGCAATATAAACAGTGTTTCACATTTTCAACATCTATTATTTTCATTTGCAAATTATACTATAACTATAAAAAATTTAAAGGTGGCTAAGAACTTACCTGAATAAGTTGCCAGAAATGTGATGGTGGCTGCATCTAACCGGATTTGTATTTACTTTTGAAAATTGTCGATAGTATCACTATCGAACAAAAATCATCTATAGCTAGCTAAAAATTAAACTATCGATTGTTTTACAGCTCTACTGTGCACTCTAAAGCCGCCAGTTTTGAATTAAACAAATGTAACACCTAATTTTCACGATGATTTTTTCAAACGTCTTTAAGTCATGTTTTTCATATTTGTGGGCAAATTTGATAGAAATGAAAGAGGGGTAACAAAAAGACAGGAACTCTGTTTTTCGTGTTTTTTTTTCCTAATACCTTTTTGTTATCATTTGTAATATTGTTATTATTTTTCATTTACCTTCGTTCGTCAAGATGACTACATCGATACTAAGAAAAGGATAAAAGGAGACAAACGATATTATTTTGCAACTACAATTGAAAAAAGACAAGCCTTAAAAAGTCATGATCAAAATGTAACATGATTTTGGTAGCAGCTTTAAAATAAAATAAAAACAAACATGTCTTTAAATGGCGGCGTGAAAATTGAGTGTAATAGGTACAGGGATCAAATAAAAGCAGTGTATTTTTCAATCGGAAATATTCTGTTAAGATTGGTGAAAATAAATTTGTTTTTAAAGACACTTTCACTTTCATTGTTAAGCACTCAGTTTTTCTACTATATGCAAGTTCATCTAGGGATCAATTCAAGTCTCTGCCATGGATCGATACTTAAACCTGGGATCTCTTAGTCATAACCGTAACAACTCGCCCTTCCAGGTACTCAATCCCTTTCGAACATTTTCACTCATTTCAGATTTTACATGTATCGGGTGACTCATCGTGAGGTTTGATTTATGATACAAAATAAAACACATAAATATATTTGAAAGTGTATTTATCATTGGGTAAAAAACTAATTTATGGCATTTACTGTTTGGATATGATATCATGCAAATGTTGGCCACGTCTACATTCGAGGTGGTCCATTCGGAGGAAGATACAATTTTGACCGACTCGTTCGGAGCATAGCGATTGGTATCTCCTCGCGAAAAAAGCGTTAGCTTCCAAAGCATCAATCGAAGCTGTCTTCTGGAGCCCTCAGACTCGCGTCACTGCGCTGCATCTGATGCGCATCTGTTATTAGTTTGCGATGCTGACGCAAAACAGCCGATTCTGATGCGCATCTTATGCAGCGCAGTAAACGATTGTGAACGATTTGTTTACAATTACCAACGCGGGAATATTAAAATTTAAAAATTATTAATAAATGTATTTGCTGACTTGGATGAATGTAAAAATGATTTGAAATTATACAATCAGCTAAATAAAAGGCATTTGAAGTATAAACAAAGACATGTATTGATTAAAACATTTTGTTTCAAATACAGACGAATCCCAAAACTAACTAAATATTTAAATAATTATTATTTTTTATCAATAACATTGAACATTTTACATCACTTTCTATTATAAATAAAATTAAAAACACAACAAATAATAAATTAAAGAAAATAATAAAATATTCATTACTTACTCTTCCATTGCATCAGCCATTTTTATGATATTTGTTTCATGTTTTTCTGCGCATCATCTGCTTAACAGTTGCATTTTAGAACGCAAGACTTCTGCAGTGTTGAAAACCTTTGCTTTTTAGAACGTATTGCGCATCAGATGCAGCGCAGTGATGCTTTTCCGAACAAGCCCATAATGTCACAACAAATCCATTTTTTCACGTCTTGTTGAAACCGAAGATCATCAGGACTATGTGTCTGAATTTTAGGAAGCATGTAACAAGGTGCAATATCGTTTACCATTGACGATAACATTCTGATTTGCCTCATTTTTGATGGTGATTCCACCAGCCCATAAACGACACCATACCGTTTTTTAAGCGTAATAATGGTTACTCATCAGCCCAAATCCACAGTAGTTTCAATAGGCCGACTAAGCGCATGGAAAACATTGCTTACAGAATGCTGTTGTTCGTAATACAGCTGAATAGTTTAGAGACGTTGTTGTGGTGCGAGTCTCTCCACGATGACTTACCAAATGATACTAAACAAAAAAAGCAACAGAGTTTGATATAAGTTACGCGTGACGACGACTTACCAAATGATTCTGAACAAAAATAGCAACACAGTTTGATATAAGTTACGCGTGATCTTTCAAAAAAAAAAAAAAATCTGATTGAAAATCTAGCCTCACGATGAATCATCCGTTATAACTCAAACTGTTTGTAGATCTGTTGCTATTATCGGTTACTTAATTTCATTTAAGCAGAAGATCAGAAAAATAAAAACTAATTGTTGTTTACAGAATTTTTAAATATATTATTTTTAATTTTTATTTTCGCTTCGGTATATATTTTTTTTGTTCCATTCTTTTTAGTTATTTATTTTATTTTGGTATTTTTAAGTATTTTATATTAAACTAATTAATAGTTAGCTTTGCCTTGTGTAATTAAAAATTACTGTTTATGTAAAAAATCTTAAAACTGTTTTTATTTGGTATTAATTAAAAATATTTTACTTTACAAAAACAATATTTTTTTACAAAATTCTAATTAAATTATTCGTAAAAATATAAAGAAAATATGAAGTTAATAATTTGAGAAAAATAGAATAACTTCATATGAGAAAGAGTTTTTGTAAATTCCTCAATAGGATTTTGCGAAAAATTAACTACAGTAGAATCTCGATAATATCGATTGAAAATCTTAATAGCTCCTGACAAACTGCTGGTCCCTTGAAGAATTGCGTGAACTTGCAATAATTACACACATTTCAGTCCCCTCGTTAACTAGCATTTTTCCAATACGAGATCTGTATAACTCTTAGAAATCGAAATTGCCTGGTTTCTTATAATTTGCAAAGCAACGCAGCAACAAATAGATTTTAGCAAAAATTTCATATAATAATTATTAGGAGTATATTAGAAAAGAAGCAAATCCACAAATTTTAAGAAAAATGTGTATTATTTACCCTCTTAAAGCAACGGATTTAAATTTGCATATAACTAAATAAAAAACTTAAACTCATTAAGGTCAAATAAATCAAACAACTTTATAAAACTAAATATTTAAAAGACCTAGCCGATGTCTCCATTTTAGTATTGTGTACGAAATACTCAGAGCACCAGTGAATTCATCTCGGTCTTAATAAATTTAGTTATTTGGATGATTATTCTGCTGATCGTAATATCTAAAAATTCTTGGATGTCAAACCATGAACGTTTCCTGCACTATCAATATTATAGACAGCCGGCAGTCAGAGGAATCGGATGCTCTTGATGTTCTTGGAATGAATATTCATTGTAATGTTTGCTGGACTGAACAAATTCGTGTCTCTAAAGAAGCCTTCAAGTATCTAGACTTTTTGAAACGGTGTAAAACATACTTCACTTCATCCGATCTCCTTGCTATTTATATCACCTATATCCGACCGAAAATGGAACACAACTCTCATGTTTAAGACGGTGCCTCAAAGTTTATTATTGGTTTACTCGACCGAGTGCAAGAGAGAGAGAGAGAGAGAGAAAGAGAGCAATGAAGCTCATTGCTTGCAGTAGGGTAGTCAAATCTATTGACTCATTGGAGCATCGCCGCAATGTGGGATGCGTTACTTTGTTTTATTGATACTACAATGGATTTTGCTCTGATGAGATTAAGGATTCTGTTCCCGAAATCCATACATTTTTATGTAATACAGGTACATCATCTAGAGCTCAACCGTTCGTGGTCGAATGTGGAGAATTAACTTTTCAGCCTTACGGTTCGTCCATGAAAGAATATGCCTGCGGACGCCTTTCCTGTCACATACGAGTATAAGTTTAACGTCCACAAACACTACTCCTTTTTTCCTCTTCCCCATAACCTATTTTCCTTGTTCCGGTACAATGCACTGCATTTGTAGGGGTCGTCACTTTGGTGGCACCTGCAGAGCAAATATCTTCAACTGCGACATCTTAATGGATATGCGCTAATTTTTTTTTTTTCATATAAAAAGTTGATAAATAAAATTCGAGATAAATAATTTATTACAAGAAATAACTCTAGGAAGTTTCGGCATGTCTTAGGTTGAGTTAAGACTTTCGAAACCTTCACCAAGAGTTAATTGGAAGCACGGGGATCAGCAGAGCCCCCAGGAGGTTATTTTTACAGACCATCATACTGATATGTGCGTGAAACCGGTTTATGTCTAAAATTGCAGTGAGGGATTATTCCCTGAGAATTTGGTGCATGCCACTCAGGGAGCTAATTGTAGTCCCCGAGCTACTACTGTTGAGATACAGCTGTCTGGAAAAATTTTATTTTTTATAGCAGAACTATTTTCTTATGTCATTTTTAATCGGTTTTTTCAGTGCACTCAAGTTTTACGTCTGCATCATCATCGTCTTCCACATTCTTCAATACACCTGCCACTCTACTCTTTACGACATATCATGACATTCAGGTGGCAAATATTACAAAATCCACCGGCAGACCACAAATTGATGTTCTTGTCAAAGATCTCACCGAAACGATGGCCATTGATATTTTTTATGCCAAGAATTTAGTATGCTGGACCGATTGCGGTCGAACTAGAGGCGATGGAAGAAGGCAGGTGAGAAGGTTAAGGGCTGATGTGTAGCTTTGCATTGATCGTCTGGAGAATTGTATACAGGATGGATTAAAAGGCCCGAGCTCTTCAGCAAGCAGGTTGTTCATACTGCTACTAACATAATATATTATAAAAAGTTGCCACCTGTGTGGCAACTAGTGAACTAGTTGAGGTAAAATAGGCCCTGAAAGCCCGAGTTTTTAACTAGTGGGTGACATACGTATACTTAAGTTTTCATTGTTTTTATTCCGCCAACAGGTATACAATGTCACATTTTGTGTTCTTTCTCATGGTTGTTAAAAAAAACCATTTTTATTGTAAAATTTACAAATATAATTATTGTTTATATGAGCTTGAGGTCACTTGTTTTAAAAAATTATTAGTTTATTAATACTTCGACACCCCCTTATGTGTCTTCTTCTGGAAAATTTCTCTGAAGAAGACACACAAGGGGGTGTCGAAATATTAATAAACTGATAATTTTTTAAAACAAGTGACCTCAAGCTCATATAAACAACAATTATATTTATAAAAAAAAGGTCGAAAAACTAGGATCAAGATACGAATGTAAAATTTACAAGCTGGAAAAAGTGTTTGAACCAATATTGCAATATTTTTTTTTTATTTTTACTATTTTGTCTTGTCTTCTGGCATATTTTTCTGCAACAGCACAGAAAAGCTAGCTTTCAAATTAAAATGTAATTTTTTGTTAAGACGGGTGATTTCATACCGACAGAGCTTTTGATTGAAGCTTGAGCCGCCATTTAGCCGAACACATCAGCGGCGCTGCAGCTAGCCGTCTCTCAGGTCGATTGGCTTACTTCTCTGTCCCATATGAAAACAATTATGATGTAAGGAAAGGTATTTAATTTTTGTTTAGTTCTAAGTAAAACAACAACTTAACATTTTTCCCAGCAAAGGAAAGATTTCATTGATTAAGCGAAGTTATTTCATAGGTCCTGATTGAAATAAATATTTCGCTGATTCAGCGAACTAATAAATTAACATTTTCAGGAAAAACGTTTTTTAGCTTAACATTTTTCTAGCGACTTTTTCAGAGAAATTTTTTTTTGTAAACTCTTATTCATATAAATAGTTCACTGATTCAACGAATTAACACTTTCTGCAAAACGAGGTCTTTTAGAAAGAAAGAAAAAAGTTTTGTCTATTTAATATTAGGCCCAAATTTTTTTTTCTAATTAACTGCAAACTTTTTTAAAAAGAGACCCCTAAACAAAAGAGATTTTTTCAAAGTAAATTAGGCAAATCTGAACTTTATAGAATCGTTCGGCGAGGAGAATAAAAAGAGAAAAATAATTGCCGGTACTCAGCAATTTTTTACTTTTCTCTCATGTATGTATATACGAGTATGTGCATATACAATGTAAATTGTAAGAAATAAAATCTAGAGAAAGCTCAAAAATTGCCGAAAAAAGTTTTTGTGTGTGGACAAGAAAGCAATTCCGAAAAAAAATTGCTAGAAAATCGGCAACTAAAATCGCCCTGCCTGATCTTACTCTTAGTATATTTAATACAAATTTTCTAGGCCTATCACTCATTCGTTTCACATAAAAGCAATTTCAAAGAAACTTGTGACAAAATGGGCAATTAAGATCGCCCTGTCTGTCTTACTCTAAGTAAATTTTCGAAAAGACTAATTTTATTTATGAAATTATAATTTCTATTTGTATTATATAAATTTCAATTTGTTGTGCAAATTTTCAATTAACAAAAAACTTTTTTTCACTTGCACGCACATACATACATACATACTCGTATTGTATGACAATTAGGCAACAGACATTTACAATTTATTATTTTAATTTATTAATTTCAAATATACAAAACAAAAAAATGTTTTACATATTCATCATAATTTTTTTTTATGAATTAATTTTATTTAAAAAATATTTTTTAATAATAGTAATGCTTTTATATTTATCATTTCGTTTTCATTCATATGGATGAGTGTGTCTTGAAGATTTTTCGTTTTTCTTGTTATCTTTCTTTTGAATTGTTAATTTTCCGCTTATACTCGTATCTTATAAATGAAATAGTGAGTGTAATTTATTTTTTCCTTAAGTGTTTTAGTAAGAGCTTCTTATAATATTGTTGTTTGAAATATCCCGTTTTAGGAAGAGAGAGAATATACTTTAGATTTTATAAGTGCGTTCAAATGTACATACTAGGCTTGCCAGATTCTGCAGACATAAAAAGAGCACATTCCATTAAAGAAAAGAGCATATGTAGGTATACGGTATTTTACAAATTCACAAATGAAAAATATTTCGCTTTTAAAGAATTGAGTTATATACTTTGCTAACCAATCAAAAATACAGCTTGTTTTTTATGTTTCATAGATTTCTATCAAGGTGCATTAACGTCTACACGGCGGCAACACTAGAGCAAAATTACAACAAAAATAGGCATGTGATAAGATATGCTTGTCAAAAATATTTGTAAAGCTTTGTTCAGACGGTTGTCAGATTTGACAATATTGTCTGATCTAACAATGGACTGTCAATTGCATGACAACGAACAATTGCTCTTACAATACAAATCGTCAGTTTACACGGTTGCTAGAAATTTTTGTCGGAAAAATTCCATTGTAAGACAATGTTGACAATGTTGGCATGAAAAATATTGAGAGTTCACACGGTCGTCAGATTTTGTTATGCAGCAAAAATTGTCAGAATCAAAACAAAATATTTACATAAAAATTTTATTGTTCTTGCGAGTTTGGAAAATTGAATAATTGAAAAAAATTATTTAGGCTACAGATCAAGATATTGCGACTATTTTAAAAGCATATATTTTAAAAAATAGTGATGATGAGGAAGAAAACACAAAGAAATGCCCCAGTGTTTGGGTAAAGAACTTCTAAGGTTTTCTAAGTTGCAGTTGAAAGTTGTGCAGAGGTTGGCCCACTTCACCTTGCAGTCGTTGAAACTCACAGAAATAGCATCTGCATCTTTTTGCAACAATATCTTTGTGTAGTTTATATTCTATGCATCCTACATCCCACAAGCTTCGCCGACACTTAGCCACTTGCATTTATTTCAAAATATTTTCATGATGCCATGAAGTTTGTACTTTTTTCGATACGATTTTTTTAAGGTTTTAGCAACTGGAGTTTCTTGGCGATGAAACTTTTATAGACTGAAACAAACTATCAAACAATTTTTCATTTTCAACATCCATATAACAATCGCAATCATACGAGTAATCCATACTTGTATTTTTAAAGTAACATTTTCAGAAAATTAAACTTACTTTTTTGTTTCGCACTAAATTTTTGTTTTTGTTTTTTGTCTGACAATGATGCCATTGTCAGATGTTAACAAATTCACGCACCTGACAATATGAAATAAGCTAACAACGTCTGACAATGATCTGACAACGGCAAGGAAGTGTTTACACGATTGTCAGGTAATAATTTTGTCTGACAATGTTCTGACAACATTGTCAGAACAAATTGTAAACTCACACGATTGTTAGAAATTTTCTGAAAATTTTTCTGACAATATTGTCAGATCTGACAACCGTTTGAGCAAAGCTTAACTTTTTTCACAAATATAAACTATGAAAGTACTTTTTTCAATTATAAATTATTTTTATGTTCACAAAATACTTTTTGAATATTTAATTCAGAAAAAAACACTACAATCACTTTCAAATATGTAAACAATACACTTGACGTAGCAAATATGTAAACAATACACTGCCAGTAGCAAAAAACTGTAACATGTCGTAGCGCTGCCACTTTGTATACGTTAATACACCTTGATTTCTATATATCGATATTCCATAGCAGCTAACCTAATCATCAGTAGAGTGGTAGGCAGTACGCGAAAGAAAATTGATTTGACGTTGTCTAACTTTAGTCTTTGCGAACGATCAAATTCATTGGCATGGTGGTAAGATAAGGCAGGAGAAGTCGGTACGGTTTTGGGGTTGCAAAACAAAAATTGAGTGCAGGACAAACTATTTGCAACCAGGTTTGGAGGGCAATGGGGAAACAAAAACACCAGTTTCTCCCCTATAAGAGATCGGGAAAGTGGCAAGCAAAGCGTCTTGAGTAAATGTTTGGTTTTTCAGTATAAATAAATATTTTTTATGTCGGCGTAGCCAGGGAGAGGGTTGGAACCCACTGAGTGGTCTGTGCTCAGAGAAAAGTAGCTAGTTGGAAACCTCCCTGGTCTCTGCGGCCGTAACATAAACATAATCAATTAAAATACATAACAACATAAGAACAAATAATTGCGAGATAGGTAAACAGATTGATATAGAGATTATTATTCTTTTACTGCTAGTTTACCAATCTTGAAAGAACGTTAGTCCCTCACATTCGAATCAATTTGGGTTTGCCTATCTCACTATTATTCGTTCGTATTTACTTATGTACATACATATGTATTTTAATTATTCAGCTTTGACGCATCGTTCACGTAGAGTAAATTTAGAAACCCCCAAATCAAATTTCTTTCACAACTAACTTCGTGCATTATAGTTGCACCATCTTTTAGTTTCAATATTTATGTGATATTTTCACAGCACAAGCAAGCGACTTGTCTGCAATCAGTGGTGCCAGAGTTTTTTTTTTTACAAAAAATCTTCATTTGTTACTATAAAAATCTTAATTTTAGGAAATATATCTTAAAATGTTATTCTTTTGATATTTGTTCATTATTATAGAAGAACAACTAATAAAGAACATATAAATTTATAACATTTAATTTCTCCTGACGATGATAACAAATTGTTATCGAAATATTGAGAATAAAAGATTTGGAACCAAAAGATAAAATATTCACCCTTATTGTGTGTGGCGTTTTTATGGCGAAAGACGGCCGTTTTTGAAAAATGATACCGTGATTGACGAAAAACGCCAATAAATACGACAAGTTTCAAATCTATTACAAAAAAAAAATGCTACCGTGTTTGGCGTATTTGTTTTACAAAAGGGAGCAAATTTATCGTCAAAAAATTTACTCACGACAAATAATTAAAATTGGATAAAATAAAAAAAATATCAAAAATAAAAGTATGAATTCAACTTTCTCCATTCTTTACATATGCAAATTTTTCGTCAAAGAATTTGCTCACGACAAATAATTAAAATCCGATAAAATAAAAAAATATCAGAAATAAAAATATGAATTCTAAAAATAAGAATTCTCCTCTCTGAATTTTTTATATATGATTGCTGTTACATTTTCTCATTTCAAATGAGTATTTATTTATATATATTTAAAAAAATAAATAGTAAAGCAACGTAGGACGCCGTTTGCGAAAATTTAATTTGTATTGGTCTACCATCTCGTTCTGTGGGGGCGTGGACTGATTTTAAATATATCTGAACCAACATTTATAATACATTATTTTGTAACATATTTTTTGTTGGAAAGCGTAATTTTTTTCATTTGCTGCTGTGTCAGCTGTTTTTTTTTATAGAATTAATTTTATGTTTGCTTTTTCTCTTCATATTCAGAAGAGTAAATCAGAGTAAAATGCAACACAAGATTTTCACAAAATTTATTTGCACAAATTAAGTGAAAAATATCAAAAAGTAGTTTGCTATTTTTATGTTCCTTTGGCAGTGCTTTAACTGGATGCTTCATAATAATTTAGTTTTACATAATCTTTTACAATACGATTCATTTATAAAATTTTGCTTGCCCAAAAGTTTAGACGGTAACATAATAGTTTAAATGCGACAGCTGTAGTTTTACGATTACGCCAAACACAATAAAGCTGATTATTTGATGTCTCGGAATGAAGTCAACCTTCATGGTGCAGAGCCTAAAAAATCTCAATCTTAAGAAAAAGATTTTCAAATCTTATTTTGCTTGTAAAATCTTCAAAATTAAGGTAAATTATTCATTCTGGCAACGCTGTCTGAAATGTTTGTATAGAAATCATTCAAAAAATTTAGTGCTTTGTATATAAAATTTACTTACAACTCATTTGCTTATTTTGTGGAAGCATGACATAAGGATGAGATCATACAAATTATGCAAGTGTTGTGGTGTTAATGGCTTACAAATGCGTGATACACTCAAAATTAGACGTATCACTCATTCGTAGCACATAAACACCACATAAGACGGCGTTCAATTCAGCAGATTTTGACAAAAGTGTTTACTGGCTCCAAGAATAATCAAACTAGAGATTACGCCAAGCGCATGATTTCGCATTAGATGACGTAGTTTAACCTATGCAAGAGTAAAAATTTAAAAATCATCTAGGGCTGTTTGATCAGGGGGTTTACTCTCTATTACGTCGCGAAAGTAAGTTCGATGCAAAAGGTAGATGCGATAAGACTATAATTTGGTGTTCAGTGCTGTTTGCGCAAACTTTTTCGCGAAATAGTTTAAAAATGAAGTAACACTGGTATCACAAAGTAAACAATGGTAAATAATGATAAAATAAAATGTGTGAAAGAGAAAATTAAATGCGAAAAGAAAATACGTAAAACGCAATACAGGGTACCAGTTCTTAGATTTTTCTTTCGCATCGCAATAGAGAGTAACCTCCCAGCATGCGCAGAAGATTTCAGTTTTGTGTGAGAATTGTCATAATCACGTATTCTGTCATTCTTGACTGGCTCTATATCATTGATCAATACGCAATGCTAGTTTACGTTACCAGGGTAAACGTGTTTAAGCATTTACATACTGAGTGTTCTCTTTGCGGGGATCACTGCTCTATATTTTTTAATATTTTTTTTTTTAAGAAAAAGAGTACCTCATGAAAAAAAGAGCACTTTGGCATGCTTTGCGAACTTTTGGATTTTAGAGCACATGTGCTCTTAAGAAGTGTAAGTCTGGCAAGCTTAGTACATACGTTAAGGGGGTTTAAAGAAAATTTAAACTTATGTGCTGCTCATAGAACACTGACGAGCACTCGTATAAAAAATTTTATATGAAAATCACTCAAAAAATTTATGTGCTATTCATACAACACAGACGAGCAGCTCGTCTAGAAAATTTGTATGAATGTTACTCAATTTTTTGAGTGTTGTCCATACAAAATTTTTTAGACGAGTGCTCGTCCGTGTTCTGTGAACATCACATTAGTAACTTTCATACAAATTTTCTAGACAAGTTACTCGTCTGTGTTCTATGAACAGCACGTTAATTAAAAATTTAAGAATTAAAATGAGTTTTTGGTTTGAGAACTTGAATTTATGATTATAAATACATACATATACATATTTAAGTGATTTTAAAAGCTATTTTTTGTAATTCTGTTTCTTGCCTACTACATTTTTTTCAGTTTGTTTCTAGCTTAATAGAGTTTTTCCTTTTATTTAATTGTCTATGTTTCTTCTATTTGTTTTAAAAGCTGCTAAGTTTTTATAGATATATAATGGAATACTATATATTATACGAACTTCTACTAAATTTTATCGATTTGGAGGGTCAATTTCTTGTTGTAGGTAGTTAGATGTTTGAAATTTTACAAAAAGAAATGTCATGTTTTTTTTCAGTGGTAATGGTGGTAGTGGTGATGATAGTGGTCAATGATAGGGAGTTATTTAAATGTTTACACTAAAGCAGACTTTTAAATATATTTATTAATGAAATAAAAATCTTAATAGCTGAACGACCAATACATTTCATTCTCCTAAAGGTTTCAAAAATATTTGTACATGCAAAAAAGCAAAATAATACGTTTTTTATATCCCTTAAATTATTAACTGAGAAGCTTTAGTTTGTAGATAATTAATTAAAAGTAGAAAACATAATTAATTAAAAGACAAACTCTTCTACGAGTAGATGCAATACGAGCTCGATTTCCGCAACTTGAAAAAATCTGGAGTGTTGTAATTACCGAAAAATTAACGACCAGTGTTTTTAATACTTGAATACTTCATTATTAAAGCGGCATGGCCACACATATTTCTTCAAACTTGGCTTTTTTATTGCATTAGTGACATAACTAATAAATTTACACTTATGGTTTGATATTAGCTTGGAGAAAATAAAAATAATTTTGATTTCTACTACGACGCAGCAGAAGTTTGAAGCGAGTTTGATGTGTGTACGCGTAATTACTTCAAACTTTCTTTTTGTGTGAAGAGAAAATAATAAATGAAAGAAAACAATTTTATTTTGGGATTTGTTGATTTTTTCTATTTGAAAAAATTATTTTTATTCTAAATCAATCTTAAAACGTTTTTTTTTTAACAAAGGACGTGTGCGAAACGGTAGCAAAGTACTATGGTGAAAAAAAATTTGTCGGTGGTAGAAATATTTCATGTTTTTGATGTGTGTTGCTGAGTTATGCACATTGTAGTCGAAAGAAATTATCAATAAAAAACCATAAATATCTTGTTTTCTATGTTTCCCAGCTATGTATATGTCGACATTTCATAGGAGCTACCCTAATCATCAGTAGACCTTGGAAATTTTTGAAAGATATTCTGAAACATCCAACTTTACATCCCAACAATCTAAATAAATTGTTGAGAATTTAAAAAGAAAAATGCTCCAATAATATCTGTCAAAGCACAAAAAACCAGCCTTTTCATTTCTGAATGAAATATAGAAAACGAGCTGTTTATAATTTTTTATTGGTGTCAATGTTAGAAGCTAGTATAGTGAATAGAAAACTCAATTGTTTGAAAGAAATTATCTTTAAATATCTTCTTTAAATTTCCAAGTTTGATTTTATTGTCAAGTACTTTGCTTAAATGCCCTACTGTATACTCTATAAAATTTACTTTAAAAAACGCATAAGAAATGTTGCTGAAATGGGATTTGTTGACTCAAAATGATCACTATGGTAAAATTACGTTACTGAGATTCTTTTTGAAAGCAGATGCAGTTATAAAGACTATTATAGAAAAAATCTGCCCGTTGCAATAATGGGGGGTTGCGGTGATCGTGCTCGAACTGTATACGTATATTTAATGTAAAATGATGAAATTGCTTTCCAAACATTATAGAGAAATAGCTGAAAAGAGGTATATACGAGTATGAAGACGACCTCCATTAATGTAAACTGATTTTAATTAACAAAAAGAATGTATATGAAGTTTTCGTTGTAAACTAATTTTAATTAACAAAGAGAAAGTACATGAAGTTTTTTTATGGCTTTAAATTTCTTCTCTTAATAAAGTACCTGCATTTTGAGCCATTTGATCGATTATATCGTAAGCGACATTTTAATGAAATTTGGTTTTATGCAGCAAATAGTTTCCAAGTACATCCTACAAATTTATAGAGTCTAAATTTTTACTGCTGCCGTGTAAATACAGGGCGCCTCGATGACTGATTTGGTAGAGTACTCGACCAACACTTAAAAAAATCTATCGTTTGCTGTTTTTAAATTTTCTATAAATGCAATTTTAACGTAAGCGACACTGAAATATTCTATAAAGTTTTGCATCGTTATCTATAGTAATAACAATTGAAGTATTTTCAGTAACAGTTGCCTTGACATTTTGGCGGCCACACTCGGTTGAGAAGAAAGGATACCCTTGCCACCATCAGAGCGTTAAATATGTGATTTTGCCGATATGATTCGCGCAAAATAAAACTCTTTGTCAGGCATTGGCTGGACTTAGTTATTTTTTGTGTAGTACTAAGATTTGAATACTGTTGTTGTTAGTTCACATTGTGAATATAAAGGCCTAAAAAAATTTAAAGA
Organism: Thecocarcelia acutangulata; assembly: GCA_914767995.1. Taxonomy (NCBI): domain Eukaryota; kingdom Metazoa; phylum Arthropoda; class Insecta; order Diptera; family Tachinidae; genus Thecocarcelia; species Thecocarcelia acutangulata. The sequence goes on along the minus strand of OU612097.1, from coordinate 85,502,190 downwards.
CTTGAGAACAGTAAGATGTCTTTTTTAAAGCTGTGTTGGTCAAAATCCAAATATGTCATTTATATCGATATTCAATTTTTGTTACTGGTGGGATTCCACAACAACCCTGACTATTTAAAAGCTGAAAGCGTCATTGCAAAAATGACGCTTGGTGAAATGATTTATAGCCTGATTTTAGTTCTACTAAAGTTTGTCAAAGCGGAATTTTTGATCGTATTGAGTTTCTTTGATAATTTAGCAAACTAGTTTGGTTTCTTTTTTAGTCTACAAAACGTTCGAAACACTTTTGTTTCAGACAAACGTTTTATTCCACAAAAGTAAAAGCTTAAAGATGTTTTAAAATTAAATTTGTATTTATTTGCTTCAAATTAAATTAGCATTCTTTTATGAAAATATTTATAACTAATTGCATACTACTAAGTAAAGATAAAAAGAAGTTTTATTTGTATAAAAAAAATATTACAAACAAAAAAACAGCCTATAAATTAATTAAAACAAAATAAGTAAATTTAATATTAAATTAAATTAGATTATATTATATTATATGCAAAAGAAATCTATAACTTTATTTATTTATTTATAAATGAGAGTGTTTTTTTGAGTGGTTTACTTTTTTTTTTGTTTTCATTATATTTTTAAGTAATTATAAGTTAATATTTATATATATATATAAAATTGGGATTTCTATGATGTTGGATATCTGATGATGGTAAAGGAGAGGGCATAATTATTAAATTTATTTCCTATATGAATGTGTAAATTAATATCTCTTTTCATGTATGTATAAATACGTTATGCTTGACATTTTTCTGGTATTTGTTTTAGAAAAGTTTTAATTTTTTTTTATCGTTTTTCGTTTGAATTTCAAATCGTTTATTGAAGATGACTTTTTTCATTTCGTTTTTTAGAATGATCACGCTTTTAAGCTGAATTAGCAAAAAATTAAAGTTTTCTCCGTTTAATTTACGTTTTCTTTTTTTCATTTATTTAATATATTGTTGTAGTATGTGTATAAATAATCTTGTGTTATATAAATTTTCTTTGATTTGTATATAATGTAAGTAAAAATAAAAACAAAATTTCAACTTATTTAAAAATGCATGATAATTTCAATAACTTCAACATTTCCATATTAAAAAATTAAAATAAAAAATTTTTGTCATCAAAGTTAAAAAATAAATTAATTTGAGTATAATTTTTGTTTTTACAGCTTAGTTTGTTATCATCTTCTTTTTTTTTTATTTTAATTTCAATATTTCGATAACAGGATGATAACATACCGTTACTTTTTTACGATAAACAAATGATCTTAAGCTGCAAAAATATAAATTACTCAACATACAATAATATTCCGTTAAAATTAGTTTGAGTACGTTAAAAATAGTTATTTCGCTCGCAAGTAGAAAAGAAAAGGAACCTAGCACTTCAGTCCATTCAAAATTCCTCATAATATTATATATTTAAGCAAACCAAAGAAAATTATATATTTACAAGAATTATCTACACGTTGTGTATATAGCTATAAATGTAAAATGTAATTTGACAATTATGTTTTCTTTAAATATATTTTACGCCTTGTGTAAATTGTTTTAGTTTTTATTTTAATGAATGGTATGTATATAAATATGAAATTGATTTGTTTGTTTGGTTGTTTGCTTGTTTTGTTTTGAAAAACTACAATTTTTTTTGTTGGTTTGTTTGTTTCTTTACTTTAAAGGTGATATTGTGACAACATATTTAGCGTAATTGGTAAATGGTATCTCCTTGTATTTTATGAATATGTATATCTTCACTTTTTTTAAGGTTTAGTTACGAAAAAAGTTCATTCTTTTATTAATTTTTCATATATTTTATTACAATAAACCTTTTGTTGTTGTTAATGTGGGTAATTGAGGTTTCATTTTAAAATTTAGATTAAATAATTTACGTACCATTAGCTTTAGGTAACGGTCGTACTAAATATAATTTCTCACCCTGTTTATTTGTATATATGGGCGCTCTTTGGTAATGATCTACAAGTTGATCTAAAGTATGAAACTTGCGCTGGCCTATGCAGTACATGCTGTTTTCTACGTGAACACGGAAGTGTTTATTGCGGCCTGGAGCCTTAAGAGAAACTGAATAGTCGCCCATCTAAAACAAAAAATGATAATGATTATCAAATAGTATATATTTACGAAAACCTTTTTATATTTACATTAGTTTCACTGTCACGTATTAGAAAATCACCATCGTGACCGTGTTGGTTTAAGACCGTATCACATTGACTGCGTGTTATAGCTCCATAATACCATGATTTACCAGCAAGATTTGGTCTTTCCATGGGTGGTGGTGAGTTTTGTGGCATACCATCTGCTCGACGATCGATTGAGTCACCGTTTGCGTTAGCACCGCCGCCAATGCTGCCGCCGCCGTTACCAGCATTACCATTACCCGCTGCCCCACCATTGTTACGATATGGCGTGGCCAAATAATCATTTAACTCTTGTAAATAATTGCGTGGAACTAAACCGACTTGACCCTGATTATTTCGAGCCTTATACCAATCAGGATCTGAGGCAGGACGATCAACTATTTCTAAACGATCGCCCTTTTCAAACGATAATTCTTGATCATTATTTGAATTGAAGCTATACAAAGCCACCTAAAATAAATACGAAACAAAAATACATATTTTTATTTAGAAAAACAATAAATTAGTTCAAATACATAATTATGTATGTATATAGAAAGAAGTTGCAGATTACAAATATATGTTAGCAGTTGGGTTGAACGGCGTGACAGCTACTGAGGAAAGGCAGCCCCCCCCCCCCCCTTCGGGTCTAAATCGGTCCCGTTTAGTTGCCCTACAAGTCTAGAAACAAACCAACCTGAGGATCGGATGTTCAAGTCCAATCGGCCTATTTTAATATTTTTGCTAAATCATTCAGTACCGATCAGCCAAGGATACTGCAAGACAAAGAAAGAGGTAGAGTTCAATACTCTCGCCCTCTTCTTCATCCCTAAAACTTCTACAAAAGTTATTATCCCCAAGTGACAGTCTCCTATAAAAATAGTCACTACAATACGCAGCTTCCGTCGGAGTGGTCCCTCACGATAATAGTCCCTCTATCGTCATACCTGGGACATGTTAGCTTCGATAGCCAGGTAACCGCACTAGACCACCTGACCTGTGCAGTACCTAAAATTTTACGCTGTATTTGGTTTTACAGTTTTTAATATAAATCCCTACCATATCGTACATGCCTCCTTATAGTAATCGAAGCCCGGCCTTTGTCAGTTTGTCTGTTATTTAGATACGAAAGCCTCGCTATCTTATTAAGAGATATCTGATATTCTCGAACCAATCTGAATGACATATTAAACCCCGCTAGTGTATTAAATGCAGCCTTACTACCATCACAAATTTGAATTATCTCCCCGTATACCTTACAGTACCAGTACAACCAGTTAACTGTCCTCTTTATAGCTGTGGTTTCCGATTGCGCCTCGTTGTATTTATTTTCCAGTTTACATATAATCCTCTTCTGATACTGGGAGATAAAGATACCTCTACCAATTTCCAAGTCGGATCTATCTGTATATTTCTAGCATTCCTCTTGACAATCTATACCGATCTTTCCCATGACTGTACGGGACAAAATTACTTCGGATCTCTTAACTGGTGAAGAGTAATCAACATGCATCCCATCCCATAATTGAAGCATGACCATACATCGCCTCCTTCCACACGTCGCTTGCCTTTAGCCTGATTTAATATTCTAAAATATTCTAAAAAGGCACTGAATCTAAATCTGACTTTCGTCAGAAAGTCGAAATTTAAACCGTATCTCAAAACCCAAACTGGTCTTTAAAGTACTAAGGAGAAGATAACGAAAATTCATTTATCAAAATCACTTCTACTCGTATACATAAATATAGAAAAAGAAGCACAAGTGCACTAAATCTTTCCTTTCGTATTGCCCTATCGTTGGTCGACTACTAACAGACAAATAAGTAGAATACATTTATTATCAAAATTCTAAGAAAATTAACGCAGTAATTTTTAACGTTTGTACAAATAATATATGCATATTTAAAAAACTGGTTATGGTATTCAATGAAATATCCCAAAAAAAATTCGAAATTATCCTTAAGACAAGTCAATGACTTAGTAATAACAGAAACTTTTGCATAAACACTAACTAGATTAAAATCATATTCTTACCACTATATCTAAAACATTTTCAGCCATTGCGTATGTATGAATTTCACCATCATTATCACAATCTTCAGTTGTGTAGTTGCTTGGAAACCAGCCCACGGAATTACCACTTTGTCCCCGCCACCAACCATCGTTCGATTTTTCCAATATAAGTATACGTGTCCCTTTGGTTAATGACAGCTCATCCGGTTGTTGTGCTTGATAATTATATTTAACAATAGCTGAGCCAATTGCCTCTGATGGATCTGGTGGCAGTCTTCGTGACATTGTTGGACTTTCGATTTGTCTAGATGGCGAACAATTGGGTAATGTTTTTGAGCCTGAACCTTTTTTCACTTTCTTCTTTATGCTAAAAATAAATAAAAATATTTCTTTTAATAAATTGCTACACATTTCGAATGTTCTTTTTTTTATTGTTTTAAGAAAAATTTTTGATATGTACTTATATACATACATATGTAATTATGTATATAAATATAAAAACATGGTAAAACAAAGAAAATTTCTTATTACATACGAAATTTTTAACACACAGAAGAAGACAGACACAAGTATGCAAGTGCAGGGTTTTCTGTTAATAATAAATTTATGCATAATAGATATTTTATTAATTTTGACTTGATTTGCTCATTATTCCATATTTCTTTTTGAAGAACATATTTCAATTCTATTGATACCTTTTGCCGGCAGTTTAATAACAATTAGCCAAGCAACCTCTCTTAATAACAATGAAGGCATTAGCATTTATTGTGGCTGGAGAAATTGAAAAATTATTGTGAAAGTTTTGTACTAGATCAAAGAGAGCCAGTTGACTTACTCGTTAATCTCACACATTGATCTCTTACAAAAATGCCATGCGCATTTTTTTAATTTCACCAACCACAGGCGGTATAATCAACATTCTGCAGACCAACTAAAAATAAATAGTTTGATGACCCAACTGCAAGTAAATCTATTTTTTCGAGAACTCTACTCTCAAATGTAACTGTATATTCTGTACTCCAACAAAAGAAAAAAATAATAAAAACACAAACTTTTACAAACAGAAGTTTGGCAACTGATTGAATCATAGTGCAATAACTTCTTGCATTGATTTGAAATTTAAAACTCAAAATCATGTAAAACGTAAAAATATGTGGAAGATCAAAAATTCTAAATTATTATTATTTTTTCGTTTACGTGATATATTAATTAATGAATTTTTAGTTTTAAGATTTGCATACTTATTGTTAGTTCTTTTAGAAGATACAATAAATAATTGAATTATTAAACAAAAAAACGTGATAAGTCAATTTAAAACTAAGTTTACACTAGATAGTAATATCGCAATTTCATTCTAGATATACCAATGGAAGTTTCGGGAACTTTTTCAAACTTATTCAGTTTTCATTTGGATTAATAGCTATTTTCTAAACCGTATCAAAAATCAATTTGCTTTAATTTCGACAATAAAATAAAAATGTCTACTTTTCCAAACACATTGGGTAAACAACATTTGGCAACATATTCTAGATGTGTTCTTTCGAAATTAAATATTTAAAACTCTTGTATTTAAATATGTTGTAATAATTTGCTATTTTAAATTAAAAATGTAATGTCTACATTTAGCACAATAGTAGCAACGTGTAAAATATGTTACTAGCATTCGCAGTGAAATAATCTGTTCCCGTAACAGCTATCCAAATCCCTTAAGATATCATCCCACTTATTTTCTTCTTCTTTTTAAAGTTTTTGTCAAATATCTGTCAGAATCTGATTATTTATTTGACCACGCGCTTAATATGTTATTTTTACTTAGAATTACATAAATTAAGCATGCAATTGGCAATAAAATAATAATTTAAAAATCAATATAAGAGAGCATTTTTGCACACAACCACATAAACATACGAACACATACATATGAAATTATGATAAACGATTTAAATCAAATTACTGCCGTCACATTCAAAATAATGTTATCGCAACTGAACTTTACAACTTTTTTATGTGTCTCGTATTACGTAAGAAATACACATTTCTGTGTTGATGTGTGAAAAACGTAATGCAATAAATGTTAAGGGAGGATTTTTTTTATTATTATTTTAAGCCACGCGAGTTCATTAATTGAGATGTTCATAAAGACTGTGTGTGTGTGTGTATATATATACAACTACTCCTCGGTTTACGAGATTTTTTGCATTTTTATTACAACAGCTATCATTTACATTTTTAAACGCAAGAAAGATGAATAAGATTTAGTTTTCTAATATCATTCTAGCTGAGACACGTACAACGCCATTTAGAAGCGATTTTTTGTAGTTCTTGAAATTTCATTAATATTTTCTTGTGAATGAATTATATAATCGAGTAGAATAGTGAATCAGAGCCTTCCACGAATTGTAAGATTGATTATATAAAAATTCGATCAGAACATAAAATGCACAATTATGTTGAGGATTGTTTAATTACCTGATAAATCAATAGGTTAAACAATTGAATTATCGGTCTGGAGATGAACCTGGCGAGGGTACTAGAATTTGGAAATAATCTAAAAGGATATATCGTTGGCCTCATGTAGAAAAGCCCTAACAAAAATAATTGCAATTTTACAGAAGAAGGAAAAATCGTAATGGAAACTGTATAAATAGGTATATCTAAAAGTAACTTTTTTGCTCAATTGCTTGTAAGAGCGATATGTATGAAATTATATAATTAAACCTTTGTGACCCTGTGCACTTGTTTGAAACATAGTAGAATCCCTAAAAGAGCTCAATTCAGGGAAAATGCGAGTTAGGACCTTTCTACGTGAGACTAACGATATGTACCAATTGGGTGAACGGAAGTAGAGAAACCTGAATCAATTTTAACTTCAAAGCAAAATACTTATATTATTCAATATCGATATAATATTGATATCAAAACTCAATATCTAAACTTGCGACAGACAGTTTTTAGGAACCTCATGAAAAAAAAAAATGCATTAACAGAACAAGACAGTGTTATAAAAAACACTGATTTATGTATTTTTCATGGAATTTTAAAAAGCTCCAAAAAACGGCGCGAAATGCCTTGTGGTGACAACGCAATTCTAATACAAGTTTTTGCAAATTTATTAAATAACTTTTAGCTATATAAAAAACGGAACGTAAGCTATTTTAATATGATAAATAATAAAATTCCTTATTATATGTACATAATTGTGTTTATTCACTTTATTAGCTTCTTATATTGACACCAATCCAAAAATACAAACCTATTATTTTATGCTTCCTAGCTGTCGACTATTCATAAAGGCCAACCTAATAATCAGCATATTTAGAAACCTTCAAAAGATATTTTCAAATATTTAACTACGTATATATCCTAATATTTTAAATAAATTATTGATTATTTCAAAGCACAAAAAATATTTGCATACGTTTCTAGTTTTCTTCACACCTTTCAAACAAATGAAAGGTGTTATTAAAACATTTTTCTTTTTAAGTTCTCAATAATTTATTTAACATTTTGGAATATTTACTTAAAAATGTTTGAAAATATTTTCAAAGGTTTCCAAGTCTACTTAGGTGATTAGGGTGGCCCCTATGAAATGCCGACATATAGACAGCTAGGAAATTTAAAAAACAAGTTGTTTGTATCTATTCCTTATTATATATTATTTATTTATTAAGATAAATTTTAGAATCAGGCTTATATATGATTCATATGGTATTCCAAAAATACAAAAAGTTTAAGTACAGATGTATAAAAAGAGCACAAACAAAAAATTTTCACCATATTTTTTTCATGTTTTGTACATTTTTATCTTATATTCATAAATAAAAAGTAGCTGGTTCAGCATATGGCAAGAATACAAGTACGGAAAAAGTCTGGTAACTTGAGAGCCACATATTACTCTCTTGCGAGCTCTCTCATTTGCTCAAGTTGCCCAATTTTCAACACAAGCTTTATTCGTTTACTTTGCAGTAATTGAGAAAATTTTCAGAAATTTGTAAAAATTAATTTCAGGAAACTCTTGTCCAAAAAAGTACTCAAACAAAACAATCCCCTATATTCAAAGAGGCGTCATCGTCGTCATCTCAAGACGACATCAAAAAACACTCGGTTACACATTCGTCTTCGACAGCAATTACGTATTCTTTGATAGGCCTTCTGTTTGCGTGGAATAAAAAAACTCCCACCCAAAGATGTATAAAAAAGGAGTTACAAAAAGTCTAAAAAGCTTAACAAAAAAAGTTTAAAATTAATCTGACTTAAAACCTTCAGTATTTCCTAGACCTAGGCGATAGATAGAAGCTGTCGACAACAATCAATTGTTTTTGGCAACGAGTAAATAAATAAAAAAATGTTTGTGTCGACTTCATGTGACGACGATGACGCCATATGGAGGAATAGTAAAAGTTCGTAAACTTTAGTAAACAGCTGATAAAATTACATCCATAATAGTGCACATAGGGGTAATTCTAAATCTGACTAACCAAAAGTTAAGTTTGTCAAATATTTTTAGGAGGAATAGTAAAAGTTCGTAAACTTTAGTAAACAGCTGATAAAATTACATCCATAATAGTGCACATAGGGGTAATTCTAAATCTGACTAACCAAAAGTTAAGTTTGTCAAATATTTTTAGTCATATACCTCCTCAGCTCCCTGTCATCACCCATTCTTATTGTAACCAGTCAAAACTTGACCACATTTTACTAAGCATACAACGATTATAGTTATTGATTGCGATCGTGAAGTTCGTAATCAGAATTTTTTTTCCAAAACTCTTGTCTAAAAAAGTAATTCAAACGGAAAAATAACAAAAATTCATACACTTTAGTAAATGAAACTTAGCTCATAAAAATTTTGTAAGTACTCGGTAAAAGAACTGTCACTTTTTTTGTGTTCTCGTTTACTGGTACTTGGGTAAACGAACAACATTCAGTAAAATGCAGTAAAACGCAGTAAATATTTGTAAACATTTTTGGTTAAACGAACAAGAAACACTATTCATGTAAATTGGGAACCAGCGTGTTCTCTGGTAACGTAAGCCAAAGTAAATCAATATTTGCTAACACAGGTTTCGTGATAAAGCGCTGTAGCTTGGAGGAAAAGCTGAAGTTAATATAAGATTTTGAACGATTTTTTTCCCTTTAATTCTTCATTTTTTATTATTGTACATAATTAAGTAACTTTTTAAATTTTAATAAAGAAGATTTTTAAAATGCTTCAGGTTATCACTGGAAACAACAAATAAAAATCGTTTCTAATTTGTTTCAAACTTCTAAAGCATCTACTGATGTATTGATAAAGAGTAGAATTGTAATGAGAACAACACATAAATTTAGAACACAAATGAAGCACTAAACGTATTATTATTTTTTGTTTAGAGTGGAAAACGTACAAAACCATAAGAGAAAATGACGGGGCGGGAGTAATTATGTATTCACAAAAATATGTTTATAAAAAGCATTTTGAAATGAACTCTAAATAGCAACATAAAAGTATTTATAGAAAATAACAAAACAAAAGAAAGAGATAATTAAAAAAGAAAATGCTACTTAAATAACAGATATTTATATAAATGAAAGCAAATAGGAAACAAGTAAGCTTAGCTAAATGATGGGGAAAATAAAAAAAGAAAAACAATTTCGGATTAGTAGGATTGGCAATAAAATTTATTCAGAATTTTTGTTATTAATAAATAAATACACTCACCTATCGAAGAGTGATGGCTTTTCTTTTTTTACATAATTACTAGGGACATAGCCCGATTGATTGCGATTGTTTTGTACACGCCACCAATGTTTGGAATCATCTAATAGTAAATAACGTTCATTTTTTCGTAAATCCAACTCTTGGGCTCCCTGAGCAGCATAATCGTATTTGGCCACAACGTAGCAAACGTCTTCTTGTGATTTTCCTTAAATAAATAAAATATTAAATAAAACATACGAAAGAAGAAGCAAAGAGCAGGGATTTGCTAGGAGGATTTGTTTTTTTTTTTTTAGTTCTTACCGTGCTTCATATTTCCCGCCATTGATTGTTGACCACCACAACTAGAATTACCACTACTGCTGCCTGCACTATAATCGCCACTATTAGAAGTTGTTACTTGACTAAAGGTGACACTTTTATGCTGAGCACTACAGGAAGATGCAGTCGATAAGTTGCGCTGGTGCTGTGGAGGCTGTGGATAGCGCGGTTGATGAGCTGGCGATGCTGGTGTTGTTGGATTCGATCCCTGCTGTTGTGAATGTGGATGATAATGTGATCCAACAGCTACGTGCTGTTGTTGTTGTTGCTGCTGGTGTTGATAGTTTTGATGTGGCAGTGGTTGTGGTTGTTGATGATGTAAATGGTGACTGTGATGTGTGTTGTTTTGTGTTGTTGAGGGTTCGGGGATATTACGCGCAAATCGTTGAGGATATTCCAACATTCCAAGAAACTCCTCTAAAATATATTTAGAGGAGAACTTTGCAAAACAATTAGCCTTGGGCGCAAAATTATGGAATGTCCGGATATTATAACTGAATTTGGTAGATTAACAATAATAATAATAATAAATATTTAAGTAGTCTTCAATTTCCAAACTTCTATTTCACTCCTTCAATTTTTGCTTTTCTTCTGCAATTCTTTAAGCTGCCATTCAATAATGAAATAATTTGGATATTCTTTTATTATTTAATGCTGTTTTAACACTGGTGTGTAGTTGATGAAATGGTTATGATGTTATGTGACATTGATGATGATTATGATGTTTCTTGTCCTTAAGTTGAGTCCAATTGCCTACAATGATGGCCTAAGCTTGGGTGTTGATGCCAATATGCAAACATTTCTAAAGTTGCGTCAAGCCAAATCAAAAATGCAATTTATATGAAAAGCAACCGAAAAATGAAAAAGAGAAGAAAAAAGAAAACAAAACGGAAAGAGAACATAAGAACATAATTTACAAAAAAGCATTCTTAAAATCTCTAAAATACAATATAAAATAAATGATTTTATAAAAAAATTGGTTTTCAATATAAATAAGCAATTTAGAGCAATAGTTATTTTTTTGTTTTTTGTTTTTTGTTGCAAATAAAAACAAAATATGCTTTTATGTATATTTTTTAATCATATGCACTTATGAAAAATTTTATTTTGAAATGCCCTTTTTTTATACCTGCAATAAGGTGATGGATTTAAATATCAGTGCTTGTGATGTAACATGACTTTGAAAGTGTAAGTATATGTATCCGTCTCTCGTTTAATGATTTTGTAATTGCTCTTATGGAAGATTTAAATTTAGTGTGTGTTTTTTTTTTATTAAAATTTATGTAATTCTGCCCAACAAATATGTTTAGCCTCAGGTCTTTTGTTTTTTTTTTTTTTTTTTTAATTTGTTGTTTAATTTCTTTACAATATTTTGTTTTCCTTCGGAAAACTTCGTCAGGAAAAATGTAAAAATAAGTAAGTTTATAAATGATGAAATTTAAAATTTATTTTAATAAATTTCTTTGAACGACGCCATTTACTCTTTGTTAAAATCAACTCAATTTTTACTTTACCTCTGGGACAAAGGAAAATTTTGCTTTGGGAGAATATTTTTAAACAATAATTGTGCTGTTCATAGAACACAGACGAGCATTCGTCTAAAAAATTGTATATGGAAATCACTCAAATAATTCAGTAACCTTCATACAAAATTTCTAGACGAGTTTTCTTGTCTGTGTTCTATGAACAGCATGAATGTGTAGTTCGTAGAACATAGACGAACAACTCGTCTTGAAATTTGTATGAAAGTTACTAAATTTTTTGAGTGGTTGCCATACAAATTTTCTAGACGAGTCGTTCGTATATGATCTATGAATATAATTTTATAGTAATTTCTGAATAAGAATAAGAATTCTTGACGCAGTAAATAGAATTTAGAAACTCATCTCTTTACAATTTCAAACAAGAGTGGAATGCACTAAAGATTATAATGAATTCAAATTAAAATATATAAAGTACTGCTCGAAATTATAACGTTGAATGTGGTGTTTATGGGACACAAATGAGAAATACGTCTAGAAAATGTGTATGAAATTCACTTAAAATATTGAATACAAATTCATACATGAAATGAATACAAAATCATACAATTCATAAAACTTTTCTAAATTATCTACCACTTATTCGTGTTCCATAAACACCACACAAAAACTTTCTTTTTTGACGTTTTGAGTGATTCCTATACAAATTTTGGAGATAACTCTTTTGTTTGTATTGTAAAAACAACACATTAATCTATTAAATTAGTATCACAATTCAGTTTAGAAATACAAAACTTTATATTTAAAACACTCAAAAAAATTGAGCGCATTTCTAAATAATTTTTTTTTTGGTTCTTTCGAATAATTAAAAAATTTTTGAATCAAAATGAGAGCTCATGACATCAACATTGTCAAAATGAAGTTTTGCCCTAATTATGAAGATTTTACAAGCATAAGATTTAGAGATCTTTTGATTGAGTCAAAATTATAGCGCACGATATAGCACATATCAGCGTTGCCAGAATGAACATTTTGCTTTTTTTAAGATTTTAGACACATAATAAGATTTGATAATCCTTTCGTTAAAATTTTGAAGTTTAGTATTCTAATAATGTAATGTTTCCACAATACAAATAAGCGACTTGTATGCATTTCTTTTTCTAGAAATCACTCAAAAGCTTGAGTGTTTTTCATATAAATATTCTTGGCAATTCGATTGCTTATGATATGTAAACATCACATAAATATGTGAATTTCTTTCAAATATCCAGTGAAGTTTGACTTCTTTCATAAAATGGCGCTTGAAATAATTTTTTACCTCTTGGCAGTAAATCTATATGTATATGTATTTATGTACATAGTTGCATACTACTTGCAAAACAAAACAAAAAAAAAAAAAAATTATAGAATTGAATTTTGCTTTTCTGTTCTTCTTATGTTCCTTTTGCAATAATTATCAAAATTTTTTTGCGTGCAATATAAAAAAATAGAAAAGAAAATATTTTAAAGAATTCTGCCGTGAAATTAAAGCAGATGGATGGTGTTTAGAGTCCTTCAGGCAGAAATATCAGCTATAAACAAAGCGGCTGACCTTTAATAAGATATTCGGCAGAGATATTATGAAAATACCAGCCATCAACACCTTGATCGGAATATACACCAATTCCAGTCTAGCCCAGGAATGACGGACTACAAACCTTAAATGGTAACATCGACAGGGTTCCAATAATGGCCATAACGTCGCTGACGAGCTAGAAAATGAAGACACCCTAGAGGATAGGGACATCGGTCTCTTTTGCGGACAACGCTTATCAGCGTGCTGGAAAGGAATAAAGCTCTACACGCTGCAATGTGCACAAGAAAAATAGTTCACAGAGTACACATGCCTTATATCAAGGAGAGCGGTTGCAAATCAACTTTAAGAGAGCTAAAGAGCTTTTAAACCTGGCCAAATCTCACCTGAGATGATCCTTTAACTTTAAGAGAACAAAGCCGCTTTTAAGCCAGACCAGATCACACTTGAGAGGTCGTTCACCTCCTCGGAATATGCCCGGCAATGGAGCACCACCGCCTAAACTAGCTAGGCGAGCGGAGCTTCAATAGGCTATCATGTCCAGACTCGGGCAATTTGACCGCGCTAGCCTTATTCATAAGGAGTAGTAGATGGATAGTTTAAGAACATGTAACGCCACCCTAAAGGCACCCATAGACGATATGTTTTTACGTCTGTTTTTTAAAATTTAAATTCTCATGTATTTTTTCATGTCTGCCAAACTTTTTTATATTCACAGACTGTTTTTAAATATACATTTACGTCTGACATTGTATATGCTTTTTATTATTAAAACATTTTAAAATATTAATTTGTTAAATTTTTGTTGAACTTTTATAATTTTTTTAAATTAAAAATTTTGTTGGTTTGTGTGGCAACGCTGATTTATATGAAACTACTTTAGAATATTGAAAATATTAAATATAAAAAATATAAAAAATGTATAGAAAATATAAAATAAAGGAAGTTGGTTTTCTATCAGCCGAACAGCGAGATTGGTGTTTTATTTAGGCGGGTTATTACATTGGCGACGAGGATAAAAAGCGTTATTGTAAAAAGTGCATTCATTTCGGCCGTGAAATTTTCAGGAGCTGTTGAACGGAATCGGCTTAGAACTGATTTCGCGGGAAGGGAGATTGCAGATTTTTGATAAATCTAATTGTGTCGTGAAGGTAAATCACATTAAATTGTGTAATTGGTAGCATATTGAATTGTGCAGTTAAAATCATTTTAGATTGTGAAATTGATATCACATTCAATTGTGGAGTTGTCGTCACATTTAATTGTGAAATTGGTATCACATTCAATTGTGAAATTGACATCACATTCAATTGTGAAATTGACATCGCATTCAATTGTGAAATTGATATAACATTTGGTTGTAGATTTGGCAGCATATTTGATTGCGTGTAATTTGGAGATTATAGAGGTGACAAGATGACTGAGATAAAGCCATTTCTGTGCGATGCTATAGATAAGTCGCTGTTGCGGATGGAGTGGGAAAGGTGGCTCCGTTCTTTCAAATTGTATTTGGCAGCGGAGGAAATAAAAGATCCGGTGAAAAGGAAGAACAAGTTACTTCACTTGGGTGGTCCGCAGCTTCAGGAGGTTATTTTTAACATTCCTGGGGCATTGGTTGAAGATGACGCAAAAACTGATGATGATGTATTCAGAATATTGATAGAGAAGCTGGATGAATACTTTTCGCCAAAAAGGAATTCTACTTTTGAAAGACATCTATATAGGTGTTTAGCACCTTGTGATGGCGAAACTTTTAACAAATTTCTTTTGAGGTTAAGACAGCAGGTTTCCAAATGCTCATTTGGATCGACGAAAATTGAAATAGAAGATATATGTATTAAAGATAAGATAATCGATACCTGGGCTCCAATTGACCTAAGGAAAAGGTTATTAGAGAAAGAGCAAAGCCTACATGACGTTATTGAAGCTTGCCAAGTTTACGAGCAAATTAATAAACAATCGCGGAGTATTTTAGATAAAGTCAATGAAGAGGTGGTAAATAAGATTGCTTCAAGGAAATCTCACACAGAAGAGGTGGATGTTGAGTGTTACAGATGTGGTCGAAAGGGTCACGTTGGTAGCGCTATGAATTGTCCCGCACGAAATGCTAAGTGTAATAAATGCTCTCGTGTGGGTCATTTTGCTTTAAAATGTAAAACTAAAGGACTTAAAAGAAAGTACCTTGATGAGAACAGCAGTGCAAATAGAAGCTACTCTAAACAGTCGAAAGTTCGTTGTATACAGAGTGCGAGGGGAGAAGACATAGATAAAGTCGGTGAACTGCGTGGATTTGACTGTTTGAAAATAGGTGATAACGGCGAAGGTGATGAGATGATAAGGTGCTGTGTGGGAGGTCAAAGTATTCTGATGGTCATTGATTCTGGTTCACGTTTTAATCTTATCAGTGAGAATGATTTTACGATGCTTAGAAACAAGATGGCAGTTATGTGGAATATTCGATCATATTCATCAAACCAATTTAGAGCATACGCATCAGATCAGATTCTCAAGATGGTGTGTGTATTTGATTCTCCGATTTCTGTTAACAATAACTCTGAGATAGTTGCTACATTTTATGTCATAAAGAATGGATGTCAGTCATTGTTGGGTCGTGACACATCGACAAAGCTCAAGGTATTAAAAGTTGGCTGGAACGTAAACCGAATTGAAGGGGTTCGATATTTTCCCAAAGTGAAAAATATACAAGTGGAGTTGTCAATCGATAAGTCTATAAAACCTGTACAGCAGCCACTCCGGCGTATACCAATTGCACTTGAAGAAAAAGTGTCAATCAAGTTAGAGGAAACACTTAGGTTGGACATAATCGAGCCGGTACATGGACATAGTCCTTGGATCTCACCGGTAGTGGTCGTGTTTAAAGGAAATGGTGAAATAAGGTTATGTATCGATATGCGGCGTGCAAACAGAGCCATTTTAAGGGAGAATCATCCATTGCCAACATTTGAATCGTTTATGCCAAAATTAAGAGGAGCTAAGTTTTTTTCAAAATTAGACCTTAAAAGTGCTTACCATCAAATTGAATTACACGAAAGCAGTAGAGAAATAACCACTTTTATTACTCATAAAGGTTTATTTCGATATAAGCGGTTGATGTTTGGGGTAAATTCGGCACCAGAAATTTTCAAACGCATTCTGGAAGGACTCTTGGCATCCTGTGGCAATTCTCTTAATTACATAGATGATGTAATCATATTTGGTAAGACGGAAGAGGAGCATGACAGAGCAGTAGAGAATGTGATACGAACATTTAAAGAGAATAACCTCATACTCAATGAAGAGAAATGTGTTTGGAAAACGCGAACATTGAAGTTTTTAGGACATGTTTTGTCTGATAAGGGTTTCACTGCTGATCCGGAAAAGATTAAGGTAATTACCGAATTCCAAGCTCCTAAGACTAAGGAAGAAACCAGGAGTTTTTTGGGTTTGGTTACTTATGTTGGGAAATTTATACCCGATTTGGCAACTGTAACCGAACCATTGAGAGTATTGCTAAAGTTAAACTCAAAATTTGTATGGGGTCCTGAACAAGCTGATTCTTTCCAGCATCTCAAAACATTGCTGTCCCAAATTCCCAACTTATCGTATTTTGATCCGAAGAGAAGAATTCGTGTAGGTGCAGATGCTAGTCCAGTAGCATTAGGGGCAGTCTTAATTCAATTTGGTCCTGAGGGCAACCCGGAAATAATTTCTTTCGCTAGCAAGAGTTTGTCGAATGTTGAGAAGAGGTACTCCCAGACGGAAAAAGAGAGCTTGGCATTAGTATGGTCCGTTGAGAAATTCTATTATTATCTGGCAGGTCTAGAGTTTGAGTTGGTGACAGATCACAAGCCTCTGGAGTTAATTTTTAAACCTACATCTAAGGCTCCAGCCAGGATAGAGCGGTGGTTATTACGGTTGCAGTCGTTTAAGTTTAATGTCGTTTATCGTTCTGGTAAGGAGAATATAGCTGATTCTGTATCAAGACTTTGTAAAATTTCAGACACGAATTCATTTGATGCGAATTGTGAGAGTAATATATTTCATATTGTAACAAATTCCATTCCGTCACCTCTGACGATCACTCTGGTAGCAAGGAAGAGTGCGGAGGATGAAGAAATTTCCAATATTGTGAAACATGTCAACAATGAGTCATGGGATTCTGATAAATCAAGCGCCTATTATCCATTCCGATTTGAGCTTTCAGCGATTGGCAGCATACTCCTGCGAGGCAATAGGATTGTGATTCCGAAGTCTCTTCGTGATAAAGTGGTTCAATTGGCTCACGAAGGCCATCCAGGTGAATCAGCTATGAAACGGAGACTAAGGGCTAAAGTATGGTGGCCATCAATAGACAAAGAAGCAGAAGGTTTTGTAAAAATATGTCGCGATTGTTTGCTTGTCTCCCAGGTGTCGAGGCCGGTGCCTATGAAAATACATTCATTTCCTAAAGGGCCATGGCAGTGCGTTGCAACAGATTTATTAGGGCCATTGCCAAACAATGAATACGTCTTGGTTCTAACAGATTATTATTCACGTTATCAGGAGGTAGTATTTTTAAAAACTATATCTTCTGAAAAGATCATAAAAGCCATGGAGGAGATATTTTGTCGACTTGGTTATCCGAAATCATTAAGAACAGATAATGGCCGCCAGTACGTAAGTTCGGAATTTGAAAATTATTGTAAAACTAATGGCATAGTGCACATTAAGACGCCACCATACTGGCCGCAAGCTAACGGAGAGGTGGAGAATATGAACAAGTCTCTTGTCAAACGATTGAAAATCGCCAGTGTCAACAAACTTGACTATAAACAAGAGATACAGAAGTTTATTTTAATGTATAACGTAACACCACATGGTACGACAGGATCGCCTCCATCCGAACTGATGTTTAATCGAGTAATCAGAGATAAAATACCAAGTATTCTAGATATAACGGATAAAATGATTGATTCGTCAGCAAGAGATTTGGACTGCATAAATAAACAAAGAGGAAAGGAGAAGCAAGATAAAAGGCGGAAGGCAAAGGATTCCGATATAAATGTTGGAGATAAGGTGCTGCTAAAGAATGTTGTTTTTCCTCATAAGCTAACGACAAATTTTGATGTGAGAGAGTATGAGGTCATCGACAGAAAAGGAAACGAGGTGACAATAGCTAGTAATGGCAAAACTTTTAGACGATGCGTCAGTCATGTGAAAAGAATACCGTCGTCAACAATATCCGAAAAGTCAGCTTCGCAAGATGGGGATTTATCAAATGTAACACATACAACAGATATTACGAACCCATTTAGAGTTTCGAATGGATCGGTAAAAGGCGAAGTACAACTAGGCGATCCGGTGATGAAGTTAAAGCTGAAAAGAATAGGAGGGATGTGGCAACGCTGATTTATATGAAACTACTTTAGAATATTGAAAATATTAAATATAAAAATCATCATAGTAGGCGTTGATATTTTGGTATATTGTATAGAAAATATAAAATAAAGGAAGTTGGTTTTCTATCAGCCGAACAGCGAGATTGGTGTTTTATTTAGGCGGGTTATTACAGTTTGTTAAAATATTATTGCATTACAATTTCCTTAAGCCGATTACTTATACCGCCCAAAAACGGCTGCTGAATTGTTCGCAAGGCATAGAGTTCTATTGAGCTCTATTAGAAATTTTGTCAGACGACTTTGCTTATGTTTTCTTTACAGACGCAATGTTTTTGAGGTAACAGACGACATGTAAGCGTTTTACAGTGTGAATAATGGCATGTACATTGTTAAAAACATATCGTGTGTTATCTACTTAAGCTGTTTCCTACCCTTCCTCTCCCAACAACTACTATATCTACCTATTTTCTATTTCACGCACAAACTAGCTCCCCATACCTTTCTACCTTCCCCTCTCTATTTCGGGCAATCACAAGGGGAACTGTTAAGGACCGAAATGAGCTGGAGAACTTAGCATATACTAAGGAATTCTAACCTAAGAAATTAATATTTTTATTGGCTAGTAAAGATTTTTCGAAAAAAAAGATTGCCAGGTACGACTAACTGAAAATACTTCAAACTCATTACCCCGCTGAGAACCTTTTTTTCATTGACGAGATATTATTCAAAATTTCAATATATCTAGATTTTTTTTTAAACGCCGACTTTGTAATAAACAAAAACGTAAAACAAAAGCTTATTCACGT
The DNA here is from genome assembly GCA_914767995.1 of Thecocarcelia acutangulata. NCBI lineage: Eukaryota > Metazoa > Arthropoda > Insecta > Diptera > Tachinidae > Thecocarcelia > Thecocarcelia acutangulata. The sequence continues at coordinate 85,482,747 of OU612097.1, read as the reverse complement.
TGAATTTATTCTTTTGAGAGAGTTTTTATTTCGCATTTTTACACATATTGAAATTATGCTTCGTTTGGTGTGTCCTAGTTATTCATGCTAATATAAATGAATACGTATATACATACATATGTATATATTCAAGTATCCACATGTACATATGTATGTAAAATATAAAGTACAGTAGACGTTTTTGTTTTGTTTTACTTATTGAGATTGTTCAGTTAAAGTGTGTTATGCAAATATAACTTCTAGAGTAGTTCATGTGCATTCAGTTTATGTTTGTTTTCGTAAAGGGTTTTAAATTCAGTACTGACTGAACTGAACGAACTGAACTGCTTAGCTGCAAAGCAGGGTAAATTTGCATTTCAATATGTTAAAAAAAAGTAATAACAGTTTTGTGCGTCGTTATTAAAATTTGCCAACAAATTGAAGTGACAAATGAATGAGAAAATTATACACAGTTCAATAAAAGGAAAAAAATAGCAATAAATTGGGAAAATGGTATGTATGTAAATATCTATGTATTTTAAGTAGTTTTGTTCATTTATGTCAAATCTGGAATGCTTATATCTGATTTTATAACGTTACAATTCAAAGTTAGACTTTTGCCAAATAATGTTGCTTGTACTGGTAAAACTTGGAATTATTAAATTATAGAAAACAAATACAGTTCACCTCAACAAAGCCAAAGTTGACCCCAGTTTAAGTTGTATCGTTATTTTAAAATTAGCATTTAAAATTTTTGAGCCTTTATTGTTATGTATTCAGTTTTTTCTTTTTTTATAAACCGACTATCTTCTTCCGATCAGACAAAAGTAGCAGCCCAGGGCATCAGCATTGTCAAGTAGTGGTGCGTTTGGCACCGTTTTTGGTGCTTTTAAACATTTTTTGTGCGAAAAATTCTTTGGTCGGTGCGCTGTGCGCTTTTTTCTAATTTTCAGTGCGCTTTTTAAACTTCGGTGGCACCAAATGATATTCAATTGAATGCAATTATTATATAAAATTTTTTCATTTCATTTCACAAAATTTACTGTTTTATAAAAATTGCTGTTTTGCTATTAAACGATCAAGCCAAGTTAGTCAAATATTACAATAGAAGCAGACACTGAATAGTGAAGTTCATGTTTATGAAGGCGCGTAAATTCACCACTGTCTTAGTAATTAAGAGATTAACAAATTAATTCATAAATTCCAAAATTTTGTCAAAACGTTTGCATGAAATTTTGATTACTTCTTCTTCTATTTGCTACAATTTTGGCAAATTTTCAAATATTTCAATAAATTATTTTACAGAAACTCACTCTAGTCAACTGATTGTCACTGTTCGCTTAAAAAAACTACTATATTTGATAGATAGAAATAGTTTGATAGAATTGCTATTACATGAGTTTGATGGCTTGTTGTGCGATTCTGTAACTTTGAATGATCCGATAATCGTAAATTTTTTCGAACTATTTTATCCCTTGCAGTAACGATTGTATGCTCCTGCAATATAACTTTAACGACGGTAAGCAGTTGTATTTTTGTGTACCTTATAATAGACAGTAAAACTAACAGCTGATTTCGGTCAACAGCGAATATAATTAAATGTTTTTGCTGAATACCAAATTTGATTATCGTTATCGCAATATCGAATATCTTTATAATTATTGTAAACATGCCATTGTCAACGTGCCAGTACCAGAACCGCACTAGAGGCCAAGTTTGACAAATACGAGTTCTAACTATTGAAGAAATTTGATGGCATCAGCCGGTGATATTATCAGTTTGATTGTCTAATAGCTGCTTAAAAGGCTGTTTCATTATCGTTTTTCTAATGTAAACATATTATACTTTTTATAATACAAAAAGGGGTTTCACCCCTTATAAAAAAAATTCTAAACTCGGTGCATTTTTGCTGAAATAACGCGCTTTTTTCTTTATTTTGGTGTATTTTGAAATTTCAAAGTTGACAACGCTGCTGGGCATTGAATAGATTTGTCGAGGAGAGTCTGTAGGTGAGCGAAGTGGTGAGAGCAAGAATATATTGGAGAGATCGAAGATCAGCTACATGCACTACATACATTTAAAGCAATAGGCTGCAGGCTACACGGCTACAAACGCCACTAGCTACAATTATCGGCCTATGTCAGCTACTTAATTATATTATTTATATTATTTTTTCTGAAATACTAACATAGAACAGCACTTTAATCAAATAGCCGCAATAAATTAATTAAAAAATGTCCATAAAAAAAGCACAAAATTTAATAATAATAATATAAAAAAAACACACAACCAAAAATTAATTTACGTGCTGTTCATAGAATACAGACGAGCAGCTGGTCTGTGTTCTATGAACAGCACATTAATTAAAAATTAAGAAACAAATGAGCACTTCTTCTCATTTGTTTTATACTGTGTTAGCTGACCCGGTCCGCGATGCTGTGGAAGACAAGACTTAATGAGTTGGTAGGCTGAAGCCCATTATGAGCATCGGCCCTTAAACCAACTCACTCGTCTAGCCATCACCACTCGTTCCTTACAGTACAGGTGCAGGTTGCAAGGCAACAGCACCTCAGGGGGTTGTTAGCCCCCCAAAAAAGCTATACACCACACAATTATTAGGGATATTAAGTCCTCCTTCCTACGCCTTTAGGTTTAAACCACAGCTACAACATTTTATTACATCTCACACTAACCGAAAGATAACATACAACAGGAGGTCAGGGTTTGTGGTAGAGCCAGATTACATCCGACAGGTCAGAGTTAAAGCTAACGTGGCATAATCCAGGATTAAAAATTCCGCTATTAATATAAAAGAATCGAAATAAAAACACCGAGAACAACGAAATAAGTGGCATGCGCCAACGGGCGGCAACAATGTAACCCATTTACAAAAAATTATATTTTTTATAAAATATTCATACATAAATTTTAACATATTGAATTTAATTAAATTTGGCAATGCCGTTAAAGGCGGCCGAGTGTCAATGTTGAACTCATTTTAACTTTTTGTTTTGCCGCTTCAATTTGTCAAACAAAAAAGTAAAGGAAAAAAATGTAAAAAATAGAAGACAGAAATTAATTTTCGGTTTTGAAATTTTAACAATTGAATTTGTTTATTTATTTTGGCTTTAAAAAAAATCAAATGTTTTTTTGTTTTTTTTGTTTAATCTTGGAAGCACAAATTGTTCTTCAATTAGTCGCGTTTATTTGCCTACAAAAAATAAGCTCAAGCGGCAAATAGAACAGTTGGTTGCCGCTCGTTGCCGCAAGCCGCTTACATGGGCCTTACTCACTATTAGTCTTTTTTTTTTTTAATAAAATAGAGAACTATGGGGAGTCAGTGCATGCCCCCGCTTCAACACTGGATCAAGCAGAGTTAATTACATTAAATACAATAATAGAAACATAATAATAGATTTTTTACTTGCGAAGATATTTTATTAACAGCCAGTTTACTAATCTCGCGATAAAGTGTTTAGTCCTTTTTTTTAATAAAATAGAGAAAGGGGATATGCGGAGTCAGAGCATACCCCGGCTTCAACACTGGATCGAGCGGAGTTAATTACATTAAATACAATAATAGAAACATAATAATAGATTTTTTACTTACGAAAATATTTTATTAACAGCCAGTTTACCAATCTCTCTACAAAGTGCTTGAGTTCGCAGACAAAGCGAAAGAAATTGCCATGTCCCCCGATTTTGTGGATAAAACAGATTTTGAGACTACTTATGAACTTTCCATTGACAAGTTCGTTTATCGCTTGCATTAACAAATTTTAAGAAGACAGGATTAGATCACTTAGTTTGCACTGAATAAATTTTTTGCAGTTGAAAATGTTAGCGAACGTTAACGTTCGACATTGCGGGACAGACCTAGAATTGATTTGAGTTTGTCGCACTATGTGAAAGGATGCGTCAAAACTCAGTTAACGAATAATAGTGAAATACTTAAACTCAAATTGATTCGAATGTGACTAGCTTTCTTTCGCATGCATTCTCTTTCGAGATTGACAAATTGACGGTGTCCAACCAATTTCATAACTATGTGTTATTTCTAAATTATTAATATGCACTAAGCATTATTTTATTTAAAAGAATTGTTAAATACAATAAGAAGTTTTAAAATAACCTCCCCGCATTGAGTTTTGTATGGAAATTTTATTTAAAAAAAGCATCATTTACAAATTTCAATTTTATTTCATTTAATTACATAAAATTTACTTATTTTTTCGAGTAGAGCAAATACATACATATGAATGTACGAGTATATATCCATCATTTTTTTATATGACTCTTACCTATAACGAAGAACAATAGAACAATATGTAATTCCAAACTTCAGCAAACAATCTATTTCAGTAAACTTTTGTTTTGAAACCATTTTCCTTAATCTCTGTCATAACCCTTTTTAAAGATTTAAATCTTGTTTGTAACTGGAAAATAACACAAATTTATGTTTTGGCACCGAACCCTAAATAAAAAAAAAACTTAATTTATTTACATTTACACATAAACATTATGTCACTTAGGGCGTGTTAAGGAAAGAATTTGATTGAAAAAAACATTTTTTTAATCTTGTAACACAAAGAGAACCAACCAACGCCTACCAGACCAGCTAAAGAAAAAAAAATTCCAAACAATATGTCAAAAAAAAAAAATCGTTCCTAACATTACAAAATATTTTCCGTTTTCCGATTATTTTTATTTTTTTTTTCATCTAAAAAATAATGTTGGTTGCAACCAGCAAATGGTCAATAAATACTACAAGTCACATTGTATGTCAGATTGTGGTTTGTTCGCTTCTTATGTCTACATTCTGTTGACGTCTAAGACACAGCCACAAGCTAAATTTTCAAGGACGTTATAAGCTTTTATTATGAGATGTTAGATGTTGATTGTTAATAATCATCATGCCAACATACATATACGAATACAATAAAAGAAAAAAAAAAAATAACCGAACACAAATAACATTCATATTTAAAAGAGTAATTTCATTTGCTTACACAAAAGAAAATACCTCAACTGTGTTGTCAACGAGAGATATTAGAAGATTCGTCGTCTTATAATGAAAGCACTTGAAGAATATATACCTTTTGACACAGTACATATTTGAAAAGTATATTTTGTAAAAGTTCTTTCCAAAAAAGTATCAAAAGAACTACTTTAAGCACAACCTGTTGGCTGAAATCTTTGCAAGCAATTGTTGCTTGCCGGGAAGCAGTCAACCACTTCCCGAGCTCGAAAGGGTATCTGTAACTATGCCAAAGATATTCTTCCGGGCGCGAGCAGTTAAAAGGGTTTTGGCAGACCTCGACATAAACAAGACTCCTGGACCGAATGGCATTCCAGCACTGGTCTTGAAGCAGTGTTCTTCTACGCTTGCGCGTCCATTAGCACGCCTCTTCAGCATACATAATTATTTTGGTGAGTTTCCATCGTGCTGGAAGGTTGCTAATGTAACACCAACACCCAAAAAACTACCGCCCAATTGCAATTTGCTCTGCACTTACCAAAGTAATAGAAAGCATGGTTAACCATCACCTTATGAGGTATATGGAGTCGCATAAACTACTTTGTGACCGAACAATATGGATTTATAAGGGTCGTCATACTGGCGATCTTATGGCATATCTCTCAGAGAAATGGTGCCACTCAATCCATCACTTCGGTGAAAGTAAGGTGGTGGCTCTTGATATTTCAAACGCGTTTGACAGAGTGTGGCATGGTGCGCTTGGTGTCCCCCAGCTTTAGTGTATTCAATTATTTTTTCCTGTCTTCTTTGATCAAGAGTTATTGATCGCGGCAATAATTGTTATAATTAAAAATAAAAATATTTCTTGGCTTTAGCCAGGATTGAACCTGAGCCAGACGAATGATACCAACTCATCATATAATATAAGAAATATTAAAATAAGTTCTACTATTTAACATTAATATATACATTTAATTATATTTTAGATCAACACTTTTCTCATCGAAAGCAATCTCAATATTAGCAATCTAATGAAAACACTCGGCTTGACCTTTCTAAAATACAATGAGAATTATAAAGCATCATATTTTTGGCATCTTATGCAAATGCTTTGAAAACAATTTGCTTTAAAGTTTGCATTATCTTCGTTGACATTAAAAATGAGTTATTAAGCTCCGCGTTTAAGAAATCATTATTTAAAGGGCTGGCTGATAGACACACTACATTTTATACAACTAAAAGAAGTGGCTTTATTTCATGAGTACTGCTTACTACTGACTGGCAACATGGGAAAATATTTTAAACAAACAGTTATTATGGTTGCATCACAAAAAGCTAAAAATCATAGAAATAGTAAGAAAAAATATATAGTCATACTACATATGTACATATGTATGTATGTATATATATACACATTTAACAAATCACAAACTGTCTCTTATGTCTGCACATTTTATTGCTTGTATGTTGTCGAATTTCAAAGTCTGGCAAGTGTGCGTGATTTTACCCATTTACAAACATTGTCGTACGACATATGTATATACAGACATACATACATAGACTCAACGGCTTATTACCGGAAATCCGATATTATTTACTTGTATATACATATTTATATATAAATGCTAAATTATTAAAAGAAATATATTATAAATTTATCTCAAAATATCACGTACATTGTTGGTGGTTGTTAAAATTAATTTAAAATGCGGAAAAGTATTTATCCGAAGTGAACAATATGGCTGCATCATTAAAATGATGGTAAATAGAAAACGAAATATTTGAAAAAATTAAAGATTTGTATATTTTATTGAGAGTACTAGAAAATAAACGAAGTTATCGTTTCTTATAATTTCTGGTGGGCGTTTTTTTTTTTGTATATTTTTATTTTTGTCAAAACCAATATTTGAACTTTTAACACTTAATTGATAACACAAGCAGCAGCAGAAATTTATAATATTTTTTATTTTTAACCATAGATCTAGTATATGTAAGCACACATATGTATACATACATATATTTTTTAAATTAATTTCCATCGAGGAAAGATGTTGTTTTTTTTTTGTAAATTGTTTATTTCTTATTTATAATTGTCAAGGGAAATTGATAGCGATAGATAGATGGTTCGATGCATGAACAGAGCCGATGGGTGATAGTTGATTGTTTTATTTAAAAAAAAAGCAAAATTTTTTTTTTTTGTTAATGTCTTTTATACAGACAGCAATGTGAATGTGAAAAGAAAATACAAAAATAAATTATTCCTTTATCGAAAATCTTGATTTTATTGTTGAGTAAACAGATTAAAGAAAATATTTTAAACGTTTTTGTTTTCTCAAACGTTCGATATTTTGGGACAGTTAATTGATTTTTATCGTCATTTAAATATATACCGAAAGTGTTCTCTTTCTTCGCATGCCACCCAATTTAAAAAAATAAAAAATAAATAATAAAATTTAAAAAATGTTTATTTTAAATTTGAGAAAAAATCTGAAAAAAAGAATAAATTTTTGTTACTGGAAACTTTAATATTTCCATGTTGCAAGGATATTGGAATGCTTGTCTGAAGAACTTGTAAAATTATAAATTTAAATCATTTAAAGTACTTTACTAGCTACTAACATTTATACTAATCTGAAATTATATACAGCTATTGTTAGTGTTTCCGAGCTGTCTAACTCTGTATTCCACTATATTCAAGAAAATAATGGGAATTAAAAAACAAAAACTAAAAGCAGCATTCTTTTTCTTCTTTTTCTCTAAACAGCTTTTTTAAAATATACTTTTTTTTAGTACGCTTCTATTTGTTTGCAACACTCGAAATCTATGCCATATAATAAACATTGATGCCAGATAAATCTGGTTTAAAATCGTCAAATTCGGGGGGAAAAATCGTCAAAATCGTCATTATGCTTATCGCAAATCGTCAACAAGTGAAATAATTTTTTTTTAATAAAATGTATATTTTTATTGTATATTTGGCAAATTTCTATACGAGGTTTATCAAATGAATCTTTAATAAATATAAAATATTTTTTATGAACACGGCCATTAGAATTTTTATACATAACACATATTTTAAAATAAGATTTCATTTAATAAACGGTATTTGAACGCATTATGGCATTAACGCATTATTGTATTAAACACTTTTATTAAATTGGACATATCTTTTAAGTAAGAACAACTACAATTGCAAAGTTTAAAGTTTTTAGTATAAAAAATTTCTTTAAACTAATTTCTTTTTATTTTGTAATCTACGATGAAATAAGAAAATTCGTTGATTGATCAGAAAAAAAAACACTTTCTTCTTTTATATTTTAAGGATTAATAAATAAGACTTAGTTTCCAGTGCTACACACATATTTACGTACACAGTTATTTTACTACAGTTTATATATGTAGTTGTAAACCTTGAAAGATATGAAAGTAAAATTGTGATAAATAAAAAAAATCGTCAAAAACAGACTTTAAATCGTCCAATCGTCAACATGCCATTTTCAGCACCCAAAATCGTCAAAATGATGATAAACCGTCAAATCTGGCAACCGTGCATATAAATGATGAAGCTGTACATACAGTGCTGCTGCTTTAGAGTGAAACTTGGAGTTGCCGTATTGTTTACGGGAAAGTGGGGGCGATTTTGAGATTAACGAAGTCGATTGCGGAACGTCTGTGCTAACCGGTTTGGAACCGTTTTTTCATATTCGGTGCACGTTTTTGCCGTGGGACATGCATCTGAAGTATATTCGATTTAGTGCGATAATTGAGGTTGCCGTATTGCTTTCAAAGAAGTGGTGGATTTTGACGTTTCCTGAAGCCGACTTTGGAAATTCCTAAAAAAAAATCTCGGAAGCGGTTCGCTAACCGAATCGGAACCGGTCTTTCATATTCGGTCCGCGATTTGGCCGTGGAACGTGTATATATGAACTATTAACGGTCGTTCGATTTAGTGCGAAAATTTATGTTGTCATATTGTTTCCGGGGAAGTGGAGAATTTCAACGATTCTTGAAGCCGATCTTGGGAATTTCAGAAAAAGAAACTCGGAACGCGTTATATGGATAATTATCCGGTTATATGGATAATTTTTTTAGTTTGATATCCAAGAGTGTTTTTTTTTTTAGTTTTTCAAACTATATTTTAACGACACTTGTATAGTAGACAGTCTTTAAGGCATGGAATATATCCCCTAAAACTTTCATAAAATAAATTATATAATTAGTTCTTCTAAAATATAAGGCTGAGCTGTACTTTCGTTCGATGGTTTAAACCTAAAAATGCAGCGAGGGTTCATTAGTATTCTCTGACAATTTTCATGTTTGCCACTTTTAGGGGAGCTAATGATAGACCTCGAGGTGATGTTGTCTTGCAACAAATATATGCAATGTAAGTAACCAGAAGTGGTGGAGCAATGGATGATTTGGTTAAGAACTGATGCTACCAACTCGTGTAGTTTTGTCTTTCATTGACCGTCTGGGGAATTGCATACAGGATAAATTAAAAGGTCCGAGTTTCTCTGCAATGACTACAAACATTTAATAGCAAGTTGCTACCTGTGTTGGCTTTGTTGGCCACATACGGCTAATGGTGAGCCGTATGCAAGTTCACTGCGTTGGATTGGTGCACCAACGGATTTGGCAGTCATGGCAGGTGCTGATAGGAATCATGTATTATTAGAGTCCTGGTCGACAGTTTGACTAGCTTTGAATTGTATTCTTTGTGATTTTATATCAAATATCGCTTAATGTTTGATATGTTGTAATTCCTTTGAAAGCACTTTTTACAAAAAACTAAAATTCAAAAATAAATAAGATATAACTTTTATTTTCTAAAGAATAAATAAAACTCAAGAAATAACTTTTATTTTCTTTATTTATTCCTCAGAAATTTCTTCAGTTTTATTTATTAATCAGAAAATAAAAGTTATTTTTTAAGTTTTATTTATTAACTTAAAAAATAACTTTTAATTTAGGGGAAGTAGATAAAATTTACCAAATAACTTTAATTTCATGAGGAATAAATAAAATTCAAAAAAAAAACTTTTATTTTTTAACTTTAAATTTAGTATTAAGATTTGAATACTTATTGTTAGTTCATTTTGAAGATTCAATAAATAAAAAAATGCTTAAAAAAAAATTCTGAGACATAAATAAAACGCAAGAAATAACTTTTATTTTCGGGGAAATAAATAAAACTTAGCAAATAACTTTTATTTTCTGAATACTACAAAATACTCAAGAAATAACTTTTATTTCCCGATTAATAAATAAAACTCAAGAAATAACTTTCTTTTTCTGAGGAATAAATAAAATTTAAGAAATAACTTTTATTTTCTGAGAAATAAATGAAACTCAAGAAATAACTTTTATTTTCGGGGAAATAAATAAAGTTCAAGAAATAACTTTTATTTTTGCAGAAATAAATAAAACTTAGAAAATAATTTTTATTATCTAAGCGAAAAATAAAACTCAATAAATAATGATTAATATGAAATTTTGATAATAAGGCTTAGAACTGTTACGGTTACTGATTTCTACATATTTTGTGGAGTATGATTTTCAGCAATATCGAAGCAATATTAAAGATTGTGTAAATAAGAATATAGAAATTACGTTTGAAATTTTAAATTCATTTGAATTTAACAAATTTTGTAAGTTTTTTTCTTTTTATTAATTCGAAAAATGACCTCATAAGTAAAACCTTCTTAAAAATTACAAACTAAAATGACACCATTTTTGATTTTTTTATTGTTTAAGCTGTAAAAAATTTAACACTATTCCAACAAAGTGCTTTTTTAAACTCTGCTGCTGCTATTTCAATTTTAATACTCAATATTTTGTAAACAATAAACAAAAAACAAGTTGTGTTTTGAATTGCTGTATTTTTGCTTTGAGGACATATTGGTCGTCTAATCGGCTTAAAAATTAAAAATAATATATTAAATGTTATTTTATAAAAAAAACAACCACTCAAAACTCAACTTGACCAACTGAATCGTAAGTAAAATTTTCAAATAACCCTTAAGTGTTGGCAATAAGTGCACAGAAGTATGTAAAACACTTGTGCATGGCAACATATAGTTGCCTCACTTCACTTTAAATAAGTAACAAGCAGCAGAGCCGAAATTTTGTTACCCTTTTTGAAAAGAACACTTTTATGCTTTTTCCAGCGATTCTCTCTTTTCCCCCCTTTTCTTTTGAATCGAATTCCATCATAAGTCTTTAGGCTTTTTCGAAAAGGTCAAATAGCCAAACACCATACAACACGCCTGCAGTAAATACTCGTTCGTACATACAAAAATTTTAACAATATTTAGTGTTTTCAAAAATCGTGCTCTTGGCAAACAGTAAATAATTTCTGGCAAAAGAAAAGCCTTGAGTGGGTAGAAATGTTTTATGTATTTTCTTTTTTTAGTTTTTTTAGTTTTTGCTGTTTTTGTCTCAGTCTTGTTACTACTTTTACTTAGAAGACTTCAAAGTGTGCAAAAATTGCCGTAAGTATGTATTTAGAACAGGTTAGTAAGAACTTGAAAGAAAGTTTTGTTGCAAACATGAACATAACAAATTTCAGTAAACAATACAATTAACAATTATGTTAAGCTTAAAGAAACAAGAGAAGAGTTTTATAAACGTAGTTACACTAATTTAATATTCGTAATTAAGCAAATTTTTATTTTAATAGTTTTGTTGGCTTGTGCTCTAATAAATTATATGTAGCAAGTACTCGTGTTAACATTAAAAGTAAATTAAGCTTGACTTAATAGTATTGAGGAGAAAAAATATCGCTCGAAACCACGAAATATAATAACCCCCTATTATCTCAAGAGGCGTCTTCGGCGTTACATCAAGACAAATTTAAAAAACTTTTGGTTGTGCACTGGAGAGGTTCGCCTTTCATGCTAAAAAAGGAACATTTTTTGAGTCCCTCCATGATTAGAGATAATGAAAAAACAATTCGAAAATTCATTTTGTTATTTTTTGCCACGCCTACAAATATCGCTCTTTTAGTATTTTGATCATTGTGTCGCCATTTTTAGACCAATCATAGTATTTTATATGACGACTCTGTAAGGTCTAAATTTCTGTATATATAATATTATGATCGGGTTGCCAGTAGATTTTTTGAGAAATCCCTACCATAGCGCATATAAATCGTTATTTTCCCCCACAATCAAAAAAATATTTCAATTATTATTTGTTGTTGAGCTAGTGGTCTTCTTGTTTTGGTAAAAAGTATGGTTTTTATTTTTCAATATTTCGACACTCCGTTGTGTGTCTTCTTCAGGAAAATTTTTGTTTTTTTAAAAATTGTGTATACAAAATAATAAATTTGAAAACTCATATTGAAATAACAAAAACAAAATATTCAACTACATTAACATTTACAATGAAGAAACATATTTTACATTATCATAACATGAAACATATTACATAATACGTTTTTAAAAAGAAATGAAAAAGTTTTTAAGCAATTTTAGGCAAAATACCTATCAACTCCTGTTTTTGTTTTTATGTATTAAATGCCTATAATTTTGGGCTAATCCGTCTACATCCCTTTTAAAATTTATCCTCTTATCTACAGGCACCTTAGTAATCGGAAGCAATACGGCAGCTTCAATTTTCACACACAGCTTTATATATTTGCCTATGTAATAACCACTCATATAGCACGGATTTCGAGTGTTGAAAACATGCAAACAAACGCACAAACATACAAGTACACAAGCAAATAAGTGAAACTAATATAAGCGTGTTTATATTGAGTATATTTCATAAAAAATTTTTAGACCTATCACTCATTTGTACCTTATAAACAACACATTAAAAGATAGGGATTGAAAAATACTAGTGCTATTGTGAATTGAGCGTTGGGCGTTTTGTGTCACATTTTTCGTATATCAAGCGCCCGACGCTTAATTCGCAATAATACTAGTATTTTTCATTCACTATTGTTTAAGTTTATTCTTAAAATTATTTCTTACTTTTTACTTCCATTATCGAAGCATGTTTTTTAGTCTTTTAAACTATATTTCTTACTTTTTTAGTAAACGTCTGCATGACTACGCGCGATAGGCATTAGAATATATTCATTTGCTTATTGAATAAATAAACGTACAACATACGATTTGATTTTAAAAATTAACAATAGTGAATAAAAAATACTAGTATTACTGTGAAAAATCAACCGAAAAACCCGGATAATTATCCGTATAACCGGGTCTAAAATGACCGCTAATATTTCAGATACAAGTTCCACGGCAAAAACACGCACTGAATATGTAAAATCCGTACAAAATAGGTTAGCGTACATGTTCCGAGTTTTATGGGAATTCCCAAAATCAGCTTCGGAAATGCCCAATATCCCCCAACTTCCTCGGAAGCATTGCGGCAAATTCAAATTTCGCACTAAAGCGAATGACCGTTAATAGCGCAGATACACGTTCCATGCTAAGAACGCGCAACGAATATAAAAACCCGGTCGCGAGTTTTTTAGGAATTCCCAAAATTGTCTTCAGGAATCGCCAAAATCCCTCCACTTCCCCGGAAGCAATATGAAAACTTAAATTTTCCCACTAAAGCGGCAGTTTTAGAATTTTATATACCTACGGCATGAGTTTGAAGAGTTGCAAACACACAAAGCTAATAAAAGCGTGTTAAAAATAGACTAATGTTGACATACGAGTAAATAACCAGAAAAAAATTTTAAAAAAGCTGAAAAATTATTTTTCCGAATCCCATTTATTGCAAATTGAGTAGTACTTCAGAGTGGGAATAACGTGTTGTTTGACGGTTTTCATAGGGCTTTATAAAATAATAAAATACACAATCGGTAAAGTTTTTTTCTTATTTTAGATTATATCGTTTATATGTTATCATTAGCTCTAAAAAGTTTTGGTGCTCCCACGTTCTTTTCATGTTAATTTAACACGATTTCAAGTCAAAAATTACCTTTTTTCACAAATATTTTGGGTTGTAAACAACAGTGAATTGGAGACCTGTTTCGCGATATCGCAAGTCTACGTTCGTTGCTGCATTAATGCCAACAAAACTGATTTTTCTCCAACTTGTTAGATTTAATATAATAAATCGGATGATAGCAGAGATAATGATGCAATATTTTGTCAAAAGAAATACTGATAAGAGACCTAAAATTAGTGGGTCAGAATATATGCGAACGTTAACATTTGAAATCGTGAAACAGGACTTAAATATTTTTAAATTCCTTGAAATGCCACAAAACTATACAAAAGACGCTGTTTTCATAAAAATGTTAAATCAACATTGTTCAAAGTTAATGAAATATGGATGTCTTTATTGGCTTTCGGGAGCAAGTAGTGCTATCTGTGATAAAATTTAAGCACAGGGTGTACTAAAATTATATTAGGGGGTTTGAATTTAACATAACTTTTTTATTATAATTTTTTTTAAGTATTTCGTACAGAAGGCTTGGTGAATTTAAAAGAGTACATAGTTAAACTTCGTGCCCAATTCGTTAAGCTTTACCTCTCAAAGCGAGAGTTCATTGCTTTGATTCGGCGTGCATATGGTCGTTATTTTAATGTGCGCAATCGGCACTAAGAAGAGTTGACGATAAGCCGTGCGGTTATAGATTTTCGACAACAATGGGCAGTATGGAACCTTCCTGTTGCCAATGAAAATATTAAACGGGTAAAGCAGACTATTCGGTAAGGCAGAGAAAAAAATGTAAAAGTTTCGATACAAACTAAATTAAGTGTTCCGCTTCAAACTCATGTCATGTCTTCTGACCTATCCAAAGAAACCCTAATTTACATTTTGTGTAACGTGTAAATATAATAAATATGTATAGTAGTAGGTTATGTTTGGGTTTTTATGCACTTTGATTTACATTAGCCACACTAAAAAATTCTCTACTTTCTTATTTAATTTTTTATTCTTTTTTTAAGGCAGAAAAAGTCAACAAATTCCTTAAGATACTCGCTCGTATCATGATTTCACGCTGTTACGCTGCTGTGAAGTCAGTGGTTGCTAAAAGTGAAAAAATATTTTATAACTAACGATAAAAATAAAAAAGTAAACAGTAAAAGTAACGTCATTATCTATTAAACGAATTAACTTGCAAATGCTTAAGACTGTTGGAGTAGTTTTAGACAACCACTTTTGTTTTGTCGCGTGAAAGATTAAATACATACTTAACATTGAATTATGCCAAAACAAGTTAAAACATTTTTCTTTAATGAACAGAGAGTTACACGACATTTAAACATTTTGTCTTATAAATAAGTTAATTTAGATAAAAGGGTTATTTTTTTTAACCTGTTTCGAGCACATGAATTTAGGTTAGGTTAGGTAGGCAGGCCGCTGGATACCCGGAAAGAATCTAGGTTGTCCAGCTCACTTGGGTCCTATAGTCGTTCCCTTTGTGATTGCCTGAAAAGGTAAAAAAGTGGAGTGTAGTGGAGGAAAAGTTATAGGAAAATGATAGTGAGTGGAAAGAATGGGCGGGGATGGAAAGGAGATGCGGGAACCTTTTAGTGTAGTGTTACATGCTGCTATACTAGCCATCCGCTGCTTCTTATGAAAGAGGCTAGCGAGGTCGGTTTGATCGAGGCCAGACAAGATAGGCTATTGAAGATCCGCTCGTCTAAGTGTCTTAGACGATGATGCTCCAATGCACATGAATTTAGTCCAGGTATAAATTAAGAGAAAAGGATTGTGTTTTTTGTGTACAGTGGGCTGTTAGTAACGTTATCCGAAACATGCCCATTGTAAATATTTTCTAGCTTTTAATTTCCCAAATGATTTTCAAAACTGAAAATAAGGAAATACTTGCTAAATACTATGGTAACTCTGCACCATCAAATTCAATGTATAAGAATGGGTTTACTGAGTTGTGTTGTGGTCCTTCCAACACAAGAGACGCTCTGTGTTCAGTTGGCCCAAAAGATAATTCGTAATAACGCATCAAGGATTTCATATTGCATTCTCTTTGGAAACCATAAGTAAACTTTTAATATTTCTCAATAAAATTTACTCACAATAAAAAATTTCTATCTCCTGATTACCGCCAAATTTCTTTCATAGGCAGAAAAAGAATTTTGACATATACATTCTTATGTGGATTCCCCCAATGTGGTAATAAAGTGATGTGTTCTTAATACACCATCTGAGCAAACAATTTTATCGCATACATAAATGTCTTAAATATGAATACGAGTATACCAGCAAAAAAGTAGAATATATATTCGTATTGATTTTAACGATTCTCAAAACAAATTCATGGCTTATCAAAAATAGCCAACCAAAGCTCCAACTACTTTACAAATCGCCAGTGGCCAAATCGAAAATCAGGTTGCCAAACAAGTTTTAAAATCGCCACGTTTGGCCAAAAATCGCCAAACCTGACAACCCTGTTAGCTACTAATAATTACACCAGTAAAAAATATATACTGTTTCTTTTGTGAGTTTCCTAGCTGTCTTCACGCCGACATGTTATACGAGCTACCCTAATCATAAGCAAGCTGGGAAACTTTTAAAGACTATTTTCGAATACTTAACTATATATCCCATTGTTTTAAATAAATTAATGAGAATTCATAAAGTAAATTGTTGGAATGGTATTTCCCGACCACAAAAAAACCGCATTTTTATTTCTCAGAGAAGCTTTTATTTCTATCACTTAGCATCACGGTTGCCATATTTGGCGATTTATCGTCATTTTGCCGATTTTGGATGCTGAAAATAGCATATTGACGATTTGACGATTTAAGGTCTGTTTTTCACGATTTTTGTAGATCAATCATCTCCAATTGTGATTTTACAACTACATATTTCCGTTGTTATATCCTTCACAAAAATGGAAAGGGTGTAAGTATGTAAGTTTGTGATTCCGTTTGTAAGTTCTACAATTTTCATTTCCGACCCTATAAAGTATACATACTCAGAATCAACATTGATAGAAAATTCGAGACGGACATCGAGCGATGTCCATCTGTCCGCCATTGAAATAACGTTTCTGAGAAAACCATTAGCCTTAGAAACTTTTTAATACATTTCGATGAGAATCCGAACATTTTGGACTGTAGCAATTGCTGACAACTTGTTAAAGATTTTCTTTAATGTTAATGATATTTATTTCAGAGCATACTTGTACGTATAATATATAAGATAAGTGTTTAGAAGATCATATGTCCACAAAAATTATGCATTAGGAATTGTAAACATATTTTCTTATAAAAAAGTGTGATTGAATTCTAATGAGTTTTCAATTTGAAGATAAATTCAAAGCCTTAAGTATTTTTCCTGATATAATCAAAGAATTTTGTAATTTCGACGTACAATGCGAACGACAGAAAACTAAATAGTTCAGTCAACTAACACTATTGAACGTAAAGTATTTATTTTATGATACAAATATATAGATTTTTTGGCTAAATAATCAAAAATTATTTTTCACTAATCTTTTCTACAATGGTCAAGCTTGTAGTAAGAATATTAGCCATGTCTCATTATCCAGAAAGAGTTTTCAATAGCCAAGTACAAGAACCTTAATAAAACCAAAGTGAGAAATAAGTTGGAGAATCCTTTTTAAGAAATATTATTCTAAAAACTACTTAAAACTTTGTAACAGTGATTGTTCTGATCATTAAAATAAATATTTCGCTTGAAAACAAATAATTTTACATGTTGACGATTTTTTGACGATTTCAAATAACTATATTGACGGTTTTAGCCCCGATTTATCTGGCAACTATGCTTAGCATTTCATTCACATGAATGTATTTGATTTTTTGCTGTGGTTTTTTAATCGGTTTAAGAAGGCTGCACTTGATTCTAGAATTGTATACTTATTTTAAGACATCGATTGGTTATCGTGAAGAATCACGTTTTCGGCTTATTTAAAAAATATTAATCCAACCTCTACGGGGACAACTAGCTGTTTCGTAGTCGCTACACCACTCATCAGCACCGAGTCATTTAAAGTACACTCTTGTGTTATTTGTACTTAAAATTTTGAGTACGATTCGTATTAAAATTTAGTAGAAAATACTTAAATTTAGTACGAGCTTTTTCTTTTTGTGTGCTCTCTTTTATTCAAAGAGCTGTTTGCCCATCGCTGCTTTAAAACAATAACATTCTTGTTTTAGGTATGTATGTAATTTAATTTCTAAATATTCGATCCAAGGCGAATTCATAACAGGTGAAATTGACAGCGCAGCTGATAACTTTTTTTAATTTTAATCTGTTTCAGATGTCAATGGAATAATTAAAACAAAATTGAAAAAAAAAACATTTTAGAAAAATTTTTTTAATTATGTATTGTATCTTGAGCGCCAGGTATTATCCACAGTCCTCCACAATCTGGCTGGCCATTTTCACCTTTTCAAGCTCTATGATCAGGGACTATAATTTTCATGAAAGAATTAAAAGTTTCACGAAATAATTAAGTTTTTTTTTGTTCTTTTATTGGAAATTTTTTGTTATAGAAATTAAAAAAAAAAACTTTAAACAATTTTTTAAATTATGGATTGTATCTTGAGCGCTAGCTATCATCCAGAATCCTCCTAAATCTGGCTGACCATTTTCACCTCTCCGAGCTCTATGATCTGAGCCTTTAATTTTCACGAAATAATTAAACGTTTCACGAGATAAATAAAAGTTTGTATTTTCTATTAAATTTTTTTTATTATATTTTTTTTAATTCCTTTTTGTGTTTAATTTTTTTCTTTGACATTTGAAAAAGATTTGAATTTGTAGTGTTGTATTTCTTGCTCTTGCATATACCTGATATGAATTCGCCTTGATTCGATCTTTCTTTTTTCTTTTAATTTTTTATGGAAAAAATCTGAATTTTCAATATAATTTTTATTTTAATATTTAAGTAGTATAATTATTTAAAATAACTTTTAGTTTCTCTTTATAATTGCAATTTTCTTTTGCTCATGTTTTGTTAAAAAATTAATTACTATTTAAAATATTGTTTGGCTGTTATAACAATTTGGCTGCCACAAAGTGCTGTCATTGAAATATATTTTTTGATCTTAATAATGAGTGAAAGTTTCCATTAACATCTAATAATGTAAAGCAGCGATTCAACAACACTAGCATGACAACCACACCACAATTTGACGAAGAAACAGATTGAAGAAAAAAAAAAAACACTGTAACGAGCAACGAGTGTAAACAATAAAGCAAAACAAAAAAAATTAAAAAACGTGTTTAAATTTTTTTTTATTTTTTTTTTATCTGTAACTGTAAACATACAGGTAAGTATTTATTTTTTTCCAATATAATTCTTTTTCTCCGAAACCATAGACAACAAAACAATGCAAACGTACGTGTACACATATGTATACGAGTATCTAAAGAGTACAATGCCACAATATGGAATAATAAGTCATTTAATCAGTAAAGAAAAACGTTTGAGTTGTCAGAGTGTTTGCACAATACTTCATGCTAAACAAAAAATATGAAATAAAATATACTCGTAAGACCTCCGACAGGCACAAACAAATTTAATCTTTTAAATCAAAATTTTTAAAAGGTGAAGTTTTATGTGTTCCTAGCAATAAGAGATCTGCAAAAGACATGTGTTAGATATTTCATACACTAGCATACATATGTATGTAAGTATTTATACAAGTTGATTTAAAATGTTTGTTATCGTGACTGCTGCTTTGAAAACACAATCTCATTTATCTTTATGATGACTGCTAAACGTCTTGTGCAGGTCTCTAGTTTAAATGCAAGTATGTTCATTTGTGTACATGTCTGTAAAAATTTATGTTTGGTACTCACTCATATCGTGGTCTAGAATTAGTTAAAGCATAAACTTTTTATCTGTTTTGTTAAAGAATAATAATAGCTGAAACATAATGTGTTTCTTGAATATTTACTAGACGTGCAAGTGTTAAATAGTTTTAAGCCCTTACAAGTCGCTGCAGAAGAACAGACAAATCTCTGAGAACAAATAATTTAAATTACACTCGTCTGCACTCAGTGTATTTTTTGGTGGGTGTCAGACAAACAAATTGGTAACTTGTTTTAACACTATTTGTTCGTTGCTTGTAGATGCCTTATGGAAGATAAAATAGTACTTTGTTTTAGAATGTGTAATTTTACTATAGTAAATCTACTACAGCAGACAAAGTAAATAAAATTCGCTAAGCTTTTTATATTTTTATTCGATTTTATTGACTTTCTAATGTCTGAAACGTGCTCGCAAAATACAATTATTACTTTTATACTTTGCTTTGTTGCTAGAACTACTTGTCATAATTCTATTTGTTATAATTCTACCTAAAAAAATCTACCCTAAGTAGGAACGGAAAAAACATTTTTTTCAAAAACCATTTATTTCTCAACATAAGGCTGGTTTATACGATGATTTAAAGCCATGCCTTTTTAATAATATTCTTTTAAAGCTCCTACCAAAATCATGTTACATCTTTACGATGATTTTTAAGTCAAGTCGTTTGTTTAATTGTTGTCGTTAAAAAAATCGTTTGTCTCTTTTTATCATTTTAGTAGTATCGATGTGGATACCTTGCCAGCCGAACGAAAATAAAACAGTTTACAAAATAACAAACGAGTCAAAAAGAAATTACAGAAAAAAACTTGAAAAACAGAAAAAATGGCTTTTTTAATTTAAAAATTTTCGTACAAAAGACATGGCTTTAAATTATCGTGAAAACTTGCTAATACAGGGCTGTTCTGCAAATCAATTTTTGTGTAAGTGATTTGAAATCACATAAAAGGTGTTCTGTACACAAAATATATTTGATTTTTGTGATTTTAAATCGGTTAGCTAACTTGTAATCAGTTTGAAATCACATCCTAATTTTTGCACGTACTTTATTTTCAAATTGCATAATTTATTATATTAATAAATAACTTAATGTGTTTTCTATTGATTATTTAAGTAAAATAATTTATAATTTCAAAAATTTCCAAAGTCTACTGATGATTAGGGCAGCTCCTATGAAATGTCGACATATAGATAGCTGGGAAACATAGAAAACAAGCTATTTATAATTTTTTTACTGGTATAAAATAATTTATTTTATATGACATAATTCACTAAATTAGGAAAAAATTAAATACGTTTATTTTGTAGCAATATTTGTTATTATATTGTTAATATTATTTTGTGATTTAGTTCATTGGTTTATTTTATTTTATTTTATTTTTCATATTCATTAGAAGAAATTAACCTTATATTGCAAAAAATACCGCGAATAAACAAATTCAACCTGAAAATAAATATATCAGTAAATTGGAGCAAAAAACAGCTGTTTTTTGTGCTTCAGAAGAGTATAAATAACATCGAAAATCACAAAAAATTGTGATTTGTAGAACAGGCACAAATCACATTTGTGCTTTTGAAACGGCAAGTGCTTTGAAATCACGTGAATTTTAGAACAGGCCGGTAAGTCTCCTTTTAGCTCAATACACTTAGTAAGATGATATTCCAACTTTTTTATACTGAGTAATACGATTTTGGCACTCCTCAAAACACCCGTTAGTTTCGGTAAACAATTTTTCGTTTGAGATGAATCTTTTTCCTGCGAGCCATTTTTTCAAGTTAGGAAACAGGAGCTAAATCTCGACTATAAATGTGAATGATCAACCAATTCAAAGTGTATGTCACGTAATTTTCGCATGGTATCTAATACTGTGTGAATTGGTGCGTTGTCTTGAAGAAATAGCACTTTATTTTTCCTTAAATGTGGTCGTTTTTTCTTGAATGCATCAATCAATTGATCCAATAATGCACGATAATGCTTTTCTTTTTTCTTATTGCCAGCCGATTTCACTGTCTTCGCCTTCTTCGGTGCACTTGCACCCCTTGTTTCGATTGATTTTTGGTTTCAGATGTGTAGTGATGGACCCATGTGGTGAATTATTCACCACACCCTCGTGTGGCTTGCAAGGCGCACACAGTATGTGTCATTGATTTACATTAGCACCTGCCTTGACGGCCTATCTCATAATGGGTCAACTGCATGTGGTGAATTATTCACCACGCCCCCGTGTGGCTTGCGAGGCTTACACAGGTGCAACTTCTGTCATTTGTTTGTAGCCATATGAATGAACTCTTTTTCGGAATAACATTATTTTTGAAGCAATATACCGGTTTCATTTTTGATATGATTTCATGCCGAAGTTTTTTCTTTTTTTTTTTTTTTTTTTTTAACCAAAAAAAAAAAATTATTTAATTCTATTAGGAAAGGAAATGTTTTCTGTGACATGGCTGATAATAGTGCAGTTTTCAAAAAATTAATTATTAAACATTTCAAACTCGATCCTTTTCTAACAACCCGTCTGAAAAAGATCGGTTTACACCACATACCTAAATGTATAAAGCGGCATGGCTACACCCAAACATCATACTGTTTCTTCAAACTAGACTTTTTTGTTAGTGTTAGTGAGAATAACCTCACATGTATGGTTTGATGTGAGTTTGACGAAATTCAAAATAATTTAGATTTTTACTACGTCGCAGCAGAAGTTTGAAGCTAATTTGATGTGTGTACGCATAATTATATATAAAAATTAGAGAAACATTTTCTTTTCGGAAATTGTTGATGTTTATAAACAATTTTAATTTTAAAAAATTATTTTAATTTTGTGAAGTTCGTACAGGCATATATAAGCTGAAAAGATATGTTTTCAGAAAATTTGGAAAATTATGATTTTTCGGCCGCAAAATGTTTTATTATTTGTTAAATTTTGTGAAAACATATCTTTTCAGCTTATATGTATATGCCTGTACGAACTTCACAAAATTAAAATAATTTTTTTTTAATAAAAATTGTTTATAAACATCAACAATTTTTGAAAAAAGAATTCTTTAATTTTTATATTATTTTCGTCCACACAAAAATGAAATTTGAAGTAATTAAGCGTACACACATCAAATTAGCTTCAAACCTCCACTGCGTCGTAAAAATCTAAATTATATATTTTTTAACTATTTTAATATGAAGTTTGACGGAAGAAATTTGATGTGTTGCTGGGCTAAGTCAGAGAAAATTTTTACGAACACATAATCAAGTTTTATCAAATAGTTTGATGTGTGGCCACGCTTAATATTTTTTCCCAATTGACACAAAATATAATAACAATTTTCAATATTTTCCATAAACAGATAGAAATATTTAACCCAATTCCTTGGGATTGAAATTGCACCCATAAAAAATTCCAACATCATCGATTATAGACAATCCATTCAATAATTAGAAATGAAGGCAACAAATAAAAACAACATTCAAATGCAGCATAATGAAGTTCCTTCACTCATAGACACTCATATTATTTAAAATTTTGCTTTTGACGATAGCAATTGAATGAATACTTTGAATTTTATGCATATTTATTATTATGAATGAAATTAAAACATACAATTTTAATTAAAAAGGAAAAACAAAAAAACAACACAAAATGAAAAGAATTGCTAAACAAAACTGAAAGGTCTCGTGTTTAAATACTGAAAACCACGCCAAATTAAAAAAAATATAATTCCTGTTAGTGACTCATACAGTCTTCTACAAAAATTAAAAAATAAAATTTCAAACGACAAAAAAAAAGACTGAATGATTGAAGAAATATGACCAAAATCCACAGCAAGACACATTTGTTTAAGCCAAGCTAAATTTAAAGCTTTGAGTTGAGCGGTTGGTTACACCATTTCCCCCAGACAATTACCTCACAATTTGTTTGAAATAATAAAATCTTAAATCTTGAAGAGAAAAATTAAAACAAGACATCAACAATCTCAATATTAAATTGAAGATGAAGTTATAAAACTGTTTTCGTTAAAATGAAATTTATCCTTTCAACAGCCACCAAGTTGACAGCAGAAAATTGATTTTCTGGTGTTTGAGAACAGAACGACAACGACAACAACAACAGCAGCAACAATATGAGATGAAAGAAAAGAAATAAAATATGTTTAACATGCTAAAAAGACTTTAAATATATTTCACTTTGGTTTGAGTAAAGATATATTCAATTTTATTTTTCGTTTTTATTTTTGTTTGTTTGCTTTTTGTGTTTTAATCTTTGCTGAAAGAAAATTGAAAAAGGCCGACAAAAAAAAAGAAAGAATTTGTTTTGTATGCAAACGCGTCTATAAAATTTTATGCAGCATTGCTAAGCGCCAAAATGAAATTTTTATCACTGATGTCGTCCGTCGTCGTTAGTGTTCTCTGCCCCCCTCATGCCCCTTTTACACAGTTTAGGGCTTTGTGCCAACAAGTATTTTTTTCATCTATTTTATTTTTTATTTTAAGTATTTTCACTTTATTCATGCTCCACCTTGTTTGGTGAAATTAGAAAAGCAAGAAGAAGAAGAAAAAACTTCATGAATAAATGAAAGAAAACCCACTATTATGCACTTAGTTCATTTATGTGTGCTTATGGTAAATACCAGAGATTCAAAGTAATGGATTTTCGAAAATAAAGTTTCATGGTGATTCGGAAAAATATAATTACGGTATTCAAAGGGTGGTTGGTCATAAAGCTATATTTTAAAATAATAGCGTGAAAAACGATAAGCTTGCTGTGAGAGGTAATTTCTTTTGCTATTTCAAATGAGATGTTTGCGGTTTAGTTATGACAAATCAAAAAACACAGCTTGAAAAGTCCTATTACTACTTTATGACTTTTGTCAAAAACAGAGCTTTTATGCTGCCATAAAATATTAGAACATAATGCCTGATATGACACCGTTGTCATTCAAAATCCAAAGTATATAACAACTTTTGTTTTCATTTTACAGACGATAAACAAAATATATTATAATATGAAAGAAAAAATACCTCAAATATAGAGGCAAGTGAATAATTTCAAGTCAAGGATATAAAAAACGTTATTTTTGGTTGCAAAAGTCTAAAAATTGAAACAGCCATGTTTAAAAAAGTATATTATCAAAATATAGTTTAAAACACTAAAAACACGCTTAGATGTCAAATTAATTATCCATATAACCAGATAATAATCCGTATAACGCGTTCCGTTTTTTTTTTAATTCCCTCAATTTAAAAACTTAAATTTTCATACTAAATTGCATGACCGTCAATAGTTCAGATACACGTTCCACGACCAAAACACGCACCGAAGATGAAAACCGAGTTTGATACCCAGAGTCGCAAAAATCTCTCACTTTCTCAGAAGCAACACGTCAATTCAATTTTCGCACTAAAACTAATGACCGTTTATAGTTTAGATGCATGTTCCACGACAAATACGCGCACCAAATATGAAAACCCGGATCCAAACCGGTTAGCGAAGTGGTTCCGATTTTTTTTTTTTTTTTTTTGGAAATTCCTAAAATCGGCTTTGTGAATCCCCAAAATCCTCCCACTTCCCCTGAAGCAATGGGAAAAAAATTCTTCTGAAGAAGACACTTAACGGAGTGTCGAAATACTGAAGCAAATAAAGAACTATAAGTTTTACAAAGTGAACCAACAAATAATCAGCCATGTTGTTCTGAAAAACGCTTAATTGATTTTTAGGTATTCTAAGGAACGCGCGTTTTACTGGCGTTTCGGAGCTTTTTCCGAAAAAGTACTACATGTGTTTTACACACGTATTTAAACTCGTATGTGGTATTTATATAAAATAAAATAAAAATTGACAAATAGAAACTTTGTTTTTATTTTAATTGAAAATGTGTAAAATTCTTTCAACTCTTTACTGAAATAAAAGAAAACATATTGAATTTTAATTCTGAACAATTTTATTGCCTTTTACAAGTTTATTTTAAGCAAATTCAATCAGTTCACTTCAATAAATACATGCGAGATGAAGTCACTAGTTTTAAGCGATATGCGTTTACCAGAACACCTATTTGGCGTTTTCAAATCGCAAAACCATACTTCTTGCGCTATACGTTTCTCAGATTACCTGTTTGGCGTCTTCAAATCGAAAACGCTAAATTTAAGCGATTTGCGTTTCTTAGAACATGCCTGCATAATTTAAAGTATTTCTTAAAAATAAAGAAAATTTATTTCTTCAAAATTCTTCTAGCTAAAGATCTTTGAATCCGTCTAGAGCCTCAGAGAAAATTTGTGAAGATGGTGATCCTCGAACTTTTCCTCCTGGCGACTTCCCGTCTATTAATTTTCCTGAGGATGATAACAAACTGTTATCGAAATATCGAAAATAAAAATTGTTAAACCTTTTTTTTTTATAAAAAACAACAAAAACAAAGATCTTTATTTTGCTGAATAATTTAGAAATTGTAATATAAACAAGATCAAATAAAACGAATATTGAATAATGAAAATTTCAAAAACAAAAAGTACCTTTGACGAAAAAGTACTTTTTAAAACAGCACCTGCTGCAAAAAGTGCATTTTAAAACAGTTACTTTTAAAAATGTATCTTTCAGAAAACTCCATTTAACTTTGGAAACATATACGAGTACGTTTTAAGAAAAACACTTTTTAAGAAAAGAGCAAAACGTTTAACAAATATACTTAAAATAATTATTCAAAAAAGCTTTTTTGAAAAAAACATCTGTAGAAACATAAACGTTTTTATAAAAATACATAAATTAAAAAAAAATACTTTTTAAAAAGTAATTTATAGAAATATCTATAAAAAAATTTCATATAAAAACAGTACCTTTAAAAACGTATTTAAAAGAAAATGTAAATGTATTTAAACAAGTAAGATACTTATTATGAAAGTTACTTCTAGGAAAACTAGATTTCGAAATTACTTTTCATAAAATAAAAAAACGCTTGAAAAGTATATTTTACCTCCCAAGGAAGAATACCACTTTCACAAATGGAAAGTTTACTTTGCATAGTCTTGAGTTTGTAGGTGGCAAGGGAAAAAGAAGACAAAAGAGAGCCGCTCTCTTCTGACTTGACACCTCCAAAACTCAAGAAGAGTGATGTCAACTCGGTGCGTTTCGCGCCGTTTTTGATGCTTTTTTAAAATTATTTGTGCCAAACATTCTTTAGTTGGTGCGGGGTGCGCTTTTTTATATTATCGGTACGTTTTTTTAAATTTCGGTAGCACAAAATGAAATTCAACTCAACTTTTTGTTTTAATGTAAGAAATGAGTGTCCAAAGTCAAGTGACCAAAATTTTTACGTTTAATTTTGCGTGGCAAACGTACCATGTTATATGCACAAGTAAGACAATCTAATCTTGCTGTTGTCTAAAAAAAAGAAAAATTTCATTTTATAAAATTTGCTGGTTTTAGAAAGTGTTTTTCTATTAAACGATCGAGCCAAGTTTGTCAAATATTGTAATATATGCAGTCTCTGAACAGTGAAGTTCGTATTGACAATAGCTCGTGAATTCGTTACGGATTTGGTAATTGATGAATTACCAAACTATTAAATAAATTATAAACGTTTGCATTAAATATTAATTATAGTAAACTTCATATTTTATATGTTATAATTCAGGCAAATTTTCGTATATTTCATTCAATAAATTCTTTTAAAGACACCGCTTACGAAGACACAAATGATATGTACACTGTGTTTGATAAAATTACTATTAATTGAATTTGAAGGCTTTTAGTGCGATTCTAAAACTTTTAATGATCCTCTAATCGTAAATTCTTTTGACAGTAATGGTTGTATGCTCCTGCAATATAATTTTGACGACGTTAAGCAGCTGTGTTTTTGTGTCTCTGATGATAGGCAAGAAAAGTAACAGCTGATTTCGGTCGACAGCAAATTTAAATAAATGATATTGCTTAATAATAAATTTTAGAGGCCAAGACAAACGTGAATTCTAGTTATTGAACCAATTTGATGGCTTGCCATCAGCCGCTGCTATAAGACCCAGTTTGATTGTATAATAATCACTTAAAAGGCGGCTTCATTGCAGTGTTTTTAATATTAAAATATTGTATTTCTTAATATAAAACTGGTTTTTAAAGGAAAAAATTCAAAATTCGGCGCATTTTTGTTGAAATGACGCGTTTTCCCTCATTTTGGTGCGTTTTGAAATTTCAAAGTTGCCAACGCTTAAACTTTACGTGTTGTGAAAAATAAAAACTCTTTCAAGAAAAAGTCTTTATCCTCTGACGAAGAAATAATTCTTTTAAGAGACTGCCTTAAGGTATTGTAATACATTTTTCACTATTAGTTATGCTGCAGAGTTGTTTTCCTAACATTTTCTTGACTTTATTACAGGTGCATACATTATAAAGGGTAAAAATTTAGCTGGTGTTTTTTTTTTCTTACAAGTGCTGCTTATATGCAAATTTATTTCATCTTTAATTGCCAAGATTTTTAAAAGGCAGAACTTTTAGTATTTCCCTAAGTGTGATTCACCCTTTACAAAGTTATAGTTCTTATTTGTGTTTTTTATGTCTGCGGTTTCACCACAACTTATATTTTCATTTAAGAGCAAATATTCATATTCAAATTGTAAAGATTTATGCATTTTTCTTGCATTTCATTTATTTTGGTTGTCATAATAAAATTGTAAGCAATCCAATAGAATTTAATTAGTTATTTAATGCATACGTTCGTTTTTGTAGTTTTGAAGTCATTTTTTAAATGGACAACATATTTTAAAGAATTTTTGCAACAAAAATAGAACTCAAACAACTTCCTGAGTGAAACCATACAAAGTAATAGTTTTCGTATTTTTAAAGATATTTTTAATATTTAAAAGCATTAATAATTTTAATTTTTTGTTTGGTGGCTTTTCCAAATAAAGTGTACACAGAAAAACATCCATTTATTAAACTTTTTATTTGATTGAATTAAACATTTGATATATTTAAGCCAGCAATGGGCAGAGAGCGCTTTGAATAAAAGAGACTAGTAGCAACTAAGTTGCCACACTTAGACAAATTTAAAACAACTTGATAAAAAAACATACATAAGACATACATAAAAAATGTAATGACAATAAGTATTCAAATCTTAATACTAAGAAAAATTGTGATTAAAGTCCTGCCAGTGCTGGACAAAAATTTATTTTTATGCGAATATTATTTCAGAATTCAGTCATCTGTTTAGAGCTCTAATGGTAGCCAAAGTATCCCTCCTTCTCAGACGGGTATGACCACCAAAATTAAGAATATTAGCTGCAAGAGGATTTGGATGGAATTCAAGTTTGTTAATATATCTTGTCGCGTAGTTCTCAAATTCAGATTTCACAAAAGGTACGTTCAGATCTGCGTGGATTCGTGAGTTTTTAACGTACCATGGAGCGTCTGTAATTCTACGGAGTATTCTATTTTGACTTCTTTGAATTTTTTCAATGTTGGATGCTGAGGCTGTGCCCCATTATGGGGCACAGATTGATTTAAACACAATCTTTATTTTGCCAGCATGCAGCAACAATAATGTGGAGTTAAACAAAATGAAAAAAAAATTGCTTTTCCTCCGTTGAAATACTGATTCAAATTTATGTTTTCCTTTCGTTCGCGACTGTATTTGTACGTCTCTATTAATCTTCATATTATGGCAACTCTTTTAGAACAATGGTTTATTCCTCATGAAGCTTTTCTTTTCCTTGATGGTAAGAACGAACATCATTCAAGGATGCGATGCTCTTAAGACATCTGGGGGGTTACTATCTATTGCAAAGTGATAGAAAAATGGTTCTTAATCAAAAATTTGGTACCCTGTATGGCGTTCGTATTTTTTTTTTTCGCATTTAATTTTTCCCTTTTCGCACATTGTATTTTATCATTTTTTACTATTGTTTATTTTGTGGTTGCTTCACTTTGAAACTATTTCGAAAAAAAGTTTGCGCAAACGGAACAAAGTTTGCCGTTTGCGCAAACTTTCGCAGTGCAATAGAGAGTAACCCACCTGGTTGTTGGAGATCAAGAACCGATCCTAAATCAGCCAACAGTCTACATTACTCTTAGTTTAAATTTTGAATAAATGTTCAATGCCATAATTTCATTTAGCAGGGAGGGGTGCGGAGATGCTCGGGAACGAACATCGCCTGTCTAATAACTACAGTGTCTTTCAGACGAAAATATTTGCGGTTTTGGCAGCCTACTATATGACCAAAAAAGACTGCGGAAACATTAGAATTTGGTTTGTCAACAAACAGGCAGCGCTCTCTCAAAAAAACCTCTCATAGTTAGGCAGTGTAATTAAGAGTTAATAAAACTGGACAGTCTACCTAAAAGCACTTTGTCTTGGGTCCCTGCGCATAGAGATTTCTATGGCAACGAACGGGCCGAAGAGCAAGCCAAAAAAGATCCAGTTATATATCCATCGCGGAATCAGTCAGAATGCCGATAGGATTTATTGGATTCTTTTTGCAGAAGTCCACAAGCAGATAGCGAAGTCTGGACACATGTAGAGTGACAAGGCTAATGCGGCCAACTTTTGATGAAGAAAGAACTAGGCAATTTATAAACCATAGCAGAAGAAATATATCAAGCTTGTTAACAGTAATAATTAGACACTGAGTGTTAGGATGACATGCAAGTCAAGTTGGACTTCACTGTACGGGTTTTGTCGCAATTACAAGAATAAGCAGAAGGAGTAAACGGTTTTCCACCTCCTGTCAAGAGGAACACCTTTCTGGGAAACTACATTATTTCTAAACTTAGCGAGCCATTTGGGGGTCAGGCTTAATTACATACTGCGATATCTTACGGCTGTGGGTCGCATCTAATGCTTTGATGATTATACTATGTGTGAGTTGTGGTGAATCCAAAGAGTGGTGTGGATTTGTTAAAACGGGGTCCTTTTGAATCTATTTGTTTGCGCAAAATGAACTGTTACTTAAACCAGTGAGCTATCATGTATCCAGAGTTGCCACTTTTACTATTTATGAATGAAACAAAGAACAAAAAATGTTCTTTTTGCAGGCAGCAGTAAATGAGTGAAAACATCACCACGTGTATGTGGTATACGGCACGTTTGTCAATATTTAATGCAAAAATTTTTATTTTTTTGTTACTGCTAGGAAATTGCATTTATCTATTTTAAAATCACTTGCATATAGTATTATCACACATTTTTTTGAACCCAAACAGCAGTGTAATAAATAATAAAACAAGTGTAAGGTATGTTTTGGAGAATGGTGAGTAACATCTTGGTAGGAAAACGATCGATTTTGTAGCAACTCTGGTTAAAATAAACACAATGAGTAATTGTACAAAACCGAATAACTTCGTATCGTAGACACACAATTGCCCTTCGCTGATTTAAACTTCAATCATTTCAATTAGGAAATGTAATGACAATTTAAAGTTAATAGTGATATATACAATACATTAATTAAATTTGTTTTCTGTGTAATTGCTGTAATGAATTCTCCTTTATTTTAACTTATACGTAATTCATTTATATTTATTTGATAGCAACTGTTCTGCAATGTTCGTAATGTGCGGTTAACAAACATTTTCATAATTCGTAATTGATTGTATGCTTGATTTGAATCATAACAGCTTAATAGATTCATTTTTGTTTTGCATAAACATCTAATTTTACAATATTTATATGCACAAAAATGTAATTAAATAAAAAACTATACAACTTAACAACCTTCACCTTAATTATTTAATTACAGAAAGATATAAAATAAAAAGAGAAAAAGAGGCGAAACAGAGTAACGTTAAATAATTCTCACAAAAAAAAAAACTTGTTATGCAGCTTCTAAAAATATATTTAAGTAAAATATTTTTGCACATAGTTTTTTCTATATAAATTTTTGCCACCAAATTCAAGTGTTTTTCATTTAGAGGAACTAGTATGAGATTAAACACTTCACCTGGGGCTAAATTCCGTAACAATGAATTTTTAAATGTTCACCAATTTCAGTGTTCACTTTTAATTCACAATTATGAGAATGAATAGTTTTGACAGTTACAGTGAACAGTGAATTTTTTCACTTAAAACTCTGCGGTGAGTTTTGATTTTTGTAAAATATTTTGAAGTTGAAAAAATAAACACAAGTATTTAAATTTCCATTAGACAACTTGCGTGACAGCAGATTTGAGCATTCAGCTCATCAGTCTGCCTTTACGACCACATTCAGCACAATAAAATTCATTGGTTCGTACAGAATCGCTTTTTATTGAAAAGTGAACACTACGCCTGTCGGTGAATTTTACTTTGAGTGTTCACTGGTAAAAAAATTCATCGTTGCGGAATCTGACCCCTGACGATTTTGGATGCTGAAAATAACACTTTGACGATTTGACGATTTAAGGTCTGCATCTTCAGGTATATATTTATACCCTTCACAAAAATGTAAAGGGTATATATAAGTTTGTGATTCCGTTTGTAATTTCTACAGTTTTTTTTTGCGACCCTATAAAGTATATATATTCTGATTCAGAATTAATGGAAAAGTCGATTAAGCGATGTCCGTCTGTCCGTCGGTCGGTCGTTGAAATACCGTTTCTGAGAAAACCATTAGACATAGAAACTTTTTTCTTTCACCATTCTATTACTCCATACTGCCATGTGTTTGCTATTGAAATTCAATAATATCGGTCCACGTATAGCTGAGATATATTCAAAATTCCGAAAAAAGCCATGAATTTTTGAAATTTTGTATGGAAATTTTTGACAAAAAAAGTTGTTTCTTCTGTTCACACACTCATTAAGCAAGGTGACTAAAAGGCAAAATTTTTTTTTTCAGATATCGGTCCCTATATACCCGAGATATAGCCCAAATCGGGTTTTTCATAAAAATGCCGCACAAGCGAACTGAAACAACTTTTTTTGCTTAAAAGCGGTTCTGGTAATAAAATAAGGTTATATAAATATCAAACATGAAAATTTCCGATATCGGTCTATATATACCCGAGATATAGCCCAAATCGGGTTTTTCATGAAAATGTCGTGTAAGCGAACTTAAACAATTTTTTGTGATCAAAAGCAGTTCTGGTAATGAAGTAAGGTAACATAAATATGGAAAATGAACATTTTCGATATCGGTCCATATATACCCGAGATATAGCCTAGACCGGGGTTTTCATGAAAATGCCGCGTAAGCGAACTTAAACAACTTTTTTGTGCTCAAAAGCAGTTCTGGTAATGAAATTAGGTTACATAAATATGGAAAATGAAAATTTCCGATATCGGTCCATATATACCCGAGATATAGCCTAAACCGGGGTTTTCATGAAAATGCCGCGTAAACGAACTTAAACAACTGTTTTGGCTTAAAAGCAGTTCTGGTAATAAAATAAGGTTATATAAGTATGGAAAATGAAAATTTTCGATATCGGTCTATATATACCCGATATATAGCCTAACCGGTTTTTTTATGAAAATGCCGAGTAAGCGAATTTAAACAACTTTTTTGTGCTCAAAAGCAGTTCTGGTAATGAAATAAGGTTATATAAACATGGAAAAAGAAAATATCCGATATCGGTCCATATATACTCGAGATATAGCCTGAACCGATTTTTCCAATAAAATTTTTTTTTTTGCTGAAAAGCAGTTCTTGTTATAAAAGAAGGTTACGAAAATAGAGAAAATTAAAATTTCTGATATCGGTCCATATATACCCGAGATATAGCCTAAACCGGGTTTTTCATGAAAATGTCGCGTAAGCGAATTTAAACAACTTTTTTGTGCTCAAAAGCAGTTTTGGTAATGAAATAAAGTTATATAAATATGGAAGATAACAATTTCCGATATCGGTCCATATATACCCGAGATATAGCCTAAACCGGGTTTTTCATGAAAATGTCGCGTAAGCGAACTTAAACAATTTGTTGTGCTCAAAAGCAGTTCTGGTAATGAAATAAGGTTATATAAATATGGAAAATTAAAATTTTCGATATCGGTCCATATATACCTGAGATATACCCTGAACCGATTTTTCCATTAAAAATTTGTTTTTTTTTTTTTGCT
This sequence comes from Thecocarcelia acutangulata, assembly GCA_914767995.1. Classification (NCBI taxonomy): domain Eukaryota; kingdom Metazoa; phylum Arthropoda; class Insecta; order Diptera; family Tachinidae; genus Thecocarcelia; species Thecocarcelia acutangulata. The sequence continues at coordinate 85,448,986 of OU612097.1, read as the reverse complement.
GAAAAGCAATTCTCGTTATAAAAGAAGGTTACTAAAATACAGAAAATAGAAAATTCCGATATCGGTTCATATATAACCCAGCATATTTAGGTCACATTTTTAATATACTATACATATTCGTGACTATCGTGAAGGGTATTTTAGATTCGGCCCAGCCGAATATACTACACTCTTACTTGTTTTATTTGTAGAATCTATCAAAACAATAAATTAATTAACATAAATAGGGAAATATTTATCGTATGTTTAACTTACGAATTTTTGTTTATGTTTTTGTTGGTTAAGTTAATGAAAAACCGGACTTCACAAACATGTAATTGTTTAATTGCACATATAATTAAATGAAACAAAAATATATAAAAAAGAACACAAATATTCCTTGTCAAACTTAACACTAATATCACAGAACTTTTAATGGTCTATTGCTACAGAATATTGCAGTTTCGTATTGTCTTTGTCTTCTTTTGTGTTCATTGTATTCATTCGCATTTTCTGCTGTATTCGTTATTTTATGTTATTCGTTTTTGGACTGACCATAAATAGCGCGTTGAAAACCCACTGTTTTGTTAAATAACTTTTATAGTTTATATTTATAACTTTTTTAGTTATATTTATATTTTTTATTTTTATTTCAGAACTTTGTGAAGAAGACCTACAAATCAAGATTGAGTAAAACTTATAAAAACCGGAAGTAGCATTTTAAAGCATATTGACAATTTTTGTTAGGCATTTATATAAAAGAAAGAGATGTTTATATGCACAGCAGCACCTATTCCGCAGCACTGTGAAGTCAAGTACTTTGGTATACACCTCGACCGTAGGCTAACGTGGAAGTCTCACATTGAAGCAAAGGTCACTCAGTTAAAACTAAAAGCAGTGTAGCTAAATTGGCTTATGAGCAGAAATTCTACCTTGAAATTATATAGCAAACTTTTGTTATACAACGCAATTCTAAGGCCTACGCTATGGAATTCAATTATGGGGCACCGCCTCAACATCTAACATTGAAAAAATTCAAAGGCGACAAAATCAAATTCTTCGAACGATTACTGCAGCTCCATGGTACGTAAAATGCTTACGAATTCATAAGGATCTCTGTGTTCCTCTTGCAAAAGACGAATTTTCAAAGTACGCAACAAGGTATATCAGTAAATTGGAACTTCACCCAAATCGTTTTGCATGCAATACACTTAATTTTGAAGGCCACTCTCGGTTGAGAAGGGGGATACCCTCGCCACCATCAGAACTATTTAACGTTCTTACCGATACTGACCGTGCAAAATAAAACATTTTTATCTAGCATTGGCTGGACTTAATTAATTTTGTGTATTTAGTATTAAGATTTGAATACTTATTGTTAGTTCACTTTGTGAAGATTCAATAAATAAAAGAATGAAAAAAAGAACTAACAATCTAATGACGTCAAATCGCCTGAAAAAGATGGCCGGTTATTAGATTTATTTCGTGAAAGTGTAAAATATTAATCTTTCTTTTGGCACTTTGATTTCGAATTTAATTAGCATTGTAAATGTTATTCACATAAATCCCAAAGTAACAAACCATTTTAAATTTTGTGAAAAGAAGAGTAACTAAAACAGCTCGAAAATAATAGGCTAAGCAACTAAATACAGCAAAATATATTAACAATAACCATAAGAAACGTTGTTCTATATATGTACATGTACGTATAAAGAAACATTTGTTTTATGATTTGAAATCCATGTGGTTGGCTGTGACACAACTGAACAAAGTCAATTGAATCATTCTTTTATTTATTAAAACCAGTATAAGTTTGTTTGCCGCACTGAATTTTTATGTAATATTTCAATTCTTTTATTACTTTTTTCTGAAGTAATTAATTAAAGAAGAAGGAGAATGGAAGAACAAAATTGCGAATATTAGAAATTTGTCTAATTGAAATTTCTATCGTTGAGTACTCGTACACTGATAGAAAAACGTTCGTAGCTTTAACGATATTTTGAATTAATGTGAAGATTTTTTCGTTTTTCGGCCAACGTAAAGCGTAACAGAGAGTAAAAAGGATTTATATCAGCATCTAACTTTACGACCTTATCTGACGATGGACCAATTCCACGAAGTTCATTATTCACGATTCACCAGCGTCGCCATGTGGCTTACCACGCATACACAGGTAGCAATTCTTGCCATATGTTTGTAGCCATATAGGCAACCCCTTGTTCAGGAACTCGGGCATTATAATCCTTCCTGTATGTAATTTCCCAGCAGACAAGGGTTAATGAGTTTATAGACGGTACCCACTAGCAGCACCAACCCTTAAACCTACTCACCCGTGTAACATCACCACTGGTTTCTTACAGTACAGGTATCTGTTGCAGGGCAACAACACCTCGCGTGTTGTTAGCCGCCGAAAAAATCAATGTGTCACCAATTATCAGGTATACTAACTCCTATTTTCTGCGTCTTTAGGTTTAAACCACAGCCAGAACGCTCCAGCCAAGGAACTGCAAGCAAAACAAACCAGGGACATGCTGATACCCGTTCTGTCAATTTAAACCCCTGATAAGGGTTTTCGGAAGCCAACACAACATAAGTCATGCGGCTTTCTCGAGTTTTATTTGCTATTTGTTCGTAACACGAATGAAACGATAGACCTCTTTACCCGAAATAGAGATTTAGAATACGCCAAGGCAAAACATCTTCCCCGCGGGGAAGATGTTTTGAAAGGTGATCGGTTTAATGACCGGCTCACTTCGTTCAGTGAGATGATCCGTTCAATTTAACCCGTTCGTTCATAAACGACACAGCTCTACTGGTTAGCGTTCGATAAATATTTAAAGCACGGCCCTAATGAAACGTAAATGTAAAATTTGTTTCAAACAGCGTTTCAGTAAATGCTCGATTTCATACACATTACATATTTAGTGATCTTGCTGTTGTGGTAGAAGGTCAAAAACAGATTTTATAAATTTTTTCCATATACTACTGTTTGTGTAGATACAAATAAAATGCAATAACCTTAAACTATCCCAAATAGAAAAAAGCAAATGCAAGATTTCCCCCTATTATTTATGCGTATATGTGCATCGATATGTATGTTGACTTTTCTAAACTTCTATAAAATTTCTTATGCATAAATAAATGCATACATAAATATACGTATGTACATATGTAGACATTATTTAATTTATATGAATTTTATACATTCTGCAAAAAAAAAAGAAAAAACATGGAACATATAAAATACGTGCATTCATTTAAAGTTGAATAGAAATTGCAAACAAACATATCAATGACACTGTGACCTTACGATATGGAAAAGAGAACATAACGTAGTTTACTATTTCAGATAGTAAATTAATTTATAGATAAATTTATTACTTAACGAACTGACTATAATAAAAATTCTTCTGTACAACATACTCGTACATAAAAATTTATGTTTTTTTTTTATTTTTTGTTTTGTTGAACGAGCAGTGAAAGTGAAGAGCTGTTTGTTGGGTTTGGAATATTTTTTTCTCATTTTACAGCAATAATTTGAAATACTTTCAGAATATAAAATTTAGTATAGTAAATCAGGGCAGCTGCCTTGTTATAAATATAAGCCAGGGAAATTTGTTGCATAGTTATTCAAGGAATTTTTCAACTTACACATTTATTTAATCTAAATTTTTTTTATAGTAAAAATGCTTTATGTCAGTGAAGGGCGCTGGCATGCTTGAATTACGAAGTTGGTCGGTTATTAATAGCACAGAGTATAACAGAGATGTTAGAAATTACTTTTGTCAAAGGCTTATATCAGATGTTGGAGGATTGTGTTAAATAGACATCAATTATGTATAAAAGTGGAAATACCTATGATGTCATTGTATATCAAGGCTCCACAATACCACTCAGTCAAATATTGATGAAAACCGTAAGAAGTGGATCTGCAATTGTATTAGAATTGGCAAAGCGTAATCAAGAATTGGAATACACAGAGACACAAATTGAATTTTGATAATTATTTTTTCTCATTTCAATTATTCGAAATAATTCTGGATAGAGGAATTTATGCGACAGGAACTGTACAAAGCAATCGATTCAGCAATCGTTGTAAAATGGTTAGTTGCACATAAAAAACCTTTGTAATTTGAAAAATATTTAATATATCTATAAATATATCTAAGTGTTAAACGCGGATGTCATTGCTTTTCACAATATCATACTACATAGGGTGAAAAGCCCCGAGACTAACACATAGATGGCGCTAGATTTATTGCAATCACCTTTTTTTAAGTTAATACTCAACTTCAAAAGAGAGCTGTTAAAATTTCATGATATTCTATTTATGAGTTTGTTAGCAGCGTTATCAACTTTGAAATTTCAAAACGCACCGAAATGGGGGAAAAAGCACGTTATTTCAACAAAAACGCTCCGAATTTTTAATTTTTTTTTTAATTTTTAAAACCCCATTTTATATTATAAAAAGTATAATATTTTTATGTTAAAAACACGATAATGAAATAGTCAAACTGAGTCTGATAGCACCGCCTGATGACATGCCATCAAATTCACTCAATAGTTAGAATTGAGGCTTGTCAAACTTGGCATCTAGTACGATTCTGTTACTTTTGTTAAGATAATGGTATCTGAATAACAATTATGACGATATTTTATAAAAATTATTATTCTGCAATATTATTTAATTATATTTGCTATCGACCTATCAAACACGGTGTAAATTTCATTTCTGTTTTCGTAAGCGAACAATGGAAATCAATTAGCTTGAGTGGGTGTCTTTTAAAGAATTTTTTGAAATATACGAAAATTTGCAAGAATTATAACAAATAAAATATTAAGTATTAACAATGATCAATATTTAATGCAAACGTTTTGGAAAATTTTTATAATTTAATTAGGAGTTTGGTAATTAATCAATTACCAAAACAGTGTCTGCACTTATTGTAATATTTGACAAACATGGTTTGATCGTTTAATAGCAAACCACGCTCAAAATGTAGCAAACTTTATTAAACAATAGCAAGATTACGTTACTTTGTGCATTTAATATGATGCATTTTCCATATAATAATTCCGTGTTCTGATTGTGCGCTGCAAAAGGAAATGTAAAAACTTTGGACGCTTGAATAAACATTTTTCTTACCCTAAAGTTTGGTGCCACCAAAATTTAAAAAGCGCACCGAAAATGTAAAAAAAGCGCACCACGCTTAAATTTAAAACTAAAGAATTTTTCGCACAAAAATTTTTGACAAGCACCAAAAACGGTGCGAAACGCACCGAGTTGACAACGCTGTTTGTGAGTTATTATTCATGTTTCAATTTTACACTACTTCTTGATGAGAAAAAAATACCGTTCAAGCGAAGCAATGGCTTGAAAAGTGTTATAGGGACTCCGCTCTATCAGAAACAGCAATAAACCATAACATTCGAAAGTAACATTGTTGTTAAATAAACTCTGAAATTAATTGTAATACAAAATTGCGTAAGGTTTCACTGAAAAACTCCTTTCTAAGTGCGAATGCGAAAATTGGTTCCACTTTTGTCACGTTCGACAAACTACTTATTTTTAAAATTTTCGGGATTACATTTGCTATTAACTTTAATATAAATTACAGTGTTCGCTATTAGCTACAATTTAAGATCAAGTCGAACCTGAAACTACTTTGGTTTTTTTTTTTATTTTTGGCTTTCAATACCAGGGATTTACCCTAATGGATTCCACGCAAAAAAAACACATATCCCGTTTTAAGGCAAAGAATGAATCAAGTAAATTTCTGACACCCTTGTTCTAAAGTAAAGCGTATTTCAGTAAGGGCGTTCTACATTTAACCAAAAAAAAATGTTAGAAGGCGCAAGCTCTGGGGGGTGAGGTCAAGCTTCCCATTTACTGTTTTCGAAATAGTTTTTGACCAATTTTTTGTAACATGTATGGTCTCGTGTGTGGTTGAATATTGTGATCATTTTTCGTTGATTGCTTTCTTCAACCAAATTGTCTTCGGTACAGTTCCGCTGTGATTAACATATAAAATTGTATTCGAATGTATCTCGGCTTCAAATCATATGGGACCCAATTTCCCTGCTGTTGGATGAATTCAAACGCTTCTTGCGTTGATAATAATCTTCGTCGAGTAAAGAAAGCTTCCAATTCCTTCTCACTACCAACAATCGATAACTTTCAGCAGCCGTTTTCTTCAAACGAAAGAATTCGCCACAAAAAATCTTTTTTAGGCAAAAAATTAGACATTATTACAGCAATTGAGAAAAACGCGTTACGTCTATCGAATACTGAATTATAATGACAGATTTGATAATTATGTCATATGTTGTTCAAATCGACATTATTAACTTGTATACCCTATATACGAGTACTGTGCAATTTAATGATCAACTTGGCAATTGTTTGCTTTAAAATTACAAAGAAAATTTCTCGTGAAGTGTACAAGTGAAATCATGAAATTATTTGTAAAATTGGATTTTTCTATTACTGAAAAAACTTAATTCTAAAAAGTCTTCTTGCAAACGTGAAAGGTGGTCTCATCATATTTCCTTTCACCACAAACAAGTTGTGCGGCTACACTTGTATTAAAAATAGTAAGTCTCTTGGATATTATTATTATTGTTTTTATTTTATTTATTTATTTTTTTTGCGTGACATTTTAAAACTATATTATGAATTTTATTTGTAGTAATTGTTTGCAATTATTGCAAGTAACGATACTTTGGTTAATGGCCAATGAACTTCAGTTTGCTTCAGTGAAATACTTGAACAATTGCGAATAGTAAATAAATTGAAAGTTGCATGATAGTTGTAAGCTACAGTGGTGAGCAAAACCAAGCCGTTGAGGAGGAGGAATTATTTTTATTGGCTAAACTTCAACACTTTTAGTCAAATATCACTTTTGTGCTTTTGTTATTGCGTTTACTGGTTGTGGGGATTGGTGCGTATTGTTGAAGTAAAAGGTTTCGGACGACGACAACTGGGAGCACCAAGAACTTGTTCCTGCCCGTTTGTGACGCGGTTCTTCGGGAAGTATCATGGTGGTTGTGGTTTAAATACAAATCGCTGGGAGATTTCACTTGAGCTAGATATAGAGTTCCATTGCAACCATGTGCCGTAAACGAAAGATCGGTAAGAGTTTTAAAATTGCCCCGCTCTAAACAATGAGGGAGATCCTGCTCCAAAAATTGACAAATTGTTATGTGTGAAGGCATTAGTATTTCGCCCGGTGATATCATCACCATGCAAATCGTTTTCACACCTGCACTTCTCTATTGTTTTATTCTTCTGTTATGGCGAAAATATATTTTTGATTTAGTATTTTTCGTACTCGGAAAAACCTGCTTTGGCTTCGCTGCTTCACATTGGTTACATTCATGGAAATTGTTATTCATTCAAATTAATTAATTTTTTAATTCTTAATTAATTGGGACTTTGAACTTGACTTCAAATACGACGGCGGTTCGGAAACTTAGCCAGCATAAAAAGCGCGGCATAAACAGAAAAATAAAAGTGCGTGAAATAGCTAATATCATGGGCATCTCAAATGATCGAGTACATTTAATTTTGTATGAAGAACTACAGATGAAAAAGCTTTCTGTAAGATGGGTGCCGCATTTGTTAACAGTCGACCAAAAACGCATAAAAATGAACATTTCTCAAGGTTGTTTGGATCGTTTTAAGCGAAATAAAATGGATTTTAAGCGTAGTTTTATAGCTGTTGATGAGACATGGATCCACCACTATACTCCAGAGACAAAAGAACTATCCAGACGATGGACTGAAGCTGGAGGAAGTGCTCCAAAGAAGAAAAAAACAATTCAATCGGCTGGTAAGGTTATGGCAACGGTTTTTTGGGACTTCAAAGGTATTTTATTAATTGACTATCTGCAAAAGGGTAAAACAATAAATTCAGAGTACTATTGCAACCTTTTGGATTAATTAAATGAACAAATTCGAGAAAAGCGTCCTGGTTTACAACACAAAAAAATAATTTTTCATCAAGACAAAGCACCAGCGCACAAGAGTGTTTTAGCAAAGACTAAAATCAACGAATTAAAGTACGAGTTGCTTGACCACCCACCTTATTCTCCTGATTTAGCTCCCAGTGACTTTTACCTGTTCCCAAATCTAAAAAAAATTCTTTGCTGGCAAGCGTTTTACCTACAATGAAGATGCAATTACAGTTGTAAACCACTATTTGGAAGACCTTGAGGAAAACTATTTTAATCAAGGGATAGAATTGCTAAAAAAGCGTTGGACTAAGTGTATTGAAGTTTTAGGAGATTATATTGAAAAATAAAAATATTTCTATTCTCTTTCATTGATAGGCTAAAAGTTTCCGAACCGCCCTCGTATTTATTTAAATTTTTTTATGGTTTGTGTTTAAAAAAGAAAAACCTTAATTTTTAAAGTGAAATGATTTTATCTGTCGCTCACACTAAGGAAGTCCGACATGTCGGGATTAGTTCACTTAGCGAACACTAACGTTTGATTTCCTGCGACAGCCCCTTCTTTTAATTAATTCTTTATTAAAAAGATACAGATTTGTCCAACAATTTTAAAGCTTTTTTAAGAGCTAAGGAATCCTTAAAAAGATTAAAGATAACGCACCAAAAATAATAAAAAAAAAATGTTTAATGAAATTTTTAATTTTTTTGTTTTATAAGCAATAACCTGCTATGCCAAAAACAAAAATTTCCACTTTTGCTCGCCACTGTATATTTGTGTTTATTATTTGGATTTTAGTTGCAATTGTTGTTTTGTTAATGTTCGCATTGTTTGTGATTGGTGTGATCAGCCGGTCTGGTTGGTCTCTGAAGTGTGTTGACAAAAAACTATTGTCGCCATTAGTTATTTGAAACTCGGAAAAGTTGTAAGTTTCGACATGAAGTTGACAACATAAAACTAGAAGACAAGAAAACACATCATTTGTTTAATGTAGGTTTTAATATACAGGGTGGCTCCAAATTATTTATCCCATCGTAAAAATTAATAGCCTTTTCACATTACAAACAGACAAACAATAGAGCACTATACTTCGAAAGAGCGTGGAATAATTGTGTCCATTTTTTAACCACGATTTTGAGTCGACAAGACGCATTTTCAATTAACAAAATGCATATGTGATTTAATATGAGATGAATATAGATAGAAAATAATTAAATGCTCGGTGGCTGAGTGGTCAAAACAGCAGATCATGATACGTCATGACCCGAGTTCAAAACCCAGTGGGTGCTGATGAGTAGTCTAGCGACTACGAAACAGCTACTCGTTGTCCCCCAGCTAAAGATTTTATTATTATTTTTCTTGTCTTCTTCAATCAAAAATTATTGATCACAGCAAATTTGTATTGTAAAAAGGAAAGGAAAAAACTCGAACTATAACCCGTTGTACAAATGTACAGACCAAAAATTTAATTTAAGACGCATTTTCATTTAAATGTTAACCTGAAGTAACAAAATCTTCATTATTGGGGCACTGAAAAGCCGCATGTGATGAATTAAAAGCCGTTACATACAGACAAGACTACTGTGTGGGGCAGTATTCACGCGGGAGGAGTGATTGCATCATATGTTTTTTGTATATTGCATCATATTTTTTTGAGAACATCATCGGCAATACTATTACTTCTAATGGCAAACGCTCCAAGTCAATCATAAGCGAATTTTTACTTGTGGTGTCGAATGAGCAGTACTTAGTGAAAATGTGATTTGAACATTACGATGCAACCGTACACACAACAGGCGCTACAGCGAATTTTGTGAAAGAACCATTTTCTGGACGTTTAATCTCCCATTTTAACTTTTAGATTTAGAAAAATCGCCCGATTTAACCATCCCAGACTTCTTTCTTTGGGGCTGGCTACTTCTGTAAATCGCGGGTTTATGCCAACAACCTACAGATTAACGCAGCGTTTAAGGATAATATACGACAGGAATGGGAACAGTTATCACTAGAAAAATTGCGAAAAGTTATGGAAAATGCGATAAAACGGTCACAGTGTATCAACATTGCCGGCAGCCTCTTAGCTGATATCATATTTTCCAATTAACAGAAAAAAATGTACAGCCCAGAGATCTGCACCGGAGCCCTGCAACCATAAGTACACCGGTTGTTTACACAATCATTTTCACATCCGAGAATTTTAAACACTCTTAAAATAGAATCAGTGGTATTTAAACTTATCGTTCGATGGCGAAATCTTGATACATCAGAAATATACCCAATCACTCTCGTATCTTGTGCATTTTTTTAAGAGTAAAAGAAGCAACCGCAAAAAAGTGTTGTTGTTACTCGCACTTGCAAAAGCAAGATTGTAAAAACAACACTCTCGACAAATATTTTGTTGTGTATATGTGTCACCATTCATTTAACATTAACTCAAATCGCGGCTGCCAGATTTAACGATTTGCAACCATTTTGACGATTTTGAAAATAGCATTCTGAATGATGATTTTAAAATTGTTTTTGCTGAAAATTTTTAAACGAAAACTCAAAGAACTTTCTATGCATTTATTGTGGTTATGGGTTAAAATCAAGAGATCAAAATTATTATAAATGAAACAATTTGATCTTCATCAAATTCCTTTTATATTATCAAATCAAAAAATGTTCAAATGAAATATGTGTACACATTTTTTCACTAAAACACGATCGCCAAAGATTGAATTTTTTCAAAAGCTTCTGGTAACGTCGCCCTTAGTACGAATACGTTTACCCCAGGTAGTTTTACGAGGGTAGTGATATAAGCCCAGCTGTCTTTCGTTTTCTTTGTGTAAATTTGTCAAAAACACATAGACTTCCTTGCTTTTTCAAACAAAATTTTGACAACTGTTTGTAAATTCCACCAACAAAATACATGTGATGTTTTTTGGTGTTGTATTTATTGTAATTCTGCCATTACCTATTAAAGCTGCCTTGCGTTTACCGAGTGTTATCTCGCTTATACGTACGATTTAAATGTAACTGAGAACGTAAAATATTGTCATATAATTTTTTTATTGTGAGTTTAATTAAGTGAGTGAAAGTTGTCTTGAATAACGCTCCTACTTATAAATGAAGTTTGATATGTTGTCTCCTTCTTTAAAAGTTTCAGTTTTGTTTCAAACATCAGGCACTATGGTAAACGTCATCAATAACAAAATTAAAATTATGAAAAAACATTCGTTTTATTGTGTGAAAAAAATTATTTTTTATTTCAGAATTCGTCAATTTTCCAAACTTTAATCATTTAACTTATATTCATAATAGTATATGACCGTTCGGTGTTACCATATAAATGTGTTTTACCATTTTGCTTTGAACCTTCTTCGGCTGTATAAGCAGTGAGTTAGCTATTTGCAAATTGTCTATATTCACAATTAGCTTTTACGTATAAACGAGACATGTGCGTGAGTAAATACGAGTACTTAAAACTGACCACAACTCATGGGGAAGGTTAATGTGCAACTACAAATTCTCGCATACAATTATTATTTTGCCGAATGTGGAAAAAGTAATTGAGAAAGCAAATCAAGCTGCCACCACATACTAACTTTATTGGGTATGTTATATACTATAATTTACAGACGCAAGCTCTAACGAGTAGAAAACATACTTGTGCCAACAATATGCGGTGTCCAATCACAACGCAACCCGATTTCAGATAGGTGTACTTAGATCATTAAAAAAGTCACCGGTTGCAGATCTCTGCTACAGGCAAGGGTATTCCTTCTTTTCAACGGAGTGTGACCGCTAAAATTAAGCATGTTTCGTGCAAGAGGACTTGGCTGAAGTTCCAATTTGCTGATATACCTTGTCGCATACTTTGAAAATTTATCTTTTACCAGTGGAACACGCGGATCCTTGTGAATTCGGGAGTTTTTTACGTGCCATGGTGCTGCAGTAATTGTTTGAAGAATTTTGTTTTGTCGCCTTTGAATTTTTTTAATATTTGACTCTGAGGCGGTGCCACATAACTGAATTCCGTAGCACCATATATGCTTTAGTACTGCGTTGTATAACAAAAGTTTGCAGTCTAATTTCAATGTAGAATTTCTGCCCATAAGCCAATTTATTCGTAATTGCGCTGCTTTTAATTTCAACTAAGTAACTTTCGCATCAATGTGGGACTTCCACGTCAGCCTACGGTCGAGGTGAATACCAAGGTACTTGAATTCATTATGCTGCGGAATAGGTGAGTTTTTGATTTGGATAGGCGAACATGTTGGGGATATAGCTCAGTGGTAGAGCATTCGACTGCAAAACGAAATTGGATGATTCATTTAGCTCCGCCTTATACCAAATCCACCTTGTATATCTTATATAAAGAATACATCTTAACAAATATTGTCACATCAAATATAATGTTTCGTTTGCTTAGCTTTATTTAAAGTGTTACTGTTTGCCCCAACTTAAAATTTTTTTTAATTTAATTATTTTTTTTCGCACAAAACCCTGAACTTTCATTTCCACATAATTTCATTTACTTGCGGTGTCCAATCACTCCGCAACACACTTTAAGACAGGTGCACTTAGATCATTAAAAAAGGTACCGGTTGCAGATCTCTGTCACAGGTCCAATTTTTTTTTTTTTATTTAGTAAAAAAAACTTCAAAAACGAAATTGAAGGATTAATTTTGCGCCACCTTGTACCAAATCCACCTTGTATATCTTATATAAAGAAAATATTCTTAAAAAATATTGTCACATCAAATATAATGTTTCGTTTGCTTAGGATTGTTTAAAGTGCTACTGTTTACCCCAAACTTAGTTTTTTGAAATTAATTATTTTCTGGCTCAAACCCCTAAACTTTTGTTTCCACATAATTTCATTCACTTGGCTCGTGGCAAGTTTTTGTTTCAAGCGTATTTCACCATATCACACCCCTTTGTGTTTAAAAAATTTCACCACTTGGCTTCATTTGACAGTTGAATTTTGATATTTGCAAAATAATAGAAAGAAAACTATACCTGCTGTGTGTCTGTCTGTTTGTCTGTCTAACAAACTGCCTGTCGGCTTACTGTTCGTGTTCTGCTATCCATTTTGCCACCCCATTTTGTATATTTGCTCATTGTTAGTGCTTAAATAACACAAAAATAAAAAATAAAATAAAGAGTATATATTCCTAACGGATTTTTCAACAACTTGCCGGCACATAATTTTGTATAAACAAAAAAATAAAAAAAGAGTATATAAACAGCAAACACAAACAACTACGAAAAGAAATTGATGATTAAAACTTAAAAATTAAATTGTGTTTATATACAATTATACATATGTACATATTTGAGTAGTCCATACCGGTAGGAAATCTCGTATAAAGGTAAGTACTGTGTTCAAATCTGCGAAAAATGTTGAGCAACATTAATTATGGGCACCACATTTAAAATGTGGTGCCCATTTCGCGTTTTAGGCAAATTACACCGTTTTCTTTGTTTTAGGCATACCACATTGTTTTGCAAATAGACAACCATATGATAACATATTAAAAGTCCAACAGAATTGCAAAACATGATTAACTGCTTATATAATTACTGTGCAATGTGGGGCTTGAAAGCAAACCTCGATAAATCTAAAGTAGTAGTATTTCGATCTGGTATAAGAATTTCTGCACATTTAAACTGGAATTATGGTGGCGTTAACATTGATTAACTCTACTTGGTTGAATTATATAAGCACTCCGCAGATATCGCAAAACAACAAACTAAAAATATTCCAGGTTGTCTTCAGGTCGATTATGTTTTATGCGGCTCAAGTATGGGGCTTTGAAAAGTTCGATGAGGTTGAAAAACTTTTCAGATTTTTTATAAAAAAGATGCTGTGTTTGCCTAGCGCAACACTTAATTATATGCTGTATATTGAAACAAATCTTGACTCGCTTTATGTATCGACCTTAAAGCTTCATCTCTGTTACATTAATAACGTAATAGATATGAAGCCACATAGATTAGCATTAAAAATTATAGAACAAAACATATATTGGGCTAAAGAATGGGAAAAGATTTGTCAAAATATACAGTTTTCTCCCGGTAACACTATGCTATGTAGAAATTGGACACTTTTATTAAATTTGCTAAAAACTCAAGAACGAAATACTTGTGTGCAAAATGCTAAAAGTTCGCAATTTCACGACCTATATGCTAAATTAGATTACAATATTTCATCACTTTACTTTTCAACCTTTTCACCTCGTGCAATCAGTTTAATAATAAAAGCTTATTAAACCTTAATGCAGAATCTTTCAGCAACAATACTGTTGGTATTTTTACTTTATGTAATTTAGATACTTCTGAAAATACGGCTCACTTCATAGGTGTTTGTCCAGCATACAAAGAATTCAGAGTGCAATATTTTAGTAAATCCATACTAAATGAAAATGAAGTTATATGTGTACTAAATGGCTTAAATTTTGTTTCTCTTTATAAATACATTGAAGTCTGCTTAAAGTATAGAAAACTTATTTTAAATGAATTTGCACCTTAAACTTTTCTGTGATAAAATAGAATATCTTGTCTTCTTTTCTTTTTCTATCCAAGTATTTAAAATAATTTTGTTAAAAATTGCGCCAATCTGGCTTACAACTAATAAGTTATGCCATTTATAGATTTAGTTGCTAATCACATTATAAATGAATTATAAAATATGTAGATACTTTCTAAATCTATAGGGTGTTTTTTTAAGCTAGATAGAACTTTAAATTGTAAAAAGTAACACAAAAAATTAAATTTTGATGAAACATTTTTTTTATTTGTTTCAGTATACTCTGACAAATCATCATGAATAGACTCACGCTTGAACAACGCTACGAAATTATCCAAATTTACTTTGAAAATCAGTCGTCGATTCGCGCAACTTATAGACGCAAAATTGTGTTCAGCGATGAGGCGCATTTTTGGCTTAACGGGTTTGTTAATAAGCAAAATTGCCGCATATGGAGTGAGACCAATCCACAAGAGACCCTACAGACTCCATTACATCCAGAAAAATTCACTGTTTGGTGCGGTTTTCATGCTGGTGGCATCATCGGACCTTATTTCTTCAAAAATGAGGCCGGAGCTCGCGTTACGGTCAATGGAGATCGTTACCGCACCATGATCAATGATTTTTTGTTTGAAAATATGGATGACATTGATCCGGAGGAGATGTGGTTTCAACAGGATGGCGCTACGTGCCATACGGCGAACGCAACCATCGACTTACTGAAATCAAAATTTGGCGATAAGTTGATTTCGAGAAATGGACCTGTCAATTGGCCTCCAAGGTCGTGCGATTTGACACCTCTCGATTATTTCCTGTGGGGCTACGTGAAGTCACTGGTTTATGCTGATAAACCAGCAACAATTGACGCCTTGGAGGCCAGCATTGTTCGTGTTGTTCGTGACATACGGCCAGCAGTGCTCGAAAAAGTGGCCCAAAATTGGACGTCCAGAATGCGCTTCGTCAATAACAGCCGCGGTGCCCATATGCCCGAAATCATTTTCAAATGTTAATGATTACATTGATTACAATTTAATTTTTTGTGTTATTTTTTACAATTTCAAGTTCTATCGGGCTTAAAAAAACACCCTATATTAATAAATAATAATAATAAAAACATTTAATTGTTTGCAATTAAAAATGTTTTTCTGTGAAAAAAGGAAATCGTTTCCAGCTTATCATTTTTCTTTTTCAGTTGTTATTAAATTTAAGTTCTTTTCCATTTTGGAAATTTACAATTGAAAAAGAAGAATTTTTAGCAAACCAAAAATTTATCAGGGGGCTAATTCTGTCATTCGTGATCGAAATTACTATCGAGTAGAAAATAATTTCGATATCGTGTAAATTTCTAATGATGTGACTCGTTACGTAACGAGTCGAGTTATCACTTCAGTGTTGCAAAATACTGACAAAATGTGTTTTATAACACTGCCGAAAATTGTATGTATTTGCATACTTTCTATACTTGTTGTACATTAAAAACTAAATAAACACACATACGTTCACAATAACAATTCTTTTTAAATCAGTCATGTATGCGTACATTAAAAAGGAAGTGAATAGAAATAACAATTCAATAAATATATATGTAAAAAACAACTATTTAACTATGTATAAGCATATGTATGTATATATGAATTTCTAAAAAAAACAAAAATAAATTCTTGGATATAATAACATGTGACTTCAAATATAAGTTTTTGTGTTCTTAGCAATACTCATCTTTATATATTTACATATACCTGTATATATGTACATATACATCATCATATGAATTGATAAAATCCTTAAGAACCAAAAATCAATTTAATTTAACTACTATTGCTATTCAAAACTAATTTTTAATTTACATTTCTTTTGTGTTTTTCTGTTTGGCTGGTTTTCGATAGTACTTTTGCTTACGAGTAAAAAGTTGCACGGTTGCATTCGAATGGTTACTCGCTATCGAATGCCATCATTAGAAATTTCGAAACCTTTTACTCGATATCGAAAGAGATAATCCCAAAAGTGTGAAAACTCGCACATTCGAGTAAAAACTCGCTCGTAAGCGAATGACAGAATTAGCCCCCAGCTGTTGTTTCATATTATTTTACAATTACAACATAATGTTGCCAGAAATATTTCATAAGTTTTTCACAAATTGAACAGAGTACCACTTTAGCAACATTATTTCATAGATACATATTTCACACAAGTTTTTTTATATAGAGTTTTGATAGCATTTCGCACGAAATGACGAACACAGTACTTAGCTTAACTGAAGAAAATTTTTGTACAATAATTAGCACCCAAGACTCGTAAGCTCTTTCACCTACTACGATTATGGTCTAGAAATTTTATATCTCTACGAAAATTTTATGGATCAATCTATGCTTGATCGTTATTGTTTTCGAAAATTCAAAATATGAACAATAATATAAAGCAAACATGCCCGGGCCTATGCGCTTGATGCTCAATTGTTTTTGTAAAAGCGCTTAGCTATAGGGCTGTGCTCTTTAATACACACATACTACGCTCAGCACTAGCAATGAAAAATACACAAACAACTTCGTCTTATAAATTTTTTTGTCGTTATGCACTGCACACTTACACAAGCGCAAAGCAACAACACTTTCGCATGTTTTGCTTTTATACATTGACGACAGTGATTATCAGTGTGAATTTTGTTTTTGTAAATTGTTTTGCTTCTTACAACAAAACATATTATATAAAAGAAGTTTAAATGGATTGGTGTTTACTCTTCCATATAGAACTTTTGGGCACCGCTGATATAAAGACATCTGTCAATTTTTTTTTTATTAAAAATAGCTCAGACTTTGTTATTTTTTAGGAGTTGTGCTCGTTAATTTATCCTTTGCCATTAAAAACCGAATAATTATTTTAACTTGCCAGAAACTTAGAACTCTAAATATAGATACAGTTCCAAATAAACTTATGTGCTGTTCATAGAACACAGACGAGCAACCCGTCTAGAAAATTTGTATGATTATTACACAATTTTTTGTATTGGCAAGATCTCTGCTTTGCATTCTTTAACAAATTTAGGTGTTATATTCGTTTAGGGATATACATATGTAAGACTTGTATAACTATGACTTGTATAACTATCAAATTCTCAACTAGGTTTTTAAATCCGTTCACAACATTGGAAACGGGAACATTTCTTTTCATCAAAAACAAACGTGTTCCAAGATGTAGATTGGAGAAATCAAAACAAGGCATTGACTACATAGGTCAAGTTTTGTATAATGAACTACCGCATGAGTTAAAATCTTGTAACAGCATGTCAACGTTTAAAATATTACTCAAGGAATATTTATGTCCATCATTTGAAGCGCTTTTGATATAACTTCTGTATATTTAGAAAAAAAGCATTTCATGTAATCTGCCAGTTATTTTACAATTTAAATTTAATTATCTTGTATTTTATACAAAATAGTTTAATTTTGTTCCAAAGTTTCCTGAATAATGCCTAAAAGGAGCTGAAGGCCTATTTATAGATTTAATTGAATTTTTGTACAAATATTTGAAAAAAAAATCAGTAACAATAAAAAATAAATAAATAAAAACTATACACATATATTTGTGAACAAATTGATGCTTTTTGGGCGCTAAACACAATTTGTGGTAACCAATTCCGCTTCACAGCAGAATTATGGATATAATTAACTCGGGTTGCTTACTGCTTAAAAACTAAATTGTACGGGACGCAAAAATTATGTCAGAACTAAAATCGAACAGATCAAAAAACCGGAAGTTACCGTAACTTTTTACCAACTTGCTTATTGATCATTGAAATATTTGTCAGTGCGAGCGACAGGGTGTTTCATATTTAACTTATGTCGATAACTAAGTGACATGAACATTAATAAAATTACGAACATATACAAATTAATATTGATGAAAATAATAATATTACCTGTTATAGAAATTAATTATGTTCAGAGAAAAATATTAAATATGAGTAACTATAAACAGGTATAAACATTAAAATAAATAAATTTCAGCATTGCTGCAATTGTAAATCGTTTTGAAATGAACGTACGTAATTCAATTTATCTTACAATTGTAGCTAATGCTGCCCAAGTTCATTGAAAACTCAAATCCTGAACTATATAACCATAAAAGAGTTTGTTGTCCAAACTAGTTTGGACAATTTGCAAGAAAAAGTTATACATTACGCGGATTGTTCTTTGAGCTAAAGCTGAGATCAATAATCGGGTAATAACACCAATTAGTTACAGTAGAATCATGTCTATTCATACTAAAAAATTAATCTTTTTTTTAATAAAAATAAATAAATTTTTGTTTCAAATACAACAGCCACTTCACAAAACATCAGACTGGTTACAGCAATTATAAGAAAAAGTTGTAGCTTACAACTTTGTCAAGCATATTCCGTAAATCATGGTGAATTTATATCACAATCCGTTTTTAAATACCTCTGGTAAATCTGAGTTGTTCTGGAAATCATTTCATTTTATTTTGCTAAGTAAAAATGAAAAAAACTTAAAACTTATACTATGTTTCCACTACAAAGAAAAACGCTTGTTTTCAGGAAAACATGTCGAAGTGTTTCCATTATGATATAAAGTGTTCTTAATTACGAATTTTCGAAATCAGTTTGAAAAACATTTTGTCCCGTCAAAAAAAAAAAATTGTTTATGCTATTACAATAAAAGCAAAATAAAACCAAAAATGGTTTTTGGATCTTGTTTTCTGAATTTGTGCAACTTTTTTGCATTCAAGATAAGATATGACAATGATGCTGAAAAATGTTTCAGAAAGTATTCACAATAAATCTTTGTATATCTACGAGAATATATTGCATATTTATATTCTAGAACATGTCCTAGATGGCTGATTTGGTGGAGTACTCAACCAACAATCCCGACGTCGCAGGTTTTGATTCCTTTTACAGACTCTGGATGTTACTTTGTTTGTTAAAAAGAATGTAACAGTACAATACATCACATAACTTATGAAAACTAATTTAAAGCTCTCATCTGTTGCATATGAACCCCGTATATTCACGGTTAAAACATACATAACTGTGAAAAGAACAAAGAAAGATAAAAGAATTATTATCGCCCAGCAATGAGCAGTTGGAGTTTGTCAAATGACAACACAATGACAAGTGTTGTTAAAAATGCTAGAGAATAGTAGAATTGTAAAATTTTTTTAACTACAACAAATATTGTTAAAATTAGATACAGAATCGCACTACAGTTGGACGTACTAAGTGTTAGTAATAAGTTCTACCACCTTTCAATTTGTTTGGAAGTTCTTTTCCTTTTCCCGGTGATACTATACCGAGTTTTAATTAGCTATTTTCGGCAACATACAATGACTGTAAATTTCCTATAAGGTTAATATGCTTTCCTATATATACGTACATACGAGTATGTATATGTGTACATGCATTAACAAATTTAATATGTTCGTATAGTGTACGAGTGCATACCAATGAACACAAAATATACAACAAACACACAACAAGTATAGAAAAACAATCACTGGTCAGACCTTTTGAAAACTCTGACTCCAGCCAAACAAAAACAAAATATGTAAAATGAAAACGATGCTTCACAAAAATTCACTCGGCAACAACAAACAGTTTACAATAAAGGATAGCAATTTTTTTAAATCAACTTTTCACTAAGAGAACATAACAACAATGGATGTTACCGAGTTTACCGAGACCCGTGAATGGGTTGAGGGCAGATAGTTGGTATGTTGATGATGTTTTATCTAGTGCTGTTGATACAGTTTCTGGTGGCAATGCTGACGTTGGGAGAAAATATATGTACATACCCACATACATACACACAATGTATATATTTGTTTTTATTAATTTTTTTCACATATGTATGTTTATGTACATAGCATATAGTTGGACACATTGAGATTGTCATTAGTTTCTCTTCTTTAACTGATGCTGTTTTGTATTTTTGCATGCTTCTCGCAGGGCTACATTTCAAATTTTTAGTTTCCATAAAAGTCTTAGAAAAGTTTTTTAGAAAATATCTCCTAAAGAACACAGTTTAAAAGTAATTTGAATAAATTCTTGGCACAATATAAAAGGTAGTACTGTTAATTCTGCATTGTTAACTCGAAAAGCTTATTTTTTGAGATATGACTATGTTGCAATAAAGGAGCTGTTGACAACTACTTAGATTAGGTTAGGTTAGGTAGGCAGGCCACTAGATACCCCGAAATAGCCTAGGTTTTCCAGCTCACTTAGGTCCTGAAGTCGTTCCCTTTATGATGGGCTGAAAAGTCAGATAGTGAAGTGAAGAATAGGAATATAGTGTGAGTGGAGGAGATGGATGGCCGAGGATGGAAAGGAAAGGTAGGAACTAGCCATCTGGTGCTTTTTATCAAAGAGGCTAGCGCAGTCGGTTTGACCGAGTCCAGATATGATAGGCTGTTGAAGCTCCGCTCGTATCTCAGACTATGATGCTCCAATGCCGGCCATGTACCGAGGAGACGAAGGATCGTCTCCTATTCTTCCCCGTCTTCTGCAGAAGTCGGTTTAGGATAGGCCGTTTCCTGGCATGGATCCCAAACGGACAATGTCCAGTGATGACAACTCATTAGAAACTCTTTAAAATTTTTATACAAATACTAGCTTTTGCCCACCATTTCGCTCGCCAACAAAGTCTCATACAAACTTTCATCCCCTATTTTATTTCCTTGGGGGTAGAATTAATCAAAATCCTTTTTAAGCCCGATCCGTGCAGTGGTTTGGGTTATACAGTGATAGATTACTATGTCAGTCACCTTTGATTTATATATTTATGTGCGTATTCATAAAAAATTAAAATGTATTTGAAATGAATTTTAGTAAAATTTTGTATGGAATTTTTGAATTAAAACACATTTCAAATTCATTTAAATTTTTATGAATATGCCCATTAGAGTTTTCATATTGTTTATTCAATTCGAATTATTTGTTATTTAATTTAATTTCTAAAGACTAACAAATAGAGGAAAAAAACTACATATCTCTTATTAGTAAAAAAAAATGACTTCGTATTGATGTTAAAAGGTTACGGCAACGCTGCACGGGTAATGTCTTCCATGCCTTCTTAATTTTCTCAAAAAGTGTCGCTATGTTAAGATTTTTAATGCTCACTGAATTTTTCACATCGCCCTGCAGGGTCTAGGTCTGGACTTGACGATGGCGCTAGTCCAAAACAGTGATGGAATTATCTTCAATGTACTTCTTTGTTACTTGGGCCGTTTGCTTTGGATCATTGTTCCTGTTTTCAGATAACTGTTAAATTCTCTTCAGCCCACGGCAGATTCTTAGGTATGTCAACATAATTTTCTTTATCTAAAACTTCATTAATTCAGGAAAAACATCCACACACCACAATTGATCCTCCACCATGCTTCACTACATAAAATATAATGAGGATTAAATTTTGACTTGATGGGCCTGCTTGCAATTCTTCGACCATCTACGTTTTGTCGCTCCAAGGCATATATTTACACTGATTGGCTGGCCAAGTTAATTGGGACTTAGCAAATTCAACGCGACGCTTTCTCTAAATTTTGCTCAGAAGTGGTCTTTTGCGTGCTGCTCTGCCATTTACCCGTACTTCAACCAAACGACGTGAAATGGTCCTTTTGGGTATCGAAATATTAAATTTGTCATAAATTTCAAGCTCGACATCAGCAGACGACTTTTTTGGATCGGCTTTAAAGTTTCACGTTATCATGCGGTCTGTATATTGCGGTGTTTTGCTGGATGTTTTCTATCGTGCAACGTTTTTTATGGTGTCATATTTTTGAATAAGCTCAAGAACGTTAAAAACAATATTTTTAACATAGTAATTGATCTGATATTTTACTACATGACTTTTACGCAGCTCAAATATGGAACTCCTTACTTCAGGAGTGCACATTGACTGTTTTCCATTACGAATTTTAAAAGTAATACAGTATTATATTTAAATCAGTTGTAGTAAAAGGAAATTACTGGCCCTCTTCTAACTATTACCTTTCACAGCCAATTTTAAACACTAAAAGATCGTTTCTAGTTATGTGTCGCACTTTTTTAAACTATACTAAGGACTTGTCTACAAGTTTGCAAAAAAATAACGATAATTAAAATGCTGAATAAGAAAAGTAAAACCGTTTAGGACGAAACAAAGTAATAAACAAAACACAAGTATTTGGAAGACAACATAATGGTAAATTTCCGAAACATTTTGTATATTACTGACTTTACCCTAAAGTAAAAATAACGTTTCTATTTAGTAGTCAATAGCTGTAGATAGATATTTATATACAAATGTTTTTACATACTTAAACATATTTCAAAGTGCAGTCCTTTGAATTTCACAATGATGCTCATGACATTTACATACATACATATGTATATACATCTACATACGTACACATGGATATATTACAATCATATGTATTTAGAATCAAGCGGTATCCAACTTTGAAGAAGTTACGACAAATATTTAAAAATTTCCATTTACAATATAATAAGATTTGAAATGATAAAAAAAACTGTTTAGTTTAATGACACTATACAATAGCGAGTGTCCTTTAAGTAAAAATATCAGTACTACACACAGGTGAACAAAAGTCACCGTCATTTGAGTTTTAAAATTCTAAAGCAGCTTCCAATGCTTATAATATAAAAAAATATAAAAATAAATGTACTCAAAGAAACTCCAATTTTTTTAATTATTTAATTTAAGTCTTCTTATTTAGCTGTAATTATTTATGGGCATATTCATAAAAATTTAAATGAATTTGAAATTTGTTTTAGTTCGAAAATTCCATACAAAATTTTTCTAAAATTCATTTCAAATACATTTTATTTTTTATAAATATGCACATTAAAATATACATATAACTATAATATTTAAAAAGCTTAAAAACACGCTTCAATATCAGACTAACCAGATCATTATTCGTATAAAGCATTCCGGGGTCTTTTTTTAATTCTTAAAATCGGCTTCAGGAATCGCCGAGTTCCCCACCTTCCCCGGAAACAATATGAAAACTTTAATTTTCGCACTAAATCAAATAGTCCTTTATAGTTCAGATGCAAGTTCAACGGCAAAAACGCGTTCCGATTATCAAAAACCAGTTCCAAACCGGTTAGCGAGGTGGTTCTGAATTTTTTAGGGAATTCCAAAAATCGGCTTCGTGAATCCTTAAAATACCCCCACTTCCCCGGAAATAATATGGAAAATTCAATTTTCACATCAAATCGAATGACCATTTATAGTTCAATACGCGTTCTACGACCAAAACTCGCACCGAATATTAAAACCGGTTCCGATTCGGTTAGCGAAGCGGCTCCGAGTTTTTTGGAAAGTCCCAAAGTCGGCTTCCGGACCCGTTAAAATCCCCGCACTAACTCAGAAGCAATACGGCAACTTCAAATTTCGCACTAAAGCGAATGACCGTTTGTAATTCAGATGCATGTTTCACGACAAAAATGTGCTCCGAATTTGAAAAAGCGGTTCTGAACCGATTAGCGAAGAGGTTTTGAAT
Organism: Thecocarcelia acutangulata; assembly: GCA_914767995.1. Taxonomy (NCBI): domain Eukaryota; kingdom Metazoa; phylum Arthropoda; class Insecta; order Diptera; family Tachinidae; genus Thecocarcelia; species Thecocarcelia acutangulata. Next base: position 85,425,017 of record OU612097.1, on the reverse strand, counting down.
TTTTTTGGGAATTCCCAAAATCGGCTTCGTGAATCCCCAAATTCCCCCACTTCCTCGCAAGCAATACGACAACTCCGATTTTCGCACTAAAACAGCAACACTGTATATACATATATAGTTTTACATGCCTACATTTGTAATAATCACTCATAAGGCATGGGTTGGAAGAAAGAATATTTTACCTTAATTTTGAAGATTTTATTAGCAAAATAAGATTTGAAGATATTTCTCGCAAAATTTAGATTTTTGAGAATTCGTATTCTGATAAATGTGTTAACAACCATTTACAAGCATTGAATAAAGTTTAACGGCCGTATACATAAAAAAGTTAAACAGATACTCAAATCAATATTAGGAAAGTTTCGATAAAACTGTATTCATAAACGAATTTTACGTTAAAATGTTCTCTTTAGCACTTTTTTAAGGTGACGTTTGCGTTTTTTTATTTTTTATTTTTTATATATACTGAAATATGCTTATTATTTCTTTATTTCGACCGTTTTTTCCTTTCTTAATATGTGTAATTGTTCGAACTTAAGGTCTTTCTTGGAATTTTTAGTTTTTTTGGTTTTTAATAATCTGGCAATATTTCGCTTTCCTTTGGATAGCGAAATAAATATTATTTGGCCTGAAGAAGCTATCCAAAGGAAAGCGAAATATTGCCAGATAATTAAAAACCAAAAAAAACTAAAAATTCCAAGAAAGACCTTAAGCTCGAACAATTACACATATAGTGAAATATATTATTTCAATGTATAAAAAAATGGGAGAATAAAAAACGTCTGTTATTCATATTTTATTGCTACGCCTAAGCAAGAGCTTTTCGACTCAGTAGTTTTTGTTATTCAATTGAAAGATAATATAGAGTTAACATATATTAATTTGTTTCGGCATTCATTTTCATAAAAAAACAATAGAAAACATTTCTTTACATGAGTACTATGTGAACTAATAACCGAATTTTATGCAGTACTCTCATTCAGATGGGAATTGTATATGATGGCGTTGCCAGTCACAAATAGAAATTTTCAATAAACTGGTTTTAGCTGTTTATGAATAGGTACGTTTTTATTATAAAATCAGTTTTTTACCAAAAAATTTGTTTTAACTAAAAAGTTGTTGAAATGCTGATGAGTGTTTTTTATGAATACGGCTGTAACTCTTTTCATAAAATGAGTTTTGAAATAATATTTTACTTCTTGGTGTCACACTTTTTGCGTACTACTATTTTTGAAAGAAACTCCATTGCATTAAATTTTTATTGTAGAATAATTATCATTTTGTAATAATTAACAAACATTAATTTAAAATAATTTACTTAAATGAAAAGCATTTAAAATTCTTTTTCTTTTAAGATTTTCTTTCGAAACTGAAAACTTTTCGGCAAACGTTTCTGGCATCACCGTTCCAAACACGAGTTTGTGTTGCCGATTTTTTAGAAAACCATTAAATTTTAAGAAAATATTATTCTTGTGTATTCACACTGAATATTAGCTTTATTAATTTTTGAATAGGCAAATATACATACATAAATAAATACATATGCATAAACTTGTCCTTTTCATATTATGTAGGTATTATGTATATGAAGCTACATACTTATGTATGGGTGTATTAAGTATATATGCACATACATATGTAGTACGTGTTTAATATTCTTATAATTTTCATATCCCATCTTTCCCTTCAAAGATTTAATACTCATGTACATACATAAGTATATATGTATTACATACCTATTTTCTTGCACAAATTAATAATTGAATATTTTTCAGGAAATTTAAGCTGGTTAACTTCTTACAAAATAAACAAGATCAATACTGATCAACAAATAAACAAAAACAAAATTTATGGCACTTGCAATTAAAAATGTGCTTAAGTTTTTACAATAACAAAAAAAATATTTACAATAACAAACAATTATGCAAAAAAAAAAAAAAGAATAATACACAAAATATGAGAAGAGGGAAAGGCAAATCAAAACAACAACAAAAATAATAAACATAACAACAGCAGCAACAATAAAGAAACACACAAAAAGGTGGTTGAAAATACATGTTAGAATGGGGTGTGAACAGAAAGAGGTCGTGGGGGGTTCAAAGAGAACAATACATACATATGTATGTATTTCATATGCGGATACTAAATGACAAGAAACCGGTGTAACGGTAATACAAATTCTGGTGCCGGTTTACTTATAGATACTATTTAAAAAAGAGATTTAAGAGAGAGAGTACTCTCTGTACTTGTTCAGTAAATAACAAATGAAAACTTCCATAAACATATGGGACTAAAAAGTCGTTTAAATCGATGAGGTGAATATAAAAACCATAAAAAATAAAGGATATATATGAAAAAGGTGAAATTATGTACTTCAAAGTAGTTATCATTGTTGTTATTGGCATTTGAAAAAGAACTTGCAGCAAAATTGGGGTGGTGTTCCATACGTTTGTTGCTGCTTTTGTTATTTTGGGCGAGAGTCAAATGCAAATATTTATGTGTAAATACAACAAATATAAATAAGTACGTATAATTTTCATTTTATCCAAGTTAAAATCAGGGAGCAGAGCAAAGGTTTCGTTAAAGAGAATAAACATAGAAACAGGAGCAAAAGGAATCACACGAATAATACCAAAAACGAATTTGTATTATTTGAGCGAGCAGAATGAATTTTGAAAATGTGAATATATGCAAGATACATTTATGGGGATAAAAAAATGACTGGATATATGTGGTCGGATATTTTGTGTGTGTACCTACCGGAGACAAAACTACGATGAAAATGCGTTTTTTTCTTCGTCGTTGTCGATGAAAAAATCAGCCCCAGCCCCTTAATGCATTATGAACATAAAGGCTTTAGACCAATTTTTTAAAATTTTAATTTAAATTCCAAAGTTTTTTATTGTTATTTTTTAGATGTCTCCACAATATGCTAAATATTAAACTTTTTCTTATTTCACGGGCTTCAGTTGTAAAATTTGTAAACTGATGACGCCAATATTTCTGAAAATGCAATTACAGAAAATATCACACACTTCATTTTTTAAAAATTTTTTGTACAAATTTAAAATTAGATTTTTCAAATTTATTGTACTGCAAGCTGTTTAATACACTTATTTCTTTCTCTTCAGAAAAAATCACTAGCAAACTTTTTTCTACTTTGACTCACTTTTATAGATTTTTCCCCTTTGTCTTTTCTATTCAAACTTTGCAAAACATTACAATTATCAATTGGACAAGGGAATATATTTTAAGTTTTCCAACTTTTTTTTTAATATTTGATTATTAATTTTCAATTTAATATATTTTTCCAATACGCGAAACACTCAGACACCTTAATACGTTCAATTTCTTTTGCATCTGTCTTTCGTTATTCCTTCTTTTGAGTAAGGGTTGCCATGTTGGTAAAATGTGTATTAAAGCTGGGTGTATAAAAATTAGTTGCTAAAAATGTTACTGCAGTGTTGATATAAAAATACTTGCTTTGTGTATTGTTTACCTTATGTTAGTATACCAAAGGAAAGATATTGGGATGTAAAGATTTTAAAATTTTGATTTAATGTTCAATGTTCTTCAGGCATATTTGGTTTTTATTATTTTTCGAATATACTATATGACTAATCAAAAAGTCAAAAAATAGTACACAGCCGTGTGATATTTGGACGATCATGTATATTGAGAATATTTTCGAATAATTTTTAGCTATGATCGGAAATTAAACCGCACCATGAGGTTTAATCATAATAAAATATTTATTAAAAATGAAAATACAATTGTATGTACTTAAAATCTGAGAGAGATAGTAGATAGATAATTGAGTAGACGAATTTTTTAATATACGGCATTCAATGTATCGCATCCTTACCATTTTTAAAATGTTTTAAAAATTGATTTCCATCATTTTCTTATAATTTTATTTTCAACAAATTTTATATTAAACTTCTGCAGAATGATTTATTATTTATATAATTTATAATCTGAAATAACAGAAAGAAAAAATTATATACATAAAAATGTTATGATTTACGACCACTACATAATATAAAATACTTTTTAAATTGTTTTCAATGAAATTAAACTTTAATTAATAAAACACTATTTTCCAACATGTATAAATGTTCCACACGGCTTTAAAATTAAATTGTTTTTACTAAATAAATTATTAATGTAAACATTGGGGGCTATTCTGCGTTTCGATTCGGATCGAAATTTTCTCCGTCTGGCAACTTGGGTATTCTGCGTTTCGATTCCGCTCAGTTTCTTTCGATTGTATGTATTCTGTATTACGATCGGAATTCCGTTTTTTTCAGTTGTTTTTTTGTTGACGGAGAAGTTTTCGTTATCTGTTTTTTAGTTAAAAAACTAAAAAAATGTAAGTAGGAAATGATATAAAATGTTCAGTAACGATTAAAAAAACATTTAAAATTATTTTATTTAATTAAATTTATTTATTTATTTTATTTTTTTTAATTATTAATTTTTGTACCCGAATCTGATGTGTTTTTTATGTATTTTGGGTCAAAAACAACAACACCAGAGCAGTATGAAAAATTGGCAAATTTAACGTCATCTAATGCAGACATTGCATGTGGATCTCACAAGAAGTAGCAGTGTTCTGGGAGGAAATTGCTGGAATCATCAATACACTAGGCCCTCCAACAAAAAAATGCCTGCCTCATTATTTCTCATGTTGTTCTGCTCTCTGAAATTAAAAAAAAAAATAAAATAAATAAATGCAACACAGTGAATTAATCCCCTACAATTTTTATTAAATATGATCTTTCCATATTTAATCACAACACTTAATTTTATTTTTATTTTTTTAATATACATACATATGTATATGTGAACAATTAATTGTAGTTTGTTTTTGTATATATATTTCTTTTTCTTATTAAAATTTATCAAGAACTTATTTTTAATTATGTATACAAACAACTTTTTGTATTAAATTTAACATTTGTTTATGAAAACGATAAAAAACTTGCATATTTTGCAATTTCATTTCCACATTCCACACTGACGCTATTAATTTTATAAACATTGTTGTCTTCTTCTTTTTCTTTCGATTCCGTTTTTTATCAGAATACCAATTTTCGATCGCAACGGAACTGAATGCGGAGACTTAATCGAAACGCAGAATAGGGGTGATTATATTAATGATACCAATTAAAGTATTGTTGATGTATATTTGTTTTACAACGGGACCGAATTGAACCCAAGTGGGCTAGCTTTTCAATGGCTGGCAGCTTGATAAAACTAAACTAATGTATTTTTCATGACTTAATATATTTTTTTACAGAAACAAGTAAAATTATATATATAAAATTTACTTTTTTATTTACATTTTTATTATAATTAAAGTTACAATAAATCTTAAAGCTCTAATATCAATAGCTATCGTCATTTTTACAAAAAAAAATTTTGATAAACATGAAAGTATTTATTATCTATATAACTTTTTTCAAATGTCGAGCGTTCATATAGTAATTAGTAGGTATTGCACAGCAAATATTGCAATGCAAAAAATAAATTTATTAGGATATAAATGAATATTTTAGAATATGCTTTATTAGAAATTACCCAAAATCAAGTGATTTTAAAACACAAGACTTGAAATAAATAAAAGCACATAATTCCAAATTGCATGACTTCTTTTAAATTTTAATCTGGAAACTGAGTTTTTTTGACTGAAGAAGTATGTAAAAAAAAATTATGTAAAAAAAATATGAATTATAAATAGCTTGTTTTTTATGTTTCCCAGCTATCTATATGTCGACATTTCATAGGAACTACCCTAATCATCAGTAGACTTTGGAAATTTTTGAAAGATATTCTCAAACATTCAACTTTATATCCCAACAATATAAATAAATTGTTGAGAATTTAAAAGAAAAATGCTCTAATAATACCTGTCAAAACACAAAAAAACAAGCCTTTTCATTTATACACCTCTCTAACATTTCTTTACACCTTTCAAACAAATGAACAACCGTCGGTTGCTACGATTTGCTTTTTGAAAGTATCGAAAAGCAGAGAACAAAAATCCAAACAATTAAGTTAATTGTTTGGATTTTTGTTCTCTGCTTTTCGATACTTTCAAAAAGCAAATCGTAGCAACCGACGGTTGTTCATTTGTTTGAAAGGTGTAAAGAAATGTTAGAGAGGTGTATAAATGAAAAGGCTTGTTTTTTTTGTGTTTTGACAGGTATTATTAGAGCATTTTTCTTTTAAATTCTCAACAATTTATTTATATTGTTGGGATATAAAGTTGAATGTTTGAGAATATCTTTCAAAAATTTCCAAAGTCTACTGATGATTAGGGTAGTTCCTATGAAATGTCGACATATAGATAGCTGGGAAACATAAAAAACAAGCTATTTATAATTTTTATTGGTATAAATGGTAGAAGCTAAAAATAGCGAATAAAAAACTTAATTAAAAAAAATATGTTAAAAAAAATTTATTTCTTATCACAAGTATGTATCTATAGTTTTATTTTCGACTATTATTAGTAATATTATATAAGAACAAAAAGTGTCCCTTATTGTCTTACATAAACGGTTTACACATGGCCAATGTGTGATCTACTCCAAAAGCCACTTTCGTAACTTTGCCGTTGACTGCAGTTTTCAAAGGAAAAAATTGGTCTTGTTTGTGACCTAATCCCAAATGGCCACAGCGATTTTTGCCCCACATGAAAAGATCACCATCAGAATTTATGGCACCCATGTGGAAAACACCACAACCTATAGATGTCACATATGCTTTATCGCTAAAATCATTTCGACCGAATAGTGGCGGTAACAAATGTTGTGGTTTGGACGTTTGTTCAACGTAGGGACCAAAACCTAAGATACCAAATCCCCATGTATAAACAAGACCTTCTTCATTAAGAACCATACAAAATGATCCTCCAGCTGCAATATCTTTTAATTTGCCTATGCCTTTGGTTAGCTTTAGATGTTGTGGAGTATTAACTTGTGTAAGAGCATCTTCGGAGTCGTCTAATTGACCATATTCGGAATTTCCCCAACCAAAAACTTCTCCTTTGTCGTTAAGGGCCAGCACACAATCAGATGCGCAGGCTAATTTAACAACATGCTCTTTCGATATATCACCTAAAGCTTGCGAAATTTTTCCACTGGTTTTAAAATTTCCTTGGCCTGTTTGACCGTCTGCACCCCAGCCACATGTGTAAACACGACCCAATCGGCTTAAAAACATCGTATGATCTTGACCACATACAACTTCAATAATGTCATCTTCTTCACCACAAATGCTGTTCTGCGAAAAGCGGTGTATAAGTGTACTGCCTCTATAAGCCTCATCTTCAATAATTTCCCGACAACACTGCCCATAAGCATTATTTCCCATTGTAAAAATTGTGCCATTTTGCGTTACAACTACTAAATGAGCCCTGCCAGCTGACATACTCTTAATCATCATGTCTTCGTCTGTTTCTCCTTCAACACGAGGTAGTTTGATAGCTGTTGGGTATATAATGATGTCCAGGTTTCTGGGGTCGTTGGGATGGTTTTTCACCTGTGAACCTAACTGTGCATCAGTATTTAATCCTGCTCCAAATAATGTTTCACCATCTGAACGTCTTACAGCAAATGCCGAAAAGCCATAGCCGGCTGTTACGTCAATTATTTCATTGTTAACAGAAAACTGCATCCTTGTTGGATGATGAACCATTTCAGTATAACGTTCCTTGGCTTTTTTGACATTTGTTTGCAGGCCCAAAGCTCCAGTCTCTTGATATCCCCAAGCATACACTCTCTCCTTGTGGGGGTTTGATGGTTTTGTTTCAATGACTGTAATAAACCATTTCATTTTATACAATCTAAAAAAATTTTAAATACCACAAAACTGACCTTTTATTTTTGTCTGATCCTGCTTCAGTAGGCTTCTTTTCGCTTTTGTTGTATAGGTGCGGTAGAGAAAATTTTTTTGTTTTGTTAAATTTGCTAGCATGTTTATACAAAAAAAATTTTAAAATGCTAATTTAATTATGTTTTTGGTTTAAACATGGTTAATTTTATTGTTAGCATTAATTTTAAGGACACAGCTGTTATTAGTGGTGACACTTTAAAAAGCCTAATTGTCATCGCTAAGTATTGTTGCATTGATGTCTGAAAGGTGGCAGCGCTGCGGCATGAAATGTTTTTTTCAAACTTTAGCATTTAAAACATAATTTTGTAAATATAAATATTTAAACAAATGAGTTTTTTTAGCTACTAATATTTATACCAACCAAAAATTATATGCAACTAGGTAACACAAAAATAATATGTATATATATTTCAATCGGTATAAAAACAGTTTGAAAAGTATATGTTTTTATAACGCCTATTCAAGGCGAATTCATTATTAGGTGGATGCATTGGCGAATTCGGTTAATATGGCGGCACTTCCTCTGTCAAGTTTTGTTTACCTTTTTCAGCGCCATGTAAACAGCTGAAGTGTGAATTCGCCTTTTTACACAAACAAAATACCTGTTCAAGGCGTATTCATTACTATGTGAACTTAACTGTACAGGTGATTATTTTTTTCTTCTCGCGTTTTTTCCACTGAGACTGTCAAATTTTTTATCTTTTGTTTACAAACTTTTTCGCGCCATTTTAATCTGAAATTTTTTTTTGTATGATTTAGTGCAATTTCAAGAAATTTATGTGAATTTAAAAGTGAAAAACTAATATAAACTGCAATTGTAATTACAAACAATTATAAAAGTTTATATAAAATTTTTTCCCAGCTGAACAATCTTAGCCGAATTTAGATTTTGACATTCACACATTCATTCCGCTTGCATTCACCTGTATAAATTCGCCTTGTACCTGTTGTATTGTATATTTTATTGTTGTATTGCGCAGCGGCTACCTTGTTTTTTGTATCATGAAATTTTTGTACATGTTCTTTATCAACTACTTTGACAGCTGAAGAATGAATTCGCCTTTTTACACAAAACAAAATACCTGTTGTTTTTTTATTGTTGTAGCGAAGCGGTTACCTTGTTTTTTGTATCATGCGCCTGTTTTTATAGAATTGCGGTAATGTTGCTCTTGCACTACCACATTGACGTCTATACACCTTGAATAAAATTGTTGCAAGGCGCTGTCGAAATTGGTAAACTGACTGTAAATATATAAGTATAAGCGAACGGATAATAGTGAGATAGACAAATCCAAATTGATTCGAATGTGACCAGCTTTCAGGCCTGCTCTAAAAATCACGTGATTTCAAAGCACATGCCGTTTCAAAAACACAAATGTGATTTGTGCATGTTCTGCAAATCAAAAATATTCGATATGATTTATACTCTTCTGAAGCACAAAACAACGTTGTTTTTGCTCCAATTTAACGATATTTTTATTTTCAAGTTGAATTTTTTACTTAAATAATCAATAGAAAACACATTTACTGAAATAATAAATAGAAAGCACATTGTTATTAATGTAATAAATTATAAAATTCATAATAAAGTACGTGCAAAAATTAGGATGTGATTTCAAATTGATAGCAAATTAGCTTACCGGTTTAAAAGCACAAAAAACAAAAATATTTTGTGTGCAGAACACATCTTTTGTGATTTCAAATCACTTTCACAAAAAGTGATTTTCAAAACAGCCCTGTTTCTTTCGCATTCTTTTTATTTTGAGATTGGTCATTTGGTAGTTATGTGTATTTTGTATTCATTTGAATGCTTAATATATTTACCAACCCGTTTTAGTGAACGGAAATTTAAAGTTTTCTTCATTTGTATTTCTCGAAAGTTAGCGACTGTTTAGACAAGTGCATTGAAAATTATATGCTCCTGCGCTCGTTAGTAAAGAAAGTATAATATATTCATTATTCCTGTTTATTACTTCACTTAATTCTACATCTTTTTCTTTTATCTTTACTCTAAACACTTGTTTTAGATAACATTTAATAAAATTCTGATATTTCTTTATTGGTATGATTACATTCTTTACATGAAACTTTACAAATTTGATTTTGAGCATAACAAATTTGTATGTAAGTTGGATTAAATAAATGTTAACATTAAAATTGTTGGGAGTAAAAATTAAACTATTATGAATTAAGTAGACTTGATTTAAATAAAATTCTTACGTAGTTAAATTAAGATAACTACAAATCATTTTATGTATTGTTTTAAAAATATCAAGGGGAATGTGTTTGTTGTATAATGCTGAGATGTTTATTACAGTACATATATATATGTATATGCGTTTTTTGGTAATTTGTTTTCTTTTTAAAATAATTAAAATTGCTTATATTTGCACCTATTTAAATGACAGTCATAAAATTTAAGCAAATCGAATGATTTCAACCACAACAACAATATCTTAAATAAAAATATTTATCCAATTGTTTTTTAATACAGTTGCTAAATTTAAATGTTGTTCTCATTGTTTTAATAGCATTCATCAAATTTAGCGGTAAATACATAATTATTAGTCAATCAAAAAAACTACACACTACTAAAAAGTTTTGAAAATGATATTCGCCGCAGGCGAAATCATGTTCATATTTTAGGTAAAATTACAAATGTTTCTTAGTTTTATTTTTTATGTTGTCTCTCGTAATCTTCAATTTCGGCTATATTTAAGATATCGAATTCGACAATACCTTTGCCGGAAAATTCTGCAAATTTACCGTGCTCATTCAATAGTATGGCCTCACGTTTGGAGACTAAACAATGAAAAGAAAAAAGAAGGATACCAGTAAATTACATGTTGTATGACAAATAGAAAACATATTTACCTCCAGAAACATAATTTTCCAACATGTACACTCTCATATCATAGCATTCGTTGGCTATACGCTCAGATATTAGAGTTAAATCCGAAACTGGAGGCAATACGACTCGCATTTTACGCCGTATTCGTTCGGTATCAATATTGTAATAGCCCGAACTCATTTTCTCCATCAAATCCATAAAGCTCTTGGGCGGCAATACGGTGCTGCGATCCATTGGCATAATGAAGCAGCGGTTTGCTGATGAATCAATAATAGCTGATTGATTTTCTTTAAAATCATGCATAAATCGTCCATGACGTCCATCCTTAAAATCAGGTACATCAATCTTTGCAAAACCATCATTTCCGTCTTCAACACTGTCAATTATTTCCATTTCGATTTCTTCACGGAAGGCATCACGTATATCAGAATACGGCTTTTTGATTATTCGTGGAAACATCATACCGAAGCTGTTTACAAAATTATCTTCTGGTGTTTGAACTTTTGAAATATTTCTAAAGGCTTCATAGGGAATCTCGCATATTGTGTGATAATGCGTTTCGGTTGGATTGTTGCCGTTGGGGCCAAAAGAGCGATAAATTAAATAACCACCGAAAATGCCCAACAAAATTGTTATAAAGATAACGAGAATAGTTAAACCATTTTTGATACAATTTAAAGCGGGTGGATCAGTGTAATGCACGGACTCCACATCGCCACCTTTATGGAGAAGAGTTTTTGGCTGAAAGAATATATGCAAATAAATATAAATAAAAATATTAAAAATAGAGAAACATGTTATGAAATTCGTGGTTGAAATTTATCTTGAGCACAACAATGTTTTTTCGAGTAAACTAGTACTATATCTATGTCGAATAAGAGTATAGCAACAATTTGCTGATGTCCGAAAGACTCTTTTGTATAATTTTGCAAGTCCATAACATTTCTTTTTGTGCTGCCGCACTAAAAAATTTCTTCATTATACATAAAAAACAGAAAATATTGATTGTTTACGACTGAATTCAGTCTTGCAAGCAAAGCAATTTGTCATTAATCTATAATTTTGTAATTATCTTCTAGTGCTTTATAAATAAATAAATATAAATTGTTTATATTTTTGTAGTGATTATTGTTAAATCGATTTTCTTAGGAAAATTGGCTATTTGTAACCTTAATGTTACTTTGCCACTAACTGCTATAAAATATCAGGTCGAATTGCAGTTTAAGCTCATTAAGAAATGTCAAACTTATTTTTATAACAATAGCATAAAAATGTTTTTTTCTGTTAATTATTTAAAAATATATATAAATATTTATGTAGAAATAAGACAAATAACTCTTGACACAAAACAAGATATTTAAGAGCGATTCCATGCAATAAGCTGAGTTACTTGTGGGGATGAGCCTCAATTTTATCTCTTTTTAGTGTCAATTAACACCGATGTGCTATGAAACAAATTTTCAAATCACTTGCGAAGTCAAAATCGTAAATCTTACTTGTTTATGTACTAAAGATCGCGCATTTTGTTTAAGCACGAATATTTGTGGAGTCTGGTCTGGTAGCACTTGTTTTTTTTTTTGTATGGACATTCAAAACAGCTGTGATCTCTGAAGCCGAATGAAAACAAATGTAACACAGCAATGGTTGCCAGATTTGACGATTTTGGGTACTGAAAATTGCATGTTGACGATTTGTGGATTTAAGGTCTGTTTTTGACGAATTTCGTAGATCACAATTTTACTTTCATATCTTTCAAGCAACTTTGGTTTTACAACTACATATATACTCCGTAGTAAAATAAATGTGTACGTAAATATGTGTGTAGCACTGAAATCTAAATCTTATTTATAAATCCTTAAGATATTATAAAAGAAAAAAAGTGTTTTTTCTGATCAAAGAGTTTTCTTATTTCATCGTAGAGGAAATTTGTCTAAAGAAATTTTTTATACTAAAGACTACTTTAAACTTTGCAGCTGTAGTTGTTCTAACTTAAAAGATATGTCCAATTTAATAAAAATGTTGAATAATATAATGCGTTCATATCTCTTAAATATAGTAGATAAAAGGTACTTTCAAAATACCTTTTATTAATTGAAATCTTATTTTAAAATATGTGTTATGTATAAAAATTCTTACGGCCGTGTTCATAAAAAATAATTTATATTTATTAAAGGTTGATTTGACAAACTTTGTATAGAAATTTGCCAAATAAAAATGTTATATACATTTTATTCAAAAACGGTTAATTTTACTTTTTGACGATTTGCGATAATCATAATGACGATTTCGACGATTATTCTCCCAAATTTGATGATTTTAAACCAGATTTATTTGGCATCTATGAACACGGCGATCAAATGAAAACAGTGTATTATGCAAATTGATAAAAAAAAAAACAAAATACTAGCTCTATTCGCAGTCTCGTGCAAATGGTATTGCATAATTGCATTTGCAAAAAGGTTTAGCATATTTTTACTCTACACTAACAAAATACACATCAATGCACTTGCTAGTCTTATGTGTATATGCAATACTTAAAACCCTATAGTTTTTATTTGCTATGCTTATGCACAAGTTAATTGTAATCCAAGATAATTAGTTCGTAATCGCCAATCGATGTCTTTATTTAATTTAAAATAGCTTTTTCTATTAAAACTCTTTTAACTGCTCCTTAAAGCTTCTTTTCGGCATATTTATTTTTGATAAAAATTTTTGTAAATTATTTTTTACTCAATTGTCAATCATCTGTGAATTTCGTGCTTTGCAAATAGTAGTGCAAACTAAAACAACAGAGGTGGTTCACAATTGATAGCATATATTTGCAATTGCATAAATTTGCAATCACAAATGCACAAGATTGTGAATAGAGCTACTGTATTTTTTAGGCGATTTTATTTCTACAGCTGGATAAATATGTAAGCTCACGTAGTAATCATTTCATTCTTTGCCTGTTTTTATACCCTATAAAAAGACCCTATAAACAGTTCTGATTATAAAAGGTTACTAAAATACAGAAAATGAAAAGTTTCCGATATCAGTCCATAGAGTAGTATGCATGGGTACGCCCGCTATATACAGGGTAGCGCAAAAATTACCTTCCAATGTGCAGCATATCTGTTGTGGCACGTGCAGTGTGTGCCGTAGCACCGTTCTGTTGGAACCACATGTTTCCCAATCCCAATTCATCCAGTTGCGGCAAAAAGAACTCGTTGATCATTGCTCTGTAGCGCTCACCATTCACAGTAACTGTCTTCGAAGAAAAAAGGTCCGATGATTCCTCCAGCGAAAACAGCACACCATAGAGTGACTTTGAGCGGGTGTAATGGCTCTTCGTGGGTTACACGCGGATTTTCAGTGCCCCAGAGGCGTAAATTTTGCTTATTTACGTACCCACTAAGATGGAAATGGGTCTCATGATTATTTTTGATGAAAAATCATCTTCATCAATGTTCCGCTTTCTGGAGCAGTGTAGCGCAACATTGTTTATTAACGTGTATTTCGCATGTGTTTACTACATAAATGCCAAAACAGAACTAACATTAGGGGCCAATCGCAAAATTTATAGCATTTTCTGATAGAAGGATAACTTTTGCGCCACCTTGTAGTCTAAACCGATTTTTTTATGAAAAAAAGAATTATTTTGCTTAAAATCAGTTGTGGTAATAAAGGGAGGTTACTAAAATACAAAAAATGAAAATATCCGATATCGGTCTATATATACCCGATATAGATATAGCGTAAACCGATTTTTCGATTCAAATTTCCATGAAAAATTACCTTCTTGGCATGGCGATAAGGAAACAACTTTTTTCCCCCAATATCGGTCCATATTTGTGACTATCGTGAAGGGTATCATAGATTCGACCAAGCCGAATATACTACATTTTTACTTGTTTTTTTTTTCTTTTGCAAGATTTTCTGGGATTGAGTTTTATAGCACACCATATTTGCGATTTCAAATCGGATTAACATTTTTTTACGAAAATGAGTTTTTCTATTTCCGAAATAAAATTGAACGAGAGTCGACAAAACTAAGGAAGCAGAAGTAGAGGATTTTTAAATTGGATTTGCTAATATTATGTGATTAAGGTTTCAATCACAATAAAGTTAAAAAAAGAATAAAAGAATTATTTCCTTCTTTAAATTAAAAAATAACAATAAAAAATTATTGTTATTTAGATTGTTGGGATATAAAGTTGAATATTTGAGAATATCTTTTAAAAATTTCCAAAGTCTACTGATGATTAGGGTAGCTCCTATGAAATGTCGACACACAGATAGCTGGGAAACAAAAAACAAGATATTTATAATTTTTTATTGGTATCAATGTTAGAAGCTAATATAGCGAATAATTAAAAAATAACCTATGTAAAAAAAATAACTTCCATTCAACAAACGTATAATAGGATTATGTATTTCCCATACAAGTAAAAACGTTTATAACGCTGTAAATCAAATATGTTAATGTAACGAAATATTCTTAAACTACCATCATCTATAGATTTATCTTTAATGCAACCAAATAAAACGCAATAGTTTGTATAGGTCAAAGACCCTCGTAAAAATGTAATTAAATAATTTTTGAACTTAATAACTTAATAGGGATTTGCTTGATGACATGAATATTGCGGGAAAATCGATATGCATTGTAATATGAATGCATAAATTGTTTGTATCTATTGACATGATTCACTACTTTGCGCAATTGGATTCATTTGTTTGCTTAAAAAGCCTAGATAAACATAAAAAATAAGAATAGTGCGTACAGTGACGATCAAAAGTGTTCAAATGTTTTCCTATAGCAGTATATTGCTATAATGTTGCTTCTTTTATTGAAATAGAAAAAAATAAACATACATATACATAAGAACAACTATTTAATATAGATTTATTGAAAGAATGAGAATATGTTAACAACGGTAAATGAAACGAAGATGGTCCGTAGAAGTATAAGCAGGTGGAATAAACGTCTGTAAAGATTTTAAATGCCTAAAATATGAGTTCTATGTGCAAAAAGGCGAAAAAATTATCGCACTGTATTTCTTGAAATTCTGATATAAAAACCAAAACATAATCAGGTTTAAGTAACAATAGCGGCTTCAGAAAGTTTTTCATTAACTTTTCCGAAATTAGCTCTTAGCGTCTATGACTGATATTTTGTATATATTGTTCAATTATGGTTTCCATAAAATCACGAAATTTTTATAAGCGAATTGAAAATCTTTTGATAGAAGAAATATTTTGACAATATTAAGTCTGTTTAATTAGTTTAAGAATCAGGTTGTTTTATTAACAATATAAAAATTCAAAATTTAATTCGTTTAAAAAAAGTATGAGTACAAGGAGATGAGTATAAAAGAAAAACAAAAAGAATAATCTCTAATGACTTTCGCATTGGTAAAACAGTGTTGTCAATTAAGTTCATTTTCGACATAATCGCTTTTCGAAAGCAATCGTATATTTTTGCATGCCACTGTATCCTTTTTAAAAAGATAAAAGCTTTATGAAAACAATGCATTTATTTAATAAAAGGAATCTATGATTTATTACAATATAAACAAAAAAAAATCGCAACAGTATGATATTGATAAAAAAAAAATGAATAATATTACACTAAGTAGCTTAAGTGTAAACCCTTTTTTTATCTGCAATTTAATAACTCATAAAATTTTTTTATAGAAACATAATACAAAGCAATATTTTTATTGCATTTTTTTTTGTTATACTTTAGAATGAAATTAACGATAAACAAAGTAAATAATAATCGTTTTTTTATTTTGTTTATTAAATGTTTCTTTCTTTTACGATAAGTTAAACGAATAAAGTAAATTTATAGATTGATTATAAAGTCCACTCAAAGAGTAAACACATATTTGTTTATATATTTCACAACCCAAATGAAAAAGTGAGACATCTCAAAATTTGTTTTAAATAATTCACAATCAAAATTTGCCTCCCCATAATATATAATACTTTCAGCTCTATTACAAATCCAATTCCATGGGCATTTTTTCACTTTTCATTTATAAGCAAAAATAAATTATGATGTTTTTTACTTTTTCTGAAAACACTAAAGGGAGTTTAAATCTTCAATTCCTACCATCAAGTTAACAAAAATTGTGCTTTCCCTTTTTAATTTGAATTGAAAAAAGTTGTTTATGTGAAAAACAAATTCCGAGAGGAATAAACTCCGTGAGAATATTCATTATTGGTCTGATTGTGTAATAATGAAAAATTTCAGGAAATTAAATTTTAATATAAGTTAGAGTACATAAAAATTAATTTTTTTTTTGTTGTTAATTTGAATATATGAATGCTATATGTGTAACTTTTACTGTCTGGCCAAAGAACCTTTTCTGATGTCGTTTATAAGCTTTATTTTTCCCTTGATCTTGTATCATTGCGTTGCCTACCTCCGATATATCCGTTAGTTGTAAATAGTTGACTACAAGTCACTTATCTTTAATATAAAACATTAGCGAACGTTAACGAAACGACATCGTGAGCGAGACAGTTAGAATTGTTTTCTACTGATTTTCATTATATTTAAAAATTTAGTTTTGTTGAAAAATATAGTACATACCAAGATGAATTCGCGTTGGTACATACAGAACTTAAAATTGGTAACATAGACTTTACAGATTTTTCATTCAATCTCTTAAATCTATCACCCCTATCGTAAACAGTCATTCCCATGAAAAAATTTCCCATTTCCCAAAATTGCAATCGTTAATACGTTTTCCGTAAAATGAATTCACATTTTCTGTGTGTAATTCAGTTTGGAATAATACAAAAAAAAAAAAAAAAAAAAAAAAAAAAAATCACATTCGGCTAAAATTCACCTAATCGTAAACATTAATTTCCCTCGTATTATTTTTGTTTTCCTCTTTGATTTGTTCACATAATTTTTGCTGGCGGGCTGTATTCATCATGTAAGTAATTATTTCTTTTAATTAAAGTGCGAAAGCTTATATTCAGCTATTTTATGACTAGATTTGTTAATAAGATGCAAAATGACAGGTTTCAGGTCCATTACTTGCAATTAGAAAAAATCCCTAATGACGTAGTGGCTGAATTTTGGAATTCTCTTAATAAGTTAAATAATTCAGGCTCTTGGATGTGTGACATCAACAAATCTTATCCTCTGGGCACACCTTTCTGGTAACCACCTTCTGCAAAGAACCGCAGGCAGGCACACAATGCTATTATTAGTGTTGTCCCAAATTATGTTTTTGTTTGCTGGAATATTCGATGTTGTCGAGATTCTTCCTGCTCTAGTGCAATTATGGTTCCGATTCTAAACATTTGATTTTAATTTCAATTAAACAAATTTTCACACTTTTTCTTCGCTGCATTGAGAGTTTGATATTTTTTTGTTACTCCGCTTACACATATTACATTCACTGCGTAGTGATAGGACATACAAGAGTTCCCATGAAATTCACGATAGCAATTTTCCCTTCCTGCGAATTGAAAATTTTATGGGAACAAATATTTTCCATATTGTTCACGATAGGGGTGTATATTGTCAGTAGAAAGGATTTTTTACAACTGTCTTCACGAAAAAAAATCGCATAAAATTTTGCCAAATTTCGTGTTGCCTGAACAGGAAATAAAATGATCACGTGTTAGAGATTAAAAAAAATTATTTTTAAGGATAAAATTTACTTCATTTTAAAGTAAACGTTAAATTTAATTTTTTTACCCCCATCTTTTGAAGTGTGTAAATCACACATGGCCATAGAAATATTTCTACGACATACAGATTACCACATTTTGATTCACAGCTTCATAAAAACAATGAAAAGGTTCAATGTTATGAGCATAGTAATGAATATTGGATATAACAACGGGGCCTATTCTTAGGCTCAAGTGAACCATATTTCAGTTTAAATACTTGTATATAATAAAAAAACAAAAATTGTTTTAAATTGGCTGGAATTCAATGATTTGTCTTAAGATATAAACATTTCAACATGAAGAAATCAACCTAGTTTAATTTAGATTCTTCTTTTTAGTAATAAAAAGAAAATCTTTCATTACTTTGTGTGTGTTTCATTACTTTTCTCTCAAAATAAGAAAAAGTATAAGTTTCTCTTAAAATTTCTAGCCAAATAACTATTATTTTTATTTACTTTAATAAGCTCTTAATTTCGGTAAAAAAAAAAAAAGAAAAAATATATATAAAGTGTATGTTAAAAATGGATTGTGCTTGATTTTTGTGCTTGAATTTTTTTTTTTTTTTATTTATGTATTCAAAGTAATATAAAAGACACTTCTTGGCTAATTTTTAGAACATTTATCTTTTAAAAAACTTATTGTTTTATATAAAGTGCCCTGCAGACAATAAAAAAACACGTCATTCGTGTCTCGTTTTTGCCGTTTAAAAGGAGACGTACAAATAAAATCGTCAATCATCATTTGTATTTTGACTTTGCTGCGTTCGTGTCTAAACATGTCATCATAGGATACATATAAACAAAATAAAATTCAATAATCATAACAAATATGGATATAGTTTTTTATATTATTTATTGTTATCCCTTTCGATAACAAAACTTACATTTCCTATCATCAATCACAATTGGAGACTATCAAAATAATTACACGTCAAAATAAAATATCAAAAGTATTTGATTCTCATCAATCAGAGCCGACAACTAATAAGTGTCCCCGAAAATGCACGACTGAACGCTCACATTTAGAACGTTGATGTGTTTTTTTTTTATCGTCTCCAGGGAACTTAACATAATGGGATATATACATGTACGAGTAGTTAAATGTTTGATATTTTTCAAAGATTTCACGTGTATTGTTGATTAGCGTAGCTCCTATGAAATGTCGACATATAGACAGCTAAGAACATAAAAAGCAGTATATATTTTTATTGGTAAAAGAAAAAAAAAGTGTAATGTTTTTATACTGCAATGAAGCTTGGAATCTAATTCAACGAAAGAAAAGTGAAAATACTTCAAGTTTTTGGATTTTGACGTCTTTTGCATATATTTTCAATTTAATAATGTTTAAAAGAGTATGAAGTAATTGATTTTATTATATATGAGTTGGTTCAAACGATTTTTTTTTCTTGATAGCTTAAATACCCAAACTAATCGCGCAAGAAGTACAAGCATACTCTTCTCTCAAAACCACTCTCATTTTCCCAATTTTAAAATATAGGTACGCTTTTCTTGCTACTTGCGATCCCGCAAGATTTCAAAGTGAAGAAACGCACCTAATGAAAAATGTTGGTTCCTTTAAACCAGGGGTGCCTAAAAGATCTATATGGATAGGCAAACACCAATAAATTTAAGGAAAAACTACTTTTATTTAATATTTATTGTTGTAAAAAGCAAAACAATTTACAAGAACAAAATTTACACTGAAAATGGCTGTCGTCAATTTTTATCAGCAAAGCATGCGAAAGTGTTGTTGCTTTCCTCTTGTGTCAGAACGACCAAAAATATACAAGACAAAGTTGTTTGTGTATTTTTCATTGCTAGTGCTGAGTGCAATATATATTAAAGACTACAGCCCTATAGCTGAGCTCTTTTACAAAAACAATTGAGTATCAAGCGCATAGGCCTAGACACATCTACTTTAAACCATAAAAATTTTCAGGTTTAAACAGTTTTTATTCCACATTTTATAAGAACTTTATATTACAACCATAATATACCTACAACACATAAAATTTAAATGCTCCTAGCTACTAAATGCGTTTTTTTCTAAGTTATAGCAACCATACATAAATGCCTGGGAACTCATTATATGAGTTTATGTCGAAATTAGTTCTATATTTTTTGCTGCTAATTTTTCGACCCTTTTTCATTTTAATTATTACTTATTGCTTAAGCTAATGATCACTTTTAATAATTATGGCTGAAAATAATTGCAGAGACTACAATTAATTCCTATTATCTTCTTGTGGCTGAACAGTAAATGAGGAAGACAACTTTCCCTCTCCAATAGAGTTCAAGTTGTTAAGTTGGAGAAAAAAGTTAAAAAGTATCTTTATCTAGGGCTGGATACAATTACTCACCTTTGGGATATGGGTTTCTAAATGGCATACGCATAGTTATTTCCTTGCTTACACATTTATTTCCTTATCAGGTAAATAGAATTTCTATGTTACGGCTTACAAGGTAAGTTTGATATTGAAGAAGATTTATATGACTTATATTGATTTATAATACAAGTATAATGTTTAGCAGAAGGCTGTAAGTACGCAATTAAAAACTTTTCGTTTTAATATTAAAGTTCAATCAGCTTCTACTTGACGTCTGGAAGTTATAATTACAGCAAGTTGTTATACCTACTTCAGGGTAACCGTTTAGTCGTATACAAATAAGCAATTCAAACTCTTTTTAAAAATACAATATTTAAGACTTTAAATATAATTATTTAAACAAAAACAATTTTATGTCCAAACCAAGTTTGGACAATCGCTGTTAATTTTCTTTAAATTTCGACACTCCGTAGCGTGTCAGCCGAATTTTTTTATTATTTTTATTTTTAATTTTTTCAAATCTAAATTTTCATGAAGAAGAGACACAGCAGTAGGTGTGTTCCACGAGAATTACGAAACACCCCAAGTAATCCTAAGTAGTCCAAAACCGTTCTACGTACAATTTTTGTGCAATTTTGAGAGAAAATGAGAGAGTAATTTTTTTCATTTCCCAAACTTTTTTCTCTGGGTAAGATCGGACTAGAATTGAATAATCAGCTGTTTTATGTTTGTATACATATGAAACTAAAAATGTAATCAGAAAATCTGCAAATTGGAAAAAAAAGTTGTTGTTTAAAAATTAGTTAAAAGCAAAATGGAAGATTGCCCAAAAAAATTATAAAATTCTTTTTTTATTTTTATAAATATGTACTATGAAAATCTGTCGAAATTTTTACATTGCTTTTAATTTTACAGCTGTTGCCAATAAATCAAATCTTTTGTTTATATGATGTTATGCGTTTTACGCAACTGAAATCACTAAAATATACTATGATCCAAAAGGCAAGCAGCACTACTACTGCAGGATGTACAATTATGGTTTTTTGTGTTCCACCAGTTTTGGGTAAAATGTTAAAATTTAGAGTAATTTGTTTTTTACTCTCATTAGTCGTCCCAACTAGTCGGAAATCTCGTGGAACACACCTAGTGTCGAAATATTGAAGAAAATAAACAATGGCAAGTACAAAAAGTGGGCACTAGCTCAAGCAACAAATAATAATTGAAATTAGTATTTAGCTTTAATATAAAAATTATTTTTAATGAATTCGGCCTTTATTTATTACTTATCTTATTTAAAATTAGTATACGCAACCATTTCAAACAGATTTAATTAATTTCTTAGAGCAAGTGCATATGTCAGTACAGTAAATATAGTAAATCATATACAAAATAGAAACTCAACAGGATTATTGATTAAAATGAGTTATGTGGTTAAGACCTCCAGAGAATTTTATATATAAATAAATTTTGGTCAAAGCATATATACTACATATGTATGTATGTATCCGTACATATGGTAATAATTAATGTAGTAAATCTACATATGTGTACTTATAAATAGGTAGATAAAAAATTATGTGCTTACAATAAATACACACGCTGCGATTTATTTACATGTAATACATACAAATATATGTATGTATGTATATATGCATTTAAATGCATGCAACGTAAGTAAACTGTAAAAGTATATACTAAATACTTATGTGCATACAAATGTTTGTGTAAAATTGCAAAAAGGAAAAATCAATAAATGCACTTGACAAAACCTTTTACAAGGATAAATGATATTGCTGATGAAATCAACTAAATTATCCTGCACCAATTTTATTGTATAATCAATTTGTTTTAGTTGCAACTTACCCCTAATAATGATTTTTCCAGATGATCTTTACCAACACCTCCAAAACCTAAAGGCAATGGCAATTTGAAAGCCTTTTCGATTGATGGTTTTGTTATAATTGTCATTTTTATTTTAATTTTCACGAATTTTCTCACAGAAATTACGCAGTTTCAAAGACACTTCTCACAGAACTAAAAACGGTACATAAAAAGATTGTAATTGGTTACAAACTTGAATTAACAATCTACGAAAAATTTCACAATAATAAATTACTTTTCAAGATGATTTTCTATTTTAAGTTACAGTTTTTTTATGTTTTTCGGATAGCTGTGGTCCGTCCAATATCCAATAATTTTTTGCTTTAATAAAATCGAAAAAGCAAACAAACACAAATTCTGTTTACAGAAAAATTTATATAACAAGTGCTGCCAGATGGATATAAGAAAAACGCCGATATCTAGGTAGTAGTTTTCAAGATGACTTGCCACCCATGCAAGTTTTTTTTTCAATTATCAAAATTCTTTCACATGTGGAATTTAGACAAGCATAATTTAATCAAGCTTAACTATTATTTTTATTTATTGTAGCTGGTTGAAATAAATTAAGTTCAGATTAAGAGAAACAAATCTGTTTATAACGACCGTTCTCATTATAAGATATAATATGTAGATGCGCAAGTCTAATACATAATTGTAATAAACTACGTAATCCGTTGAACGATACAAATATAATTTATACAAACACAAATTGATCACATTTTTTTTTTTTTTTTTTTTGTAGACGGCGATTGTGTAGCGGCAATCCGCTTACCATATGAAGTTTACAAGATATAAATTGCACTACAAATTGTTTTGGGTTCTATTTCTTAAGATTATGTTGTTTGTTTTTCTATTTTCTTTTTATATAATTGTAAGAATTCTAACCAAAAAAAAAAACTTCTTGTAGATTAATTTTTTGCGCTTCTTCTCCCACCACTTCGTTCTGCAACCTTTTCGATGAAATGACAAATGCTTGTACAAACGTAAAATTTTGGCGTGTTTGCCAAGCAGTTTATTTGGTCTATAAGATAAACTGCAATGTAGCATTATCGTGTATTGGTGATAGCTCAATTGCCATTTGTCTTCGCTCAAGAAAAATGTCTTAATTTTGTTTAAGGGGCACACAATTCTGAGAACACACATAAGTTTTGTGTAAGCAAAACAGGCTGCTGATATTGATATTAGTCTGGTACTTTCTAACAACAAAATATGTGAGAGGTTTTTTTGTGTTATATTTAATGTAGTAGATACGTAAATACCGATACCGATTTCGTTAAATAGGTGAATTCCAGCATTGGCTGGACTTTTTTGCATTTAACATTAAGATTTGAATACTTATTGTTAGTTCACATTGTGCGTATTCAATAAATAAATAAAAACTAAAAAACCTCGATTTCACTACAGGGTTATCTTATTACGTCATATACAAAGCGTACTATGTGACCTCATATGATATTTTACTTAATACCAAAGTATATTTAATAAATTAGCTGCTTCGCTACAATAAGAACAACTTCAAGAAACATTGCATGTATTTTGTTTTTGCAATCAGACCAAAATGTCAAAAGCATGTGACAGAAATACAGAAGAAAAAGTAGAAAAAGAAAGAAAACAAAACTGCACCACATGCTTAAAAGTTAATTGAATTTTATATGAAAAAATTAAAAGGTCTTTCAAACATAGTAAACTAATAAAATTATATTACAACTAGAAATAATTTTATTTGATATATAATTATTTGATCTTGTTTAGATAAATATTTTTTATTTTTTAATAACATATTAATTTTCCTGACGATGATAACAAATTGTTATCGAAATATAGGAATTTTTTGACAATAATTTTTCAGATTGAAAAATTTTTAATAACATATTAATTTTCCTGACGATGATAACAAATTGTTATCGAAATATTGAAAATAAATACTGTTAAATTTTTTATATAACATAAGACGATCTTTAGCTGCAAAAATAAGAAATATTTAGATATAATTTTAGTGAAATAATTATTATGAAATTTTTTACAGCTTTTAATCTCACTTTTCACAGAATTTAGTCACAAAAACTTTTCTTTCGCAATAAATAATTTTGGCGCGTGCAAAATTGTAAAGACAAAAAACAAGAATATAAACAACTTTTACAATTCGGCCGCACCAGATGAGTAACGGTTCGATTGACGAAGTTACCTTATTAAGTGAACCCGGCTTAGTACCATTTCGAGATTTAAGAGCATGAATAAATTCTGCGTTAGTGCGCTTTTACATTAAGACAGACGAAATTTGTTGGTGCTGTAGTACACGACTCTCTGTACAAGACATTTTTTCTTTCTTTTTTTAACTTTTCGCATTATTTCTGTTATTGCATCATACCATTATTCTCATATCAACTTCATATAAACACACTAGCTGTGCTTAAAAAACAACAACAACAACAAAAGGAAGAAAAGAGAAACGAAAAGTTTCTGTCTGTCTATTAATTTCTTAAATGTAAAAGGTTTAGGCAAGACCAAGAGATGAAAAATGTCTGTCCGTCGTCTGTCTAAATGCAAAAGCAAACTTATGAATTCGACTAAAGTGGAATTATTGAGTGTTTGTCGATAATGGCATGGACTGTGCAAGTTTATAAATCCAAATTTGCCAAATATGCCTATTAAATCCTTGCTTTTTATATTTCTAAGTGTTCTGCATTGAATAGACCATAGATAGCGTTAGAGAATTTTTTAAAGTTTGCATTATTTAGTATTTATTTCTTTAGATTTATTTAATTAAAACAATCAGACTATATAAATTTGTATAAGTTGTATCGTTTTTATTAGTTTTCTTAAATTAGTTTTATATTTTCTTATGTAGTAAATTTTAAGGTCAAAAATCTATAAGTATTGTAAATTTATGTACATATTCGTTTAAAGAAAAAAATAATAAAAATTAGTAAATAAATAAATAGTTCCCTGAAACTGGCAAAAAAATTTAACTTGATATTAAGTTAATGAAGATTAAGATTTAGAGGAAAATATGTGTATATGTACATGAGCCGTGATTCTATACTTTTTGAAAAAATTTAGATTAAATAAAATATATATTTTTTTAGACACAAAATGGTAATAAGTGTCTAATGGCATATTCATAAATGCTAAAAAAGTAATTGAAATGGATTTTAATTAACTTTTTTGGACATTTGAATTAAAAGTCTACAAAATAAAATTTGAAACATACATGTTTTATATTGAATTTTTTATTTTTATAAATATGCCGATAAGAATTTCTATGTTCCGTATTTTTTAAAGCGCAAAAAATTAAAATTTTTATAAATAATAAAAATACTTTTTAACAATTTTTTCAGAGAGTTTTTCTGAAATTCACTATGACTATGCAGAATTATTATTGCTATTGCTTTAAATTCAACATTTATCAGTCATTTTTTATTTCAAGCAATAGAACGATTTTTAATAATCCCAACTTTTGTAAGGAATAAACCGGTGATGTTTTGTGGTACAATAGGTAAATTATTTTTCTATTTAAAGCTCTGTGGAAATACTTTCTGGTATAGTTGAAGTTTCAAAGTTGTGTTCGTAATCACCCTTGATATGACAAATATTATGAGCTTAAAGTGAGATAAATTTGAAGTGCAATAGCGAATGCTAAATAAAATTATGCATTTGACTTTAAGTCAAACTAATTTTAAAGCTGTTAATAATGAAAATATCAATAGTCACTTTTATAAAATGACAACTTTTTTTATACTAGTTCTTTTTCGTAGCTACTAGCAGTAAGTCTTTTAGTTGATATTTAGATTATGCACTATAAGTTCGTTAAATACAGACCATTTTCCCAATCAAAACATATATTAACGCCAGAAAAATCCCAATATGCAGTCATATGATAACCCATGTTGGTAAAGACCACAATGTACTCGAATAACGCAAAAAAGGTGTATACTGAAAAATGCAAATTTAACGAATGTTTTGTGTAAAAAAAAATTTTAATTACCTCCTGGTTCACATTTGGCATTGTGACGCAAGAAAAAATAGACCGCCAGAGCAAAGGCCACGAAATTTGTTACAAAGAAATAAAATTTATATATAACCGATTTTTCTTCCAGCTCCGTTAATTGCTGCTTACGTCCATGTTTATGCAGAAAGTAAGTTATCATCATGTATACTTCACTGCAAGCAATAAATGTTATAAATGCATTCCTATGAATCTCATAGTCATCCGAGGAGGTCCATAGCGATAAACAAAGCAAAGCCAAATTTTCTACGATATTCAAGTTGACGGCAGTTTTCGCAAAAAATCGTCTATTTTTTCTTATATTGTCGCGATAGTATTTTGAATAAATGTAAGCAACAGCCAATCTTATGGGTAAATGCAATACAATAGCTAATCTCCACACAGTCTTTTGAGGTTCATAGTTTCCTATGGCCGCTGATATGGAAGGTAAGTAATTACGAACATCACAATGCGTATAAGTTGCACGCTCAAAATCGTACAACAATGTCCAGACAATGGTAAACAGAAAGGCACCCAGTGCTAGACTTATTGCACCTATAGCCAGCTTAGAGAACGCCACTTTTATAAGGGTCTTTGGAGCATTTAATCGTTCGTAAGACGGTAGCATTTTCCAATTGTTGCTATATTGCTTCGGGTATTAAAATATAGATGTATGTATGTATACCTTAAGTATGTATTAATTGTTCAGTTGACTGAAAGTTCTACAAAATATTATAAAAAAATTAACTAAAAAGGCAATAAATTAGTTATAATTACATACCTTGTCACTCATAGTTTTATATACACATGTGTTATAATTTTTTATTTTTAGTGTTCTCTAGCTGTGTTGCATTTTTTTAATTACCGTATTTATGTTGCCCTTATTATAATCAATTTATTAATAAGATATTTATTAAAGTTCGTTGTTGGGTGCTTCATTATTTTACTGTTGTCGTTATAATGTACGTAAACAAAAAATTCGCTCTCTTCACACACTTACAGTGCGTAACAAAATGTCGGCAACGAAAACCCAATTCATATACATTTCAAAGAAGTTGGCAGCGCAATGACAAAGCAGCAGCACATTGCTGTATTCTGTGATATTGCAAAAGGTGCATTAACTTTTACAAGGTGGCAGCGCTGCGGCAGATTACAGGTTTTTGCTACTGGTAATATGGTGAGTCATTTACGTCAAATGTATTGTTTACATTTTTGAAAGTGAATTTAGTGGTTTATTCTGAATTAAACATTTAAAAACTATTTTATGAACAAAAAAATAATTAAAATAAACATAATTTATAATTGTGAAAAAAGTTACAAGTCATTAGTCTCATATAGAAACACCCTAAAGCCCAGTTCAGACTATTATACTTTGTATTAATACTTGTCAAAAATTCAAATAATACGTGCAAGTCTCATAGTCTGAATGTAATCCGTCATACATGCGAAAAATAATACGATACAAATTTGACATCCCATACGACTTTGTTGTTTTCTGAAACTTTTCAAAACGATAATGATAAAAAAACGGGCATGATACAAAAAACAAGGTAGCCGCTTCGCTACAACAATACAACAATAATAAAAACAACAGGTATTTTGTTTGAGTAAAATGGCGAATTCACACTTAAGCTGTCAAAAGTAGTTGATAACGAACATGTAAAAAAATTCAAATGGCGCCGAAAAAGGTAAACAAAACTTGATACAGAGAGTGCCGCCATATTAACCGAATTCGCCTGAATTCGCCGATGCATCCACCTAATAATTAATTCGCCTTGGATCAGGGTTATGTTTTTTAGCAAACCAGCTAACAAGGCGAATTCATTACCAGGTGAACTTAACAGCACAGGTGATTATTTTTTGCTTCTCGCGTTTTTTCCAATGAGACTGTCAAATTTTGTTTCTTTTGTTTACAAACTTTTTCGCGCCATTTTAATCTGAAGGGGTTTTTGCATGATTTAGTGCAATTTCAAGAAATTTGTGTGAATTTAAAAGTGAAAAACTAATATAATATGTGATTTTAATTACAAACAATTATAAAAGCTTATATTTAACGTTTATATAAAATATTTTCTCTGCTGAGCAATCTTAGGCGAATTTAGATTATGACATTCACGATGTGTTTTAAAATAACAAAATACATTGCACTCAACTGTATAAAGTCGCCTTGCCAGCTAATTAAAAATTGAGTAGTCGGCTATTTCGTAGCCGCTGGGGTGCCGTCACTGATAGTATTTTTTGTCGTTATAAAAAAGCTCGAAATTTCGAATTTAGCTGTAATTTATAAATGTATTTTGCTCATGCTATATTTAGAACATAAAATATGTTTGTGCTATTGAATATGGATGTGTTATATATAATTATTATCACAGATATAACATTATTATTTTAACTGTTGAAGAATTTCACGCGCCGGCACGTCTATCGCCTACGACGAATAGGGCACCTGCCGCCATGAAAAGTTTTATGGTGGCACATCTATGTTGGTTTATATCAAGTCAAGGCGAATTCATTACCAGGTGAACTTAACAGCACAGGTGATTACTTTTTGCTTCTCGCGTTTTTTCCAATGAGACTGTCAAATTTTGTTTCTTTTGTTTACAAACTTTTTCGCGCCATTTTAATCTGAAGGTTTTTTTGCATGATTTAGTGCAATTTCAAGAAATTTGTGTGAATTTAAAAGTAAAAGACTAATATAATCTGTGATTTTAATTACAAACAATTATAAAAGCTTATATTTAACGTTTATATAAAATATTTTCTCTGCTGAGCAATCTTAGGCGAATTTAGATTATGACATTCACGATGAGTTTTACAATAACAAAATACATTGTACTGAATTCGCCTTTCCGCTTGCACTCACCCAAACCTGTATAAAGTCGCCTTGTATCAAGTGTGATGGTGTGAATACAAAATCTAAATTACGTTAGAAATGTGTTTAGACTTTTATCTCACAAAATCTAATGAAAGTATTTATACTTGTATAATAGTCTGATTGGGCCTTAAGTCGCATTTTCCCTGAATCGAAATTTTTTTAGGGATTCTCTTACGTTTCACATAAATATACAGGGTCACAAAAACTTAATTATATAATTTCATAAATATCGCTTTAACAAACAATTGAACAAAAAAATTACTTGTAAATGAACCTAGGTATACAGTTTCCATTATGGCTTTTGTAGACATTAGTGCACCTTGATATTGGAACTGGGCAGCGCTGGCGACCTTAAACCATATTGCCCAGATAATAGGTTTATTCGTTTACTATTTCTAATATTCTATGATGGTATCATACGTCTGGCTCAAGTTTAATCCTAGCTAAAGCCAAGAAATATTTTTATTTTTAAATTATAACAATAATTGCCGCGACTTGATCAAAGAAGACGTGGGAAAATATTTGAATAGACTAAAGCTGGGGGAGGAATGATACAATCATATAATATTAGAAATATTAAAATAAGTTCGACTATTTATCATTAACACATACATTTATTCGTTTACTTTACTTTTAGGAAATTGTAAATAAATATTCTTCGAAAACTATAATATGGCCCAAAAAATTACTGGAATGGAAAAGAGTAAAAATTCGTAAACTTCAGTAAACAGCTGATAAAATTGCATCCATATGTAACTAGGCAGACCGGGATAATAGCACATCCGGCTGACCAAAAGTTAAGCTGGTCAAAGATAACTTAATCAGCTCTCCGTTATCAGCCACACTTGTAGTAACCGGTCAAAACTTGACCACCTTTCACTGTACATACGACGATTATCGTTGCTGTGACTATTAGGTTTGTGATCAAAAATATTCTACGAAAAGTAATACAAATTCGTAAACACATACATATATATATTTTTTTTTAAATGGGGACATTTATGTGACATTTCCACAACTCAAACAAATGACTTGTCTTTAATACTTGTATAGAAATCACACAAAAAATTGAGTGATTTTCATATATGTAAAAATTCCAAAGGCCACTTGCTTGCGTTGTGGAAACATCACACTAGATTCTACTTATAAAAGTAAACAAAATATTTGATAGTTTTGTTATTACGAGTAGCAGTAAATTGATTTACTTCATAAAAAAAGAAACAAAACAAATTTAAATAAGACAAAATTTAAATAACATGTTTATATATACATAATCATCATTACACTTTTGTTTTATTCTTAGATAACTAAAAATTAAAAACATTTAATCATAAGTATGCTACAGCGTTCGACTAGGGATCAGTGCATAAGATAACTTTAATATTAAGCTATTTGTTTATTTGTAGAAAAAAAAAAAAAAAAAATAAATAAACAAAACAAAAAGGAAAAAAAAGAAATACATTTTGGACAGCCGGATTTACGATATACCCTTATGTGCTGCGTTACAACCTTTATCCAAATACCAAATCACCGCATACGATACCGAGCAATATTATCGAAAATTTTCGTTTTGATATTATGGCGTGTGATTTCGAATGAATTGCTTGCAGTAATATAAACAAGTTAAACAATTTGTTTTTGTATTCGGACTTTTAGGAAACATATGGCCTTCAATCTATTACATTTAGTTTAAATTACGATCCGATATGCATCGCTGGCCATAATCTAGATGAATCGTAATGTTATTCGATATCGTATGCGGTGATTTGTTCCGAATGATTACTATAAGCTCACAATTGTTTTACTAATTTTTAAATAATTTTCTAATTAATTTTTAAAAGAAATAATTTAATTCTGTATTATTCCGAACTTTTCTAAAAATTGTTCTGTTTTTGGCCACTTTCTTTGTTTGCCGAACTCTACCAAAGAAATTTTTGTAGTAAAAATTTTTAACTTCTCTGTAAATGAACTCACATTTTTACTCTTTTTTTGTGTTCTCATTTACTGCAACTTGAGGTAAAGAACACCAGTCAGTAAAATGCAGTAAACGAACAGACAGTTTCAAAATAAAAGCTCTAATATGCATTGTTTTACATTTAATTCGAGGAACAAATACAATCGGGTGAAACCTATTAAACCTAAACTTTATTTATTTATTTGTAGTTCTGCCAACTTAATTTTAATAAATTTGTGTTGATGATGTTAATTTTTCTGAAATTTTGTTTATCTAGCCACACACTAGAAAATTAAATTCATCACATTTATGCCAAGAGATAAGATCCTTGTTGGTTTTTTATTCACATACATACTTACCCACATAGTAATAAAGAAATTTAATTTTTCTTAATTACATTTATTTCTTAAATTAAATCATATATTTAAATAATAATAACTACATAATGGTATCATCGATCTTTCATTAGTTAAGGGTTTAAATAATCTTCTTTTCGCTATTAATATATCATTTTGACCGCAACCGTTTAATGACTTATCGTTTTGTCGATTATTTTCGCTGGCTATTGATCCTAATTTATCTTTTGCTTTTATTATAACTGGTCGACAGCCGGCAAATTTAAAACGTATATTACCAGCACGATTCAACTTCATATTAATTGGTTTTAAATTTGGAAACACCTCATTTATAGAAGGTTTAGGTTTTAAAGCTTTATTAGGATCGTCGCCGTGACACATAGCTGCTGCCAGGGTACTCCATTCTAAACGTCTAACGCCAGGTTTGGGATTCAGTTTAAAAGTAGCTGCTTTTCGTCTTAAATAGCGATAGTTTAAGAATTTTTCATAATATTGAGCATGATATAACATGAATGGCTGTAGTTTGCCCCCACCACAGACAAAATCTAACCACTCGTAGAGAAAGATGTCATCAGGGCCTTGTAAGAATACAGCTGAGAGCTAATAAAAATGTATTTTGCTTTAGCTAGATATTATAAAATTTTTTTAATTCAAATTACCGCAAAGTTGTTCCACAGAGATTCTGGTATTTCATCTGCTTTTAGTTTATATAAAAATGGCGTGAATTCTCGA
This sequence comes from Thecocarcelia acutangulata, assembly GCA_914767995.1. NCBI lineage: Eukaryota > Metazoa > Arthropoda > Insecta > Diptera > Tachinidae > Thecocarcelia > Thecocarcelia acutangulata. Next base: position 85,392,478 of record OU612097.1, on the reverse strand, counting down.
AACGCGTATTCCCCTAGAGCTATTAGACCCCTTACAGCTCTGCTTATATAATTGTAATCTGTTAAATTTTTTTTAAAATTAGTAAATGAATTATCTTTTATGCTGCTATGATAAGAGTTAATTTTCACTAAATTGAAATAAAACTTTATCGTGCTTACCTCTTTCAGTGTTTATAAAACGTCCCTCGAAAAACCTCTCTAGTCGCCTTATTATATGAAACAAACACTCGTTTTGGAAGTATCCATTTAAAGCTGACAAGTGTCCTAAAGTTTCACATAAATCATCTACAAGTTTTGCATCAACTGGAGATGCAAAATACTGTGAAGTTTGATAATTACTACCACTACTACTATTTGCCGCACTGCATCCAGTTATATCTTCTTCATCCGTGTCTAGTTCGAGTTTGTAAATTTTTTCGGTATTCTCACTGTTATTATTTGTTTCAATGTTTTCCGTTGTCGATTGTGTATGATCCATGAATTCTGATTCTAAATTGTCAATTTCCATTTTCACTGTGCTTTGGCTAGATGCATTTTCTGTTTTTTGTTCATTCGCTGCGGGTATTGTTTGAACTTTAATACTTTCGTAGGGTGCTAGAAGTTGGCATATAAGAATTTCAGCCAAATGAAAATATTCTTCGCGGCAATCCACATCACGGCATTGAGGATTAGAAGTTAAAGCTCTGAGCAAACGCCAGCAACGTTGACATATTTCAGGACACTGTTTGAAAGCTATAATTTGTATGATTTTGGTGAGTATAACACGATAGCAATTTCCCATTAACGGACTAAAAGCAGCTTCTGTTAAAACAACATCCAAATCATCGGCTGAAGCATTTAAAGCCACTATTAAAAAAAATTTATATAATTGTAAAAATCCACAACGTTGCTAGTTTTTTTAACTGACCGTATAAAAAGGCGGGTATGTATTTTTTGAGATTTTCCAAATGTTTGTCTTCAATTGGCCAGGAACATTTAAAGTCCGCACCTTGAGGTATATTAAAGGTTACATCTTTTTGGTATTCATCTCGCAGTTCTATAATTTTATCAGAATAGAAGAAGTAGCTGCCATCATAGTCTATACGATCCCAATCGCTTTCCATTGCGCCTAAGCAGGGAGGAACATCTGAATCACGCAAAACTTCATTAACCAAGTCATATGTAATTGAGCCACCCGAATGACGAGCATAAGTTTTTATATTCTAAAATAGAAAATCATATTTAAATTTCCTTATACTTAACAAGCCACAAAGTTTATACATTTATTAACTCCCATAATTTATAAGATGCATCTTCGGCCACTCGAGCACAAACATCACCTGATAGTTCAACATCACTTTGATCATGTTGTTCCCAAATGATTTTAATAGATCTCGGCTCTAGTCCAGCATAACTTTTGTGATAACTCTGGAATATACAATGATTAACTTATTTTTTCATAATTGTAGTTTTTACTGATCTTACCCTTGAGTTAGTGTTAAGCTCATCTCTTCCCATCGCAGCTCCTGATATTCCAACACCACCATGCTGTTGAATCGATGTCTCAAACATATTTCCAGATCCTCCACCAACCATTAACGATGAAGTAGGTGTGGTTGGTGTAGTAACCGAACTTAATTGATTTGAATGATTTGCTGCTTGCTGTGAATTCAATTGTGTCGTAGCAGTTGAATTGGATAGAATGCCGGTTGCATTTTTACTTGAATTGCTGCCGCTGCTGTTTATTTCTAACTTATTTGCTTTCGCTCTTGATTTTGTTGATTTCTTGGTTGATTTAGATTGTGTCGTCTTCGGTGTGTCTTCGTTTTGTTGTGATGTGGAAGTTTTCATAATTTACTTTGATATTAACAATAAAAAATTAAAAGTACAACTTAAAAATAATTTATTTAAAAACAAAATTTTGCAATTACAAATGTAAGTAAATAATTATTTATACACAATGCTCTTTTGTTGTTGCCACCCGAAGAATTCGTCACCAGCTGTTTTATTTGTAAAGAAGTGTAACAACTCAGCGATTTCAAATATTTGATACCAGCGACACTCATATAATTCACAATAGGTGTCTAATATAAACTAAAATAATAGAATAATAAAAAATAATTGTTATTGCACAGTTTATAAATTTTTATTGTACAATACATTTTTATTGGCCATGAAGGCTTTTTTTGTATTGATATTTTTTGTTGAATAAATGAATGAAATGAATAAATAAAAGATTTCTTTGATATTAATGGAATGCATGAAGAGATTTAATTTTAGGTAAAATTAGGTGGAACAGTTTCTTCATATATAATTGTATTCATGTTATCATTTTTTGCGGTCACTAGAGCAACTAGAACCACTTCCTATCTAATTCAAATTTCTAAAGGCTTTTTTAATATATAAAACACTGCGTCTACCACCGCGTTTAACTCTGATATAATATAAGACAGAACGTGGGCAGAAAACAAATTTCTTCCTGTCCACTTCAATATCGTATAAGGGGTATATGTGTTTTCAGCGTTTAAAAACTGCGGATATCTGTGATTGCTTTCGCATTTGCTTCGACTTCTGATCCCAAACATGCCAACAGTCGCAGTTAAGCTAGAGACAAAAAACGAAAAGTTATACACTACGAAGACTTCTGCAGTCGACATGTTTGAACAGTTTTTGGTTTGACTGACTTCAACTTCAAATAAGTTCGGAAGTTAAAGTTAAAGAAAAGTTGTAGTTTTAATAAGTTCGAAAGCTAAAGTTAAAGAAGTTTTGCTTTCTTTTGGCTTTGATGTTTGAATTGCGTTTTAAGTTAAAATCTTTGTTGATGCTTTATTTTGGTTGGATGTTGCTTTTATAAATACTGTAAATTCTTTGGTGCATCCGTACTGAGTGATGTTACATAATAATATAATTCCAATGTTCACCACTTTTTAAATTTATTTGAGAAGTATCTTTATAAGGTAAATAAATAGATTTTAAAGCATTTTGAAATTCGTATGTAGATATGAGTATGCACCTATTTGAAATAAATGTATTGAAAAACAAAAAGATCTCCAAAAACATTCTGAACTACAAACAAAGTAAATAAATTTTATGTTTAAAAAAAAAGTATTAATGTTGTTCATCTTCTTGAAGAAGTTAAAAATTTTCTATATCAGAATTGATCAAATTTGTATTCGGCTTCACTAGCAATATATTTTAAAGCGTTTCCTAACTTAATCAGTTTCTATTCTCCATTAGTGCGATCTTTAACGCAAAAACTGCTCGTTCAAAAGTTACCTGTAATAATTTAAATTTATAAAATTAGTGTTTTATTATTTTGAACAGGATAATATTTTTCAAACTTTAATGGGCGTATTGCAAGTAATGATGTGATATTTTTTTCAAATCTTTTATTTGCTAAAAAAAAAATTTTTTCGACCGGTTTTTGATTCCTTTTTGTTTAAGAAGTATAAAAAATAAGCCGCGTAAAATTTCAAAAAAAAAAAACTTTTCATAGAAAATTAAATTAAAATCTCTTCAGCATCTCAAAAAGGATAAATCTTACGATCTGACAACAATAATCAATTGTAAACAAAGTCAAAAGAAAATACACACACACACACAACTTTTCTTTAACTTCCGAACTTATTCGAAGTTGAAGTTAGTCAAACAAAAAACTGTTCAAACATGTCGACATCAGAAGTCTTCGTAGTATATAACTTTTCCTTTTTTGTCTCTAGCTTAACTGCGACTGTTTGTATGATTGAAATCAGAAGTCGAAGCAACAGTTTATGCTTGAATAGCAAAAAATTGAGAAGTCGAAGAAAAAGCACAATCTTACGACTTTTGCTACTTTGACTGCAGTTTTTTAAACATTGTGTATTTTTGTTAGTGCCAGTTCATGGATAACGAAGCTGTTCTTGCGTTCGCTCAATCACATTTAAAACAAAAACAAAATTTTGAACGTTACTTTTGTTTTAAATGTACTCGTATTTATGCGAACAACCGAACCAGCTCCGTTATCCGTGAACAGGCTGTTAATCTTATAAAGGCAATGACTGAAATCTGAGGAGAAACGACATCTTTGCGATGAATAAAAACTTATATGAACAATCCCTGTCATAAAATTTATTATAAGACTGCGATAAGACTAATTTTAAGTCTTCACGCGCCATAATTCTCCATTCAATTGAATTTGACGTTCTCTTCTAAAAAAAAAAAAAAAAACTAATCAGAATTTAAAGAAAAAAACTAATTTTACAAATACAAACACATATCGCTCCTTTATTGTAACATAGTCATAGTCATAATATGTATGTATGTGCTTATATGTACAGTCGACTCGCGAAAACGTGAACATCCAAAAACGTGAGCACTTTTATTTTAACATTGACTACTCTAAAACGTGAACAAGTGCTGATGGCTCTAAAACGTGATTTTGTTTTTAAGATTTTTTTATTTCTGAAGTAAGTTCTGTAGTTTAAATTAGTTTTGGGAATTGCGGTATAATAATTTCTTCGCAGCCTAGTGACAAAAACATCTTTCATAAAGGATACATAAGCACATAATTACATAATGTCAATTCAGTTTCTATATGTTGCTTGTGGTGGAAACATCTCTAAGTTTTTGAGTATGAATAAAGTGTTCATAGTAACAACTGAATTTGAACTTAGTTTAAAAAATGTCTTCCAAGAAACCAAAAGTTTTAGCTCTTCAAGAAAAGTGTGATATTATAGAACGTTTAAGGATTTAGATTTATTGAGCCTTTGAAACAACAATATCATGCAAATTACAATGCAATGAAAGACAAAAAACTTAGGACTATAACGTATTATCCTAATAACAGTATAATTAAGAAGCAACCAACTTATTTCAATAAAGTTAATATATTGCGATATGCAAAAATGAAGTATAATAAGCTCTTGCTCCCGGAGCTTGCATGAAACAAATGAGAGTATAACTCTAAAATAAACTTAAAACTAATTTTAAAAACTAACTTATATGTAAGACTTAAAAACTAAAACAAAAATCATCAACAAATGGGCGCTAACCCCTGTGAGTACCCGGAGTACTCTTCAAATAAAAAAGGGGACGCAAATTAATATTTAAGTTAAAATTAGGAGTCTCCTGATTTAAAAAACCAACTGGTGATAAGTAATTTGTATTCGACCAACTAAAGTTTATTTGTCCATTTAAAGCATTCCTTATTACATCATTCTCGTGATGAGAAAGTCTTGCTATAAATTTTTTTAAAACATCACAGACGTAAAGACTAATGGGAGTAATATTCGATTCGTTATAAATAAACAAGTTTGAATATCGTTTACAAACAGATTGAAAGTTTTTTCCAATGCAGTATCTTAATACCTTTCGTTCAAAAATTTCCATTTCTTTTATAAAAGACGGAGAAACATTAAACCAAATAGGAAACGCGTAAAGAAATACTGGTCTCAGGCTTGTCTTGTATAATAATAATTTAGTTTTACAAGGTAAATTTTTGTTATATAAAATTCTTGAGAAATAGCCCATAATTTTATAAGCTTTCTTTAAAGTAATTCTTCCATGCACGTTAAATTTAAAAAGTTTATTGAAATTGATACCCAAATATTTAATTTTATCACGAATCGGAATTTCATTATCATCAATATAATGGGTGATTTTATAAGAACTATCGGAAATTTAAAAAAAAAACACACATAAAATTCAGAAAAATGCATGAAATATTTATTTGGATCGATAGTTGGGTCGATATAATTTAATGTTTGAAGATTATTTCATGCAAATGTTGGCCGCGGCTGCGCCTCAAATGGTCCATCCGCTTAGTCCAATTTTGGCATACTCTTTCCAACATTTCGGCCGGTATCTCACGAATAATGTTGGCAATGTTGGCTTCCAGTGCGTCAATCGAAGCGGGCTTGTCGCTACAGACATTAGCCTTAACATAGCCCCACAAAAAATAGTCTAGAGGCGTTAAATCTCACGATCTGGGCGGCCAATTGACTGGTCGCAAGCGTGAAATAAACTGTTCACCGAACTAGCCTCTCAATTGGTCCATTGTTTCGCGTGCTGTGTGGCATGTGGCACCGTCTTGTTGAAACCACATGTCATGCAAGTCAAGCTCTTCCATTTTGGGCAAAAAAAAGTTTGTTATCATCGCACGGTAGCGCTCACCATTCACAGTAACTTTGTGATTCGCATCATCTTTGAAGAAATACGGCCCAATGATGCCGCCAGCCCATAATCCGCACCAAACGGTTGTTTTTTGTGGATGCATTGGTAGCTCTTGCAATGCTTCTGGCTGCTCTTCACTCCAAATACGGCAGTTTTGCTTGTTCACGTATCCATTCAACCAGAAATGAGCCTCGTCGCTGAACACAATTCTTCGATAAAAAAGTGGATCTTCATCTAACTTTTCAAGAGCCCATTCACCAAAAATTTGGCGTTGTGGTAGGTCGTTTGGCTTCAATTCTTGCACCAGCTGTATCTTATAAGGCTTGACACCCAAATCCTTCCGCAAAATTTTTCACGTAGTGGAGTAACAGAGGCCCAATTGCTGCGAACGGTGCCGAATCGATAATTCACGGTCATCACCAACACTGGCCGATACGGTTGCAATATTTTCTTCAGTTCGCACTCTACGTAAGCGTGTTGGTGGTTTAAAGTCCAACAATGTAAATTTGGTGCGAAATTTTTTTACAATAGCCCGAATAGAAGCCTCAGTAAGTCGATTAAACTGACCATAAAATGGAAGAAGCGCGCGATGAACTTTCTTAACAGAGCACGCATTTTGGTAATAAAATTCAATAATTTGCAAGCGTTGTTCGTTTGTAAGACGATTCATGATTAAATTATAGACCAAACTGAAGATGTTTGACAGTGACACAAGATACAAAACGTGCGTGAGCTGTCAAAACTAGTGTTGCCAAAAAGATAATAGCAAAAAAATCACTCGTTATAATCTAAGAGCTTTGCTTTCCGGAACAACAAAATTTTTGCATTTTCCAGAAGCATTCCGAATGCAGATTGCCTCACACTTAGAAGCATTGATTTTAATACCCCATTTATCGTAAAATTCTTTGACCTCCATTAAATGATCTGAAACTTGTGTTAGAGCTCTCAAAGGGGATTCATTATGCGAATAAAGAAGGGAGTCATCGGCGTAAAGTAAGCCAATAGAATTATGTCTTACATGAGGAAAATCATACATAAAAATATTATATAAATGAGGAGCTAAAATTGAACACCACATTTAACATCTCCAAAACTTGACAATTCATCTTTAAAGTAAATGCAGAATTTTCTTTTCTTTTCTTAAGTAGTTTAATAATATAGGAACTTTAGTTTACAAAATATTTTCCCTATACATATTTTTATGGCTTATTAAATCGTTTTTTGAACAAGATATTTTTTAAAGTTCTTTTCATCACACGTAAGAGACTGAATTGTTTTGTTTTTTTTATCAATAAAAATTTTGAAAAGCGTATTTACGCTAATGTATTTTTATCCTTTTAAATTATGTAGATTTAATTCAATGTTTAGTCGAAACCAAGTGTCTACACTATAATATAGGGTGTTTTTTTAAGCCCGATAGAACTTGAAATTGTAAAAAATAACACAAAAAATTAAATTGTAATCAAAATTTTTTTTTATTCGAAAGATCAATACGTGACATTAACATTTGAAAATGATTTCGGGCATATGGGCACCGCGGCTGTTCTTGACGAAGCGCATTCTGGACGTCCAATTTTGGGCCACTTTTTCGAGCACTGCTGGCCGTATGTCACGAACAACACGAACAATGCTGGCCTCCAAGGCGTCAATTGTTGCTGGTTTATCAGCATAAACCAGTGACTTCACGTAGCCCCACAGGAAATAATCGAGAGGTGTCAAATCGCACGACCTTGGAGGCCAATTGACAGGTCCATTTCTCGAAATCAACTTATCGCCAAATTTTGATTTCAGTAAGTCGATGGTTGCGTTCGCCGTATGGCACGTAGCGCCATCCTGTTGAAACCACATCTCCTCCGGATCAATGTCATCTATATTTTCAAACAAAAAATCATTGATCATGGTGCGGTAACGATCTCCATTGACCGTAACGCGAGCTCCGGCCTCATTTTTGAAGAAATAAGGTCCGATGATGCCACCAGCATGAAAACCGCACCAAACAGTGCATTTTTCTGGATGTAATGGAGTCTGTAAGGTCTCTTGTGGATTGGTCTCACTCCATATGCGGCAATTTTGCTTATTAACAAACCCGTTAAGCCAAAAATGCGCCTCATCGCTGAACACAATTTTGCGATAAAACAACGGGAAATCGTAAGTAAATGCAGAATTTTCTTTGTGAAAAATAGCTCTTAAGTAGTTTAATAATATAGGAGCTTTAGTTTACAAAATATTTTCCCTATACATATTTTTATGGCTTATAAAATCGTTTTTTGAACAAGATATTTTTTAAGTTCTTTTCATCACATGTAAAAGACTGAATTGTTTTGAAAAACGTATTTACGCTTATGTATTTTACCCTTTTATTTTATGTAGATTTAATTCAATGTTTAGTCGAAACCAAGTGTCTACACTATAATAGCTTCACATCAGCTGAATTGAAATATTGCAGTAAATTTATTGAATAAAATTTGTTATATACATAGTCTGTTCTGCATAATGATTTTCCACTTATATTGATGTAAAAAAATCCAATCTATAACGTGAACAAAATCAAAAAAGTGAACACCCTCGGTAAATATTAGTTCACGTTTTCGCGGGTCGACTTTAATTAATTAAAATTTATGAAATAGCTGAAAATATACTTTTTGCAGTTATTTGTATTTCGTTGAAAATCTCCAACTGTGCTTTTGAGATTTACAACAAACACATGATTGCACATGAGCAAGTTCCATCTCAGTATTCAATACTCGACAAAAAAGAAAAAAAATGTTAAAGGACGGGGGGAGTATAGGTAAGAGTGTGGATTGTATTTTGGAAAATTTCCTTGTTGTGATAAGTACATACTCGTACATATGGAATGTATGGAAGTGTGTATTTCATATTTTCTTCTATTATTCGTGGCCGGTTGCCTGTTTGAGCCAACAGTTGTGAGTAGACATGAATTTTTCATGTAGAGTTTTGAGTGGTGCGCTTGTACAATAAAATTTTGTTATTATTCCACAAAATACAATCAAAATACTTACAAAAAAAAAAAGTAATAATAATAACAAACACATTCTCCCAAACACAAATTTGTGCTCGTTAACTAAAAGTAAACGAAGAAGCAGAGGAAATAACACACAGAATGCCAGAAAAACAGCAGAGAAAGAACGATTCGTCCGTCAGTTTTAGTAAAGTAGCTGCTGATTGAATAAAAAGTTGTTGGGAACCAAAAAATTAAACAAATTATAAAAGCATTTTCATTTTTATTTTAGACTGTATTTAATAAAATTTTGAACCAAAAAAAGTTAATATAGTTGCAAATAATTTTAAGACTTAAAAATAATTATTATACAAAACAGTGAAAAAGTTAATTTTGATTAAAATACCTGAGTTCTTTAATAAAAACAAGACAAAAAACCTAGATACATATTAAAATTTTTTATGGTAAGAAATTTTATAAAAAAAATATCTAAGTAAAATCTAATAAGAACTTAATAACAAAAAAAAAAAAATATTTGGTTTCCAAAAGTATTTGATTTTACTAACATTTGTGTTATAAAATGTTTTTAAAGTAAATCTAAAAAAAAAGGAAAAAGTGCCACAAAAGTGTCAACCGAACGAGAAAAATCGATGAAGTTTTACAAGAAGCTAAAATTTTGTTAAGCTGTTTACATTTTTGTCGCGAACATGTAAATAAATAAATAAAAGTTGTAAAAAAATAATACAAATTTTACAAAGATCATAAAGCCAACACAAATATTAAAAAAAAAATAATAGAAAAATTTCCTACAAGAAATAAAAAAGTGAAAACGATTTGGCAGACCAAAGAGTTAAATCCCTTTATTAAATCAATTAAATCTGATTTGAAAAGAAAAACTAAACTAAAAAGATACAAAAACATAATGGTTTTATTTGAAAAATGTGTAAATTTATTTATTCTTTGAAATTATAAACAAAAATTCATTGTCCCGTATAAATTGAACTTTTTGTATCTTCAAGATACGAATATGACCAACAAATTGAGGTTGCACTCACACATTTGCACATTATTGGTACGCACACAAATACACACACACATGCGAACTCATGTACGGGTATAAACAAAGTTTTACAACCAGACGTTGAAACAAACAGATTTTCATTACTAAACTGGTGGTGTTGATGCACTACTCTGTGATATGTTAATGTTTTGTGTGAAAATTTCGTAAGCGTTACACTTACTTGTCCCTTTTATTAGACGAAAGTATTAAATCTTAATAGCAGTACTGTAAAGGAGCCATTTCATACGCCCAAACTAAAAAATTATGTTAAATTTACGATTTTGAAATACTTCAATTCGTTTTTAATTTTTTCTTTTATGTATGTGTTAATGATAAATAACACATATCGCTTCTTTATTGCAACATAGTCATAACTAAAAAAAAGCTCGTTTCGAGAAAAACGCATTTCAAATTTTTAGTTTCCATACAAGTCTTAGATTTTTTTTTTTAGAAAATATATCCTGAAGGAAACAGTTTAAAAGTAATTGGAATAATCTTTTGACACAATATAAAAGATAGTACTGTTAACAGTAAAGCCTTTGACAGTGTTGACCACGTTCTTTTACTTAAAAAACTTGATGGTTTGGGGTTCTCTAAAACTACTGTAAATTGGCTCAAATCATATCTTGTTGGTCGTCAACAACGTGTACGTTTCAATAATTATATATCTAAATCTATACCTGTAAGCTCTGGAGTACCGCAGGGAAGCCATCTAGGACCAATTTTTTTTTATATTGTTCATCAATGATCTACCATCTGTCATAAAATTTTCCAATATTTTAATCTATGCAGACGATGTAAAAATTTTATCAACATGTGGGCTCTGGAATCAAAACTGCCTCCAATTAGATTTGGAAAATTCCTTTAATTGGTTTAAGCAAAACGTTTTAAAGTTAAATTTCAGCAAGTGCAAGCATATGCACTTCTCAAGAAAATCTAACCCTCATGGGCATTTTAGGCCACCAAGGCCATGTATTTGACATAGTTGAATAATTTCTGGATCTGGGTGTTTTATTTGATAGAAAACTTACATTCAACCAACACATTAGCTTTTGCTCAAGTAAAGCAAGGGGGGTGCTTGGCTTTGTAAAGCGCTGGTCTAAAGAATTTGCTGACTCCACTGTGGTGAAGCAATTGTATACATCTTTAGTCAGGCCAATACTGGAATATGGCTCGATTATATGGGACCCTTTTTATAATGTTCATAGAGATCGAATTGAGTCTATCCAAAAACAGTTCCTTCTTTTCATCCTGCGCAATATCTATTCGAACACTGTAGCCAACTTACCATCCTATGAGACTGCAACAAATAAAGCTGCCTTCTTTGACAAGTCGCAGAAAAATGTTAAATGTCATTTTTGTCTTCAAATTGATTAACGGCAATATCTGCTCGGAGTATCTGGTGTCGAAACTAAATTTTGATGTTCCCCAGCGTAGTCTTCGTCAATATCAACCTTTGTCAGTGCTTTATTACCGTCAGAATTATGCGAATGCAGATCCCTTCCGTAGATTATGTTGTTGTTTTGATGAACTTTACCACGTTATTGACTTTTCGATGAACTTAAATTTTGTTAAGCGTAGTATAATTTTAGTATTAAATTCCAGTAATTAACAAATTTTTTTATTGCTTATAAATTTTTTTTCCAGTAATTAGCTAGTTTTTCTACTTTTTTTTTTTCATTAATTTTTGTAATTATTTTTTAACTCATATGCGTGTACATATATAGTATCTGCCTGTAAGGAGTTATTCTCCATAGGCATAAATTAATAAATAAATGAAATAAAAATAAACAATTCTGCATTGTTAACTCGAAAAGCAAATTTTTGAGATATGACTATGTTGCAATAAAGGAGCGATATGTCTTTTATGTTTATTCCAACATACCTTCGAAGAGTGCAAACCGATTTTTAAAATGCGTATTCTTTGCAGCTTACTTCTTATTAGATATCTGCCATACATATTGTGCAAAATTTCTTACCGCATAACTATTTGAAAATGTTTTTACCACTTTGAAAGAAAAATTTTTTTTTGCATCTTAGAATGACATGCTACATGCTGCTATTGCTAGTTCCCACAACTTTTTCTGTGCGGTATATGTATTCGGTTTTGATATAAATATGAGTATATTTATAAAATCAGACGGACAATGAAGCACATTTTGTATTTGTTTTGTAGGGTGTTTTTTTTATAGAGGTATAGAAATTTAAAATGAAATAAAACAAAGGTGATTTTTTTAATTTAATATGAAATTAACTTTATTCGAAAAATAATCTGGTATTTTAATTTATATATGACTTCTGGCATATGACCACAACAGTTGCCTTGGACGTAGTCTAATCTGGAGGTCCAATTTTCAATAACATTTTTTAGCAGCCCTTAAGCTCACCAAATAGGTTTTCTGCATGTAATATGTCCTAATATAAGCTTGATGATTATGATCATTCCAAATAAGGCAATTTTTTTATTGACGTAGCCATTCGAACAAAACTGGATCGTAGATTGTTATGTTGACCATAAAATGTACATAGTGATCAATGCGTATTTCAAACCGAACCATGATTTCAAAACTAAATATGATGCGTTGTTCAGGTTTCCATCTGTACATGCTGAAATGTTAAACCTACGAATAATTAAATATAAATAACCTTAAGAGCTAACAAAACGGCTCCCAGTTAAAAAAGTGTTGGCAACACAAAGTTTTATCTCTATAAAAACACCCTTTATTAGTCTTTCGCTGAATACACGGATCACTTAAGTGACATTATTTTGCGTGCTTAGGATAAAAAAATTTCCTTTGCATATTTCATAAAAACATTTATGTTATGTTATGTTATGTTATGTTATGTTATGTTATGTTATGTTATGTTATGTTATGTTATGTTATGTTATGTTATGTTATGTTATGTTATGTTGTGTTATGTTATGTTATGTTATGTTGTGTTATGTTATGTTATGTTATGTTATGTTATGTTATGTTATGTTATGTTATGTTATGTTATGTTATGTTATGTTATGTTATGTTATGTTATGTTATGTTATGTTATGTTATGTTATGTTATGTTATGTTATGTTATGTTATGTTATGTTATGTTATGTTATGTTATCTTATGTTATGTTATTTCATTTGCTTTATTTCATATTATACCATTTTATTTCATTCCATCCGATTCTATTCCATTCCATCAAATGTTCGTTTTATTTTACTTTATTTTATATTATATTTTTTGCCTAAAAAGTTATTGACTAAGACAAATGTGAAAACTCAGGTAACAAAATATCATAGGTTTAGAAAAGCGTTTGGTTTCAATAAAACATAAAATTCAGAGAATGTGGTCCAGATCAAGGCGAATTCATAACAGGTGAAATTGGCAGTGCAGCTGAGTTTTTTTGTTTAAATTTTAATCTGTGTCAGATGTCAATGGAATAATTAACAGAAAATTAAAAAAAAAATTTTTTTTAAATAATTTTTTTAATTATGTATCGTAACTTGAGCGCCAGGTATGATTCACAACCCTCCCCAATCCGGCTGATCATTTTTACCTTTTTAATTTAAAATCCACGAAATAATGAAAAGTTTAACGAAATAATTAAAAGTTTTCCTTTTCTTGTAAATATTATTTTATTATATATTTTTTTAAATTTCTGTCTGTGTTTATATTTTTCCCTTAACATCTGAAAAATATGTCTTTTGTAGAGTTGTATTTATTGCAGTTGCATTTACCTGGTATGAAATCGCCTTTGAATTCGGTCCAGATGTTAACATTGTTTTTGAGTTTTTCACACGATGCCACAATAAACATTATAGTAAAAGAATTATTAATATTTTTGCCCGAAAAAATAATTTGTTGTCAACAAATGTTTTTGATGTTTCAACAAAAGTTTTCTTATATTATAATCTTGTGCCAGTTTTTCAGGACTTTCGCAAAATTTCTGTAGTGGTGTTATGTGTAGTATATTTTCCGCTTATAGCTTTTTTTTGAGTCCATGAATTTTTTACAGGTCAAACAATTTATTAATTGATTCAGAGAAAAAAATGTTTATCTGCGTGTGATTTCTATAGAATTTTTCTAATCGAATCAACGTAGATCATATAATATTGTAAGTTTATTCATAATATAATCACGCGTGAGTACCAGTGCGTTAAGCGTGAAAGTTATTTAATAATAGTGATTTGCTAATATCCATCTGTTTAAAGCAAATTGAAAACAACGTTTTCGAAAGTAGTAATAAATAGCGAAAATCGGAGTTTGCGGCGTTTTAGTTCAAACCCCAAAAATTTAGCACAAAATTAAAAATCTGGAAACCGGCAAATAGTTCTGTTTGAGGTTTTAATTTCGACATGAATTGTAATCCCCATACACCAACTTAAATTCATCGATTTAAGGTTCAACTTTCATGTTAGTTTTAACCCATAAAAACAGAGAGTTTCTATATATTTATCTGTTTCCTTTAGAAGATTGCAAATTTATCACAAAAAGATTTTAATATGTAGATGTACGTTCATATGTAAGCATATAAATAAGTATGTATGTATTTATATTAAAAATCATTTTCTTTTCTTTGAAAGACCTGTCTGTTCAACAGACACTTGAAAATAATGCAGCAACAAACAACATAATAGTGATTTGCCAAATACACAAACAAGCAAATGCATGTATGTATGTACTTCTAACGTTTGTGGTTAATATATTATATCATTTAATGTTTTTCAAATTGTTGTTTATTTTATATTAAATTTGTTTCACTCCTGTTTCCGTTCGTCCCTTGTTCACAAGTTTGCAAAACTGTTGCTTATTTCTAGGCGTTTGATTGTCGTGGGTGTTTGTGTGCTTAGTTAGATTGTTTGGGTTTGAATTGGCTTTTGATGCTTTTTCTAGAAGAGTGCAAATAAATTTTGAATATTTTCCCTAAAGAAATGAAATTAAATCAAAATAAACTAAAACATTGGCCAACTCATTATTGAACATCATCGGCATCATTTACAATATAATAAAATCTATTCATAATGGCTGATGTGCATAAACAGTTAAAACGTACAAATGTATGCATGTATACCCAGCAAACATATGGAAGTTAGCATTTGGATAGACTTAACCAAAGAGAGATTTCGCGAAGCTAATTGATGTCTTTCATGGACGCTGCAGAATGTTGTATTATCGGCAAAAGTTGAAGTGTGGATTCCGAATCTCGTTGGCATGTCAGAGGCATAAATCAAATATAAAGTAGGTCCCAGTATGCTACCGTGCGGAGCTCCCGCCTTGATTGTATGAGTTGGGCTTATAAAATCGACTTCTCTGATAACAAATTTTCGGCCAGATAAGTAGCTTTTCAAAAGTTTGTGAGTATTTGCAGGCAAGTTTAACTTTATCTTGTGCATTAAACCCGCGTACCACACTGTATGTAAAGCTTGGGAAACGTCAATGAATAGAGCTGAGCAATACTTCTTGTCCTCAAAAGTTTTTCTTATGACATTTGCTAGTCTGTGTGTTTGTTCTATGGTGCTGTGTTTAGACCGAAAGTCAAATTGATGATTAGGGATACATTCTACATCATTCAGCATTGGAGTCAACTTCGCCATTAACAACTTGAAAGTATTTTGTATCTTGTATTTGAAATACGCAGCTGGGAAATATTTTGTATCTTGTATTTGAAATACATTAGGTGAGTATATTGCCCAGCCCTGTATGTGGCACTAAATAGATTCATCTGGTATGCATCGGAAACGTTATCCATTGTCTGCTCGTACTCTGTGACACTGTGACACTATTTTTATAGAAAAACGTTATAAAGTTTTGTAAATTTCCGCATGAGGTTAAACATATTTGGCTACCAATTTTCAATCATCTAGATGATAATATCTAATGAAGAGTATAATTCTACTAAATGGAATCTTTTTGTAGGTTTTTTCCATGTTGTTCATTTTTTGCTGGTTTTGCCTTGGTGTATTCCTAACTTGGGTGCTCTGTTTTTCGGGTAAAGAGGGGAAGGGGTCCCTCGTTTGGTGCGGCAAACAAAACTCTAGGAAGCCACATGACTTATGTTGTGTTGGCTTCTGAAACCCTTACCAAGGGTATAAATTGGCAGAACGGGGATCAGCATGGCCTCCGGGTAGTTCTGCTTGCGGTTCGACCCGGGCTGATCATGGTTGAGGTGCTTGGCTGAAACGTTCTGGCTGTGGTTGAAACCTAAAACGCAGGAAGGGAGTGTTAGTATCCTTGATAATTGTTTGGTGTGTGGCTTTTTTCGGTGCCTAACAATCTCCCGAGGATCTGTTGCCTATACAACAGATACCTGTATTGTAAGGAACCAGTGGTGATGGTTGACGGGTGAGTTGGTTTAAGGGCTGATGCTCTTAGTGAGCTTCCGCCTACCAACTCATTAGGCTTTGTCCTCCATTGATTGCATACAGGAGGGATTAGAAGGCCCGAACTCCTCAACAAGAAGTTGCTCATATGACCGCAATCATATGACAAGAATTGCTACCTGTGTGAGCCTGGTAAGCCACACGGGGGCGCTGATGAATCGTGAAAAATTCACTCCGTGGAATTGGTCTACCATCAGGTTAGGCCGTCAAGGCCTAAATCATGATATAAATCATTTTCACAGTTGAACAGTTTAATTTTTATGATAAGAACAATTATCATAAAGAATATTTTTGCACATCTGGTTGTCACTCTTTAGTCAAATTTTTTTTTTTAGAAAATGTTTGCAGGGTAATAATATATTTGTTTCTTCATAAGTATGTACATACATTTGTTTGTTTATATTTCTGAAAATATCATTCAGGATGAGTCAATATCATTTTTCAATACGAGTATTTGCTGTGCTCTTTTTTTCTCAGTCCAATTTAAAACAACAATAGCCTCCTCTTTAATGTAAAACTTTTGCTGGAATTGTTGTTTTAAATACATACATACACACACACACACATACATATAATAGAATTTCCATTAATTTTAAATGAGTTGTTTAAAATGTCAAAATATTGCAAATGTATAATTGTGTTAATAAACAAAAAATTTTCAAGTGAACACTTTGCTGAAGGGCATTAAAAATGCAATGAATTTTTCAATAATGTCAATTAATAATAATGATATGACTTTTTTGTTCAATTTAATTATCTATGAAAATTATTTTGAATATTATACGAGTAAAAATCATTTTCTTCAAGTTATACTCGTTGGTATTTTAGCCGCTGTATTCATAAAAAATATTTTATATTCATTAAAGGTTTATTTGACAAATTTTGTGTAGAAATTTGTGGAATATACAGAAAATATTTTTTATGAATATGGCCGCAGGAGCGTTGGTATGTAAATAAAATGTTTTAAAATAGTTTCCTTGCCCAATACAGCCAATTGTTTATAATAAAAGCAAACGTTTAACAACGTATAATTTTTAAAATTATTTATTTATGCGTACTTTTAAACAGATATGATAGTTTTTGTTTATTTTTAATATGAAAACAAACTTGATGAAAGAAAAATTATCGATAGAACACTCAAGTACTCATATTGACTAAGTTTAATATAAATACAACACATGTTACGCGAGACGCTATTTTTATAACAGATTACGTACTAAATGATTTACATTAATATTCTTCCCAATTGCGATGAACGCTAATAGCACGTTCACCCAGACTCTTTATTCGTGAGTCGCAGCGTAATCATAACTAAAGCTGAAGGTCCATACCACGCGTTATATGCGCTGCGCTTTTTATGAGTTCCAAATGCATTTCCACGCGTTCTACACTTTTCTAAACTCAAGTTATATGCAACGCTTTTCATGCGATGAGTTTTTTGTTGTGTTGGAAGTATTTTTTAAATAAAAATATTTTTTTTAGCACAAAAACATAAAATAACAATCCACGGCACAAATATTCTTGGCAATAACTTTGGAATAATAAAATGAATTGTGATCTGCGGCTATCAAAAACAACTGACAGTTTTTATAACGCTTTAGCTGAAGGT